>CM035145.1:54599518-55276393 GCA_020205605.1 Panax ginseng
GGCCAATGGCCTATTCACGTGTATGAGAGACTCTCTAATTGGGACAAAAGCTTATAACTCAGTACTTTAGCATTTTGGCTCATCTAGTAAATTTTCATAGCTTAATAATGCTACATTATATAAAGCTATGGGTACATATATAGAAACATATATGTACACCCACATAAGTACATTCATATTTTAAATATACACTAATACATAATATTATGTACCTTGTGTACATTGGTTCAATTAAATTAATATTTTAATATAATTCAGTTGGGTACTCTCAACCCATTATTTTTTATAAAATTTATTATCTCAAATACACACAATTATTATAATGATAATTATTATCAAATATCTATTAACTTTCTTCCATACTTTTAAAATACACGTTTAATTGATTCACCAAGAATCATTGTCACACAAGTCTCATTTATACTTGCTTAATAATTTACACCATTCAAGCTTATAGCCTTATATTATAACTATTCACATCACATTATGTTATTCTTAACATCTCATTTTATTTTTATACATGAAGCAAATTTCATTACATTACTTTGTATGCTCTTACAACATATATAATTGCACATAATATTTAATAATAATAATCATTAGTCCATCACATTACTTCATCATTTCCCCACTAATGTAATTGAACAAATCCTTAGTCTATCATTATGTCACACTAGGCATATCCCACAAGCTTACTTTAAGCTCATTACCAAATTTTAATATTCCTTTAATATAAAGTTTGTGTGACACATTTTACCTTAATGCTAAATTATTTAGCTTACTTAAATAATTGTACACTTATAATATGTATAACCTTTACACTTAGAATAATTAATATCTACTCAATTAATTATTTAATTTATACACTATACGTATAATTATTCGATTGTCCCAATACAACTTCTTCCATCTTTACATTTAGCCATATCTTAAGTGCTAAATAATCCCTCCATCTCTAACCAATATTCATTTATAATTATCTTTGTTCTCTTCTTTTATGAATCACTTATCTTTCAAACATTAACCCTTTTTATATATTACAATACTATGTAATATATTAAAAATATCAAATATTAATTAACATATTTCTTTCATCCTCTTATGCTAAAACACATATTAATTCATCGTCTTATGTAAGTGAATTAGCTCCATGAATGGATGATCTCCTGGTACTCTGGATGGAGGGTCTGGTACAAGGAGTGAATGCTAAACCAATTCCCCCTAGGCTGAGTAAATCTGGGAACCTGTGTCAAATTGTAAATCAAGATCAAAACTCTTGCCCCGAAAGTGGGAAAAAAAGAAAGGTAAAGATGAAAACGGCTATTACCTCGTTCGCATAAAGGTAGATCGAGGGATGAAGACTCAAATCATCCAAAAGATCTGGAATCATCACATTAATAGATGGAAGCTTCCGATGGGGAATGGAAGTAAAAGGAGCATGATCGACAATAGGAACATCATCCTCATCATCTACAGCATCCGGCCTATCAACCCGGATAAGGTGAATCACTGACTCAGTCAACCGGCGAGGTTGTCAGGCTGGACGCGACTTAGGAACATCAAAAGCTCTCCTCCTCACACCGGTAGAGACCTTACGAGAGCTACTCGAATGGTCTAGATCAATAATCTAAACAAATTCTCCAAATCACCTCACAAAAGGGTGAGGTAAGTTTCAAATTTAAAGCTTATTAAAGTTAAATCATTGCCTCCTATTTGATTTAAATCCTAAAGCATGCATTGTGTTAACATACATCCATAATAGAGTTAAAATTGCATGTTCATTAAAATCTGAGGCTCATGAAATTTTTTTCCCTGAGTCTCCTTTATAAAATGGACAACCCACATGCACATAGGCATAACTAGGTGGCAATTCAATGGCACACCAACCCAAAATTATGAACATCTCATATGCATGAAAAATGTAAGAACCGGGAATTTCATGAATAAATAATTATTTTGATATAATAAGAAATTGAATATTTATTTGAATATAAATATTGATGTGTTGTGAGACGAGTAATTCGATTAACTCAAATTGAATTTATGAGAATTAAGAAAATTTTAAATTTTTGTTGAGAACTATGGAATGCCTTGTGTGGCATGAGAATGGAAATTTAAGTGGTTTAATTTAATTAAGGAATAAATGAATTGAGAAGTGAATAATTAAATATCAATTAATTACTATTGTGAATAATAGAATACTAATGAGTAAAGTAATTTACATAATTATATTTAATTGTATAAGAGTGGTAAGAGAATGAAGAAATTAATTAAGTTAGAATATGAACTAATTGCAGCAGTAACTTAGTTTGAGAATGTAAAGTCCCTGAATCCGGATACTTGAAACCCAAACTTAGTGCTTTACGATACCATTTCTATGAGCGAAATAATACTAATAATAATAACAATAATATAAATTATTGACTTAACTTACATTTATCAGAGTCTAATCCCAAGTACGCAACTTTACTACATTCTTTACATGATATATAATACATATCATTAACTTAATACAGTCTATCTATTACAAATGATACAAATAACATATTCTGTTTGCTTTCCTTTTCACTTGTTCCTGGCCGAGCCTTCTAGCTGTTCACACTTAGCTGAAAACATTTAAATTAAGCAATGATAAGCATTTGAGTGCCCAGCAAGTATTATATATATATATAAGCTGAAAGAATTTAAATGTTTTCTTTATAATACCCTTATACAACAAGTCAATAGTTGTGAAGTAATCTGTACCAATAATAATAACATAACAACCCTCGTTCAAATTTTTGAAACTGTGTATTGTCTATATATAAGGTTTATGTGACATACTATGAACATTGTTTTCATTTTCAAAAAGGTTAAACAGAAATTCATTTGTAAACTGTCATAACTTACGGGCTTTAGGTTGTACTTCCCATGGGCCCTGTATTGATCAATACTACATTGCTAGAACGATATTATCGTTCATCCTTTGTCCGCCGTAGCGCATAAAAATTTTCCCGTGTTCAGGATGTTCATACTTGTCAGAGTTCCAAAATTTTTTTATCTTATTCAACAATAATCTATAATTCAAGATATATGTATATCAAAGGTGTATCAACATGTGATTAAATACAATGATTATCCAAGTGGGGACACTTGTATAATCATTTATAGAAATTAACGAACAGAATAAATATCTGAATTACCATATACTAACATGTTGATAATCAATGGGCGTATATAATATAGGTTTAACAATCTGTATAGTAATAGTATAATTCTGAAACATTCTTACACTTGTCCATTGCATAAAGAAAATGCAAAGGTAGGATACTTGCCTGATGTGCTGATTACAATTACGCAACTTAGATTTATCTTTTCTTAAATAGCAGTTATGTATTTATTTTCACGTTGTTGTAACTTGTCTGTGAAATCCTGAGAAATTAAGTGTGAGTTTGTTATTCAAAGAGAAGTTTAGCAATCTCAGAAGGAAGAAATTTAGCTAACTGAGCTTCTTAGAAGGTATTTTCTTGTTTTGAGTTCTTTATTTCAAACTTTGGTAAATCATAGAAATGTTACTAAATTCTTGTGAATTGGATTTGGAAATCATGCTATCAAGTGTTTATGAAGTTTGTATACATGTATAGCATCTCTAAGAATGAGTTTAAGTATGCTGAATTGAAAGAAATTTAAGATTGGTTGATATTACGCAAAAGCAGTACCTTTTCAGTTCAGTCGAGGAAGAGGCGTAAGCTGCGCCTAATTTGTACTAGGGTTCGGTAGCGGTATGCATGACTCCAAGAACCAGATTCTGGTTTCTGTTAGGCAGTGTTGCTTCTAACTTAGTATTATGAACCTATACATGCATGAAAAGAAGTATAACATGTTGTATAAAGCTTTCTTATGAGATATGAGTTGTCCAATATTACTTAGTAAGAGATTTATAACAAAAACTTAATGTTTTGAAAATAAACTTTAATGAAACTCATGTTTTGCAAATTCTGAGCTTGATAGCATACACATGACTGATTTCTGAACATGAATAAGGATGAGTTATGATTTATAGTTCATTTGTTCATGACCAAGTTGTTAGGCTTTGAGCTAGCAAAATTTTTCAAAGATAAACTTGACATATTGAAGCTAATATCCATGAATACTATACGAAGTATGTTCTTACTTTGTGGTGATGATAACATGACTTAACTACACATGATAAGAGCCTTAAAGATGTCTTGTATTTGTTAAATTGTATTATTCAAGTTTAAAATGATTTCAAAAGCAAACTCGGATATGTTTTCACCCCAAGTTGCATTAGTTAAGTTCTGAGGTTTTAAGATGGCATGTTTAGGTTTATTATGTCTCTAAACATGATTTCTTATGTGTTAGATATAATGGAAACTAACCAAGAATGACTTTAAAGCATGTTTTGAAGTGATAAATGAAGCTACTTATGAATAAATGATATGAACACTTATGAGCATGTGTAGTATAGATTACGTAATCTCTTTATGTGACCATATGACTAATTAGTATGCCTTATGATTGCGTGACCCTATTTGGCCTTAATTCCGTAGAAATCCTAAACTAAAGTCCTTAACATGTAAAGTTGATCTTGAAATGGTCATATGAGTATGTAAAGTTCTCTAACATGTGCGCATGATAATTATTAATTACTTAGTATGCAAAAGATTTGACTGAAATGAGGAAGGCAGAAGCTCAACTCTGGTCAGGCTAGAGGAAAATGCAGATGCGCCATCCCTAAGCCTAACCAGGGCGCAGCTGCATCACTCTACAGTGAGTTCTGCATTCTATTTGTAATCTGAGATTTAAGGCATGCTTATATTGTTAACTTAACCTTTATTATATGACCAGTATACTATCTAATGTGTTAAGAAGCAGGCTAAATGATAGAATTGAATGTTTAATGAGTGATTATAAACTTTCAAATGTTAAGTTCAAAAAGGTATTTGCAAACTATAAAGCAATGATTAGAAAATATGTTATTTGACTTCATGGTGACTTATAAACTGATTTTGTGCTATAAGTACGCAAAGTGTGTGATGAAGTATGTGAAGGGTATACAACTAAGTTGGACGTTTATGTATGTGTTTAACTTACATATTATGTATGAGTATATGTAATTAATGAATATCTTATACGCATAACTATATTATGTTTGGATTCAAAAAGTGTTGATAAGCTATACTTTGGTAAACTACGCGTGAGGCAAGTACTCGAACCCTACTCTTTATTGAGCATTACTTGAACGTGTGCTATTATTGATTGTACAAGTAAATCCTTGAAAGTATGATTCATATCTCATAACTTAATACTTCGTAGTTTAGAAATGAAATTATTTTCTAACCTTGATTTCAGATGATAATTGTTCATGTATATACTTTAAAAGAAAGCTGTCTAAGTCATTGATTCGGCTAGACTATTGATATATGATCGAAAGCTATCCAAACCAAATTAACTTGGTGCAAACTCTTACAACTGAGACGAACAACCCTCTTGGTAGGGGAATTATATATTTGTCGGGAAACCGACGTGCGCACATGAGAATGATTAATGTTATACATGACATAGGGTACTTTAGGCTGATCACCTCTGGTACTCGTTTCAAATAATTATCAGTTTACTACTATTAATTCTAGGAGAAGTTCATAGTCCTTAGTGACTACTCAGTATTCATTACTTTGAAATCTTGAATTAATTAATCGTTGAATATTATTGCTATTTTCTGTCCATAGCGACTATTGTTGATAATCATTGATACTTCTTTATATCCTTGAACTATCATTATTGCTGTACCCTTGAGAAGCTAAAACTATATTGAGCACCCTTATTGTTATATTATTTGTTGGGCAAACTTGTTGTTCATTCTTGCTTTCCCTAAAAACATTTTAGTTAAGGCAGAGCAAGGCGGTCCCTCGGGCATTGATAAGGGCAAGGGTAAAGCTACTGAGTAGTTTATATTTAGTGGAGATTATTATATTCATGTAATGACCTAAGTTGTGTTATGTATTAGTTATATCTAAATTATGTTTAATTATGTTGGAGGTATGTAAAGAGATGTTTAAGTTACAAACCCTTGGGACGAGATTAATTATATTATAACAATGTAATTAGTTATATTATTCCGTTGTGAAGATTTTAGTATGATATTAGAGTTAGTATGTGACAACAAAATTTGAGACAAGTGTGGTCTGAATTTGGGGGTGTCACAGGTTGGTATCAGAGCTGTAGTTACAAACCTTAGGACCGAGAGTCCTTAGATTATAACTTAGGAGAACTTGAAGATAGAAAGGGATGAAACTTATGTAGAGTTTTCCTAGAGAGAAACTTAGTGTGTTATGAAATGTAACTTCATTTTATACAATGAACTTATATTTATTTAACTTTCTAATGGAGTTGTTGTTTGGTTTGTCTTATATTGCTGGTTGTAAGATGACTGGCATGGGAGGGCCTAGCCGAGTAGTAGAGGAGGAGTCGCGTGACATACACGTGGTATTTGAGGCAACATTGATAGCGGAGCGTATATCAGCAGTGGCCCCTATCGATGATGATGACGAGGTGGAGGAGATGGAGCCATTACCCGAGGAGTCTGATCAAGAGGAGGAGCCTATGGAGGAGGAGCCAAAGCCCATGGAGGACTCCGGCGAGGCTACTTTCGAGGATCGGATGTTGGGGGAGTATGAGGAGCAAATTTTGGAGTTAGGATGCAGAGTTGAGGAGTTAGAGACTGAGGCTAGAGAAAGGGAGTCTGAGTTCCAGAAACAGAAGGACGAGGACCATCAGAGAAAGTTAATAATGCAAGAGATGATGGAGGTTGAGATTTCTCACCGCAAGGAGGCAGGGATCCAGATGGGGACTTTGTTTCACAGGTCGGTGGCTAGGAATGTAGAGCTGGCAGGAAAGTTGGAAGAAATGGAGCAGAGAGAGTTGAGTGAGAGGACATAGAAGGAAACTTTCTGTACTCAGTTAGAGATGGAGGTGATGGATATGATCCACTTCGAGGAGAAGTGGGAAGAAGCAAATGATAGGGCAAATGATCTAGAAGATGAGGTAAGATGTAAGAGAAGGAAGATGAACAAGATGAGCTATGCTTTGCGCACTGCCATGGAGAGACTGATTGATGGGTATATCATTACCCGGCAGAGCATGGATAGACTCAGCATACTATAAGTCGAGACTTGGTGGCACATATTACTTAGAAGGAGTACCAGAGTGTTGTGGAGCGTGGGATGTTAGATTGAGTCTAGATGTAGAAGCTCAGTAGTTGTAATATTTTATTTATATGATGTTTAATCTGTTGTTGTAATCTCAGTCTTTTGTGTAAGATGTGAGATAGTTGTAAACCTCAAACTTTTGAAAAATGTTAGAGGGGTAGTATAATAGTGGTTGTCCCCATCTTTTGTGATATAGGGGATACGTGTTGTCATTTATAGAAGTATGCTAGAGAAAATCATGTAATGTAACAATTTGGCATATTAATATAAATGATCTTTTTTAAGGAATGTTTTATAAAATGTTATTCTTATTTGAGAAATGTTTAAATAATATAATTAGATAATAAAAATGAAAATTTTGTGATGCAAAAAAATTCCGCCTAGACGTAGACTAACTACACCGGAAGAGTCGGTTAATGATGAGAGAGGGCAAGTAGACCCGATACAAAGACTAGTAGATTTGTTAGGAGAATCTCTTAGGGGAAGAAACAAACTGGTACCACCTATTCCCCAAGCATCTTCGGTCACAAATTTGAAGGATTTTAGGAGTGTAGGACCTCCGGAATTCATAGGTACTACCGATCCTATCGTGGCTCAAATGTGGATCAAAGAGATGGAGAAGGCTTTCACCATCGCTCGTGTGGGTGAAGACCAGAAGACGGCTTTTGCAACCTACATAATGGGTAAATCAGCAGAGAGCAGGAGAAGGGATAGTAACTTGGGAGAGATTTAAGACTCTGTTCTTCGAGAATTCCTTCCCGAAGAGCATGAAAAATAGGATGGAGGTGAAGTTTTTAGAGCTTAAGCAAGGAGATATGACAGTGGTGCAATACGCGACTAAGTTCAATGAACTGGCTCATTTTGCAGAAAACCAAGTAGTAAGTGAGGAAAGGAAAGCTAAGAATTTTGAACAAGGACTGAAGCCTTGGTTGTTCAATAAGGTATTAGTTCTCCGGATCGATTCTTTTTCAACATTATTAGAAAAGGCTATTATTGCAGAGGGAGGTAGTGAAGCTTTGAGTTTGTACAACAAAGAGAAGAAGAGTAAGAATGCAGGCAGAGATAGCCGTGGGGGAAGCATTAGCGGAGGGAGTAACTTAGGAAAAAGGAAGTGGGAACAACAACAAAAATAATTTTAACAATCAAGTGGGGAAGTTTTGTGGAGAATTTAAGAAGAAGGCAGAGGGATGCCCGAAGTGTGGGAGATATCACCAGGGTGCAATGTTTGTTACAACTATGGCCAAGAGAAGCATATTGTGCCAAACTTCCCAAAGCCGAAGAAGATCAAAGGTTGTTTAAATGTGACTCGGCGGACCATCTGATCAAAGACTTCCCAAAGAAAGGGAGTGGCGGAGGGAGCAGCCAACAAAAAGGAAGTGACAAACTGATGATTAGCGGACCGACGCCAACTAACTGTCCAACTGCTAGAACATTTAATATGACTGTCCAGGACGCAGTGGCTACGAAGGACGTGGTGTCAGTTATCATTCTGATCAATGATATAAATGCCTATGTATTATTTGATTCGGGTGCCACCTGTTCTTTTGTATTGGAGGAATTTGCTAGTCGATTTAATTTACCCCGAGAATGATTAGGAAATCCCTTGAACATGGGAGTTGCAAATAAGGAAGTAATCCCTGTACAATATGTTTATCAAAATTGTCACGCAAACATTAGAAATCATGAACTAAGCGTAGACTTGATCACGATAAGATTGGGAGAGTTTGACATAATATTAGGAATGGATTGGTTGTATAACCATGCTGCGATAATTGACTGTCAGAATAAAAGTGTGAACCTTTAGACTCCGAATTATGGTAGCTCATCGCTTAAGCAATCATGTTGCCTTACGATGATGCATGTCAAGAAATTGTTAAAGAAAGGATGTGTAGGTTACTTAGCTTACATTGTTGATACTCAGAAAAAAGGAGTAGAAATCAAAGATATACTCGTAGTAAAAGAATTTCAAGATATATTTCCGAACGATCTGCCTGGTCTTCCTCCAGATAGAGAAATCGAATTTATAATAGACTTATCACCGAGAACTGTACCGATTTCGAAAGCCCCATATCGTATGGCGCCAGTAGAAATGAAAGAATTGATAATACAATTGCAAGAGTTATTGGATAAGGGTTATATTAGACTGGGTGTGTCTCCTTGGGGAGCACCAGTACTGTTTGTAAAGAAGAAAGATAGATCGATGAGGCTCTGTATCGATTATCAAGAATTTAATAGAGTAACAATTAAAAATAGATATTCGTTACCAAGGATAGACGACCTTTTCGATCAACTAAAGGGTGCGAAGTGTTTCTCAAAAATAGATCTACAAACGGGTTATCACCAGTTGAATGTACTAGAGGAGGACATATCAAAGACGGCGTTTTGAACTTGTTATGAGCATTTCAAATTTTTAGTAATGTCATTCGGATTGACAAATGCTCTGGCAGCATTCATGGACTTGATGAACCGAGTTTTCAAGCCATTCTTAGATAAATTTGTAGTAGTTTTCATCCACGATATCTTTATCTACTCAAAGATGGAAGAAGAACACGTCGAACATCTGAAGATGGTTTTGGAGGCACTACGTAAAGAGAAGATGTATGCGAAATTTTCTAAGTGTGAATTTTGGATGGAGAAAGTTCAATTCTTAAGACACGTGGTGGATAAGGATGGAATTTCAGTAGACCCTGCAAAGGTAGAAGTAGTGAGTAATTGGGAGCAACCGAACACGCCAACAGAAGTGAGAAGTTTCTTAGGGTTAGCTGGGTACTATCAAAGATTTTTCAAAGATATCAACCCCGTTGACCAATCTAACGAGGAAGATGGTGAAGTTTGTGTGGACGGGCAAGTGTGAGGAAAGTTTCCAAGTGCTGAAGAAGAGACTAAGTGAACCGCTTGTATTATCATTACTAGATGATACGAGAGGATTTGTGGTGTATAGTGATGTGTCTCATAGAGGATTGAGATGTGTGCTAATACAGCATGGCAAGGTCATTGCATACGCGTCACGATAACTGAAGGATTACGAAAAATGATACCCTACTCATGACTTGGAGTTAGCGGTATTAGTTTTTTTGTTAAAGATTTGGAGACACTATTTATACGGAGAAAAATGTGAGATTACACGAACCACAAGAGTCTGAAATATATCTTCACACAGAAGGAGTTGAACATGCATCAGAGAAGGTGGTTACAATTAATTAAAGACTACGAATGCGATATTCTTTATCACACAGGGAAGGCAAACCTAGTGGCCGACGCGCTAAGTATGAAAGGAATGGAAAAGTTATTTCAAGTGAAAACTCAGGAGGAGTTAATAAGGGATATGGAGAAATTAGAGATAGAATTAAAGGGATCGGAGAGGTCTGAAGAGAAATTGTTTGTGGTAGAAGCTCGTTCAACCTTGTTGGATAGAGTAAAGGAATCACAAGAGAAAGATGAAGATTGCGAGAAAATCGGGAAGAGACTCATAGAAAATGAGGAAGAAAAATTTAAGGTGGATAAAGATGGTATTTTGAGATTCGAAGGGAGAGTGTGGGTTCCAGCGGTAACCGAGTTGAGGGAAGAAATTTTGCACGAGGCATATAATACGACGTGTTCCTTTCATCCAGGAGGCACGAAGATGTACCGAGATTTGAGGCAACATTTTTGGTGGCCCAACCTAAAATGAGAAATCGCGAAGTTCGTTAGTAGATGTCTTATGTGTCAACGGGTCAAAGTAGAGCACTAGAGGCTGAGTGGTCTACTTCAACCGGTTGAAATCCCGAAGTGGAAATGGGAGCACATTACGATGGATTTCATGGTTGGACTTTCAGTCATGGAAAAAGGTTTTGATGTTATTTAGGTTATCGTAGATCGACTAACGAAGTTGGCTCATTTCCTACTGATCAAGATCCGATATAGTTTGAATCAACTAGGGAATCTGTACGTAACGGAAATTGTTTCACGATATGGAGTGTCGGTATCGATTATCTCTGACCGAGATCCGCGCTTCACGTCAAAATTCTGGAAAAACTTGCAAGAGAGGATGGGAACACAGCTGAGGTTAAGTGCCGCTTATCATCCGTAAACGGACGAACAAAGTGAGCGAACGATACAAACGTTGAAGGACATGCTTAGAACTTGTGTGATGGACTTTAAAGGAAGTTGGGACGATCACCTACCCATAGTGGAATTTGCATACAATAATAGTTATCATGCGAGTATAGGCATTCCACCGTACGAAGCTCTTTACGGGAGAAAGTGTCGAATATCGTTGTGTTGGGATGAAGTCGGAGAACGAAAGATGTTAGGACCAAAATTAGTTCAACAAAACGCAGATTTGGTGACATTGATAAGAGCTAGATTAGTAGATGCACAAGATTGCCAGAAGAAATACGCAGACGTGCATCGTTAGGACCGCGACTTTGATGTCGAAAGTCACGTTTTCTTAAAAGTATCCCCCTAAATGGAAAAATACAATTCGGTAAAAATGAAAATTGAGTCTGAGGTTCATAGGACCATTCGAGATACTGAAGCGAGTGGGCGAAGTGGCGTACAAAGTTGCATTACCACCTGAGTTGGAGCACATTCATAATGTGTTTCACATATAGTTGCGTCCGTACAAGCCTGACTACAAACACGTGATTTCTTACTAGCCCATTCAAGTGGAGAAAAATCTGGCGTATGAAGAAATTCATGTCCAGATATTAAATAGGAAAGAGCAGACATTAAGAAATAAAATTATATATTCTGTAAAAGTACTTTGGTGGAACCACGATGCCGAGGAGGCCACGTGAGAATTAGAAGATAAGATGCGAAGGGACTATCCCTATCTGTTTGTGTAACCTTGTACCAATTTCGAGGACATAATTTTTATAAGGGGGGAGGATGTAACAACCGAAAATTTCATGAATAAATAATTATTTTGATATAATAAGAAAATAAATATGTATTTGAATATAAATATTGATGTGTTGTGAGACGAGTAATTTAATTAATTCAAATTGAAATTATGAGAATTAAGAAAAATGTAAAGTTGTGTTGAGAACTGTGGAATGCCTTGTGTGGCATGAGAATGGAAATTTAAGTTGTTTAATTTAATTAAGGAATAAATGAATTGAGAAGTGAATAATTAAATATCAATTAATTATTATTACCATTATTATTGATGAGAACATTATTATTAAATATTATTTCATGCCACTATGTATAATATGGGAAAATGTGGGTAGTAATATCATATAATTACTTACTACATAAGATTAAATGAGGTGTGACATTTAAATGGGATTAATGCTATACAAAAATTATATAGTAAAAGTAATTAAATCATAAAGTTGATTTAAATAAGTTTTGTTACCTCATCATGTGTGATGAGACAATTAAATGTATACTCTAAAATATGGAAGTAAATAAATATGTATTATTTCAATACCAATGTGTAAGTAAGTAGTAAAATGAGATATTAAATTATTAGTGACCAATTTAATTGAGTTCGTACATGTTATAAATATAAATTATGTGGACCCAATATACATGGATTATATGATATAGGTATATATTAAATCCCTAATTTTTCATATTGTAGTAACAATTGTACATTAAAATTATATTTTTCAAGTTCAAGGAACCAAACTAAGCATTTTATAACTAAGTGTTGTGATTAAAACTGTGTCCCAAAATTTGTGCCCATCATAGTATATGAACAGTAGCCTAACTCTATATTGCGTATAATCTAGTCGGCAGTTAAAAGCTAGAATTAGCAGTGATGATGGCTATGAAGGTGGTGGTTGGCCAACTTTTGTATACCCAGTGTGCTCTTCTATTTCCCTTTGATTCAAACCATGGTGGAAGAACATGAACTGGTTATCCATTGCTCTATATAAATAACAGCTATGTATTTATTTTCACGTTGTTGTAACTTGTCTGTGAAATCTTGAGAAATTTACTGTGAGTGTTTGTTGTTCAAAGAGAAGTTTAGCAATCTTAAAAGGAAGAAATTTAGCTAACTGAGCTTCTTAGAAGGTATTTTCTTGTCTTGATTTCTATATTTCAAACTTTTTTAAATCATAGAAATGTTACTAAATTCCTGTGAATTGGATTTGGAAATCATGTTATCAAGTGTTTATGAAGTTTGTATACATGTATAGAATCTCTAAGAATGAGTTTAAGTATGTTGAATTGAAAGAAATTGAAGATTGGTTGATACTCTGCAAAATAGAGTACCTTTCTGGTTCTGGTCCAGGAAAGGCACAACAGTTCCCAGTTTGTACTAGGGTGTAAAGCCCCCAAACTCGGGTACTTGAAACCCGAACTCGGTGCTTCACGATACCATTTCTATGAGCGGAATAATACTAATAATAATAACAATAATATAAATATCAAACTTATCTTACATTTATCAGAGTCTAATCCTAAGTACGCAACCTTTACTACATTCTTTACATGATACATAATACATATCATTGTCTATATATTGTCTAACTATTACAAAAGATACCATTAAACATGTTTTGTTTGCTTTCCTTTTCACTTATTCTTGTTTGAACCTTCGAGTTGTTCATGCCTAGCTGAAAACATTTAAATTTAAGCAAGGGTGAGCATTTGGGTGCCCAGAAAGTAATAACAATTAGAAATATAAGTAGCTGAAAGAAATAAATGTTTTCTTTGTACATCACTTCTATAACGAATTTATAGTTGTGAAGTAAACTGAACCGATAATAACAACATAACAATTCTATCTCAAATTTTTGAAACTACGTATTGACTATATATATAGGTATTAGTCGACAGGTTATGAACATTGTTTTTAGTTTTCGTTAAGGTTTAACAGAACTTCATCTGCAAACCGTCATAACTTACGGGCGTTAGGTTGTACTTCCCATGGGCCCTGTATTGATCAATACTACATTATAAGAACGATAGGATCGTTCACTGGCCCACCTCAAGATAAAAGTTTTCCCGTGATCGGGATGTTCATACTTAGTCTGGAATCCAAACCAAAACAATTTGATTGGATACAAAAAGGTTTTTATCATATTCAACGACATTTCGAAATTTGTGCCTAGTTGATCAAATAGCTTAGACGGCTTATATATATGTATATCAACATGTGTTTAAATACCATGATTATTCAAGTGGGAACACTTGTATAACCATATTTAGAAATTAACGAACATAATATATATATCTGAATTATCATATACTAACATGTTGATAAACAATGATCGGATATAGAATATATCACAATAGGGTTAATAATATACCATAATAATAATATAATTCTGAAACTTCTTACTCATATCCATTGCATAAAGGAAATGCAAAGGTAAGATACTTGCACCGATCTGCGCTTACGGTTCAGTAACTTAGTTCTATCTTTATATAACACCTATCAGTAATAAGATCATTTGATCGATTAGAATAACATACTATAACACATAGCACTGCTTATTGCAGTCAACTCATAACCTAATCACATTGTCACATATGTTCCACAAGCATTGAATCACAAATAAACATACATATCTAATCAAATTATCAAAGTCCAGATCAATTTCTGAAACATGTCGGTGTACCGACGGCTTTATCGGGTAATTATCGAGTCTAAGACTCTATCATGTAGTTCAATATCTGTAAGTATCAGTCATATTATTTTTAAATGACTTATAATAATTTTTAAATATTTATTATCTTTTATCACGTATTTTCAAACGCCAAAATCATTATTAAATGATTTAAATATTAAACAATTCCATTATCATTAATATTTAATTAATATTAAACCATTAATGAAACTATTGCCAAAATATTAATGTTGTTTATAATAACTTAAAATACTTTTGAAGTATTAATATTACCCTTAAATGATTTTTAAAAAGAATTAAAATTATTTTAAATAATTATCATTAATATTAAAGTATTAATGCATTATTCAAAATTTTAAAAGTCCTTAATCATAACTTAAAATATTTTTAATTCATTTATATCCTTATTAAATGATTTTAAATAAATAAAACAATTTTAAAATTATTTATTTAATATAATTATTAAATAACTTAATATTATTTATTATTAAATTAATATCATTAATATTAAATTATTAATGAAATTATTCTTCAAATATTAAAAGTTATATTTTATAACTTAAAATATCTTTAAACACTTTATTTTCATTTAAAATGATTTTCCTAATATTAAAAATCATTTTTTAAACTAATGTATTTAATATAATTATTAAATAACTTTAATATCATTAATAATAATTAATTAATGAAATTTACCTTTAAATATTAAAAGTTGTATTTTATAACTTAAAATATTTTTAAACTATTTATTTTCATTTAAAATAATTTTTCTAATATTAAAATTATTTTTAAACTAATTTATTTAATATAATTATTAAATAAATTTAATATCATTTAATATTAAAATATTAATATTTTTCATGATTTAAATATCAAAAGTTATATTTTATAACTTAAAATATTTTTATAATCCTTTATATAATTTTTAATTCATTACTTCTATTTTTCATAATTTATTTAATAAATTTATTAAATAACTTTAATTACCATTAATATTAATTAATTAATGAAATTCATCACAAAATATTAAAAGTTATCAAAATAACTTAAATTATTTTTTTATACCATAATATAATTTTAAATGATTTTTCATGTATTAAAATCATTTTTAAAGAATTTATTTAATATTATAATTAAATAAATTAAATACTTTTAATATTCCAAAAATATTAAATATTTATGAAATATATTCAAAATAATTAAAACTAATTTTGATTTTAAAATAATTTTTAATAATTTATTTTGTATTTTAATAATTAAAACTAATTTTTCTATTTATTTCGTAAAAATAAATAATTTAGAAAATAAACTGTCGCTAAAGGACTCTATAGCGACGAAACTATAGCTATAGGTGTTCTTGAGGTGTTCTTGAGCTGCCCAGATAATCATGTCAGTGAGCGAGTGACCACATTTGACCATTCATAATTCAGTGTGTAGTGTGATTCTAGACTAACTAAGCCTTAGATCGTGTAGTACTAGTGTATGAGTACATATTACAACAAACATAATGATCATACAGTACATAACAAAGGAGAACTGGGCATCCGAAATGACTGTCAGAGCTGTTCTTCATTTCTGGGTTGCCCAGAAATGAAGAACAGTTCACCTGATCATATTCTGGCTTCCATAACATGAATTCCTGTTGATGTTTTAGTGATTTAAGAGCTCCTAGTTGTAGACCACATGGAGGACTACAGTTCTATTACAAAACATAACCATAACAACTTCACATAATGAAGATACATGCCGGTCAAACCATACTGGAAAAATTGCTCATGAAGGTTCTGGGTTTCCCAGAAACCTTCCTAAGACAAAACGGTCAACGTACTTTGACCAGGGTTAAATTCGACCATGTTCATGTTATAGGTAATATAAAGGTAGGAATGTGTAGTTCTAATGTCAATTACAACATACAAACAACATCATGGACTAACTATCAAAGATAAGCAAGATCAAAGGCTTTAAAAATGGCTGTCAGAATTTCTTGAAATCTGAAAATTTTTCTGGGTTGCCCAGAAAGCTATTTTCGTGACATTTGACTGTCAGACACAAAAAAAACAATTTCCCAGATTTTTGAAAATCATCAATTTGAGTACTTAGATGTTATGGATCGGTAAGATACCAACCCAGATCATTGACTAACACTACATATAACATATTACACCATATAAACATAACTTCTAACACAGCGTCAAAGGTCAGATTTTTAGGTTTAGTGTTATACCTTTCTTGATCAAATCCTTGATTCTAGACTACTGATTTGATATTGGTGATCGTGGGGCTGTATTAAGGGACTGATATACATTAAGATTTCGTGGGTTAGAGAGAGAGGGTCTAGGATGATTGTTATGCAAAAATCAAGTTAGCAAATGATATTTCTCTCTCTTCAATCTATATATAGTACTTGTAATGCACATGGCTGATACACTTAGGTTGAGTTGCTAGATATTTATGTCACAAATGTCAACTAAGTTGGTCACCAACTCCCATCTAATGTCAAAACCTATTGCTAGCTTCAATAATACAAGAGGGGCAAAAAGGTCATTTGGTAAATCATTTTAATGGCAAAATTTTAATCTTGGCAAACTCTTAGGGTTTAGGGTTTGGGTTAAGGTTTAGGGTTTGAACCATTTTAGGGTTTAAAAATAATTTCTAGAATTTCCAATTTAGGGTTAGCACAAAAATAAATAAATAAATTTTAGTTTTCTAAAAATTTGAAATTAGGGTTTCCTAGTTAATTAGGTTTCCTAATCACATAGACTTGATAATTAGGTTTATGTTTTACTACTTATCATTAAGCGTGCCTAATTAGCAATTAGGGTTTACAATTAGCAAATTTAGGGTTTATAATTTAGAAAAATTAATAATAAGGATATATACCCTTTAAAAAAAATTAGGGTTTTGAAAACAATTAAGATTCTCCCTAACTAGGGTTAATATCTTTAATACCGGTCATTACACACATTATCATGATTACATAACTACATAACAAATTCTTAAAGTCATAAATGGCCTTTGAATTAGGGTTTCAAATCAATTAGGGTTTATAATTTAAATATTAGAGTTTCTAAAATTAGAATTTCAAATATTAATTAGGATTTCTCTAATTAACATAAAATTCTATAATACACCGCTTAAATCACATAACACAGTTATATAACAGTCTCGAACTCAAATTGAGTTTTAAATTAGGGTTTCTAACTTTTAGAAATTAGGGTTTTAAATTATTAATTAGGGTTTTCAAAATTTAGTATTTAGATTTCCTAATTTAGTAATTAGGGTTCTCCATAATTAGCGTTTTCCTGATTATCATTAATAATTATAATTATCATGAATCACATAAAAAATTACTAAATGATTTTTAAAATCTCATTTGACTTCAAAAATAGGATTTGCTCAGAATCTGAGGGTTTTCACGTGAAATACCATAATTGACCAATTATTGGCAATAAACACAAACAAAGACATATTTATATCATCGAAAAATAAAAATATAATTAATATTATATTCTTATTCTCATTTCTTGATCAAAATCCAAAATTAGGGTTTGGATTCCATATCCGATTTATCTCATTATATATAACATTATTAATTAAGTTAAAATAATTAACTTAATTAATCTTGCATAAATTCATATAATAAAATAAATAATTATTATAATAATTCTATAATCATTTCATATATTATTTAAATAATATAATAATCATGTTTTCATGAAAAAAATTAATAAAACATTTTATTTATAAAATTAATTATTATAAGAATCTACTTTATAATAATCAATAATTCTAAAATAATTTTTTTGTAAACATTCATGTAATAAATATATTTTTATTTATCACATAATTATATATACACATTATTTTGTACAAATCCTCATCCTTAAAATAAAAAAAAAATTATACGCAAAATTTCTGATTTAATTATATAGAAAATATTGGGTTGTTACATTCACCCTCCCTTATAAAGATTCCGTCCCCGGAATCACCGTTTTAAAACCTATACATACCAGGGTACATAGCATACACAATCATTGCGAATAGATCTCGATCAAAATTGATCGAACTGATCTTTAACTATTCAGCATAAAGCTTATCTATCTGCTTATACGGAGAATTGATTTCTAATAGAACTCAATTTCCTTTTTCAAAATAATTTATAAAATAATTTACTATATATAAGAAAATAATATATAAGAAATAAAATTGGTTTAACTAATACCTGGAGTTGCATCCCCGGCTGCTACAGTTTCTTGAAAGGTCATGTTGAAGACGCTTGCGGTTGATTTCGTTGGTTTGATTGTTGATGTTGGTCCCGTCGTAGCCAATGTCCGGCTGCCTTTTCCCGTATTCGCATTCCTTGCCTCCTTTCTCCTTCTTGGACAGTCTTCCACCTTATACTCCATTGATTCACACTTAAAACACACAGACTTTCCCTTTATCTCCTTTCCTTTTATCGTATAGGTGACAAAACTATCTTTTGCCCCTTCGTTACCCTTGCTATCACAAGCGTTGCTACATGGTCAATTGATCTTCTAAATACTGACAGTACGATTGCCTGGAAGTCTTTAACGTTCATCGATCGATTATCTGGCTGATCTTCCGGTGACTGGTATTCCTTTCTGCATAGCTTGATCGTCCATATTCACAAAATTATGTATCGGGTCTGGTTGTCTTCCAGCTTTGTTGACATGTTCTTCTGTCCGTGTATTTCGTTTTCGTCTCCTTGGTGGCATTATCACAATTTATTCTTTATTCTATGCCTTATCGTATACGTATAATCATATAACACAAAACTTTCTATTCGAATAATCATGTACTCAAAATATTAAATTTTGAAATTTTGGTTTTCTGCATTAACCAATACTCATATAATTAACTATTATCTTTATACCAACTTATTTCATTAATCCCATATAAATTCATACTCATATCGCTTGACATACCATAACACATATTGCTTTAATCATCCGCTATCCCTTTATGACTCAAAAGTCGGGAATCGCTGACACAACTTATACAAAATTTGAAAATTTTTACCTTATACAAACATACCTATCATATACATAACATAGAATCATACATATTCAAGTAATACTAGTACTACTTATTTCTTACGCCTCCACTAAGGATCAATTGCTTAGAAATCTGTCTATTCCCATTATCCTCAATAATCCATTCACACCTAACTACACCTAGTTCGTCCAATTTACCATACATTATGAGTTTAAGAACTCGACATTGACCACATATTCATTAACTATACTTTACCTATCAGTCATACTATCGTTTCATGGTCCGGTACTATACTTTTCAAAACAACCACCTCATTGAGGTAGATTTCAATGTGAGCCTCTATTTCAGCTATTGGCTTTGATATTGGCTCAGTTATGGAGGTTGACTTCTTCTTTACGATTTGAGGTTATCCTAATCCTTTCCTATCTGACATATACACACTTAACTTATCCTGATTATCAAATAATATATATACATTTAACATTCCAGATTTTATAAATGTAAATTATAAATATTTATTGATTTATATAAATATTTATTGGATGTGTTTATTATTGAATAAATAATTGTTCAATTTGATTAAGTTGATTTAGTTAATTATCTATTTGTTAAATAATTAATGTGATTAGTTAATTATTTATTTGTTAAATAATTCTTTGTGTTATGTGGATTGAGTTATGTCATTAAGTAATTTATTTAATAAATTGTTATTAAATAAAGTGTGACAAATAATTATGTTATAAAGAGTTATTAAAATAAATTAAGGTAATTTAAGTTGGTTTTATCCAAACAATGCTTAAGGTTATTAAGTGTTTAATTATAAATTAGTTGTTAAACAAAAGCCTACGGCTTTTGGATTTTGAAATTTAAATGATTAATAAAATAATAATATAATATATACGTTAGTTTTGTAACTGATATGTTATTAAATTAGACGTATTAAGGTTAGCGGTTTTATTTTACGCATTATAGCTATCGGTTGTTTTCTTTTTACACATTCTAGTTGCTGAGAAAAGAGAGAAGAACACTAAGAGAGAATTTCAGAGAAAGTTTAAGAGAGAAAAGGCTGTGTTTTTCAAAATAAGTTCTGAGTTTGTCAAAGCTATTCTCAGTGATTAACAAGTGTTGTCGGAACAAATTAAAGGTAGGTTGTATAAACCTTATCATATATGTTTACATTATATAGTTTTTGAGAAATTGTATGTCTCTGTTTTTCTTGAAATAACCGTGTATAAGTTTTTACCAAATTTGTCTGTAAACCTTGTTCTAGAATTGTTTTGGTATTACATGTTTTGTTGTTATAATTGTTATAACTAGCATGTATATATATATATATATATATATATGAGTGGTATTTTAATCATGTGTTAAAGAAAAAGAAATAGTTTTACTGTGAACATAAACATGTATAAATGTACGTTTTTCCGAGTACCAAAAATTATACTTGTATTGCATGATAATCATGGAATTTAACTGTGATTATATGAATTGGGTAAGAATTAAATAGAATATAGTTAGAATAAATCAAATGGTTTTCTAACTATGATTACAGTGCTTACTGTGTTAACAATGGAGTTTTTGGTTTTAAAATATGTTATTCTAGTATTTAATTTTTCTAGAATAATGGTTTAGGTTGTGTTAATTTAGTATTTGTATGCTTGGTGAAGTTTATGTGTAATTTGCATAAGTTATACATGTTAATTGGAGTTAGAAATTAAGACATAGTAGCTTGGTTTGGTTTCTGGTTTTGGGTGTTACGTAGTTGAGAGCCCAATACCAAATTCATGACCAGTGCCAAATTTTGCACCCCAAATAAAAATAGGCGAAGAAGTTCACCAAAGATGGAATTAGCGCCCGCCGCCACATGTCTCGTGCCCCAAATATTTGAAAAGTTATCTGGCCTGGACGGCTTTTGACCTCCTGTAGTAAAATGGCCATAACGTTTTCATACGAACTCTAATTGAGGTATTTCAAGATGATTCAAAAAGAGGACGAATAGGCCTATAACTTTTACTCTTTAAGGTTTTCAATTTGAAATCGTTATGAAGGGTCAAAATGGCCTTCTTTAGGACGGTTGTGTATTTAGAGCCAATCAGAGGGCGTCGGGATGCGCGAATGCAAGGGCAACCCTTTGTGTATTAATATAACTTAATGATAACATGTTGAACATGTAATAGGATGTTGTATCAAGTTGTTAATGTGCATGTGGTGCAATAACATGATCACTTAAGTAGTTGTAATAAAGCTTAAAAAAAAGAATGTTCATGAAAAGATGTGATGTTGTTTAAACCTAAACTTAGTTAGTAGCTATACTAAGAGTAATAAAGTAACTCATAAAGGTAATCTAAGTGTAACTAATGTGTATTGTCAATACATATGGTATGTGTAGGACTTGGGGTGAACGTGAGTAGTAATTGTTTAACCTACGCACGAGGCAAGTTCTCTAACTTTACTTTTATAATTGTGCAAGTATCTAGCTATCTTTGAGCAAGTTTTCTAATCTATTATCTTGTCAATTCGATTACAATATAATGATGTAAGTTATTCTGGAGCAAGTTATTCTTGTATTTAACTTGTTGTTTAGCATGCACAACTATATTTACTAATGTCGAACATTTCTATCGTTCAAATTACTATGCATGCTTAGTATTCAATGCTAATTAACCTTGGCTTAGTATTGTTCGAGCAAGGTATGCTATAGTTATTCAAATTGTATGCTATTAGATTATTCCTAAAACATGACTTTAGTTTACTATGATTGATTCAATCACGATTATTCTATAATATAGTGTTATTGGTTTTATTCAACTAATCCTTAGTTGATGTTCGTTGAATTCCAAATTACCTTGAAAGCTTATCCAAACCAAACTTCCTTTGGTGCGGACTTGTACTCTAAATACTGAGATGAACAACCCTATTGTTATGATTAGGGGTTAACTTACGCATAGCGTTAAAATGTTTATGCACAATACATTGTACGAAGGGCTGATCCCCTAAGTACAAGGTCCTTATAGTCTTATGACTATTAAAGTTGGAGTTGAAAGATTACTTGCAACTGTGGACGTAGTTCATGGTCTTACGACCCTCAGTGATGTATATTCTCCATATTTTGGGATTTCAGTTTCTGATTATTGTTGATAGAGTACTACTCACTTTTGATGAGCCTATTTCGACAGTTATTATTGTTATACTCCTGTTGATTCCATGTTATATCCAGTGAGCAATTGTTTTGCTCACTCTTGCATATTTAAAAACTCATTGCAGCTAAAGAAGAGAAGGTAGGTGAACCTTCGACTAGCAAAGAAAAGGAAAAAATGTAAAAGTGATGAAGACTTGTAATAGTTTTGATAGTTTTATTATAAGACTTTGATTGAAAGATTGTAATGAAGTTTATTTAATTTTCCATATTTGAATGTTTGTAATTAAAGGTTAGATAATTAGGTTAGATAAATAAATAAATTTTTGTTTTCTAAAAATTTGAAATTAGGTTTCCTAATCACATAGACTTGATAATTAGGTTTATGTTTTACTAATTATCATTAAGCGTGCCTAATTAGTAATTAGGGTTTACAATTAGCAAATTTAGGGTTTATAATTTAGAAAAATTAATAATAAGGATATATACCCTTTAAAAAAAATTAGGGTTTTGAAAACAATTAAGATTCTCCCTAACTAGGGTTAGTATCTTTAATACCGGTCATTACACACAGTATCATGATTACATAACTACATAACAAATTCTTAAAGTCATAAATGGCCTTTGAATTAGGGTTTGAAATCAATTAGGGTTTATAATTTAAATATTAGGGTTTCTAAAATTAGGATTTCAAATATTAATTAGGATTTCTCTAATTAACATTAAATTCTATAATACACTGCTTAAATCACATAACACAGTTATATAACAGTCTCGAACTCAAATTGAGTTTTAAATTAGGGTTTCTAACTTTTAGAAATTAGGGTTTTAAATTATTAATTAGGGTTTTCAAAATTTAGTATTTAGATTTCCTAATTTAGTAATTAGGGTTCTCCATAATTAGCGGTTTCCTGATTATCATTAATAATTATAATTATCATGAATCACATAACAAAATTACTAAACAGATTTTAAAGTCTCATTTTACTTCAAAAATAGTATTTATCAGTAATACGAGGGTTTTCACGTGAAATACCATAATTGACCAATTATTGCAATAATAAACACAAACAAGACATATTTATATCATTTGAAAAATCAAAATATAATTAATATTATATTATTATTCTCATTCTTGATCAAAATCCAAAATTAGGGTTTGGATTTCATATCGATTTATCTCATTATATATAACATTATTAATTAAGTTAAAATAATTAACTTAATTAATCTTGCATAAATTCATATAATAAAATAAATAATTATTATAATAATTTATAATCATTTCATATATTATTTAAATAATATAATATTCATGTTTTCATGAAAAAAATTAATAAAAAAACATTTTTGCTATAAAAGTAATTATTATAAGAATCTACATTATAATAATCAATAATTCTAAAATAATTTTTTTTGTAAACATTCATGTAATAAATATATTTTTATTTATCACATAATTACATATACACATTATCTTGTACAAATCTTCATCCTTAAAATAAAAAAAAATTTATACGCAAAATTTCTGATTTAATTATATAGAAAATATCGGGTTGTTACATAGGGTGTAAGAATTGCAATTTCTTATGGGACCGTAACTAGATTCTAGTTTCTGTTAGGCAGTGTTGCTTCTAACTTAGTATTAAGGACATATACATGCATGAAAAGAAGTATAACATGTTGTATAAAGCTTTCTTATGAGATATGAGTTGTCCAACATGACTTAGTAGGAGATTTATAATAAAAACTCAATGTTTTGAAAATGAACTTTAATGAAACTCAAGTTCTACAAATTCTGAGCTTGATAGCATACACATGACTAATTTCTGAACATGAATAAGGATGAGTTATGATTTATAGTTCATTTGTTCATGACCAAGTTGTTAGGCTTTGAGCTAGCGAACTTTTTCAAAGAAAAACTTGACATATTGAAGTTAAATATCTGATGTTCTGACTTTGTGGTGATGATAACATGACTTAACTACACATGATAAGAGCCTTAAAGATGTCTTGTATGTGTTAAATTGCATTGTTCAAGTTTAAAATGATTTCAAAATTAAACTTGGATATGTTTTCACCCCAAGTTGCATTAGTTTAGTTCTGAGGTTTTAAGATGGAATGTTTATGTTCATTATGTCTCTAAACATGATTTCTTGGGTGCCTAGAAATGACAATATATGCATGCCGTTTTGAATGTGGGTAGTCCATATTATAGGAGAGACTCTGGCAAAAAAATTTTGTTCGTCAGGTAGTTGCGAACATTTATAATATTAACGAGCTAATCATATGCTTACAAGTATGCTCAAGTTATATGCTTAGTAGCTAGTATACTCAAGTTATATGGTTACAAGTATTCTCAAGTCATATGCTTACAAGTATGGGCGCAATATGTTAATCATATGTTGCTCAAGTCATATGCTTACAAGTATGCTTAAATGTTAATCATATGCTTACAAGTATGCTCAAGTCATATGTTACAAGTATGCTCAAGTTATATGCTTAGTAGCTAGTATACTCAAGTCATATGGTTACAAGTATGCTCAAGTCATATGCTTATAAGTATGGGCACAATATGTTAATCATATGTTGCTCAAGTCGTATGCTTACAAGTATGCTTAAATGTTAATCATATGCTTACAAGTATGCTCAAGTCATATGGTTACAAGTATGCTCAAGTCATATGTTAACATTTATAATGTTGTCTGTAGTAGGTACCATGGAATCATGGACCTCTATTCAGACCATAGTTGGATGGCACGATGAAAGTCAAGTGCCCAGATAGGTGCTACAGCTGAATTTAGAGTTGGTTACCAAGTGATTTTGAAGTATGCGTATAGTCACCTGAAATGTATGAATGGTCAGTCGCAAATACAATGTCCATGTTTGAAGTGTAAGAATGTAAATTATATGGACATAGACGTGGTAAACTATCATTTACTTGTTTCTGGGTTCATGAAAAATTACGAAGAATGCTGGTGGGCACATGGGCAGAGAAGAGATGGTGGCATCACAGAAGTACACAATTCGGGCAGTAGTACTCATTATATGAATGAAATGGTTCATGATATTGCGGGGCTAGATTTTGATTGGGAACAAGGTAAAGAGCAATTTATGAATTCTGATGCCAAAGAATTCTTTAAGTTGTTAGACTAGGGTAGCGACCCAATGTGGCATGGTTTCACCAAACACACTACATTGTCTACAGTGGCGACATTACTTAACATCAAGGCTGATCATAATATGAGCCATGAGTGTTTTGAGTCGCTCTTGAAGTCCATTAAGAGTATGTTGCCTAACGGTGAGAAATTACCTGATAACTATTACTTTTGTAAGAAAATGGTGAAGAAGTTGGATCTTGGATACCAAAAGATCGATGCATGTCCCAACGATTGCATGTTGTTTTATAAAGAAAATGAACAGATGACAAGGTGCACGTTTTGCAGTCATGATCGGTTTAGGCCTAATAAAGAGGGTGTGACTACAAAAAAATCAAGTATACCATTTAAGATTCTAAGGTATTTTATAATAACATATCGGCTAAAAAGATTGTACATGTCTTCAAGAACAGTTGAACATTTGGCATGTGAAATCTCCAGCTAAAGATGGAGAACTAAATCATCCCGCAGATGGGTAGGCTTGGAAAGATTTCAACTTAGCACATCCTGGGTTTGCATTGGAACCTAGAAATATGAGGCTTGGATTGTCCACCGATGGTTTCAATCCGTTTGGCCACTCAGCTGTTCCGTACTCATGTTGGCCTGTGATTATTACTCCGTACAACCTGCCTCCTTGGATGTGTATGAAACAACCATACTTGTTTCTTTCACTCGTGGTTCCTAGTCCTAAGAGTCCTGAAAAGAACTTAGATGTTTACTTGAGACCTCTTATAGACGAGTTGAAGGTATTGTGGGAGGATGGAGTACAGACTTGGGATGTTGCAACGAAAACAAATTTTAACCTTAGGGCATCGTTTATGTGGATTATAAGTGACTTTCCAGCTTATGGTATGTTAGCCGGATGGAATACGCATGGGAAGTTGGCTTTTTCGTATTGTATGGAGCATACAAAGTCTTTCAATCTATCCAAAGGTCAAAAGCCTTTCTGGTTTGACTGTCATCGTCGGTTCTTGCCGGTAGATCACCCGTTTCAAAGAAATAGAGAACACTTCAGGAAAGAGAAAGTAGACAATGATATGCCTGCACCGCGATTGTCGGGAACGGAGATGCGAGATCGTGTGATGAGATTGCCAGTCATCCCATTTGGTAAGATTGATGCCACAAACATAATCAATGGGTTTGGCAAATCTCATAACTAGGTTCGGAGAAGCATCTTTTGGGAACTGCCTTATTGGTCTACAAATTTCATTCGTCATAATCTAGATGTGATGCATATTGAGAAGAATGTGTTCGACAATGTGTTTAACACCGTGATGAATGTTACGGGGAAGACAAAAGATAATGATAAGGCACGTTTGGACATGAAAGATATTAGTAAGCATCCTGGATTAGAACTTTATGAATATCCTAATGGTAAGATTGTCAAACCGCATGCAAGGTATACATTGTCCAAAAAGCAGTGTACATGGGTTAAGTCTCTGAAACTACCAGATGGATATACGTCAAACATATATTGTCATTTCTAGGCACCCAAGACACAAACCAAGAGAAATATACAAATTCCCAATATAATAATGCAAATTAAAGCAGTAAAAAGTTATATACAATGGAGTTTGTAGGAAAAAATTGCAAATTTAGAGTTTGTTTGATAGGTATGTAGGAAAATTTTATAATCTTACTTGTATAAGTGGCCAACTAGATTATATATATATTTGTACTTTTCATTTTCTTTCTTTTCTAAGCTAAATCATACTTATGGCTCATATTGCCTCGTGTTGTACTTTCATAGTAGATTATTGCCTCATGTTCTTGGTCTATATCTGAAAACAACAAAACCTCTTCTACATAGGACATTAGGTGATGAAAATATCTTGATGGTCAAGTTTGAAGAACAACCAATGGATTTTGCAATTTGTTCTAAAAACTATAACGCTACGTATATCAAGATTGCAGAAGAAGGCATACTAATAGTCCCTTAATGTGGGACTATTATCCTATAAAGTCATTTGATACCCAAAACAGTCCAAAACATTACAACAAAGCCTTTAAACTAGCCATTCAAACTCTCAAAATAATGACAGTTTACACATTTTAGTATGCATCATTAGAAGCATGATTAGCCAATCATAATCATCTCTTTGTATCAGTCGCAATGAACTGATTTTGCTCATATAGAATCCATCATGATTTACGAGTTATATTAAAACCTACTACACTTAAGCATATAAGCATTCTTGAAGCATTAGTTTTAATATGTAAGCTATTAGACATCATTTTAGACTCTAAATTACAGCTAGCATACCTTGACACTATAACATCCCCCATATTAGCATTTTATAAAAAAGTGGGTAAATTATATATCATCAGTGGGTAAATTAGACCCCACTTATATTATACCCCACATAACCACACACATAGAATAAAAAATCAGCAAACAATAGTATTAATAGAAACAGGTGAAAATTCTCAGTACACAACTCCAACAACCAAAGCATTAACAGAAACAAATGTTCTTCATACTAGTCCATGAAAGAAAACTGAAAATGCCTTGTGGCTAAGTAGTCTTGTGTAAGAAAATAGGAGAAAGAAGTCTTGTGGCTAAGTAGTAGATGATATTGCTAGTATGAAGGAGGTATAATTAAGGATAAGTAAGTGCGATGAAACGACCCGGGTCAAATTCCAAGTGACTGGGGTGTTACATGCCATGCGAGTTCTCTATTGGTATTCTACAAATAATTGGCTTTTTTATGAAGAGCTCAGTGATAGGTTCTTAGGTTTCATACTAATGTGTTGGAACTAGCTTATTTTACTAATACCCAATTAAGGGGGTGGGGGTGGTATTTTTAGTTTATTCTCCTAATACTAAACTCAATTACCAAAAAATAGCCTTTCAGTTTTTGCCTAATGGGTATGACTGACAACGGGTGCCTTAATTTGTCCATACCCTAGTCCCAAACTAGGACTGCATTTGATGAACATGCAAGTGGTGTAAGGTTAACTTTTTCCCAAAAGATTTTACCTAATTTTCAGAGTTCAATTATGTTATCACAATGTCAGTCCCACTCCCATTGTTTCTTGTAATTTGCAGTTCAATTTTCGGAGTTCAATTTGCAGCAGCGGAAATTACTTACAACCTCACTTTCCTAAATTATTATCATGTCAATCCAACACTGCACTAATTAAATTAATGAACAGGCAAGTGCTTGTAAATCCAACACTGCACTAATTAAATCCAATTTAGTAAGTAATCTAATCTAACATAAGATATAAATAGTAGAAATGTAATATTGGGAGAAAGAAATAAAAAATGATACCAGTGATGGGTGGTGGCGGCGTGTCAAAGGATGTGGCCATGGTGGAGTGGTTATTGCTACCCTTTCTCCCTCTTCTACTTCTTCTCTTCTCCCCCTTTCTCCCTCTTCTCTATTCTGAGCTCTCCCCCTCTTTTTTTCTTCGCCTGCTGTGTCGGCGAATGACCAAAACTGGGGACGTTAAGTTTGATTAGCGACCGGTGCAGCCGTTAATTTTTAATGACATGGACTTATCAGCGAACGCATGCGGTCGTTTTTTGTAAGTAGTCGCACAAAACCTTCGCGCCAACATTTCGTACCAAATTTTGGGAGGCAAATTAATCGCAGCGACCGATCAGCTACCACATGCGGTCGCTAATAGTATATAGCGACTGGATTAAATTACGGTCGCAGATATCGATCGCTATTACTAATATATGCGACCGCTAGTGCGGTCGCTGATAGGCTTTTTTCTTGTAGTGACTAAAAGATAATAACTGCCATTTAGTAGTTTCTTCACAAGGCAATTTTCTTTATAATAGGGTCATGGTCCCCAATTGACCGTATGTTTATCTCTTCACTGTTTTCTCTGTATCCCCATCAATAGAGAAATTCACTTCTAAAATACGCATCAATTGGAAGATCTCAACTCGTTTGATCAAACAATATTATGGAATCTGGTACGCTTCCGTTATGTTCTTTCTTCTTCTTGTGTTTCAACATGGGTTATATTTATACACATGTTTAGTTTCAGTAATTAATTTTCTACAATGGTATCAAATCCACCCATGTTTGATTCATAGAGAATTTATAAAATTTTAGATATTTAAAAAAAATCGCGAAACCTATTTTCGCGCTGAATCGTGTTGCGGTTTATATGTTAGTTATATATATATATATATATATATAATTAACAGGATAGACTTGTACTATATATATATATATATATATGATCATAGACTTGTACTATATATATATGATCATAGACTTATGCAGATATATATATATATATATATATATATATATGATCCTGATTTTACTGTTGATGGAAAATTAGGAAGAGATAGTTGTTTATTTACTTTTGAAGTCTAAATCATGTTTTACTGCTTTTTAATTCTAAATCATATCTTACCCTCATTTATCGTGGTATTATGCACAATAGTTACCAAAAAGGTACTAAGATAATTAGCCCCAGCCATAGTAACGAAAAACAGTGAAATAACCAAACTTCTCATAGTCTCAAGAAACTCTTTGCATTTTGCGTTTTGAATCTAAGTCATGAATTGTATGGATTCTCAGTCTCACTTGAATAAAGTATTATGATTAAATTCATGGAAATTTTTTCACTATTTTTGGCTATATATATAAATAATAATAATAATAATAATTATTATTATTATTATTATTATTATTATTATTATTATTATTATTATTATTATTATTATTATTATTATTATAATCAATTAAAACAAGATGTCACTAAAGTAACCTCTCTTGTCTAGATTGTTTTGTATGGATTGTTTAGATGTTCGAGTATGTGTAATTCATGCAAATATTAATCAATCCAAAGATGGGTTCATATTTGATCGAATTTCATACATATTTGTGATGATAAACATGTGATACTTATCGAGGTAACCTAATATGAATAATTAATTCATGCAAACAAGGATTTATTATTTGACATAATTATTGTCAATGTTTATTTATTTTAACAAGAGTACCAATTACAATTAATATCATTGTCCAAAGGCATGATATTAATGTTGTGTTAGGTATCTTAAAATGTTATCATAAAATTAATCAATTTAAAGATTGTTTATTTGGTTATTTAATGTGAACATAATAGTTTATTTTTTTTTTATATTTGTTCTATATTCAGCTTTAATGTCTGCTACTGCTATATCTGCTAACATGAATAATGTTCCAATGTTAAATGGAACAAACTTTAAGGACTAGAAAGAGAACATATTAATTGTTATTGGCTGCATGGACATAGACTTGGCATTAAGAATGTCGAAACCGAATGACCTCACTGAAGAAAGTACTCCCGAGGAAATTGGGTACTTTGAAAAGTGGGACCGTTCAAACGGGCTAAGTCTTATGATCATGAAGTGTGGTATTCCAGAAGCCTTTAGAGGTGCAATTACAAATGACAATATCACAACCATTGAGTTTCTTTGGGAAATTCAGAACCGTTTTGTCAAAAACGATAAGGCTGAAACAAGCACGCTTTTAGCAAGCTTGATTTCAATGAAGTACAAGGGCAAGGGTAATGTTAGGGAGTACATCATGGAGATGTATGTTCCCTCCTTTTTGGTTTAACAAAATGTACTCTAACTCATGCAAGTATACACGAGTCAACAAGTAGTACAGAGTAAGAAAGTGCCGATCCCACGGAGAAAGGTGAATAAATCTATACTATCATGCAACAACCTTATCACTAATAATGTATGCTCAACCGATCAAATAATAAGTGAATTGGTATCTATTTTAACACGAAAATACTCAATACTAAAAGTACGATAATCAAGTTGGAGAAATATGGGATCCTAATTTCATTTAATGCTTCATCCAACATGCATGCCTTCCGTTATGTCAAATTATCTAATATGGACAGCTAGTCAAGAGCACAAAAGTAAAACATAATCATCTTTCGATGTACTATGTCCAAATTACATAAAATCCACAAATTGATAGAATTCATGTAAACATCAAAATTACCTAACTCACTATATGTCTATGTGAATTAAAAGAAATAATAATTTAATAAGTACAAGCTCTCAATGACTACACATGGTGAACCGGTATATTCCTATCCAGATCACGAATCACAAAACCTAAAACGAATAAGTCTCATGAACATATGCCAACATGGTATAATCTATACTTATATTTTATTTTCCAATTTCATACAAGCAATTAGTGTGAATGGTGATCAAGCATTCAATAATTTAGCACAACCATGATGGACAATCCAATATTAAACATACAACATTGCAATCAGGCATACACGTATAGACTACGCATTAAAATCCATTAGAATCTCATAATGGAATTTAGTTCATTTCTGAACCAACAGCCATTATGGGATTGTAGCAAAACATGGAAATAAGAAATACAAACAATAGAAATGAGAGATCAAATCTGTTAATTCCTGCTACAAAGTCTATTTCCAGGCTTGTTCAAATCCACAAATGTCTCCAAAATGAAAACTAATATTAATAAGAAATCATCTAAAGAGATAAGCTCAAAATATCAAGGAAAATGCTCAAACTCTCTCTAGAGAAGAACTAAACCCTAATAATCATAAAAATTGAATAATACGTCCTTGGTAACCAACCGTATCCTCTCAAATAACAAACACGCTCTATTTTCAATTTACAAAAAGTCAACATTTTTAAAATCACTGTGATCGGCGCGGCCACGTGGTATTACACTGCAGATCGAGCGCGGACGCGCTGTAGGCTTGTCTGTCGAGTGCATGGCGCGGGCGCTCCATATTCCTTTGTTGTTGAGGCGCGGTCGCGCGGTATGTATTTCTTCCTCTGCATTTCCTCTGACGCGGGCGCGCCATGACTAAGTTGTATAGTAAGCGGTAAGCCCATCACTGCTGCGCTTCTCGTTTCTTTTGTTTCTTTGCTGCTACGCTACTTGCTTACTCTTCATTTCTTCTCTTCTTCACTTGACCATTTCATTAATCCTCTAAGTGTTCTCCGCATTTGTTGTAGTCCAACTGCCCTTCATTCTAGCTCAAGTCCACCATGCCATGTTAATGTTATTTCCATGTCATTCCATGCCTTAGGATGCTATAGGAGTTCCAAATATGCATACTGCAAATTAAACACAAAAAGCAAATAAAACATAATAAAACTACTTAAGTTGAACATAATTCTTGTGAGCTGGTAACCAATAAGTAGGTATAACACCTACTTATCAAATACCCCCAAACTTGAACTATTGCTTGCCCTCAAGCAATGCACACAAAAATAAAATAAACAATGCAACTACATGTTATGCAAACTATACTATGATGCAAGTGAGTCCCAAGTTTTCCAGCCAAATTGGAATTCCAATCAAGTGTGCCTCAGAGAATTATTCAGATTCAAAAATAAAGTATCAAACTAAGCTACAGACATAACATCATACAATCAAATAATCCAAACTCGCTATAAAGATGTTGTGTGTGTGATGTGTTGCATCATCTCTGTAACACCCGCAAACTCTTAGGAAGAAAAATACAAGATGAGCCAATTGCCCAAAGTCTGAGATCTGAGATATACAACTGATATACGAAAACAACTGAGACAAAATACTGAACAAAGCCTCAAGTGCAAATACGAACAAAAATATAATATCCAAAGATCTGAATGGAATATATCTGAATCAAAGTAATGAATATATCTGAATCAACGTAATTGACAAAACCAATAAAAAAATAAAAAAATAACGAACTGAAGTAACTAACTCAATGAATTGAACTGAACAGAAACAAACAAAACTATTACAATAAAATAATAGGCTGAAACAAATGGTTAAGGTTATTTCATACCGAGTGAGCTCAAAAATATATCTTGCCACACAGGCAAGTCAAACTAATGCCACATAGACAAATCAAATGATGCCACATAGGCAACCAAAATAATGTCACACAGGCACATCAAAACAATGCCACACAGGCAAGTCACATAATGCCACACAGGCAAATCACACATTGGACCGCGAATCCAAATGTATGCAAATTGGATAGTGTGTTTGGCACAACATCACCAATCCACAGAACAGAAAACTAGGGTTAACCCATACGCCTCCCACAACAAAACACCAAATGGCCCACTTCTTCTGGAGCCCAAAACGGAGACGCCGTGGACTAATCACACCGCCACGGAAAGTGTCATGTCTCTCGTGCAAGAGACGACATGCTCTGTGGTACCCCCACGTGTGGTTATAGCTCGTATACCCTACGGTATATTCTAACAAAAATATCATGTCACATCACATGCGAAATAATACCAACAAAAGGGTTCTATATGTACATGTTGAACCAAATCAAATTATAGTCACAAGGTTTCAAAAAGATGGTAGCAACATGTACCGCTCTATAATTATCAAAATAAATATTAGACATGATAACCTCATTCAAAAAGTACAAGTACGAGTCCAATGTGTCAACTCCAAAATGAAATAAATATATCAATTTCACAAGAAACAATTATGTGAAATAATAACAGAAATTCGAAACGAGGAACAAAACGAACAAATCAAAATTAACAAAGGTATCGCTGAAAGAGTACGGAATCCGTACCTGATACTTCCAACCCATTTATAGCACACTCCATAAAATCTTACCCTCAAATGCCAACGATATCAAATACGAAACGTCATTCACAACCTAAACATATTCACCTCAAATTAAAAACAATCCACACTAATCGTTCCAAAATAATTTATAATTTATTTAATATGCCTTTAATCAATTATTAATACTCCAAAATTTATATTCCAAAAAAAATAACTCTTTAAATTCCCTCCGTTCAATTTAAATAATTTAATAATATTTTATCACAATCACATCATTAATAACATAGTACTATTAAATTTATTATTAAAACTTTTATAACTATGCCGACAAAATTAATTAATTTAAATTAATATACATAACTTCAATTTAATTTACCAATTTCGATTTATAAATTTCATGGTCAAATACCTACCAAAATATAATATGCCAAAAGGGTTATTAAAATTATATATATATATATATAAAAAAGTTACACTCAAAGAAGTCTTTGTGCAGTAATCCTGCAAGTAAGTAGCTTTAATTCGCATCATGAAATTTTATTTTTTTTTTTTACAAATGAGTTAATTCGCGTATATATATATATATATATATATATATATATATATATATATATATATATATATATAATATTCATATAGTCTCTAGCACTTGCTCCTACCTAATAATTCGATAAACATATATATACACCTCCGACAATTTTACAAATCAAATCATTAGAATTAGAATTATTATTATTATTATTAGCAACCTTAGATAAAAAAAATTCATGAAGAAGGCATATAATTCAAGTTGCAGACTAACCTTGGTTGTGTATCTATACTTTCAAAAATTGCTTTCACCTTTGCCCAGTTCGTATAAATGAAGGAGAGTAGCTGCAACTTTTTTTTTCCTTTTAAGTAGTTCATATCAGATAAAAGATGTAGTTAGGGTTTACCTATTTATTAATTATACATTATACTAATCCTCTTAATTAATTGGATTTAAATAAAAAAAAATCTACAAATATAAATTAGCCCAATTAATATAAAGGCCCAAATTAATATAATCCATTTACTTATTATAGTCCACAAATTTTACTGATTAATTTGACCCAAACAAAATAATAGCCCAAATAAGAAAACAAAGTCCAATTAATATGGTTTAAAATTAAATAATTTTTATTATTTAATATTTTTTTTCCCGGGTATTACATCAACCAAAATAATGCCACACATACAAATCAATGTATACAAATTGAAAAAAATATTTTTATTATACTGCTTTAGAAAGAAAATTGAAGTTTAAATCAAGAACTACGTATACAAATGAAATATCAACTACTCCAACACATCAATACAAACTAAGGTTCAACAATGGGTTTATTCTGTTTTATTATTACTCACGAGGGCGATTTTTGCACTTTCCCACGATGTTTATTGATTTATTTTCTTTTTCCCATGACTATTCAATGCCTCATTCCATTAGGCTAATGGTGTTACCCCTTAGCGAGCTTTCAATCAATGACTCCCAGACCATAAAAGACCTTAGGGCGCTAGGTGTAAAGACAATCCCCTCGGGCGTACTTGCTCAAGTAACAAAGTCCCCGAAACAAGACTAGCCACGGTAAATAAAAATTTCTTTTTTTTTATAACAAGCATACCCATGTGTTCCCAAAGTTTGATTATTAGTGTTTTCATAGTGCAAGCTCACTTCCTACATAATTTTATCTTTAAAAACAATATTTTCTACTCAGCAGTAAATAATTTATTCTTTTACCAACAAGCAGACTTGAACAATTATGTGTTAACCATTAGCATATAAACAACAAACATGGATTAAATCATGTATAACATTATAACTCAACTCATGTTATCAACCAAATTCAAGAATCCATCAAATTTCTAATTCATCATTGGCTAATCTAAAATTCCATTAACTAGATACTTGGGATATACAACTAAACAGATAACTAAAACAGAAAATAAGCAAGAAAAAAACCAAAAAAAAAAAAAAATCAGCACAATTAAACTAAACACATTATCATGCAAAAATTATACTAAACATGGATAAAATAATGCAAATTAAACTACATGCTCTATACTATACTACTAACCACCCAATACCCCCAAACTTAAAATATTCATTGTCCCTAATGAATAAATGTAAAGGGTTACGAGAACTCCATTAATTTTTAGCATGGTTGTTGGGTAAAATCTAAATACGCACAACACGTAAGTATACGTGGTCAACAAGTAATAAAGTAAAGTAGAGTATCGTTCCCACGAGGAATTATTTAATAAAAATCACCAAGTACTAACCCGTAACCAACTCAATCTTATTTAAACGAATGAATTTTAATTTATATAAGTAAACTACTATTAAATTCCACTAGTTAAATTAAGATTACGGAGATTTAAGATCACAACTTTACGTATTGCTTCATTTAAGTTAACACACTTCTCATCAATTATTTTCTATCCTGAATTGTTAATCAAGAACACTAAAGTAGATAAAACCACCTCTCGATGCATAATACTCATACTCACTTAAATTCACAGATGATAGAATTAAGTAAGACATCCTAATTAACTAATCCACTATATCTCTATGTGAATTACAATTAAAAAGGATTTAAACACAAGTTCTCTATAAGATTACATATGGCGTAAAAGCATATCTCTATCCTAAACACGAATCATGAATTCCATCAATGCAGAAATCACAAACACATACTATCATGATAAGATCTAAATCAATACTTAATCTCTCGAGTTCATATAGATTATCACGGTAATTGATAACTAGAAAATTAAGCAATTAAGTCCAAATCACAATAGACAATCATCATGATAGAACATAATAATTGATAGCGAATCATATTAAAATAAACTACACAATAAGATCCATTGTAATCTAGAACAAAAAATTAGTTCATGATTATTGAATTAAAACTAAGAATCCACAATTGAATAATCATTAAAAGAGAAAGATAGAAGAAGATGAGAAGATAGAATATATTATCTGTAGATTTGAAGCTCTCTCCTTGCTCCTACTTTGAATCTTCAATTGTCTCCGAGTTGCTTCAATCTCCAAATCTAACAAGAACTAGTGTTTTGATCTAATTTACTCTAATCTAATCTAATGGAATCCTCCAAAACTAGCCTATCTCTCCTCTCTTTTATGCTTCTCATCATGTATTTATAGTTCTAATGGATACCCTAGCAAGTTGGGCAACTAAGAATTCTATTCTAGCTCAAATTGGACACCAAATAACCCAAAATAGTTGTCCCCTCGCCGACTGGAGCGCCCCACGTTGTCCCTAGGCCATTCTGGGCGCGCCCCGCGCTACATTATCAAACATTCAGGTGGTCCGGTGCGCCCCGTGCTATGCGTAGTTCATTTATAGCGCGGTCCGCGCTATGCTATTTTCTACTGCGATGTCCTTTGGTAAAACAGACATAACCTTTGATCCGCTAGGAGTTACGGGGCCTGCCACCTATCAAATCTAAGATATCGACCAGATCTATAACTTTCATTCTTTGAGGATTGATAGATTCCGTCTAGATCAAGGCCAAAATTGAGCTTGAAGTAGATGATATGTAATTTGGAAGCAGGACAACTTTGAGCTTTGATCTTTATTGATAAAAAGGTCATAACTTTCGCATCCGAGCTCCGATTGGGATGATTTAAGATGTTACAAAAAGATAAAAAGTAGATCTACAATAGATTACACACTCCAAGCCAAGAACATGCATCCAACTTGGTGTTAAAAGCCTAGCAATCTTCACTTCTTGCATTTACTTGCATATTTTTGTCCAAAAGATGTCCAAATTGCTTTTCCTTGCTTCCTCATGCCAATGGTGTGTCATAGCCTACAAAATAACATAACATGTATGAAATGTATACACCATGCATACAAAGTAACTACAAAATATAGGTTTAAACAACTAATTCAAGTAACCGATATCGGATAAGTAGGTATAAAACCAACTTATCAAATACCCCTAAACTTAAAAAGTTGTTTGTCCTCAAGCAAAAACACAAAACAACAATATTGTCACGGTATTCATCACCGTATTGTCGCGGTATTCATCACCGTATTGTCGCAGCCCAACATCTGATCAATAAACGGAAGTGGGAAGTGATCTTTCCTTGTAGCTTTATTAAGTCTGCGGTGGTCCATGTAGACTCTCCACCCCGTTACTGTCCTAGTCGGTATCAGCTCATTGTTCTCATTGAAGACTACAGTCATTCCCCATTTCTTCAGCACACACTGTACCGGGCTCACCCACGAGCTATCTGATATCGGATATATTATTCCTGCATCCAGCCATTTTAGAACCTCCTTCTTGACCACTTCTATGACGCCCCCAAAATAGGTATACATCACCCATCTTGGGTCGCCAAATACATGGTACTAAATACAAATAAAAACTTAATTATACAACAAGAGCTGAGAGTTTTTACACGAATATTGTCTCATAGACAATATTCAAACTCAAATTCAATCCTCATTATATTTATTATTACACTAAATAGTGAGGATTACTAAAATAGCCATCTCGGACCATCACTCCATTCCCCGACTAGTCCTGACTATGTTCTCATTTCCTGAAGAGAATAATAAAAGCAAAAGGGTGAGCTCAACTAGCCCAGTAAGAAATATTATGACTATGATAATGCAAAATAAATTATCGTTAGCCTTCAACAGTGTTAAACTGATAAAATACAATAACATCAAGTTTAACTGCAGCGGAACAAGCAATCTATTAAAAGAGTCAAGTAGAGCATGATATCTACTATCTTCTAAGATTTAAACAGTTTATCATCAATTTTATCACTGAGACTCAGCTTAATAAATAAACCACATCATCGAATCATCCTTGCACTACGGGCCAAGGATATTTATTAGTATCACGTCCACGAATTATCCCTACACTACGGGCCAAGGATATTCATGTAATCATCAATGGTCATGATCATACCAACAACTGTCCATCAATGCACTACGGGCCAATGAGGACTTTTACCACATCATTTATAACATTACGGTCATGATTATACCGAATAATCCATTGTCATAATCATACCAATCAATAGTACATCTATGCACGTAAGCCACAAATGACTTTTATCACAATATAAGCATGAGGATGATGACAATGATATAAGAATTCAATCAAACGAGATCAAAGATAAATATTACAGACTTTAAATTTATCCAGAGTTTAAAAATGTCCAAATTGTCAACATGATACTGCTTTATGGAGTAAAATTCAAGAATAATATTCATGTATCAAAAATAATCTTGGACAGAAAAGAAATCATTTTTTTACCGTGAATAGTACTCCAGGTGAAGAGTACCCGAGTGAATAGTATCCTGTGAATAGTACCCCGGCATGAAAAGTACCACGAATACCCGAGTGAATAATATTCGAGTGAATAGTAACTAGGTGAATAATAACCTATGAATAGTAACTTGTGAATAGTACCCCGGCATGAGAAGTGCCCCGAATACCCGAGTGAATAATATTCTAGTGAACAGTAATCGGGTAAATAGTAACTCGTGAATAGTACCCCGGGTGAAAATATTGATATTTAAAAAGAAAGTTTATATCAATATTCCAATGGAACGATACTGGATGAAGTGCAAAACTTCAAGGATATCCCACTAATTTTAGAGATTATAGAAGCAATACTTACCATAATAACTTAAGATTTAAGAATATGAAAAGAAATAACATACGAAACTGCAAATGGATCTTCACTTGTCACACGGTACTTAATCCGCGTAGATAGGTTATTCTGACATATTAAAGGATGCCTTACGAGTATTGAACGAAAATAATATTCCTTACGAATACAAAAATAATACCCCTTATGAATACAAAAGAAATAACACCCCTTACGAATACAACAAATAATATCCCTTACCTTAGTAGAAGATTGGATACTACAATAGTGAAGTAACAAAATACTCTTCTTCTTGCTCTCTATAGTTTCTCTCTATATAGTTTCTCTTGTGAATCTCAATGAATTGGTGAGAATGAAAGAAGAATTAAGCTTCTATTTATAGGAGAAATGACTAAATAGTAACTAATTCACGAACAGTCCAGATTGATTTACTATTAGAACGGATGGTCCAGATTGATTACTATTAAAACCACAACCGACGGTCCAGATTGATTTACTTTTAAAACCACCACCGACGGTCCAGATTGATTTACTATTAAAACCACCACCGATGGTCCAGATTGATTTATTGTTAAAACCACCATCGACTGTCCAGATTGATTTAACTTATTACACTTTAGTACCCCCTAAAGTTTTCCAAGTTTTCATTATTCCCCTCTAACTTTTGTAATTCACTTATCTTCAATAAACACATTCATATTACTTCAACAATTATTCATCATTAATATTATAACTCACAATATTTAACAACCAGATTATTCCCATGAAAGAGGTGGCTTTCCGATAAGGATTTCTCCCTATTGGGTGCAATTAGGTCACCAAACCTCTCCTCGACAGAACTTCCTAGACATCGTCAATATTGCAAATAATAATATGAATAACTTTGTTGTCTCAATTATTGATTTAATAATATAAAATATTATGCAAATGATACTGTGACAATATTTGAATCAAATAATGTGAGATATTATGCAACAATTACTATAGCAATAATTGAGTAACTTAGTGGCTTCTTGTGTAAGCATCAATAATCAATATCGTGTAATACTATGCAACCACGCGTAATACTATATTTTTACCACCGGGTAGTTCAACAGTTTAACGGTAAAACTTTCGCCGTTATTTTTGTAAAAAGATTATTCTGTCGTTTTCTAACTACGACAATTATTTTGTTGTGGGGTCCACCAATAATTGTGTCATCGTACGAATATTCCCTGTTAAAACGAATATTCCCCGACTAATCGAATATTCCCTGACACAACGAATATTTTATATCAACTTGCTTACTTTGCAAAATTTTTAAATATCACCCTTAACTTTAACATTTAATCAATTTAACCATTTATCAAATAGAATAATAATTATAAGAAAATTGGATACTTTCATTTCATAAAATTTGGGGTCTTACAACCTCCTTCATAATCAGGTTCAATCTGCGTTGTTGTTCCCCTGACGGTTTACAATCATCTTCCAGTAAGATCTTGTGCATACAGAATGATGGGCTGATCCCTTTGATGTCTGATATGGTCCATCCTTTTGTTGATTTGAACTCTCTTAGGACTCGTAGAAGTGAAGCCCCCAAAACAGGTATACATCTGAACCGTCACTCCGTTCCCCGACTAGTCCCCGCTACGTTCTCATTTCCTGAAGAGAACAATGAAATCAAAAGGGTGAGCTCAACTAGCCCAGTAAGAAATATTATGACTAAGATAATGCAGAATAAATTATCATTAGCCTTCAACGGTGTTAAACTGATAAAATATAATAAACATCAAGTTTAACTGCAGCGGAACAAGCAATCCATTGGAAGAGTCAAGTAGAGAATAAAATCTACTATCTTCTATGATTTAAAAGGTTTTTCATCACTTTTATCGCTGAGACTCAGCTTAATAAATAAAATTGAATCATCCTTGTTCCACGGCCAAGGATATTCATGTAATCATCAATGGTCATGACTATACCGAATAATCCCTGGTCATAATCATACCAACAACTTTCCACTAATGAACTACAAGCCAATGAGGACTTTTACAACATCATTCATCACATTACGGTCATGATTATACCGAATAATTTTTGGTCATAATCATACCAAGTCCATCTATACACGTAAGCCAAAGATGACTTTCATCACAATATAAGCATGAGGATGATGACAATGACATAATAATTCAATAAAACAAGTTCAAGAATAAATTTTAAATATTTATAAATTAATTTATCCTGAACTCAATAACGTCCAAATTGTCAACATGATACTGCTTTGTGCAGTAAAATTCAAGAATGCTCAGAAGAATATTTCCATGAAAAGATACTGGATGAAGCGAAAATATCAAGGATATTCCACTAATTTCATGGAGTATAGAAGCCAAAACTTTAACCAATCGAGTATAATAGAATATATGAAGCGCAAATGGATTTTCACCCGCCATGCGCAGTAATCCACGATACTGAGATCATTTCCATAATTTAACAAGGAATGAATACAAAGGATCATTCACCGTGCATGTGGTAATCCACATAGACAAAGTTATTCCAATGTAATAATAAAGAATGGAATAATGTATGATTCACCATGCGCGCTGCGATAGATCGCATGCATAAAGTTATTCCCAGCGTAATAATAAATAATGGAACGAGGTCCCGCATAAACGCATTTGTATGAGGATATTCCGGACGTAATAATAAATAATGGAACCAGTCGGTGTAAGCGCATTGCATGTGATATTCGGACGTAATAATAAATAATGGAACCAGTCCGCGCAGAACGCATGCATGTGATATTATAACGAGAATAATAAAGAATGAATATTAGAAGAATTTCACCATGAATGTGGTATCTGATAAACAAAGTTATTCAAACAGAATAATAAGAATGGAATAACAACAGAATTCACCATGCATGTGATAGACCGCACAGACAGGTTATTCCAACAGAATAATTAAAGAATGGAATGACATAAGAATTTTACCATGTATGCGGTACTTCGCATAGACAGGTTATTCCAACATAATGATAAAGAATGGAATAACATAAGAATTTCACCAAGTATGCGGTATTTCGCTTAGACAGGTTATTCTAACATAATGATAAAGAATGGAATAGCAGAAGTTCTCTTCATGAATAAGAAAGAAAGAATATCCCTTACGAGTATAACAAATAATATCCCCTACGAGTATTGAAAGAAAAATAGTTCTCTTCATGAATATGAAAGAATAATACCCCTTACGAGTACAACAAATAATATCCCCTACCTTAGAAGAAACTAGATATTGGAGTAGTGAAGTAGCAGAATACTTTTCTTCTTTCTCTCTATAGTTTCTCTCTAGAGTTTCGATGAATTAAGTAAGAAATAATGAAGGAATGAACTTCTATTTATAGGAGAATTGACTGAATAGTAACTAATTCATGAACGGTCCAGATTGATTTACTTTTAAACGGACGGTCCATATTGGTTTACTATTAAAACTTAAAGCAACGGTCCATACTGATTTACTATTAAAACTTTAAACCAGCGATCCATATTGATTTACTATTATAACTTTCCACCAGCGGTCCATATTGATTTACTATTATATCTTCAACTAACAGTCTAAAAAATTAGCACATCTCCTCATGGAATAATATTGTACCCAAAAAATATTTGGACCGAAAAGAAATATATCTTACGAGTGAATAGTACCCCGTGAATAGTAACTCGTGAATAATACTCTGACACGAAAAGTGCCCCGAATACCCGATTGAACAATATAACCTCCAGACATCAATTATTATCAAAATAAATGTCAATTTTCACTAACACAAATAATTCCAACACAATGGAACTATAAAATTCATCTTTAATCAACACAAACTTATTCATCATTAATATTATAATTCACAATATTTAACAACCAGGTCGTTCCCAGGAAAGAGGGGGCTTTTCGATAAGGATTTCTCCTTATTGGCGCGCAATTAGGTGACCAAACCTCTCCTTGATAGAACTTCTAGACATTGTCAAGATTGCAAATAATAATATGAATAACTTTGCTATCTCAACTATTGATTTAATAATATAACATATCATGCAGATGATACTATAACAATAATTGAATCAATAATATGAGAGATATGATGCAGCAATTACTATAGCAATAATTGAGTATAACTGAGTGACTTCTCACGTAAGCATCAATAATCAATACCGTGTGCTACTATGCAACCACGCTTATTACAGTATTACTGTACTTTTACTACCGGGTAGTTCAACAGTTTTAACGGTAGCCATTATTAGAAAGATAATTTTGTCGTTTTTTAACTACGACAATACTTCCGTTTTGGGGTCCACCAATGATTGTGTCGTCGTACAATATTCCATGTTAAAACGAATATTCCCCTACCAATCGAATATTATATAACCACTTGCTTACTTTGCAAAATTTATAAATACTATCCACAGCTATAACATTATATCAAATCCACACCATAATATTCACAAAATTATTTCGAGAAAATTAAATATTTATTCATAAAATATGGGGTCTCACAATCTCCCCTCCTTATGGAATTTCTCCCTCGAAATTTACGTACATACCTGGTATGCTGAAGTGGTGAGGGTATCTTGACTTCATTTCAGATTCTAGCTCTTGAGGTATAACCTTTGAGTGTCGAATATAATCCTTCTTATCCAAGATTTTAACACGTATCTCCTCATAAATTAAATCTTCTGCTATATCGTTTAGTTCTAATTTAATAATATGGTTTGGGTCATCCACATATTTACGTAACATTGATACGTAAAAAAAATGTTCTGAACATGCGACATACTTGGCGGTAAAACGAGTCTATAGGCCACAGTTCCTACTCGATCAAGTATTTCAAATGCGCAAATTAAATTGAGGGTTGAGATTTCCTCTCTTCATCGATTCTTGCTTCTAGAATAACGCCCTCTTAAACCTTCTTCTTCACATTCATCAGCTCTGAGTATGTAGCTTGAGCAGCTTTAACTTTATCGATTAAAGTCAATTTTAATCGTATATTCTTTATCTTCATGTGGGTCCCTAAAGTCTTTAACTCTATCTCCATCATTTGTAAGTTATACGAAATGGGTCTTTGTGTTAACAATATCACACTCATAAACACATACGATCTTCTACTCAACGCGTCAGCTACCACGTTCGCTTTTCCCACGATGATATTGAATGGTACGATCGTAATCTTCAACAGCTCGAGCCAACGTCTTTGGCACATTACACGTTCGTTTTGGGTGAAGAAAATATTTGAGGGTTTTAGAAATGGGCTTTGTACTGAGGTCAATACAAAATTCAATTTCACGCTCTAGGGTAGGCTAAGAAGTCTTCAAGAATACGTCAGGAAATTTATTAACAATATAAATATCATTCAAAACTGTGACTCTCATCCAAGACTTGGATAGCACGTCACATTGATACCTATCAACTTGCCACCATTATTCACAACGTCCCCTATGGAAAGTTTGGCTTTGGTGCATTCCACACAAGGAAGTCAACAACGAAAGGACCGGGGCTCTTTACTTATGGCTTAATATGACAATTATTGACTTTAGTGGTTTGGTTTCTTGGATTCGCATAACAGGTTGGTTAGGAATATGAAAGCTAACAACCTTACGAAAAGCATGATGAGTAGTTAACCAATCGATTCCTAAAATCGCATCAAAGGCAAATATTTTCAAAGAGATAAGATCGACAAGTAACGTGAAAGTGTCGATTTGAATTAAAAAAGATTTATAAATAGTAGATGTAACGAAGGTTTCTCCCAACTGAGTTTCAACAGATAAATCAAAATCTAACTTCTCCGGAGTTAAATTCAAACATTGAACACAACTAGGTGAAATAAAAGAGTGCGTAGAACCAGTATCTAACACGGTATAGACTTCGCAAGAGTTTATGATTAACTTATCCGTGATAATTTTATTCAAGTTCCTCGTCAAAAAAAAAATGCTCTCTCTTAAACTACCGGCTTTGGCTTGTCTGGGACATCCTTTGGCATTATTATCCCAGTTGGACTTGACTTTGGTGCATGATAAAATCGGGCAAGGTGACCTTCTTTTCCACAATTGTAACATGCTTTGGACTGCATCGCACAGTTTGGACTGATGTGTCCCTCCCCTTCGCATTTGTAACATACGACCGGCAGTCATTCTCCTTCCTTAACAACAGGTGTTGGTGTTGACGTCTTTCCATCATTATTAAACCTTCTCTTCTTGAAATTTCCTCTTCTATTATCTTGGCCATGATTACCACCGAAGTGGTTACCATTCTTGGTGTGATAATTTCCCCCATGAAGGTTATCATTGTTCCGATGGTCATTGCCACCGGTATGATTATTATCGTGTTGTTGGTTGTTACCTTTTGGTTGTGCTGAATCATTATCACGCTCCAATAACTGAGCCCTATTCACAACATCTGAATATGAACAATGTTTGTGAGAAATGAGGTATTGACGTGTATCGGGTTTCAAACCTCTTAGAAACAGTCGCGTCATTCGCTCCTCATTATCGACCAAATGGGATGCAAATCGGGATAACTCGGCAAACTTAGCCTCGTACTACGACACGATCATATTGTTTTATTCCAACTTGATAAACTCCACCTCCTTCATGTGACGAATACTTTCGGGAAAGTACTTGTCGTTGAACAGCTCTTGGAACTTCTCCCAAGACATCTTGAGTGCGTCAAGCTGGGTACATTTTACAGATTCCCACCAATAATCTGCTTCTTCACGCAACATAAAGGTGGCAAAGGGAACCTTTTGCTCCTTGGAGCATCCCAAGACATCAAATATCTTGGTGATCTACTTTAACCACGTCTCCGCCTTAAGTGGTTCTGACTTTCCCAAAAACTCCGGTGGTCCCAGCTCCTTGAACTGCTTAGCGGGTGACCGACCGTGGGTTCCCATTGTTTCCACCTGCATTATGAATAGGAGTCTCTCTCGCCTGATGTTGCATGAATTATATAAAGCCTCTGAACATCCCATCGTTCATCATTTCATCGATGTTATTGTTTACCTGAGGATTATTATCTTCCTGTTGCACATTATCCTGGATATTGATCGTTGGTGACTCAACGGTCTCATGTGCTTCATTGCTTATCCCAACATTTTCGGATGCCATTTTCAAATACTGCCAGAAAATAAGGGTTAATTAACATGTCACATATTATCCATATACTTTAACCGACCAATTAAATACCAAATAAACTTAGGTAGGTCATACTAGCGAAGGAATTCCCCGTCTCTCCCCTCCTAGTTTTTGTCTCACATCTCAGCCAGGGATCATATCCCTAAGCTTTGATACCAACTGTGACGCCCCCAAACAGGTATACATCACCCATCTTGGGTCGCCAGATACAAGGTACTGAATACACATACAACTTAATTATACAACAGTCCTGTAAAATACGACAAAACATATGCTGTGAGTTTTAATACAAATATTGTCATCTAGACAATATACAAACTCAATGGGGTCCTCATTACATTTATTATCACACTATTTCACAGAATAGTGAGGACTACTAATGCACCATCTAGGACCATCACTCTGTTCCCCGACTAGTCCCAGCTACGTTCCCATTTCCTGAAGAGAACAGTGAAAGAAAGGGTGAGCTCAACTAGCCCAGTAAGAAATATTATGACTAAGATAATGCAGAATAAATTATCATTAGCCTTCAATCGATTGTTAAACCGATAAAATATAATAAACATCAAGTTTAGCTCATGAATGAACAAGCAATCCATTGGAAGAGTCAAGTAGAGAATAAAATCTACTATCTTCTATGATTTAAAAGGTTTTCATCACTTTTATTTTGAGACTCGACAATAAATAAAATTGAATCATCCATGTTCCACGGCCAAGGATATTCATGTAATCATCAATGGTCATGACTATCTTAAGAATAATCATTGGTCATAATCATACCAACAATCATTCACCAATGAACTACACAGCCAATGAGGACTTTACCACATCATTCATCACATTACGGTCATGATTATACCGAATAATTTCTGATCATAATCATACCAAGTCCATACCAACTGAGTATAATAGAATATATGAAACTGCAAATGGATTTTCACCCGCCATGCGGTAATCTACGATATATGAGATCATTTCCATAATTTAATAAGGAATGAATACAAAGGATCATTCACCATGCATGTGGTAATCCACATAGACAAAAGTTATTCCAACGTAATAATAAAGAATGGAATAATGAAGGATTCACCATGCTTGCGATAGATCGCAGATGCATAAAAGTTATTCCTAATGAATAATAAATAATGGAACCAGTTTGGCATAAGCGCATGTACGGGATATTCCGGCGAATAATAAATAATGGTACCAGTCCGGCGTAAATGCACGACATGGATATTACGACGAATAATAAATAATGGAACCGGTCCCGCCGTGAACGCATGCATACATGATATAAAACGAGAATAATAAAGAACGAAATATTAGAAGAATTTCACCATGTATGCGGTACTTCGCATAAATAGGTTATTCCAACAGAATAATAAGAATTGAATAACAACAGAATTCACCATGAATGCGATAGACCGCACAGACATGTTATTCCAACAGAATAATTAAAGAATGGAATGACATAAGAATTTTACTATGTATGCGGTACTTCGCATAGACAGGTTATTCCAACATAATGATAAAGAATGGAATAACAGAAGAATTTCACCAAGTATGCGGTATTTCGCATAGACAGGTTATTCCAACATAATGATAAAGAATGGAATAACAGAAGTTCTCTTCATGAATAAGAAAGAATACCCCTTACGAGTACAACAAATAATATCCCCTACGAGTATTGAAAGAAAAATAGTTTTCTTCATGAATATGAAAGAATAATACCCCTTACGAGTACAACAGATAATATCCCCTACCCTAGAAGAAACTAGATATTGGAGTAGTGAAGTAGCAGAATACTTTTCTTCTTTCTCTCTATAGTTTCTCTCTCTAGAGTTTCCGTGAATTCGTAAGAAATAATGAAGGAATAAACTTCTAATTACAGGAGAATGGACTGAATAGTAACTAATTCATGAACGGTCCAGATTGATTTACTTTTAAATGGACGGTCCATATTGGTTTACTATTAAAACTTAAAGCAACGGTCCATACTAATTTACTATTAAAACTTTAAACCAGCGATCCATATTGATTTACTATTATAACTTTCCACCAGCGGTCCATATTGATTTACTATTATATCTTCAACCAACGGTCTGAAAAATTAGCACATCTCCTCATGGAATAATATTGTAACCAAATATGATTTGGACCGAAAAGAAATATATCTTACGGGTGAATAGTACCCCGTGAATAGTAACTCGTGAATAGTAACTCGTGAATAGTAACTCATGAATAGTAACTCGTGAATAGTACTCTGACACAAAAAGTGCCCCGAATACCCGATTGAACAATATAACCTCCAGACATCAATTATTATCGAAACAAATGTCAATTTCCACTACCACAAATAATTCCAACACAATGGAACTATAAAATTCATCTTTAATCAACACGAACTTATTCATCATTAATATTATAATTCACAATATTTAACAACTAGGTCGTTCCCAAGAAAGAGGGGGCTTTCCGATAAGGATTTCTCCTTATTGGCGCACAATTAGGTGACCAAATCTCTCCTTGACAGAACTTCTAGACATTGTCAATATTGAAAATAATAATATGAATAACTTTGCCGTCTCAACTATTGATTTAATAATATAACATATAATGCAGATGATATTGTAACAATAATTGAATCAATAATATGAGAGATATGATGCAACAATTACTGTAGCAATAATTGAGTATAACTGAGTGACTTCTCACATAAGCATCAATAATCAATAATGTGTGCTACTATGCAACCACGCGTATTACTGTACTTTTACTACCGGGTAGTTTAACAGTTTTAACGGTAATTTTGTCATTTTCTAACTACGACAATACTTCCGTTATGGGGTCCACCAATGATTGTACCATCGTATAATATTCCTTGTTAAAACGAATATTCCCCGACCAATCGAATATTATATAACCACTTGCTTACTTTGCAAAATTTATAAATGCTATCCACAACTATAACATTATATCAAATCCACACCATAATATTCACAAAATTATTTCGAGAAAATTAAATATTTATTCATAAAATCTGGGGTCTCACAGTAGCAGTTTATCTTCCTGACAAGATATTAGTGCAGAAGATATAATAACAGGCAATTTTGAACTATCATTTAAAAATTCATACCTCAACTGATCAGGAAGTGGTTTTAGTTTAAGATCTGGAGGCATTTCAAGTGATGGCTTGAGTCTTGCTGATGTCTCTCCAGCATTTTTCAGTTACTCAACAAGAATCTTAAATTTTCAAAACTGTGGCACTATGTCAAGGATCTATATAAATTCAGCAATCTCATCATCTTCCATCTCTGATTTCCCCAATAAAGCACTCCTCAAAGGATCATTATCTGCTAGCTGTTCAACTTCTTGATTCAACATTCTGTCTACCAAATCAACCTAGAAACATTCTTCCTCATCGGTAGGAAACTTCATAGCCTTAAACATGTTGAAGGTGACTTCTTGATCATGAACCCTCGTTATCAACTCACCTTTCTGAACATCTATCAAAGTCTATCCCGTGGCTAAGAAAGGTCTCCCCAAAATGATTGGTATATTTCTATCTTCTTCGTAATCCAAGATGATGAAGTCTGTTGGGAAGATGAATTTATCTACTTTGACCAGTACATCTTCCACAATACCCCGTGGATATGTAATGGATCTATTAGCAAGCTGTAGTGAAATATTTGTCAGCCTTGGAGCCGGCAATCCCCACTGATTAAAAACTGACAGAGGCAATAAGTTAATGCTCGCCCCTAAGTCACATAGACATCTGCTGAAAGACATATTTCCAATGGTACATGGTATTGTGAAGCTGCATGGGTCTTTTAGCTTCGAAGGTAACTTACGCTGAAGTACTGCACTACACTCTTCTGTCAAGGCTACAGTCTCGAAGTCCTCTAGTCTTTTCTTCCTTAACAAGATCCAATTCATGAACTTTGCATAACTTGGCATCTGTTCCAATGCCTCAGTGAAGGGTATATTAATTTGTAGCTTCTTGAATACCTCCAAAAACTTGTTGAATTACTTGTCTTCCCTTTGTTTCTGCAATCTTTGTGGATATGGAACAAGGGGATGTACAGGTGGTGGTCTAGTCACTGGTTTCTCAGTTAATTCTTCACTATTCTTCTCCACTTCCCCCTGTTCAGAACCTTTTTTAAACAAAATATCATTAGAACTAACTTGCTCTAGGCGCGGCCACGCGGTTTCCCTTTGTACTAGTGGCGTGGGCGCGCTATCCTATAAACCTGTAGTCTGCTTCCCTGATTTAAGTGTAATGGCCTGACACTGTTCTTTACCCTCCCTTCTTTGATTTGTTTCTGTATTACATGGCAAAGACCCTTGTGGTCTATTGTTCAATGTATTTGCCTTCTAGCCCATCTGAGTCTCTAAATTCTTTTGTTTCCACTGCCTGGCTCTTGATCATAACCTCAGTGTTAGCCATATACTTCATCATAATCTCCTCCATTTCTGACTTTTTTTCTCTATGAGGTACAGTGGTGGATAATGTTGTTGTTGTTGTTGGAATCGAGGCGGGTAGGGTGGTTTGGATGCATATTATTGGTGAGATGGTTTTGATTGGTATTGATGTTGAGATGGAAATTGTTGATTTTGTTGGTGTTGTTGAATGTTTTGATTGTTGTTCAAGCTAAAATTGGGATGGTTGCGGTTGTTGGGGTGGTAAGAATTCTGGAACTGATTCTGAGGCTTCTAGTAGTTATTCACAAACTGCACTGACTCTGCACTGATAGCACACTGATCCGTTTGATGTGGCCCGCACATATCTCGCATATATAAGCAACTGGTTTGACCTTGTTTTCTGCCAAAGAATCAATCTTCTTCGCCATAGCTGCTATATGAGCTGACAATGATGTGATGGAATCCACCTCTAATGTGACACCCCCAAATCCCGGTACTTTATTACCTCAAGATTTGGTGTTCACTTAATCAAAACATTCATATCTACTACCCAATCATAATACAAATTGAATAATAAACCTTCCCTTAAGGGATTACATTAATAAAATCTCTCAGGTTATCTAACCTTTAAATATAATCATTCAAATGCGGAAATTAAATAAATTCTTTATTACATCAATCAAATTAAAGTCTGATAATTAACTGTCAACATATTACAAGTCTTCAATACTTGTTCATCTTCCCTTTTCCCTTACTGGTGCTAGGTACATCTACCTTTTCATCCTTAGCTATAATGGTTATGTAAGCAAGAGTGAGAAAACAAAGCTCACTTGAAATAATGAATAAACTTTACAACATTTGTCAAATAATAGGCTCAATAGAACTGAATGATATGTTGTATTAACATTCTGATACATAAAATTGAGGGTCTAATGACCACGAACCATGTCCACAGTTATAAGTAATCTTTCAACTTAAACTTTAACAGTTATAAGACTATAAGGACTCCACGTACTTAGGGGGATCAGCCCTTCATACAATATATTGTGCACAACCATTTCAACGCTAAGCGTAAACCCCTAATAATAGGGTTGTTCATCTCAGTATTTTAAGTACAAGTCTGCACCAAAGAAAGTTTGGTTTGGATAAGCTTTCAAGGGTAATTTGAAGTTTAACGATCATCAACTAGGGAACTAGTTAAATCAACAATGCTTGATAACACAATAGTTTTTTAATAACAACATAACATAGAACATTTGAGAATCATATGTGAACTGACTATATTCTAAACTCATGCTTGAAAATAACTAGAGAGCATAAGTATTGATCAAATGAAGAAAATGATAAACCTTGGCTTGAACAATAATAAGTTAGGTCTGTGATCTTGCCAAATTAGAAATTTAGTTACCAAACATGCACTAATTGATAGCAAGCTGGAAACAATGCTTACTCCACATGGTAATAAACTATACAAAGTGATTGAACCATTCAACACAAGGAATTAAGGTTCAAGAAACATTTATTATAAAAGAATGAATTAGAGAAACTTGTTTAACTATAAACAAGTTAGAGTAAGCCAACAATAATTAGAATTGCAATAACTTAAGATTAAAACATGCTCAATGTAAATAGATGAGATTTAGAAGCTTGCACAATTATTATAAAAGTAGAGTTAAAGAACTTGCTCACTGTAAAAAGATAAGTTTAGAAACTTGCCTCGAGCGTAAGCTATAATATTAAACTCACGTTCACCTACATATAGGTTTAGAATCACCATCTATTAGATATACTAACATTCACATTCCAACATAACACGCATTTCTAGTTAGACTTATTATTTTAGCACAAGTCCTAAGCTACCATACAAATATAAGAAATTACAAGTGTTAACCTTCACAACACTTGTTTACTAATCATCATGCTCACTAAGTTCTAATATACCACGTTCATCACTTACTAATCACTCGAAACCTTGAATTTATCAAGTACATATCATGGTTCTGTTTTAGCCTTCTTATTATATGTTTGACACATTAACATAACCTTAGACCAAGTGGTAAGGCTTCCCCAAAAATGCAATGAAGAGAAGGCTCTGCCTCGGATCGATTATTAGGTGGCGTAACTTCGCCACACACTGTACATATTACTGATTTTAGCCTTGGCACCGGTAGCAATTGCTACTGATTGGTGACCTGACAGAAGGTAGAAGCAGTCGGCTATGAGCGATGGCGACTTTAGCCCAACAAACACGAATTTCACCCACAAAATAGTAATATTAACATATAAGATAAATACAAAACTATCTTAAACATGTTTGTTAACATATTCCACCAATTAGAACAATTTAACAACAACTAAAACTATTTTAATTTCTCAAATTTCATATTTTTGTACATAAACACCATTTTTGAGTTCCTTAGACAAAAATAAACACTATAAACACGATTCTTGTCCAAATAGCTTCATTCAAATTACGTTATCTTCGTTTCTTAGTAGACTAGCATAAACAAACTTCAATTTGCAGTTTAGCATATGAATTGACCATCAAAATTGATACTTACACAAGCCATATAAGAAAACATAAACACTGTCATTATTTTCTACTGTTATCCAAAATTAGCATGCAATTTCCTTGTTTAAGCATAATCTCTAATCATCATAAACACATGTAATCATCATAATTGAATTATATAGCAACAATTCTAAACCTATGAAATTCAGTAGTATGAAACTTTATCTTAGTAAAAACTCGTATATATATATATATATATATATATATATATATATATATATATATATATATATATATATATAACCGAGGTTTAGATAAAATACCTTCACTTAGCTTGTAATCCTTGCTACAATCGCTGGAAATTGCTTAAGTTCTCTCTCAGTTCTCTCAACTCTCTTTGAAATTCTCAGTGTTCTTAGCAAATGGCCAAAACCCAACTGATATGCCTTATGCGTAAAATAAAATAAAACTAATAACCTTATTACGCCAAATTTAATAAAATGTCAGTTACAAAAATAAACGTATATATTATAAATATACTATATTTATTATTTTAATTTATTTTATTATAAATTCAAATTTTCAAAATCCAAAAGTCATAACGCTCTGTTTGGCAAAACTCTTTAAAATTAAAGACTTAATATACTTAAGCCTTGTTTGGGTAAACTCAATTAAAACTACTTTAATTTATTTTAATACTCCTTATAATATAGTTATTTGTCACACTATATTTAATTAAGTTTTCATACTTAATTAATTAATTCAAATAACAATTTATTAAATAAATCATTTAATCACATAACTCAATACAAATAATTAACCATCAAATTGAAATATCAATATAATAATAATTTCCTTAACTCATTAATTATTTATTTAACAAATAATTAACCAAATAAAATCAAATCAATTAAACAAATATTATTTAACGATAAACACATCCATTAAATATTTATATAATTCAATAAATATTTAAACATTACAATTTGAAATTCTAGATTGTTACATCCTTCCCTCCTTACAAGGATTATGCCCCAGAATCACAACTCAAACAATCAAATCGTCACATTCTTCCCTTCTTACAAAGATTTTATCCCCAGAATCGAAGACATAGATTAAACAAATAACTCAGAGTAATTTTTCATCATTTTAGCTTTGAGTTCCCACGTTGCCTCTTCGACATTCTAGTTTCTCCATATCACCTTCACAGAAGGTATCACTTTATTTCTGAGCACTTGTTCTTTCATGTTGACTATCTGGATAGGAATCTCTTCATAAGACAAATCTTTACTTAACTGAAACGGTTCATACTCGATCGCATGCTTCGTAGTATCTTGAAAGGTCCAATAAATCTTGGGCTGAGCTTTCCTTTCTTGCCAAAATGAATTTTCCCCTTCCAAGGAGAAACTTTTAGGAAAACAAAATTTCCTACTTCAAATTCGCGATTCTGCTTGTGTTGATCGGCATACTTTTTCTGTTTGTCTTGGCTACTACCAATCTTGTCCTGATGAGTTTGACAACCTCAGCAGTTTGTTGAACCAGTTCTGGTCCTAATAGCTGGCGTTCACCGACTTCATCCCAGCATAGTGGAGTTCTGCACTTTCTGCCGTATAATGCTCTGTAAGTCGACATGCCGATGCTTGCGTGATAACTGTTGTTGTAGGCAAATTCCACCAATGGTAAATGTTCTTCCCAGCTCACTTTGAAATCTATGATGTATGCTCTCAGCATATCTTCCAACGTTTGGATTTTTCGTTCGCTTTGGCCATATGTTTGTGGATGGTATGTCGTGCTCATTCGCAATTGTGTTCCCATACATTCTTGTAGTCTCTTCCAGAAGTTTGACATAAATCGCGGATCTCTATCTGACACGATTGACACTGGCACTCCATGCCTCAAAATGATCTCTTTAACGTATAATCTTGCCAACTGATCAAGATTGAACCTAATCTTTATTGGTAAAAAGTGCACTGATTTTGTCAGTCTGTCCACTATCACCCAAATCGTATCGTATCCTCTCTGAGTAGTTGGAAGACCCACCACAAAATCAATTGTGATGTGTTCCCACTTCCATTTCGGTATTTCTAATGGTTGAAGTAATCCGCTTGGTCTTTGATGCTCGGCCTTGACTCTCTGACATGTCAAACACCTTGCAACGCATTCTGCAACGTCTCTTTTTATAATTGGCCACCAAAAATGTCGTCGCAAATCTTGATACATTTTTGTACTTCTCGGATGAATCGAATATCTTGAGCTATGAGCTTCTGTCAAGATTTCGTCTTTAATCTCCGGTATTGCTGGAACCCAAATTCGTTCCTCAAACCGTAGTAGTCCTTCGGTATGGATCTTGTATTTTACATAACTACCCTCAACCACTTTCTTTTTGATCATTTTGCATTCTTTATCTTGTAGTTAAGCATTCTTCACTTTGTCCACCAAAGTTGGACTAGCTTCTATATGGTATAATTTTTCGTCGGTTTCTTTTGGAAATTTGATTTCCAACTCTAGCCTTGCCATTTCTGAAATAAGCTCTTCCTGGTTGGTTAACAACATCAATTTTTCCCGACCTTATCTGCTTAAAGCATCAGCAACCACATTTGCTTTGCCCGGGTGATAAAAGATCTCACAATCGTAATCTTTTATCAATTCCATCCATCTTCTTTGATGCATGTTTAGGTCCTTCTGTGTGAAAATATACTTTAAACTTTTATGGTCTGTGTAGATCTCTCATTTTTCTCCATAGAGATAGTGTCTCCATATCTTCAGAGCAAATACTATTGAAGCCAATTCCAAATCATGAGTCGGATAACCTTTCTCATAATCCTTCAGTTGTCTTGATGCATACGCAATAACTTTGTCATTCTGCATCAGAACACAACCCAATCCTTTATGTGAGGCATCACTAAACACCACAAAGTTTCTTGTACTATCTGGTAATGACAACACAGGTGCCACACTTAGCTTCTTCTTCAAATCTTGAAAATTCTCTTCACATTTCTCCGTCCAAACAAATTTTACAGTTTTCCTTATCAAATTTGTTAACGGAGTGGCTATCTTGGAAAAATCCTGAATGAATCATCTATAATAACCGGCCAGTCCCAAGAAACTCCTCACCTCCGACGGTGTTCTTGGTTGTTCCCAATTGATTACAGCTTCCACTTTTGATGGATCCACTGAAATCCTATCTTTGTCAATCACGTGCCCAAGAAATTGTACATGATCTAGCCAAAATTCGCACTTAGAGAATTTTGCGTACAACTTTTCCTTTCTTAGTGTCTCCAATGTCAAACGTAAATGTTCCACGTGTTCTTCTTGAGTTTTGGAATACACCAGAATGTTGTCAATAAATACCACTACGAACTTGTCTAAGAATGGTTTAAACACCTTGTTCATCAAATCCATGAATTCAGCAGGGGCATTGGTCAAACCAAAAGACATCACCAGAAACTTGTAATGTCCATACCGAGTTCTGAATGTCGTTCGAGGTATATCCTCCTTCCTCACTTTCAATTGGTGATACCCACTTCTCAATCTATTTTCGAGAAGTATTTAGCACCCTTCAACTGATCAAACAAGTCATCTATTCTTGGCAACGGGTATTTTTTTTTAATAGTGACTTTGTTTAATTCTCTATAATCCATGCAAAGACGCATTGACCCATCCTTCTTCTTCACGAATAACACCGGCGCTACCCATGGTGATACGCTTGGTTGATTATACTTCTTGTCTAGCAGCTCTTGTAGTTGTACCATTAGTTCATTCATCTCTACCGGAGCCATTCTGTACGGGGCCTTCGATATCGGTGTTGTTCCTGGCGCTAAGTCGATCACGAACTCAATCTCTCTGTCAGGCGGAAGTCCTGGAAAATCCTCCGAAAACACATCTACAAATTCCCTAACCACTGGTATCTCTTCAAATTTCACACCCTTCTTCTGAGTATCAACTATGTAATCTAAATAACCCACATAGCCTTGACTCAACAACTTATTGGCCTGCATAATCGTCAGACATCTCATTTGTCTAGGCAATTTGCTATCATAGAAAACTACCTTTGACAGAGTCATAAGGTTTACACATTTCTTTTGGCAATCGATTACCGCTCCATATTTGAACAGCCAATCCATTCCCAAAATAACATCAAACTCTCCAAGTCTAATCGGAATCAAATCTACCATCATGATATTCCCCTAAATATTCACCCTACAATTCTTGTATACGAACCTAACAGAAATTACCTCCTTATTCGCAATTTCTATGTTCAAAGGAAAATTCAATTCTTCTCTAGGCAACTCTAACCTCTTAGCAAATTCATTAGATATAAACTAGCAAGTAGCACCCGAATCAAATAATACATAAGCATTTATATCATTGATTGGGATAATACCTGACACCACATCTTTTGATTGCACAGCATCTTGCACAGTCATGTTGAAGGTTCTTGATGTGGGTTTGTTTGATGTTATAGGTCCAGCAATGGCCCATGTACCTTCACTGTTACCTCCATTGCTTCTGGTTGTCTCTCCAACCTTCTTCTTAGGGTATTCACGAGGAAAGTGATCCTTGAATCCGCATGTGAAGCAAACGTTCTTCTTAGGTTGAGTGCAATTTGGGGCGATGTGACCCTCTTGGCAACAATTGAAGCATACACGTTTCCCCATCAAGCACACACCCTTGTGAAACTTCCCGCATGTAACACATGCTTCAAACTTCATATTTTACTGGTTACCCTGCTGGTTTCCAGCACCCATGTTCCCATTCCACTTCCTCTTCAAATTGTTGTTGCCGTTTCCATTACTACCACCTCCATTATTGATCTCCACTTCATTCTTCTTCTTTATTTGTTCTTTATTGAACTTAGTCACTGCCTCGCCTCCACCTTCAGCGAGTATTTCCTTCTCCATCAATGTTGCGAAAGTCTTCAAATGGAATAGGGAGACCCTACTGTACAACCAGGGCTTCAGTCCCTGTTCAAACCTCTTCGCCTTGTGTTCGTCTGTGTTGACTTGATATGGCGCAAACCTCGTCAACTCGTTGAATTTAGTGGCATACTCAGATACCATCATCATTCCCAGCTTCAGTTCCAAAAATTGCACTTTTAGCTGACTCCTTGAACTCTCTGGGAAATAGGTCTTGAAGAATATTTCCTTAAACCTATCCTAGGTCATCACCCTTGCCCATTCACGAGTTTTCTTGGCCTGCCACCAATAACTAGTGTGACGCCCCCAAAATAGGTATACATCACCCATCTTGAGTCGCCAAATACATGGTACAAAATTAAAATACAACTTAATAATATAACTGTCGTGTAAAATACGACAAAACATAAACTGAGAGTTCTAATACGAATATTGTCTTCTATACAGTATTAAAACTCAAATGGAGTCCTCAATATATTTATTATAACACTATTTCATAGAATAGTGAGGACTACTAATGCTATCATCTGGACCGTCACTCCGTTCCCCGACTAGTCCCGGCTACATTCTCATTTCCTGAATAGAACAATGAAAGCAAAAGGGTGAGCTCAACTAGCCCAGTAAGAAATATTATCACTAAGATAATGCAGAATAATTTATCGTTAGCCTTCAATAATGTTAAACTGATAAAATATAACAAACATCAAGTTTAACTGCAGCGGAACAAGTAATCCATTAGAAGAGTCAAGAAGAGGATAAAATCTACTATCTTCTATGATTTAAAAGGTTTTTCATCACTTTTATCACTTTTATGCTGAGACTCGGCTTAATAAATAATCCACATCATCGAATCACCCTTGCACTACGGCCAAGGATATTATTTACTATCACGACCACAAATTATCCATGCACTATGAGCTAAGGATATTCGTGTATTCATCAATGGTCATGATCATGCCAACAACTGTCCATCAATGCACTATGGGCCAATGAAGACTTTTACCACATCATTTGTAACATTATGGTCATGATTATGCACTACAGGCCACAGATGACTTTCAACATAATATAAACATGAGGATGATGACAATGATATAAGAATTCAATAAAACAAGTTCAAGGATAAATTTTTAAAGATTTATAATTTAATTTATCCAGAATTCAATATTGTCCAAATTGTCAACATGATACTGCTTTGTGGAGTAAAATTCAAGAATGCTCAGAATAATATTTCCATGAAAAGATACTGGATGAAGCGCAAATATCAAGGATATTCTACTAATTTCATGTAGTATAGAAGCCAAAACTTTAACAAAACGAATATAGAATTCGAAATCTGAAACAAAATAATATTACTTACATACTACAGAGTATGGAAGAAAATATTATTTCAAGCGAATATTGAACAAAGTAATATTTCTTACGAATATTAAACGAAAATAATATTCCTTATGAATATTAAACAAAAATAATATTCATTACGAATATTAAACGAAAATAAATATTCATTACGAACATTGAACGAAATAAATATTCATTACGAATATTGAACGAAATAAAATTTCTTATGAATACGAAAAATAATATCTCTTCAGAATATGAAATAAATAATACCCCTTACCTTGAAAAGAAGAGTATTTCGACTGGTAGGACGGGAATATTCTTGAAGAAAACTTTCACTATTTTCTACGCTCAGAGCTTTCTAAAACTCGAAAGAAATACGCTCAATATTATAGAAGAAAAATTCTCTGATTCTGGTGTGATTTTCAATTCTAACTAAGCATCCTATTTATAGGAGAATGGAAAGGTTACTATTTGAATTTGTAGAAATCACGGACGCACAGTGGAATCACGAGCTTGCAACGTATCAGTACACTAATTAACACTTTGAACCAATAAGGGAGTACCCTTTAAAATAATTCCCACATTGCTGAAACAAATGCTTCCATCAAATGTTATACCGACCAATCATAAACTACTTCCATCTGAGGGGAATTCTAATGTCAAAATATTGACCAATGAGAAAAAACCCTCCTTTATAAAGTATTGAATAGGAAGCATACTTGGAAAATATTTTGCCAACATTCGTTCATATTCTGCCCCTTTTCATATGCCACCTTACAACACACATTATCACCCACACACACTATTTAATATATAATACTAATACCTTAATATAACTGTGACGACCCCAAATCCAGGTACTTGAAACCCGAACTCGGTTCTCCACGATACCATTTCTTTAAGCTAAATAATAATACATTCGAACTTAATTTACATACATCAAAGTTTACTTCCCCAGGTACGTGACCTTCAAATACATTCCTTACAATACTTGAATAGATACCAATACAACTATAACCATTAACTCATAATACACACTTATTCGATCGACTTTCCTTTTCCTTTGTTTCGTGCTGAGCCTTGAGTTGCTCATACATAAGCGAAAACATTTAATTTAAGCAAGGATGAGCATTTAAGTGCCCAAAGATAAGTAATAGCAATATATATATAATTTGAAAGAATATAAGTATTCTCTTTACTTAACACTTCTACAACGAATTGAAAGTTGTGAAGTAATCTGTACTGATAAAAAAATTCACATAACAACTCTCTTTCAAATTCTTTAAATTTGGCTCTGGCTCTACCCTTGAATAGGGTTTAAGAAACATACTATGAACATTCTTTTCATTTTTGAAAAGGTTTAGCGGAATTCTATCCTCAAACTGTCATAACTTACGGGCACGGAGGGTGATCAGCCCCGTTGTACCCTGTTTTGATTAATACTACATAACTTGAACGAAATTCATCGCTCACTCTATCCGCCTTGCGTAAAAATCTTCCCATATAGGGATGTTCATACATGCACGGTTCCAAACCTTAGAAGGTTTTAATCTTGCTCAACAATAATATGTAATTCAACATATATATACGGGTAATTGACAAAGGTGTATCAACATGTGAACAAATGCCATGATTATCCAAGTGGGGACACTTGTATAACCATTTATAGAAATCAATGAAGAATATATATCGAGCTAACATGTCGATAATCAAAGAGTACATAATCACATGCGGGGATAGAATAATTACGAAACTTCTTACTCATGTCCATTGCATAAAGGAAATGCAAATGTAAGATACTTTCCTGATTCGCTGATTACAAATCTCAACTTAGGTTTTATCTCTTTATCACAACCTATCAATAATCGGATCATTCGTTCGATTAGAACAATATATCTTAACACATAATCATGTATCTATTACGATCAAACACATAGTCAATCACATAATCACGGTGATCATACTTTTAGTTCCTATTCTATACTTGAAATATTTTTATACATTTTCAAATATCTCATCCATGCTCTTCGGTAGTCTTTTTTCTTTCTTGTATAAGGTCTAACATTTGTCGTCGTGCAAGCGGCTTTATCGAGTAAATCTTGAGTCTAAGACTCTTATTCTATACCTCAACATCTGTAAATATCAGATATCTTATTTTTAATCATTTTTGCAATTTCCAGAAATTGAAAAATTTAGAATAATTCAAATCTATCACTAAAGGGCCTATAGTGATATAACTGTTACTATAGGTGTTCTTCTTCAAATTCAGAACTTCCTAATCGGTTCTCAAGTCAGCTAGTTTGGCCGGCTATAACTTTCAAATATCGGAATCATAATTAAATGATTTAAACATTAAACAATTCCATCATCATTAATAGTTTAATTAATACTAATCTATTAATGAAACCATTGCCAAAATATAAAAGTTATTTATAATAACTCAAACTATTTTTAAAACATTTATATTACCCAAATAATTACCATTAATATTTAAATATTAATATACTATTTATCCAAATATTAAAAGTCATTAATTATAACTTAAAATATTTTTAAATCCTTAATATCCTCTTTAAATGGTTTTTAAATAAGTAAAACTATTTTAAACTATTTATTTAATATTAATCATTAAATAAACTAAATATCATTAATATTATCTTAATATCATTAATATTTAATTATTAATGAAATTATCATTTAAATATTAAAAGTTATATTTTATAACTTAAAATATTTTTAAATACCTTATTTTCATTTAAAATGATTTTTATAATATTAAAATAATTTTTAAACTAAATTATTTAATATAATCATTAAATAACTTTAATATCATTAATAATTATTAATTAATGAAATTCATCACAAAATATTAAAAGTCATCACAAATAACTCATTTACATAATCAATTCCAAGCCAAAATAAACATAGTAAACTAACTAGTTTATTAACAACACTAACTAAACTTCAAAAATTCAAACTTTAACTAACAATTAAAAATAATAACATTACAAAATTAAATAAGAAACATACCAGGAAATACTGAATTCCATGCACGGTGAATACGCACTTTCCACGCCAAAATTTAACTAAGGAGATCTTTATAAAAGTTCTCTCACAACAAAGCCTTTTCAAAAAATTGGAGGCCTTATTGTTGGTGAATGAATGAAACAAAGGCCAAGCCCTTCTATTTATAGGTTTAGAAAATGGTGAAGTTCTCAATTTAGTCGATGTGGGACTTGGTTTATACTAATTTTTCAATAGCTCACTTTGCGATTTTCTAACGCATTGCTCATAACTCGATTAATCTGATTTTTGGATATGTTATACATGGTATGTAAGACTATTTTTAAAAATACGAATTACCCAATTCGGGTTCATTAGGTAGCCCAAACGGTCGTCAAACGTGGGCGTTCATATGATTTTCAATCTCGTTTTAGCTTTACCCTCTTTCGCTAAAAAGCAGTCATAACTCTTTCATTTTAAATCATTTTTGAGCGATTCTTGAGCCCACATGAAGCTAACTTCTGGGGCTACAACTTTTATTCTTTGACCATTTCCAAATTCAACACATCAGCCCGAAATTCCGTTCAAATGGACTGCACCGCACTTGTTGGGAAGTTTTGACACTACTACTTTGAAATGTCATAACTCTCTCCTCCGATATCGGATTTAGTCCGTTTGAGTCTATGGAAAACTTATTCGATTGTACTATAACATACCAAAATCCCAGGAGGTTTTGGAAACATTAACTAATCGAAACAGTGTCCCGAATAGCACATCCACTTGCTGACTTTCAGTTTTGAGAAATTTGACACATTTCCTTCCAATCACCGTAATTCCCTCATCCAGAAATTCGGAATGAGGTCATTCAAAAGCCTATGGCTTCCTAACTCAGTGCACTACAACATATCAAAAGCCCAGATCTTTTAAAGCACAAAAAGTGGACGAGAATGCCCCCATTACTGATCGCCAAAAATAGTTTATCATGATCGATTCAACCATGTTTGACCATCTATAACTTCTAATCTATACATGATATGGACTTGATTCTTTTTGCAGATTAAAGACCACATATCAGGCTACACATAACAACTTTTGAAGAACAAAACTCATGATTGAGCAAAGAGTTATGGCCTCTGACATTTGGTGAAAAAATAGCAGAATTCGGTTTTTCCAACTTGCTTAAATCTTCAAATTCGTGCACTTTGATGTTATGGGTCTTTGATTTATCAATCCATATCATCAATTAACATTCTATTACACAACTTTAAACAATCAATTGCATCAAATAACATCGAATCAAAGGATTTCTAGGTTTATTGTCCTTATACCCTTTTTGCCAAAAATTCTTGATTCTTGCTTCTGATTTGTTATGGGTGATGGTTGGGCTTTATTTAAGAGTGTATGGGCAATCTTGTACAAGGCAATTAAATGTAATATTTAATCACTAGATTTAATTCTTATAATTTACCAATTAACTTCTATCCTTTGGTAAATTAAAACACTTATACAATAACATCGAGAAATTAAACCCGTAATTAAAATTAGGGTTTCTCAACGTCATCAATTAGGGTTTCTAATTGACCATTAGTGGTTCTTTAATTATTTGTGTATGTTACTAACACGATCGTTCACGATTTCTAATTTCAACCGGTTATGGTTATAATAATTAGGGTTTGTCCTAATTATCGACGTACAACAGTAATTAGGGTTTCTTCTAATTACCGATATTCTTATTCACAGTAACTTCATATACACAGTTACTACTCGAAATATCCCATAACCGAGTTTAATAATTAGGGTTTCACAGCACGGTAATATGCTATGACCTAATTGACCGTCATTGCTCAATATTATCTGTCCGCACATACCCAGTACATAATTATGGTATTGTAAAATAATATAATATTATTATTCTCATCTCTTGATCACAATCCCAATCCGAGGTTTGGATCTCATTTCGACTTATTCTTCGTACACATCATCAATAATCAAGTTAAAATAATTAACTTAAATATTACGAACAATTCATATAATAAAATATTTATTATATAAATCTAATTATCACATCATATATTATTTCCAATCATGTTTTCATGGAAAATAATTAATAAAAACATTTAAACTACGAAATTTATTACCATATAATTTGTGGTAATTAATAATTCCAAAATTATTTCTAATTTTTCAAGTAATAAATGTATTCGCATTTATCGTTCACTTTACTTGACACTTAGTCTCGTTATTAAAAAAAAAAAAAAATTATACATAAAATTTCTTATTTATTTTATATAGAAAATCTCGGGTTATTACATTCACCCTCCACTTATAAGGATTAGTCCCCGGAATCACCGCTTTAAAACTCATATGCGTAAGGTACATAACATATAATCATTGTATGTAGATCTCAATCATACTTGATCGAATCGATCTTTAATTATTCATCATAACACTTGTCATCCGATTAAGCGAAATATAAGATATATAAGTTATTCAAATAGCTTTTGGAGTTACATTTCCGGTGCCACCGTATCTGGACCGTCATGTTGTAAACCCTCGGAGTTGCTTTCGTTGGGTTCTTGGTTGAGTTTGGTCACGAAATTGCTAACGTCCACCGCTTCTCCCAGTGGTTACGTTCCCCTGCCTCCATTCCCCTCTCGTGGGCGGTTCCTCACCTTATGCTCGATCGATCCACATATGAAGCATCCATCGATCATCCTTGAGTTGAGGCGATTGGAGAGATATGACCCTGTTGCCGCACTTGTAGCATACAAACTTGCCCTTGAGACACTCGCCAGAGTGATTCTTCCCATGATTCTTTACCGCACTACACCAAATCTTTATACCTTCCTACTTTACTTGCATTTTCTCGAGAAAAATTCCTCATTCTTTTCTCACCCCTATTCCCACTACTACTTTCTATCTTTCTTTGTTCCTCGACTTGCTTTTGTTCTTCTTCTCCTTATGGTAGAGGCTCATGGCCTCACTTCCTGTTCAAAGAATGATAGCCGTCTCCATGAGTCTTTGCCAAAAGTATTGATTTGCAATCTTGACACCTTATTGAGAGTCGGGGTTTTAAGCCCAAACTCAAATCTCCTTGCCTTCCTAGCCCTCTGTATCCACTTGATGTGGAGCAAACCTAGCCAACTCATTAAATTTTGTGGCATACTCATGTGATCATGTTATCCTGCTTTAACTCTAGGAATCTCACCTCCATTCTAGGCGCAGATACTAACAGAGAGATAGTTTTTGAAAAATAAATCCTTAAACCTATCCCAAGTAATTTCTTCTTCTCTGCCCGAGTCTTATTTGCCTCCCACCAAAAGTTAGCTTCCTCTTTCATCATATAAGTGGCAAAGCGGTCTTTTGCCCTCATCTACTTTAGCGATTCTTAACGCCTTTCTATCTCATTCACCCAAGTCTGGCTTCTATAGGTCACGGTGATCCTCTAACCACGGTGGTACTACGGCTTTGAAGTCTTTGAATTTTGCCAGCGATTGTCATTTGGTTTCTGAATTGGTGTCCTCACTGCATAGCTTTGAGCTACCATGTTTGCAAAGTTTTGCATCGATTCTGGGCCGTTCCCCGGCAAATTAGTAGATTCTTCTATCCTTTGGTTTCGAGTTTGGCGTCTTGGCGGCATTATCTGGTTAAATAAAACCATAAATTATACCCTTACATTTAAACCTTATTGTATAAGATTAATGTATTAAACTCGTTTCATTTCTCAAACTTAGATTCATATTCATTTATCGAATATTTACACAGCACTTACTGCTTTAATCAACAGCTATCCCTTTGTGACTACGAAAGTCGGGATTTAAAATCTTAACCAACACAAAAGTTAAAAATAGTTCATTACTTATCACACATATTACATACATAACCCATACTACTTATTTACCAAGCCTTTTTCTCGGACATTCATTCGCTCGATGTCCTTCCATCCCACAATTAAAACATCAACCTTTCTTATAGTCAGGCAGCGAGGAGAGGTGTTTCCTTCACGGATGTGTCGCTGAGGCTCCATCCGTCAATTTGAATTTTGAGCTTATCCTGCTCTTCCATTGTTTCCATTAACGCTTTGACGCATCAACTTTTCTATCTCCCACAACCTTTCCAATGAAGAAACCTTGTTCTCCAAATCTCGCACCTCCGTTGATGCTTGAGCGGACTTCAACTTTAGTGTACGAATCACTATCTGTCAAATCCAATATTTACGAATCGATGCTACGTTTTTCAATGATAGCCACCTCGTCAGGATTTGGGTTCTGGTGAGCTTCTATTTAAATTTGTTGGCCTCGATATTAGCTCTCGGGGTATGGATATGATCCTTCTTATTCCACATATCTTTCTCACGGACATCTACATACATAAGTTACCCCGATTAACATATAGTATATATACACGACAATCAAGAGTTCTATATACGTTGTCTCTTATTTTGATTGACGATAAATTTATTCAATTCTCATCAACGCCTATCTCTGCCGAAAGGAAGCTCCATCCACTCTGCATCGAATCGCATGAAGGTGATGACTAAAGCCCTGGTCCAAGGTATATATCTGGTGTCTTTGGCTTCTATTTCAACCTTCAATTTGTCTTATCTGAATATCTCCTCTCGCTCCAACCTCCCTCATAACTTCGGCTTAACTCTATTTGTGCTTACAACATTCACACATATCATCACATGCTACCCAATACACCTCTCACAAGAGTAAAAGTTTTCAAATTGTCTTTGAGGGGTCATATAGACCATGAAACATATAGTTTTAACGGTATTCATACCGCAAAACAAAACATTACCTGGTATGTTTACAATCACAAAGAAGGTAAACTACCATTAATAGTACTTTAGGTGATTAGCCTATTGTTCACCTCAGTCTTATCATGCATAACGTATTAATCATACCTAGCGAATATTTACGCCATTAGATTGGATCATTTATCCAAACAACATTGTTCACCTCGGCCTTATCATAGGATTCCGCACCAAACAATTTGGTCGGGAAATTTCTTCAATGAACACTTAGAGTTTTCATTAACATTAGTCTAGGTGATTCAAATAGCATAGACTCATATCAATAATTCAATTCAATCGAATTATTTAGATGTAGCCAAACCTCGTTGGCAAATTAAACTTTTGAAAACATTTTTTGAGAATGACGTCATGATGCTTGCGTCTTGTATTAACAATCCGTTGAAGATGTTGGTCATTGTATGACTTTGTCATAACACATCATACAATAGTGGAAGCAATGACTTGGTCAAATTCACACTAAGTATTCTGTATTTACAACTCCATCACATTTTTATCATCTACTTTTGAGTTACATGGTACATGAGTGATAATTAAAAACAAATTTTGATATTTCAAATCATTTCGTCTAGCCAAAATAAGTAGCATAAATCGTATTTTTAAACCGTTTCAAAAATGATTACGAGTCTACATTTTTGTTTTCAAAAGCACATAGTTCAGTATTTAGCTTGATGTCAAAAATTTTGAAGTTTAGCATAGCTAGGAGTTTAGGAAAACCTAACACCTTCACTAAAATCATTTACTTAACAATCTATCATTTCCTCGTAATCCATAACACTCCATTCACACAAAACTATACCCAGTTCATCAAACCACACTTATGAGTTCATAAATTGCCACAATCATATGAGTTTAAGAACTTATCCTAGTCAGACCTTTGGCGTCCATTCGCTGAGGGGTTCATAAACATTTCATATAATTATGAGTCAAGAATGTCTCATAGGTATGAGTTTTAAGAACTCGAACTTAATCTTATATTCTCTATCTATGACCTAGCTACCTGTTATACACCTGAGAATGGAGTCATCCTCTTAATGTGCATATAACAATTAGCGCGACACAGACATTTCAATAATTATCAGTGCCAGAAACTAAGTGGTTTTTACACCAAGTACAATTCAGTTCCCATACGAAGAATCATACAACTCACAATTTGACATGAGTCCTCAATTGAATCCCCATCTAACACTAACCCCATTCTCCATACGAATTTAATTCAGTATTTATAATTCTCTTCTAGATCTGTACCAATTGATAGTACAATTCATACATACGTAATCTTCTTTGTAAACTTTCCAATCATCGATTGATTCCTTACGGTCATCATAGCCTTATCGAGATCACAGGGGTGATCTTATCGTATATATTACGATTTAGTTCTATATCTTGATCGTTTTATTTACGATCTCTCATAATCGCACTTTCGGTCTCTTAGACTCAATCTATTCCCCACTCTTTGTTTAACTTTATAATCGAGTTAGGGAACTCGTGTCTTTACACTCATAGAGATTCATCTTTGAATCTTATCGACCAACTAACTCTATATGAGTTAATACTTATCCTAATCATTGCGGTTATTAGTCTCGGGTATTCCTACCTAAGCTTCATAACCAATGACTTTGATACCAACTGTGCGACCCCAAATCCGGTACTTGAAACCGAACTCCGGTTCTCCACGATACCATTTCTTTAAAATTTGAATAATACTAAATAATAATACATTCGAACTTAATTTACATACATCAAAGTTTACTTCCCAGTGCACGTGACCTTCAAATACATTCCTTACAATACTTGAATAGATACCAATACAACTATAACCATTAACTCATATATACACACTTATTCGATCGGTTTTCCTTTTCCTTTGTTCGTGCACGAGCCTTGTGTTGCTCATACATAATCGAAAACATTTAATTTAAGCAAGGATGAGCATTTAAGTGCCCAACAAATAATAGCAATTATATATAAAATTTGAAAGAATATAAGTATTCTCTTTACTTAACACTTCTACAATGAATTGAAAGTTGTGAAGTAATCTGTACTGATAAAAAAATTCACATAACAACTCTCTTTCAAATTCTTTAAATTTGGCTCTGGCTCTACCCTTGAATAGGGTTTAAGAAACATACTATGAACATTCTTTAAATTTTTGAAAAGGTTTAGCGGAATTCTATCCTCAAACCGTCATAACTTACTGCACGCACGAGGGTGATCGACCCGTTGTACCCTAAATTGATTAATACTATATAACTTAAACGAAATTCATCGCTCACTCTATCTATCGCACTTGTAAAAATCTTCCCATATAGGGATGTTCATACATGCACAGTTCCAAACCAGAAGGTTTTAATCTTGCTCAACATATATATACGGGTAATTGACAAAGGTGTATCAACATGTGAACAAATGCCATGATTATCCAAGTGGGGACACTTGTATAACCATTTATAGAAATCAATGAAGAATATATATACGAGCTAATATGTCGATAATCAAAGAGTACATAATCATGCGAGGGGATAGAATAATTTCAAACTTCTTACTCATGTCCATTGCATAAAGGAAATGCAAAGGTAAGATACTTTTGCACGATTCACGATTACAAATCTCAACTTAGGTTTTATCTCTTTATCACAACCTATCAATAATCGGATCATTCGTTTCGTTTAGAACAATATATCTTAACACATAATCTTTATCTATTACAATTAAAGACATAGTCCAATCACATAATCACAGTGATCATACTTTTAGTTCCTATTCTATACTTGAAATATTTTTATACATTTTTCAAATATCTCATCATGCTCTTACCAGTAGTCTTTTCTTTCTTGTATAAGGTCTAACATTTGTCGTCGTACCGACAGCTTTATCGGGTAAATACTGAGTCTAAGACTCTTATTCTATACCTCAACATCTGTAAATATCAGACATCTTATTTTTAATCATTTTTGCAATTTCCAAAAATTGAAAAATTTAAAATAATTCAAATCTGTCACTAAAGGGCCTATAGTGATATAACTATTACTATAGGTGTTCTTCTTCAAATTCAGAACTTCCTAATCGGTTCTCAAGTCACTAGTTTGGCTAAATTATAACTTTCAAATATCGGAATCATAATTAAATGATTTAAACATTAAACAATTCCATCATCATTAATAGTTTAATTAATACTAAACTATTAATGAAACCATCGCTAAAAATATAAAAGTTATTTATAATAACTCAAACTATTTTTAAAACATTTATATTACCCAAATAATTACCATTAATATTTAAATATTAATGTACTATTTATCCAAATATTAAAAGTCATTAATTATAACTTAAAATATTTTAAATCCTTAATATCCTCTTTAAATGGTTTTAAATAAGTAAAACCATTTTTAAACTATTTATTTAATATTAATCATTAAATAAACTAAATATCATTAATATTATCTTAATATCATTAATATTTAATTATTAATGAAATTATCATTTAAATATTAAAAGTTATATTTTATAACTTAAAATATTTTTAAATACCTTATTTTCATTTAAAATGATTTTTATAATATTAAAATCATTTTTAAACTAAATTATTTAATATAATCATTAAATAACTTTAATATCATTAATAATTATTAATTAATGAAATTCATCACAAAATATTAAAAGTCATCACAAATAACTCATTTACATAATCAATTCCAAGCCAAAATAAACATAGTAAACTAACTAGTTTATTAACAACACTAACTAAACTTCAAAAATTCAAACTTTAACTAACAATTAAAAATAATAACATTACAAAAATTAAATAAAAACATATGCTAAATACGAATTCCACAATTTGAATACGCACTTCCACGCCAAAATTTAACTAAGGAGATCTTTATAAAAGTTCTCCCACAACAAAGCCTTTCTCAAAAATTGGAGGCCTTATTGTTGGTGAATGAAACAAAGGCCAAGCCCTTCTATTTATAGGAATAGAAAATGGTGAAGTTCTCAATTTAGTCGATGTGGGACTTGGTTTATACTAATTTTTCAATAGCTCACTTTGCGATTTTCTAACGCATTGCTCATAACTCCGATTAATCGATTTTTGGATATGTTATACATGGTATGTAAGACTATTTTTAAAAATACGAATTACCCAATTCGGGTTCATTAGGTAGCCCAAAAAAAGTCGTCAAAAGTGGGCGTTCATAACAGCTTTTCAATCTCGTTTTAGCTTTACCTCTTTCGCTAAAAACAGTCATAACTCTTTCATTTTAAAACATTTTGAGCGATTCTTGAGCCCACCTTGAAAGCTAACTTCTGGGGCTACACCTTTTATTCTTTGACCATTTCCAAATTTCGAACACATCAGTTGAGAAATTCATTTCAAATGGACTGCACCGCACTTGTTGGGAAGTTTTGACACTACTACTTTGAAATGTCATAACTCTCTCCTCCGATATCGGATTTAGTCCGCTTTTTGAGTCTATGGAAAGCTTATTCGGTGTACTATAACATACCAAAATCCCAGAAGGGTTTGGAAACATTAACTAATCGAAACAGTGTCCCGAATAGCACATCCCAGCCGCTGACTTTCGGTTTGAGAAATTTGACACATTTCCTTCCAATCACGTAATTCCCTCATCCGAGGTCGGAATGAGGTCATTCCAAAGCCTATGGCTTCCTAACTCGATTCACTACAACATATCAAAAGCCCAGACCTTTTAAAGCACAAAAGTGGACGAGAATGCCCCCATTACAGATTGCCCAAAAAAGCAGTTTATCATGATCGATCAACCATGTTTGACCATCTATAACTTCTAATCTATACATGATATGGACTTGATTCTTTTTGCAGGTTAAAGACCACATATCAGGCTACACATAACAACTTTTGAAGAACAAAACTCATGATCGAGCAAAGAGTTATGGCCTCTGACATTTGGTGAAAAATAGCAGAATTCGGTTTTTCCAACTTGCTTAAATCTTCAAATTCGTGCACTTTGATGTTATGGGTCTTTGATTTATCAACCCATATCATCAATTAACATTCTATTACATAACTTTAAACAATCAATTGCATCAAATAATATCGAATCAAAGGATTTCTAGGTTTAGTGTCCTTATACCCTTTTTGCCAAAAATTCTTGATTCTTGCTTCTGATTTGTTATGGGTGATGGTTGGGCTTTGTTTAAGAGTGTATGGGAAATCTTGTACAAGGCAATTAAATATAATATTTAATCACTAGATTTAATTCTTATAATTTACCAATTAACTTATATCCTTTGGTAAATTAAAACACTTATACAATAACATCGAAATTAAACCCGATAATTAAAATTAGGGTTTCTCAACGTCATCAATTAGGGTTTCTAATTGACCATTAGTGGTTCTTTAATTATTTGTGTATGTTACTAACACGAATCGTTACGGTTTCTAATTTCAACTTAGGTTATGGTTATAATAATTAGGGTTTGTCCTAATTATCGACGTCTACAATGATAATTAGGTTTCTTCTAATTACCGATATTCTTATTCACGGTAAATTTCATATACAAATCACTACTCGTAAATATCCCATAAGCGAAGTTTAATAATTAGGGTTTCACAAAGACGGTAATATGCTATGACCTAATTGACCGTCATTGCTCAATATTATCTCATTCGCATACATACCCGATTACATAATTATGGTAATTTGTAAAATAATATAATATTATTATTCTCATCTCTTGATCACAATCTCAATCCAGGTTTGGATCTCATTTCGACTTATTCTTCAGATACATCATCAATAATCAAGTTAAAATAATTAACTTAAATATTCGAACAATTCATATAATAAAATATTTATTATATAAATCTAATTATCACATCATATATTATTTCCAATCATGTTTTCATGGAAAATAATTAATAAAAACATTTAAACCATGTGAAATTTATTACCATATAATTTGTGGTAATTAATAATTCCAAAATTATTTCTAATTTTTCAAGTAATAAATGTATTCGCATTTATCGTTCACTTTACTTGACACTTAGTCTCGTTATTAAATAAAAAAAAAAATTATACGCAAAATTTCTTATTTATTTTATATAGAAAATCTCGGGTTATTACAATAACACTTCCACTTTTCCACCAAACTTCCATTTTTCCACCAAAATTTCAACCGTGAATCCCCCCCACCCATGCCAAACTTTATATATATATATATATATATATATATATAAACAAAAATTGAGATAACTTCTACTAGTAGTTTTTGAAAAAATGGGTAAATGGGGGTCCATAAAATAAGCCAAATTTACATTAAATACTTCATAAAAATTCCTTCAATATTTTTAACAACATTTATCATCATTATTATAATTCACAATATTTATGACCACTGTGTCGTTCCTGTGAAAGAGGGCTTTCCAATAAGGATTTCTCTCCTATTAGCGCGCAATTAGGTGACCAAATCTCTTCTTGACAGAACTTCTAGACATTGTTAATATTGCAAATAATAATATTAATAACTTTGTCATCTCAATTATTGATTTAATAATATATAAAATATCGACAATAATTGAATCAAATAACGTGAGATACTATGCAGTAATTACTGTAGTAATAATTGAACAAAACTGAGTGACTTCTCACGTAAGCATCAATACCGTGTGCTACTATGCAACCACGCGTTACTATGCAACCACGCGTATTACTGTACTTTTAACACCAGGTGTTTCAACAGTTAACGGTAAAACTTTCGCCGTTATTTTTATAAAAGATATTTTTGTCATTTTCTTAATCCGACAATAATTCTGTTGTGGGGTCCACCAATGATTGTGCCGTCGTACAAATATTCCCTGTTAAAACGAATATTCCTTGACCAATCGAATATAATATAACAACTTGCGTACTTTGCAAAATTTATAAATATTACCCACAACTATAACATTATATCAAATTCACTCCATAATATTCAAAATTGATATTTATAGAAAATTCATCTTTATTCATAAAAGTTGGGGTCTTACAACCTCCCCTTCTTATGAAATTTTGCCCTCGAAATTAGAATGCATTACGGTATGTCGAAGAGGTGAGGATACCTTAATTTCATTTCAGATTCTAACTCCCAGGTCATCTCCTCAACATCGTGGTTTCTCCACAAAACTTTGACTTGAGGTATAACCTTGGAGCGTAGAATATGCTCCTTCTTATAAAAGATTTTAACAGGTACCTCTTCATATGTTAAATCTTCCGCTATTTCGTCTAGTTCTAACTCAATAATGCGGTTCGGGTCTTTCACATATTTACGTAATATGGATATGTGAAAAACGTTATGAACACGAGACATACTTGGCGGTAAAGCGAGTCTATAGGCCACAGTTCATGCTCGATCGAGGATTAAAAATGGGCCAATGAGTCGAGGATTGAGCTTTCCTCTCTTTCTAAATCTCGTAACTCCTTTCCATGGAGCAACACATAACAACACATGATCTCCAATATCGAATTCCACATCCTTTCGATAAAGATCAGCATAACTCTTTTGTCGATCTTGTGAGGTTTTTATACGTTGTCGGATCGTTTCAATCTTTTTCGTAGTCATACGTACCAGCTGTTAGGTTTGTAATATTCATGAACGCAATCAAATTGCATAAAATAAGCGGAAACGTGAAAAATTAGAGTTTAAAAATTTTTAAACCATATACCCGGATCATCCTTTATGCACAATTATTAATTAAATGAAAAGATAAAGAACAAGAATCATACCCTTGAAGATTCGAGCTTCCTCAGGTACGAGTTCACCTCCAAATCCTTTCGCATTCAACTTGAATCCACCGGGTTTGGTTCCTTCCTTTGATCAACGTTAGCCACCCAAGTGTTTGGCCTCTAGAGGTGATCCACCAAGGAAGAACAAAAAGTCAAGAAGATGTATTTGGAAAAACCCTAGTTTTTTATCTTTATAGAAAAATAGCGTACTCTCCCAACTATTGAAATTACGTATGTTGTGAAAAAGTCAACAACCACATCACCTATAATAAGACTCCTCTTATTTATAGATGTGGGCAACCCTCCTTAACAATTAAGGAATTGGGTTTTATTTTAATTAATTAAATTTAATTAATTAGGCTCCCAATCTTATTAGGAATAATTAATTAAACTCTTTTAATTAATTAGCCTCCTAATCTTATTAGGATATATGAGAGTACTTTTATTAATTAACTAGATACAAACCCGCGCTTTGCGACGGGATTATTCATTTTGTTAATAATAAATTTATACATGTAATTAATAAATTAAAATATAATAAGAAGATGGTAGATTGTTGTGCGATTATCAAATTTTAATAGCATATGTTATATAGTGTTGCATAAAAATTTTATGTGCAAATACATATCCAAATATATAATTAATCTGATCACTAAACCCAAGAACATTACATAACAGTTGTGTGTGTGTGTGTGTGTGTATATATATATATATTAATGTCTTGATAAAAATGTTTATAATGTAACCAATATGGTTAAAAATGGGTAAGTCTTTCATTCTAAAGCACTAACAAATATTTAGAAAGTGTCATGCACAATGTCGTCGAATTGTTATATTGATATAATTGCTAGTGGTATATTTTAAGTCTGTTACACATTACATAAACCTCACCAAGCCTCAAATATTTGACACATGTACTTGATGCATTTCGAAGAGTCCATGTCTCGTATACGCTTACTTGCACCAGAATTCTAACATCCAAACGAAAGGGAAAACAGTGAAAGAATGTCTCAGTTTCGGTCCTCAGACATGAAGGGAAAGCACATGTTACATGTGAAAACTGAAAAGCACGAGAATTAATAATTATGTTGGATCTTCATGTCAAACAAACACCATGTCCAAAAACATAGCAATATAGCACCGTGTCATACACAACACAATGTTATAGTTAAAGAACGAATACATTACCTCATTAGTTTTTTTTATCAATTTTGACAATTGTATAGGCACTCACAGTATTACCATAATACAAAAAAATATATTAATGATGATGAAAATGATTTACCGGATGCTAGTACTTAACAAATTATGCAAAGCCACAATCCATATAATAGAATGCAATAAATGAAGAAGCCATAAATATAAACACTATGGGATATAGTCCACAAAATGAAGCCATAGCCCCTCCCATTGAATGCACTGTCCCATAATCTGAAGGTACGTATTCATATAACTCATTTGCACTTTCAACAGTATTTAGAATTGTAGGGCGCAAAATTTTGCTATGCTAAGCAGAATAAATTCCATGATGCACCTGAAATAATGTAAAAAGCATGCCAACAAAAATTTTACTCTGCCAAGAACTGCATACACCAAATTCATTGTCACATTACCATTAAACCATAGGTACCAGAATTATCACAGTTAAGCTTCTTCCAATTTAGGTCTTCAATCCAGTTATATTTATTGAATGTGCAATATATTCACACAAACAAAATTAGCACTTAAATGATCTTTTTAACGATCGTTGCAATCTTATAAATATTTTACGAGGAATCGGATAATAGTGAAATATAAGAATTTAGACATGCTTAATAGTTGATTTCAACATTGCATAAACTATCAACCAAATAAATAATTATCTTTCCACAACTCTTTTATAGGAAATAGTATTGCCCATGATAAAAAAAGTCTCACACTTAGCTAAAAATTCATGTGTTTGTCGGATTGAAAACTAACAGAACATAAAGAGCTCCTATATTAAATAAAAATAAAAAGAATTAGAGTAAAACACATATGAAATGGACTTGCATAGAATTTTAAATATTGTCATCCAAAAAGTAAAAGACAAACCTCGATCGAGATAGCTTTGTAAATGCAAATCATAGATTTACCTAAAAAGATTCAAAATAGATTATAGTAAAAATTTCATGATATATAATAATAAAATAATCAGGGTTTACACTAATAATGAGCAGCAAAAAGATAATATCCAGAAACAGTCAAACCTTTATACATTAAATTGTGAAAAACTTTCTGAAAAACTACATTCTTTGTAGTATTGTATGTTTGTCCATCTTTGTCACAAATTAGTATTTTTACTCCACTCTTGTTTATAACTCTTGATACTGCTACATACAATTGGTCATGGCTAAAAACTGGACGTGACAGATACAATCCAACATGTGAGAGATATTTCCCCTGACTCTTATTAATTGTCATGAAAAAGAAAACAACCAAAGGAAATTGTCTTTGTTGGAATTTAAAAGGTAATCTAATGTTTGACGGTGTTAAGACCAAGCGAGGTATGAAAACTTTGTGTCCAAAATTGTTGACTGAAATTACTTTTGCTTTTATCAGATGTTTTCCCAATTGAGTTACTATTAATCTCGTGATATTGCACAAACCAAATCACTGATATATATTTCGGAGCAACGTTACAGGAACCCCAATCTTCAACGTTAGCTTGTGGTTTGACATTCCAGAAGATGTAATGCTATTAAAAAATTATAGGGTGTAAATGCCTTCATAGCTGTTTGAGTTTTCATCAACCTTATATAGAACATCTTAGATATGGTATTTCATCACCTGACCATAAATACATCACATATTCGTTCACCTTATTTATAGTATCAAGTGTAGGAGCAAGAATGGTTTGGTCTTGGAAATAAAAGCCATTGTCAAATTTTTTTCAATAAATTAGGATATGTGATATCAACAATTGCTGCAAGGGGATTGATCGCATATTTGATAAGAAAATTTAAATAAATAACAGAGAGTAATGATAATAGCTCAGTAATGATAATATCATAAAGTAGTGATTTTTGGAGATAATAATTAAATTAGAAAGTATAATATCAGAACAGTTTATATTACCAAAATAGTTTAGATTTGTAGTGATTTAGAGGGTTATACATTTAATATATTAATTTGGGATTAAAAAAAGTAGTGATTTTAGTAGATAATAATTAATTTAGTAATGATGATATTAGAACAGTTAACATTATTAGAACAGTTTAGATGTATAGTGATTGAGGGGATTATAAAATCAAAATAATAATGTAGGACTAAAAAGTAATGATTTTAGAAGATAATAATTACGTTATGATAATATAAAAATCGTTTAGATTGAAAAAGTAGTGATTTAGTGGATTATAAAATCAACATAGTAACTTATGATTTATATTATTTGTTATTTTAATTTTGTTTTAAATGTTTTAATGGTATAATATTATGTTGTAATATAATTAAATTAGTAATGATAATATCTTCGCATGTTTAGATAGGTAGTGATTTTATTATATCGTGTATTATAATATTATACCATATATGTATGATATAATGTATGGTATAGTTATGAATGTTATAATATTAGAAAAGTAATTATTTTAGGATACAATAATTATGTTTTAACAAAATTAAATTAGTAACAGTTTAGAAAAGTAGTGGATTTTAGGGGATTATAAAATAAAAATATTAATTTGGGATTAAAAAAATAGTGATTTTAGGATATAATAATTAAATTAAAAAGGATAATATCAGAACAGTTGACATTACTAAAATAATTTAAATTTGTAGTGATTTAGTTGATTATAAATTCAAAATATTAATTTGGGCTTAAAAAGTAGCGATTTTAGGAGATAATAATTAATTTAGTAATGCTAATATTAGAACAATTAACATTATCAGAACAATTTAGATTTGTAGTGATTTAGGAGATTATAAAATCAAAATATTAATTTGGGATTAAAAAATATGACAACGATGTTGCCAGGTTTGTGAGCGTGACAACAAAGTCGCCAGGTTTGTGTGTGTTGTTTTTTTTTTAAAATTTCTGTTTATGTCCGTATGATAGAATGAAGCATGATAGAAATGAAAACGAATACGAAGTCGATTTGGGTTTTTTTGGCTCTTTTTGCGTGCGTGAGAGCGAGAGGATGGGAGAGGCCAGTACAACCACCGTCAACGATGAATTGCTTCTCAAAACTTTCTTCGCTGAAGTCGGCGAGGTTGAGCGTGACAACGACGTCGCCAGGTTTGTGAGCGTGACAACGAAGTCGCCAGGTTTGTGTGTGTTGTTTTTTAAAAAAAAAATTGTTTATGTCTGTATGATAGAATGAAGCATGATAGAAATGAAATGAAAATGCTATTGGTTGCTTTATGATTTACTATGTGGTGATATCAAGTGATTCCAGTGGTATATCTTGAAAATTGAGATGGATGAGATGTACTATATTAGATATTCTTTTAGTCCCAATTGAGTAAATAACTTAAATCCTTAATTTGATTAAGTGAATAACACAAAGAGTAGTGTTTTTCTACTGATGTGCCTATATTTACTATATATATTTTTAAAATGGTATTAGTTTTACTGTACAAAATTCAGCAACTAATGTGGATGCAAAAGAGTTAGGAGAAGGGTGGGGTAAAACATTAACTCTAGAATTGTGTTGGTCCATGAACAAGGAGGAACCTAATAGTCCACAGGTTTGTTGTCTATTTTGTGGTAGTTTATCTGGTATTTGACCTCTATTTGAATAGTAAATAGAAGGCCATTCGGGGTGGTGAGAGGTCTTTACTTCCCTAATTCGCTTTTCTTTTGTTCAGAACTGTATTATTGTTTGAAACTAATATACGGAAAGGGATATCAATATTTTCATCAATTTCTGAAACTTCTATAAGATTTTCATTATGCTATGATTTTTGTTGGTATAACATATACGGCATTTGAGAATAAATAAAATTTTGAACCCATTATTTGTTTTTCTCTGTTTTGTTTTCTCTCTAAAATTTTGAAACAAAGCTTCTTCCTGCATATATATATATATATATATATATACACACACACACACACACATCTATTATACATGACACAATAATTTAACATTTGTCCTTCTATAAATTCAACACATGTCCTTTCTATTTTGATTGTATCATGATTTGTTCAATATTGCTAATTTAGCTTACTATTAGTATTGATTTGAAGTTTATTTTTAAAATACTTGGTGAATTATTCTCTCCCAAAATTTGAAAAATGTTTTGTAATAAATTCCTTTAATTGCCCACTCATGAAACTTAGATGGTAGAGTACACCATAGCAAGAAATTCATTTGGGTGAACTCTTAGATTTACAACCATTTGCTGATCTTGATAATCTTTTAATTTATTGATTATCATTTTTTAAATATGTTGTGCAATATTATGTTGGGACTTCTTTATTATATTTGGATGGACCTTGGAACCAAGTATTATGTACTTCTTTATTATTAGATTTTTGCAGAAAAAGGAGACATGTTTGGTTCATATCCATTCATGATATATTAAGAGGATGTATTTATTTTTGTTTATTCACTGATTGCTACTGCTATGTAACAAATATTCCTTTTATTTCACCTTTTAGCTATTTGAACTACAAAAGCAATTTTCACCGTAAATCATTTGTGACTTGTATCTGTATTTATTTTGTTTCAGTCACGTTGTCAAATTTTTTCGTAATTAATGTTCTTACATTTAGCTTCTCTATTACATTTTCAGAGACCCTTGTGAAGATGCTGCTGGAGCCAACTTTGCCTCCCACTTCCCTATTGGTTAGTTTCTCTCTTGGAGTATACTATTTCATGTCATATTTTCTCCCATATTAAATGATTTGAAGCTTTGTTGTTTATTGTGTTTTCTGTCCTTGCTATTTTATATCACGTTTCCTTTAGTTTATTAGGTGAAGCATGTTAGGCTTTCTTGGATGAAACTGTTAGAACTAGAATAGAAACTTGAGAAGCTATAGACAGAAATAGTCAGGAATCAGTTGAATCAAATGAACTGACTGACTATAACAGAACTGTTACATTTGTATTTATACAATTGGTACAGCTACGTTGCTATCCTCATAACCAAACACCAGAACGCCAGCTAAGCTACAGGCTACAGCTAATGATAACTAACAACTCAACAGAAATAAGCTCCATCTGAACAATAGTGCAACTTAATATAAAAAGACACGATTTTCCATGTTGAATCTATTAACATACAGTTGTTGGGATTTTGTAGCTTCATAATTATGTATACGGAATTTACTTTGATGCTGTTAATGAAGTACTGCTGTTTAAATCATATCTTAAATTGACCACTATTTCTGTTATAACTTATCTTATGCCTTAATTATAACTTGAAAACATTGAATAAATATATGGTGCAATTTTATTGCACCTTTTCCTTGGAATTGCTTTCTGCATTTTCTCAATGTGCACAAGTTTCAGAAACACATATTTTATAGTGTGTTAAATCCATGGTTTTAGCTACAGTAGCAACAATCAGCTCAAGAAGAGATGAGTGCAATTTACTTGCACTTTTTAAGTTTTTGATTTCTGTCAGATTTAATTTGATTCGTCTTGAATTACTACGTCTGATTCCTGGCTGTGCAATTGCTATGAATATTTCCTTTTATCTTTTCTTTTTCTTGGCTTACTCCAGGGCAATGCAACATTGTTGTTGAAAAGCTTAATGATTATCTTATTGGTAATGGATATTAATTACTTTGGTAAGAGTTTTATTGTCACGTTTTTCTTTCTTGGCGTCATTACATGTTTTTGCCTAATTATTTGCTTTTAAATGCTTGCAGTGAAATGATGATACAAGTTTTTATTTGGCAAGTTGGATTATGTGATAATCTCCAAGTGTATATTTGTGTGTTCATATTCAGAGCACTATTTAACGAAAATAATCTCCAAGTGTATATTTCTTTGCTTGAAGAATAATATTAAACTGAAGCATGTGAGGTAGTGTTGTATCAAAGACACATAAGTTGCACCACCTTCCCACATGTGTTGATGTGTGAGTACTATCAGCCTAAAGGGGAATTTCCCTAATTTTTGTAAATGTAAACACAAATTTTTTAGAAGATGTTAGCCACCACTTGAGTATATAATGTTCGTCAAATGTTATGTTAGTACTTGAAACCAGCATGTTCTGACAACAATGAGCATGTTTTAAACAATATAATATTATATTGTGATATAATTATAAATTGTATAATATTATGTTGTAATATAATTAAATTAGTGTTAGATGCACATTAATTATAAGAACATGTGTTACAATGTGGGAAAGGCACATGTAATAGATAATAAATAATAGATAGATTTCATTCAAAATCTTACCACATCAGCACAGTCTCATATGAACTCACGTAAATTGTTCATTCCATTTTAATAAAATAATTAAACCAATTTCAAGTTTCATGACAAAATTAATTATACTTCTAGTATCCTATAAAAAAACCCCAGTTTAAATTCTTTTACTAATCAATTAGTGAAAATTACAATTTCAATTCATGTAAATTAATTTGATAATGTAATAGTTGATTTCTTGAACTATTTTAAAAAATATTAGTTACTACAAAATTATTATTTTAAAGATAAAAATAAATATTCACATGAATTTTAAATTGATTGAGTTTTCCATAAATTGGTTAAGCAAATAAATTTTCATATCTTTAGAATCAATTAGCGTGGTTCAAATAATTGGAAGAATTTTTGGAAGCTAATAGATTGAAGTTTTAAAATGAATATGGAAAAAAAAATTAATTGCATGGAACTATGAAAAGTAGGTAAAATAAATAAAAGTCTAATATTAAAGGAAATTTACTTTTCAAATATTTAAAACTAATTTTTCATAAAAAGCAAGTTGGCCCTATCGTGTTTAAATTGATCCAATCTAGTTGTTGCCTAAGAGAGTTATCTAATTAATGGATCCTAAAATAACGTGACTGTTGATAATATCCATAAAATAAGGTGATCGGTATATATATCAAAGTAATTGTCAAGGGTATTTTTGTCAAGGGCAATAAGAAGCATTAATTAAGATGGACATGTGTCAATTTTGTAGAATGACATAAGTCAATTTATTGTGTCATGTACTGTGATTTAGTATATATAATAGATTCTCAAACTCCTTTAGGAATTAAATAATAGTAATAATAATAATAATAATAATAATAATAATAAGACTCTTCTTATTAATTTATATTTAATATTTCAAAAATATTAAATAATAATATTAAGTTATTTAATTTATTCTATCACCATAGATTAAATTAAATATACTTAACTTATTATTTCGATTATGTCATTTGTTTCTTAAATAATTATTCTTTATTTTATGGTGTGACCCTTTAGGTTCTCCATATTAAACCGGTTGTGAATAAATCAATTAGAATAATTCTAATCTTATTTAAACAAATAAATTAAAATATTAATTTATTTAAATAAATAATATTTATCCTACAATATGGATAAGCCTCCCTATCGATTAACGACTTTCCAGATAATATAAATTTCTACATTAATCATAAAAGAACCTTATAGTAAATAGTTACCGTACAATTCAATCCTTTCACCATACAATGACCCAATTAAATATAAGACATAGAATTACTGTCAAGTCTTATTTTATTTAATTATATGTATTTCGACTCTTAAATGCACAACTCCAAATAATGCAAATTAGAAACTCCTTTCTAATTTCATTCTGCCTTGGCCAAGGACTACTGGGTCATTGTATGGTGAAAGGATTGATCATACATTATCATACACAAGGGTCTTAAGGAATAAGGGTCTTAAGGATCATACATTATCTCCATGTACAACTTAGTATACCCAAGCATACCCTTTGATACCCTAAGGGTCTTAAGGAATAAGTCAAAGTATAACTCATCATACACAAGATACTATGATGATCTCAAGTCCAAGGATCACTTGTACTACTATCACTACAGGAATTTCTATTGGCAGGCAAGTAAAACTCCATTAGGTATTCCTTAGTGAGCCACGTTCAGTGAACTTATTCTCTAATAAGCACCTACATAATTTCTTTAGTGTCTCACACAAATGATCATGAGATCAATTATCCTCATCCAATGAGCAAGCAACATATGTACCAATCTATCCGAATTTACTAATCCCCAATTTAGTAATCCAACTATTGGAAACTATTTTAGTTTTAAGTTTTCTAAGAATTTAGATCTCATTAGAATGATCATCATCATTATTCTAAAAGAATTGCTTAAAACTATGGGTTTATCACATATTATAAAAAAACATCATGTAGATAATTAAAAGTCTTTAATAAATTAATACTTTTTATTAATAAATGAATAGGATTGTTACAAAGTATATGCTTTATCATCAAATATGATTGGCTTGTGTGCATACTACTTTTAATCTCTCACTTGCAGTAAAGCCAATCGTCATGGTATCTCATACCTTTCTTCTCTAAGTGACGATTATCCTGTTGTTGGATAAGGTTTAGTTAATGGATATGTAATGTTGTTCTTAAGAGTCCACTATCTCTATAGTGATTTCCCATCTTTCAATGATTCTTATAATCAAATAAAAGTGCCACAACACATGTTTAGATCCAAGATGAGACTTAGGAACTATTCCTAGTTCTGTAATAAACTTTTCATCCAAACAATCAACGTGCAGCTTCATTTATAGCTATATACTTTGTCTTTATCACTAAACCAATAACTCTTTGCTGTTTGAAACCTTTTCAATTCACTGCACCACCGTTCAAGGTAACGCTTTACCTTAAAGTGGATTTACTGTCGTCTTGGTCTGTTTGAAAAAACTTGAGTCTGTTAAGCCCTCTAGTTTTTAATTTAGACCCACCATGAATGTGATCACATCCTTAGTGCTGGTTAAGTACTTTAAGATGTTTTTCACTGACTCATAGTGAACTTCTCCAGAATATGACTGATCAACATCAGGTCTCGTACATTTCATTGCATACATGATAGTTACTCATGCGATCTCTCTTTTATGAGTCTGTGGGGACTATTAAGAGAGATACACTCTAGGGCTCATCATGAGACATCCCATGGAGTTTGCCATGCTAAACGACTTTAGCATCAAATGAATATACGTTCCTTGGGTTAAGTTGAGCATCCTCTTAAATCTATCTATATAGATTTGTATCCCCAATTAAGATACTCTTCCCAAATTATTCGTAGAGGAATGTTTAGACTATTTTATCTTTACTGATTCTAGCATTGGCATGTCATTCGTTATCCGTAATATATCAACATATAATACTAGGAATGTCACGACACACCCACTGACCCTTTTGTACACACTAGGTTCATTCTTATTTTTGATAAAATCAAACTCTTTTGATTGTCTCATCAAAACGAATGTTCCATTTTTGAAAAGCTTACTTCAATCTATATCTCTGAGTGTCTACAACTCTTACCTCATCGTATGTAACTGGATCATCATTTTCTATGATGTGTACCTCATCATCATCATCATCTATGATGAATCCATACCTCCCAGGTATCTTCCGTACTATTCCAGATTTACGATTCGGTTGTGGTATAATAGGTCTATCTATAGGTTCCTCTTATTTGACTTGTAGTATTTTGTGGTTCTTGAACTCTTCAAGATCTACTTTCCTCCCACTAGCCCCTTCAATGATAAACATCTTTATCTTAGAAGGCAGTGTATTTCGCAACAAACACCTTTTGCTAAGTAGGATTATAGAACATATACCCTAAACTTACTTTAGGATGTCCCACAAATCTGTACTTGTCAAATCTTGTCCCAAGCTTATCCTTTGAAACCTTTTCACATAAGCTGGACAACCCCTTATCTTAACTTACTTAAAATTAGGAATCCTTCCTGTCCATAACTTTTATGGAGTCTTGTGGCCGGATTTTAAGGTTACCTTTTCATAGATATGCAGCCATTTCTAGGGCATGACCCCAGAGGGATACTGGAATGTCGGTAAAATCATTATGGACCGTACCATGTCCAACAAGGTACGATTTTTCCTTTCAGATACATCAATCAATTATTGCGTATCAGGAGGCGTTCATTATGAGAAAACCATTTGAGATGATCTACAAACTTATTGCACAAGTATTTATTCCTTGATCTAATCAAAGAATCTTAATACTTTGCCAATTTGTTTTCATACAATTCTTTGAACCTTTCAAATAATTCACACTTGTATTTCAGTAAATACACACATTCAACTCTTTGAATGATCATCTCCTTTTCTTATACTAGTTTGTTCAATATATAAAATAATTTTTCATGTAAGTCAAGTATAGAAAATCTATTAAGTAATATTCTAGTTCTATACAAAACATTATTATTATAAATAGAACAACAATTGTTCTTAAATATAATACCAAAGATTTCATTGTCCAACAACAAAATAGAAATAATGTTTCTAACAAGTACTGGAATACAATAACAACTTATTGACTTAATATATTTGCACGTAGGCATTGCTAAACTATAAGTTCCTATGGCTAATGCAGCAACCTTTGCTTTATTTACCAGACATATGATTACTTATATTTGTTTAGCTTTCTACTTCTGCTTGGTCCCTTCATAAATCTATATTTATGATAACCAAAGTCGGTATCCAATACCCAAGTAGAAGCTTGACTTAAAGAAAAATGTATTTTAAATCATGAACAAAATTGTATTTGTAACCGAAACTTCACTAAGCTTCTTCTGGTTAGCCTCTGCAAGATGCTTCTTGCAGTTTCTTTCCAGTGTCCAGGCTTATTGTAGTAGAAGCAAACTCCTTTGCTATCTGTATCAGTTTTGTTCTTATTATCCTTTGTTTATGCATTTTCTATTTACCTTCTTAGAATCATTCTTCCTTTTAGAAGATCATTTGGCCCCTACCAATAAGACTTGATCTTTCTTGGTTGAAAAGTGACTCTCAACATTTTTCAACATGTTAAGCAAATCAGCGAGGCTGATATCAAGCTTGTTTATATGAAAATTCACAACAATTGTGAAAGGAGCCCGGGAGTGAGTGCAAGATCAAATCTTGGCTCAACTCTCCATCCATGACAAAACCTGTTGTCCTAATTGTTCAATCAAATTGATCATGTTTAGGACAAGTGTCTGTACTGTAGTGTCGTTGGTCATTCTAGATCGGAAGAGCTCCATAGATATCAGATATTTATTAGTCCTACTTTCCTCACCATCAACTACTTGACGTGCAGGAGTATAGTAAGAGCATCTATAGTTTCATGCTGACGCTGAAGCTCGTTACTCATGGATGCGAGCATGATGCATTGAGCCAACTGTGCATCATCTTGCCACTTTCTAAAAGTAACAATCTCTTCCTCAGAGGCATTGTCTACAACCATTGCAGGGATAGGCGTATTAAGGACATAAGATAGCTTTTCAGTCATGAGAATTATTCTCAAATTCCTTAACCAATCCGTTTAATTCGGTCCGATTAGTTTAACATCTAATATGCTTCACAGTGATAGTAATTTAGACATTGTAAAATTCTGTAAATAAATTTGTAATTAACAATATTTTAGCATACATTCTTTTATTAATTACCAAAATAAATTAGGTCTTGTTTTAAATTGGTATCTCCCACTATTTTCTTCAAACTATATTACCCTCAATATATATAGTTCGGCAATATCTTATTAAAGATATGCTAGTGAGAATAAGGATCCCATTTCAAATGTATATAGCCTTGTGGTGACACAACAAACTATATATAAATAAATAGGTAGACAACTCTTGTCAATTACATCAACTATGTAACTCCTTGTATTTTGCCTCTTAACTCATAATGGTCAAGTGTGTGCACATCCAAACTAAAATGATTTAAGTAAGTCCAACCTAGCACTCCATATATTCAAAAAAGAAAAATATTGTCCTTGTGGTGACACAACAAAACAATACTGTTTATTTTTCTTTATAATCATCAAATGTGATAAAATTAACATCTTAAAGAATTAAGATAAGTCTTGTGGTGACACAACAAACTTATAATAATTAATTGATACTCTATTATTTTTATCATGCTAGAAGGCGACGTTCGATATTTCAAATATCTTTGAACTCTTAGGACTTAATATAAAAAATTGAGGGGTTTGTTATTAATTGTCTCATCTTGTTTAGCGCGCACACACACACACACACACACACACACACACACACACACATATATATATATATATATATATAAAATACACGTCATATTCGCATGTTTGCATAATATATAATTATATATATATATATATATATATATATATATATATATATATATAGTATAAGCATGCACATATAAAATACTATATTCTACCCGGATTGATTATGGACTTTATTCTAGTTTGGTTCACTAAAGCCACCAAGTGAACTAAAAGGTCAAACCCTAGGGTGCAAGAATTAATATTTAAATATAACTATTACATTTAAATCCGGACTCCATTACAAACGGTTCTTCAAGCGCTCCTTGATCTCCAATTCTTCAAAATTAATTACAGCTATTCCTATTACAAAACTATTTAAAATAAATAGAAACATTGATCAGCAGTCAAGGGGAAGTACATAGGAGGAAGTTAGAATTTACATTAAGAAAAAATTAGAGAAGACGAGGTACGCAGATCCCATTTAATAAAACACATACATTCATGCATCCAACTAAAATAAAATCCAATCACGTTGGTCAATAGTCCATAATCAATCCCATTTATTATTATACACATCACCATATGCATCAATAAATAACATTTATCTCATGAATAATAAGCATTCAATATATATATTGATATCATTTAATGGGCAAATTTAGTTAGTATAAAATCTAATTTTGAATCAAAATAAACTCATTTATTTTAATCCAAATTTAAATCAAAATAAACTGCTTTTATTTTAATTTATCCAATTTTGAATAAAATTAACTATTTTATTTTAATCAAAATCTTTAATCAAAATAAACTCCTTTATTTTAATTAATTATGGAATCTAATTCCAAATAAAAAAAAAATCTTTCTTTAAAGAAACATGGATTCTCTTTCCTATTCACAAATAAACTCTTTATTTTGAATAATATGAAATCTTATTCTATATTTAAATAAACTCATTTATTTAAGGAAATTAGGATTCTCTTTCCTATTCACAAATAAACTCTTTTATTTTTTGAATAATATGAATTCTTATTTCGTATCTAAATAAACTCATTTATTTAAGGAAACATAGAATCTAATTTCAACTCCAATTAGTTATCATGGAATCTAATTCCAACTCTAATTAGTTAGCATGAAATCTAATTTTAAAATTAAAATAAACTTTTTATTTTAAGATTAAAATAAATATATAATTTTAAAATTAAAATAAATTTTTATTTTAATTATAAAATTATTAAGATTATATATATTTATTTTCGTGAAACCTGAGTAGTAACCAGCGGAAGTATATATATATATATATATATATATATATATATATATATATATATATAAAATAATTACTGGTGAATCAGGATACTTGTTTCACGAAAATATATATATATAATAAAAGGATCCTGGGCAATATGAATTTGGAAAGATCCTGGGCAATATGAATTTGGACTTGCATATATTATATATATAATAAGTAATCATAGAGATCACATATAATATTAAGTCCAGGATCTCCAAAAGACGAAATATTTTGCAAAGATAAACGTGATCCGCAAAGCTCTGTATAAAAAACGGTATTTCGTTGTTGTTTTTTTTTTAAAATAATAATTCTACACAATAAATTATGCCCAATTAAATTATTTTAAACACATATCAATATACATATCAAATTAAACAATTAATAACTCGTATAAAGGTTTAGTTTTGATACCACTGTTAGGTTTATAATATTCATGAACGCAATCAAATTGCATAAAATAAACGGAAATGTGAAAAATCAGAGTTTAAAAATTTTACAAACCATATACCCGGATCATCCTTTATGCACAATTATTAATTAAATGAAAAGATAAAGAACAAGAATCATACCTTTGAAGATTCGAGCTTCCTCAGGTACGAGTTCACCTCCAAATCCTTTCGCGTTCAACTTGAATCCACCGGGTTTGGTTCATTCCTTTGATCAACGTTAGCCACCCAAGTGTTTGGCCTCTAGAGGTGATCCACCAAGAAAGAACAAAAATTCAAGAAGATGGGTGTTTGACATAACCCTAGTTTTCTATCTCTATAGAAAAATAGCGTACTCTCCCAACTATATGTTGTGAAAAAATCAACAACCACATCACCCATAATAAGACTCCTCTTATTTATAGATGTGGGCAACCCTCCTTAACAGTTAAAGAATTGAGTTTTATTTTAATTAATTAAATTCCTTTAATTAATTAGGCTCCCAATCTTATTAGGAATAATTAATTAAACTCTTTTAATTAATTAGCCTCCTAATCTTATTAATATATATGAGAATACTTTTATTAATTATTTCTCAAACTCCTTTAGGAATTAAATAATAGTAATAATAATAATAATAATAATAATAATAATAATAATAATAATAATAATAATAATAATAATAATAAGACTCCTCTTATTAATTTATATTTAATATTTCAAAATATTAAATAATAAATATTAAGTTATTTAATTTATTCTATTACCATAGATTAAATTAAATATACTTAACTTATTATTACAATTATGTTATTTACTTCTTAAATAATTATTCTTCATTTTATGGTATGACCCTTTAGGTTCTCCATATTAAACTGGTTGTGAATAAATCAATTAGAACAATTCTAATCTTATTTAAATAAATAAATTAAAATATTAATTTATTTAAATAAATAATATTTATTCTACAATAGGGATAAGCCTCCCTAGCGATTAACGAGTTTCCAGATAATATAGATTTTAACATTAATCATAAAAGAACATTTGAGTAAATAGCTACCGTACAATTCAATCATTTCATCATACAACGTACCAATTAAATATAAGACATAGAATTACTATCAAGTCTTATTTTATTTAATTATATGTATTTCGACTCTTAAATGCACAACTCCAAATAATACAAATTAAAAACTCATTTCTAATCTCATTCTGCCTTGGCCAAGGACTACTGGGTTGTCATTTATCGAATCACATAGGACATTTCTCTTCTTTTACTAGAAGTGGTAGATTCTTTATTGATCATACATTATCTCCATGTACAACTTAGTATACCCAAGCATACCCTTTGATATACCCTAAGGGTCTTAAGGAATAAGTCAAAGTATAACTCATCATACACAAGATACTATGATGATCTCAAGTCCAAGGATCACTTGTACTACTATCACTACAGGAACGTATGTACCTCGTCCAATGAGCAAGCAACGTATGTACCAATCTATCCGAATTTACTAATCCCCAATTTAGTATTCCAACGATTGGGAACTATTTTAGTTTTAAGTTTTCTAAGAATTTAGATCTCATTAGAATGATCATCATCATTATTCTAAAAGAATTGCTTAAAACTATGGGTTTATCACATATTATAAAACAACATCATGTAGATAATTAAAAGCCTTTAATAAATTAATACTTTTTATTAATAAATGAATAAGATTGTTACAAAGTATATGCTTTATCATCAAACATGATTGGCTTGTGTGCATACTACTGTTAGCAACTCCGGTTCCAACAACATTGTTTCACCCACCTCATCCTAGCATACTGGAGAACGACACTTGCGTCCATACAACGCCTCGAATGGAGTCATGCCAATACTTGTTTGATAACTATTGTTGTAGTAAAACTCCACCAATGGTAAGAACTTGTCACAACTTCCCTTGAAGTCAAGGACACATAGTCTTAATAGATCTTCAAGAGTTTGAATAGTCCTCTCCGACTGCCCGTCCGTCTGAGGATGATATACCGAGCAAAATCGTAAATCCGTGCCCATAGCTTTTTGCAAACTAACCCAAAATCTTGAAGTGAATCTTGGGTCTCAATCAAAAACTATGGATACTGGCATACTATGCAGTCTTACAATCTCATTTATGTACATACGAGCAAGACATTCAAGTGTATAAGTTTCTCGTATAGGTAAGAAATGAGCAGACTTGGTCAATCTATTAACAATGACCCAAATTGCATCTATGCCTTGAGAAACCTTGGGATGAATGATAACGAAATCCATGATAATGTGCTCCCACTTCCATTCTGGAATTTTAAGCGGTTGCAATGGACCTTTTGGTACTTGATGCTCCACCTTAACTCGTTGACAAGTTAAACACCTTGAGATAAACTTCACTATCTCTCTCTTCATATTGCTCCACCAAAATGTATGTCAAAGATCATGATACATTTTGGTACTCCCAGGATGGATTACAAACAGTGTGTTGTGCACCTCCATCATGATTTTATACTTTAAATCAGGGTCATTAGGAACACAAAGTTTGGAGTTGACTCAAAGTATTCCTTCTTCATCGGTTCTTACTTCCGGCATAGCACCTTCTTGCACTTTCTTCCTCATACGTATCAGCTCCAGGTCTGTAGCTTGAGCAACTTTAACTTTATCGATTAAAGTTAGTTCTACTCGTATATTTGCCATCATCACGTGGGTCCCTGGAGTCTTTAACTCTATCTCCATCCTTTGCAAGTCATATAAAATGGGCCTTTGCGTTGACAATATCGCACTCGCACCCGCATATGATCTTCTACTCAATGCGTTAACTACCACGTTCGCTTTACCAGGATGGTATTGAATGGTATGATCATAATCTTTCAACAGTTCATTGCCGTATGTTGAGTTCCTTTTGGGTGAAGAAATATTTGAGGTTTTTATGATCAGTAAAGGTTTCCACTTTCTCCCCATACAAGTAATGCCTCCAAATTTTAAGTGCGAAGACAACAGCTGCCAACTCTAGATCATGAGTAGGATAATTTCTCTCATATTCTTTGAGTTGCCGAGAGGCATAGGCTATGACTTTCCCATGTTGCATGAGAACACATCCTAATCCTTTGCCCGAAGCATCACTGTAGATGACAAATCCCTCCGAGCCAGATGGTATTGTCAGAATAGGTGTTGAAATAAGTCTCCTCTTGAGTTCTTGAAAACTCTTCTCACATTCCACGCTCCAACCAAATTTTTTATCTTTCTGAGTCAGCTGAGTTAATGGAGTAGCGATTCGAGAAAACCCTTCTACAAATCTCTGATAATAACCAGCTAAGCCAAGAAAACTACGTACTTCGGTCACTGATTTAGGTTGCTCCCAGCTTTGAATAGCTTCAATCTTTGCCGAGTCAACAGATATTCCATGACTTGATACTACGTGCCCAAGGAATGCTACTTCCTCAAGCCAAAACTCGCATTTCTTTAACTTGGCATAAAGCTTGTTTTCACGAAGCTTTTGGAGTATCAGTCTCAAGTGTTGCTCATGATCTTCACGGCTTTTAGAATATATGAGGATGTCATCAATAAAGACGACCACAAAGTGATCCAGATATTCCTTGAATACTCGGTTCATCATATACATGAAGGCAGCAGGAGCATTAGTCAATCCAAAAGACATGACTAGGAATTCATAATGCCCGTACCGAGTTCTGAAAGTCATCTTTGGAATGTCATCAGTTCTAATCTTTAACTGATGATATCCGAAATGAAGATCGATCTTTGAAAAGAATTTGGCACCTTGCAACTGGTCAAACAGGTCATCAATATGTGGCAACGGATATCTATTTTTGACAATGACATGGTTCAACTCCTGATAATCAATACAAAGTCGCATACTCCCATCTTTATTTTTCACGAATAGAACAGGAGCACCCCAAGGAGAAGTACTAGGACGAATGAAACCGATGTCTAACAATTCCTGCAGTTGGGTCTTTAACTCCTGAAGTTCAATAGGAGCCATTCGATATGGGGCTTTGGAAAGGGGTTTTGTACCAGGTTCAAGGTCGATACAAAATTCAATTTCACTCTCTAGGGGTAGGCCAGGAAGTTCTTCAGGGAATACGTCAGGAAATTTATTAACAAAAGAAATATCCTTCAAAAATGACGTATTTTTGTTTAAATCTGTGACATGAGCTAAGAAAGCTTGACATCTGTTTTTCAATAAACGAATAGCTTTATGGCTTGAGATGACAGTGATTAATTTTAATGGTTTGATTGCTTGAATTTGCATAATAGGTTGGTTAGGAATAAGAAAGCTAACAACCTTACAAAAACAATCATTTTTTGCATGATGAGTAGTTAACCAATCAATCCCTAGAATCACGTCAAATGCAAGTATTTTCAATGAAATAAGATCGACAGATAATGTGAGGGTACCGATTTGAACTAAACAAGACTTATAAACAGTGGATGTAATGAAGGTTTCTCCCAACGGAGTTTCCACAGATAAGTCAAAGTCTAATTTCTCCAGAGTCAAATTTAAACGTTGAGCACAAGTAGGAGAAATAAAAGAACAGGTAGAACCGGTATCAAATAAGGTATAGACTTCGCTAAAGTTTATGATAAGCTTACCCGTGATGACCTCGTTCGGGTTCCTTGCTTTCAGGGAGGTTACGAAAAATGCTCTCCCTTGAACTACTGGTTTTGACTTTTCTGGAACGGCCTTTGGTGCATCCATCCCAGCTGGACTTGGCTTCCCTGAATGACAAAATCGAGCTAGGTGACCTTCTCTTCCACAATTGTAACACATTTTGGACTGCTGCACACATTTTGGACTGATGTGTCCCTTGTTAGAGTTTATGCCCTAGAGACCAATTATTTGATATAATTGCTTAACGTTTTGATATTATATTTGATTGAATAAATATATGATTTTATTATGGTTTTATTTACTGCTTAATATAATTGTTAACATAATAAAATTCCTTAGAATAGTGATACAAATTATATAGTTTCAAGTATGTGACTTGAACATGAGATTATATATTACCATTAGTATCAGTGTTCTTAAATGTCCCTAGTCGAGTATCATTGTTGATGAGACAACAATGATGCATTGAGACTAGTATATGGATTGACTGATGACCAAATCTCATTGGTCATAAATATATGAGATATTAAGTCAATGCATAGGTACATGTTAGAGAACGATGTACTGGACAGACCCACCATGAGAATTCTATATGGAGCATTATGCGAAGTGTCATTAGCAATTCTCATAGTGACAATGATGTAATGGTCCTCAGGCACGAAATCGCTATATTACTACACGAGAATTTATGTACTTTGATATCATCAAATGTCACCTTTAATAGGGTGGACTATAAAGGTGATTATTGGGTTCATCATTAATCGTGTGAGAAATATGAGTGATCTAGATGGAATTTAACCATCCTATATATTATGGGTGATATCCATAGGCCTCTTGATTGAGTAAGACTATAAAATGCATGGCCATGCTCAAATAGTGATTTGTTTCATATAGTCTACTCATTGATCAAGAAAAACTGATTAAATTATGAAGAGTATGACACATTCCATGACTCGAGTTTAATCTAGGATATTAAGGTTAAAAGGATTAAATTACATTGAAACATTGGTCACGAAAAGGTTGTATCGAATCATCGATCTTATTATTACTTGGGTAGCAGTGATGCATTACTAGATGCCGCTCACTGTTTATAATTTTATAATATGATTTTAAAATTATTGCCAACGTAATAATAACCTATAAGGTCACACACATAGAACGTTATTTAAAGGGAATTAATTTAAATTTTAAGGATTTAAATATATTAATATGATTAATAGTATTTAAATCATTTAATTTAAATTAAAAGGATATTTTGTATATATGTATATTAATTAAGTAAGACTTAATTAAGAGATATATATATAAATTCGGATTTTATAAAATTAGGTTTTGATTTGATTAATTCCTTTTAACTACTATATATATGATATATATGACTACTTAGGTAAGATATCATAATTGAAAAACCCTAGCCGCTCTCTAGAGAGAGACTAGAGAGAAAAGCATTTCAAAATCCATTCCTTTTGGTGGCTAGTACCTGCAAGTCCTTCTTATTGCGAGAATCGTTTCACTTGGTTAAATGCGGCGTTTCGTGTGGATACTGTAGGCGTTAATCGGTTTGTATTGCGTTGGAGATTCGAGGCGCGATCGGTTTGATTCTCGTTTTTGTTTATATCTGGTATAATCTCTAAACCTCTGAATTAAATGATTTTTGCATGGATCCTGTTTTAGGGTTTCTGAAATTGCTTTAAAATTTTAATTTCATTTGTGCATTTCGCGTAGAAGCCCAACAGTGGTATCAAAGCTACTTGCGAAAAGATTAATTGATTACATGTTTTAATTGTATTCGATATATATATGATATATGATGATGCATGTTTACCGATATAAAATTGAATATATGATATTAGTTGTATGTGTATTACGTAATATATATGATGATACCGTTAATCGTATCTTTAATCGGTGGAATAACAATATAACTATTCTAATCGGATTAGAAGCATGAAGAATCGCTTTTAATATGATTAATAAAACTGAAATATATGATAATTTCAGGTGTATTGTTATTTGTTTTAATATGATTAAATAAAATGGACATATATGATTTGTTATTATGGGTGTTTTGGTGGATTAAAATGTATGATTCTGAAACTGTTTCAGAGATTCGTATGGAAAAAATAGTGGAAGGTATATTTTGAATAAAATAGTGGGAGGTATATTTTGAATGTACTATTATCAATTATATAATATCAACTCTGTAATTTGACTTATTATTGTTGCACTTATAAATTGTAGATATCAAATGGCAAACAACAACAACACAAATAGTCTTTCATTACGATCGGTCCTTGAAAAGGACAAGCTAAGTGGAATTAATTTCCTCCTTGGGGCATAGGAACTTGAGGATTGTCCTCAAACAAGAGCGTAAGCTATATGTCCTTGATGGACCCATTCCTCGCTGACACCAATATCATCGCACCACGTCAATGGAGCACAATGCTTACAAGAAGCATCAAGATGATGCTCTGGATGTGAGTTGTGTCATGCTAGCAACCATGAACGCCGAGCTTCAAGAAGCAACATGAGTTGATGGATGCTTATGAGATGATCGAGCATCTCAAGAAATTGTTGAAGGGTGCTCGACGGAGAGGTATGATACAAGCAAGGCATTGTATCACAACAAAATGGGTGAGCGTGATCCAGTTGGTCCACATGTCTTTGAAAATGATTGGGTATATTGAGTACCTTGATAGGTTGGGTTTTCCAATCACTCAGGAAGCCCAAACTAACCTTGTTTTGCAATCTTTGAGCAATGACTACTCTCAATTTGTTATGAACTATCTTATGAATGAAATTGAGAAACCCCTCATCGAGTTGTTAAGCATGTTAAGAGCTGAGAACAACATGAAAAAGGCGAGGACCCGCTCCCATAATGATGGTGCAAAGGGAATGCTAAGGGAAATTGGAAAGGCAAGAAGAAGATAGGATCTAAATCTTTTTCCAAACCCAATTCCAAAACCAAACAGAGCTTTAAAACCTAAAGGTGGGGTGGCTAAAGAAGGTGAATGTCACTTGTGGAAAACACGGACACCGGAAAAGGAATTGTCATGCTTATCCGGAAGAAGTGAAGAAAAGAAAGGAATACGACTTCGATTCAGGGTATATATGTTATAGAAGTCAACTTATCTACTTCTACATCATGGGTATTGATGGATCTTTGGATGTGGTTCTCACATTTGTGTTAATGTGCGGGGACTCTAGAAGGAGTAGAACTTTAAGCGAAAGGAGAGGTTGACCTATGAGTTGGAAATAGAGCAAAAGTTTCTTTGCCTTTGCCGTAGGAACTTATCATTTATTTGCCCCTTTGGGCTAGTTTTAGAATTAGAAGATTGTTATTTTGTGTACCGCTATAAGCAAAAACATTATTTACATTTCTTGTTTGGACAAGAAAGGTTTTTCATTTATAATAAAGAACAATCGTTGTTTGTTTTACTTAAATGATATTTATTATGGTGTTGCACAATTGTTTAACGGTCTCTATATTCTTGATTTAGAAATGCCTATCTATAACATAAATACAAAACGATTTAAATCAAATGATTCAAATCCGAGCATATCTCTCGGCATTGTCGTTTAGGCCATATAAATGAGAAAGCATATCCAAACTCCATAAAGATGGGTTCTTGGATTCATTTGATTTTGAATCATATGAGAAATGCGAGTCTTGTTTATTAGGCAAGATGACTAAAGCCCCTTTCTTTGGACACACGATTGAGCGCAGCTAGCATGATGTATTGGGACTTATACATAGTGATGTATGTGGACCCATGAGTTTGTTAGCAAGATGTAGGTTTTATTACTTCATTACATTTCTTGATGACTTTAGTAGATATGGATATGTGTATCTTATGAGACACAAATCCGAATCCTTTGAAAATTTCAAGGAATTCAAGAATGAAGTTCAAAACCAATTTGGCAAAAGCATAAAAGCCCTTTGATCCGATCGAGGAGGTGAATACTTAAGCCAAGACTTTGATGACCTTCTAAAGGAGTGTGGTATTATATCACAACTCACTCACACACGGAACACCGCAATGGAATGGTGTATCTCGAGAGGAGAATCGAACCTTGTTGGACATGGTACGATCAATGATGAGTCACGCAGATCTTCCAATAAGCTTACGGGGTCATGCCCTAGAGGCAATTTGCATTCACACTTAACCGTGTTCCTACAAAGACGGTTCGAGAAGACACCATATGAAATGTGGATTGGGAAGCGTCCTAGTATGTCGTTCATGAAGATTTGGGGTTGCGGCGTTCAGTAAAAGCGTCCGAATTACGACAAGCTCGGACCTAAATCGACAAATGTAATTTTGTGGGATACCCAAAGGAAACAAAAGGGTATTATTTCTACAAACCTTACGAGAACAAAGTGGTTGTTGCTCGAAGCTGGTATTTTTCTAGAAAGAGAATTTGTCTCTAAAGGAAGCGAGTGGGAGGAAAGTAGAACTCAAGAAATTCGAGAACCACAAAATATCATTGAACCTGAGTTGGAACATGAGCAGGAACCACAAGAAATTGTGGAAAGTGAACCTGCTCAAATTACACAAGTCATTCATAGATCTGGTAGGACACGCCAAGAGCCTGAGAGATATTATGGATATCTTGTGACTCAAAAGCAGCGATGTGATGCTCATAGATCAAGATGAGCCTGCTTCCTACCAAGAAGCTATGAATGGACCAGATTCTGAGAAATGGCTTGAAGCCATGAAATCTGAGATGGACTCCATGTATACTAACCAAGTATGGACTCTGGTTGATCCACCCAAAGGGGTTAAACCAATCGGGTGCAAGTGGATTTTCAAGAAGAAAACCGACATGGATGGTAATGTACAAACCTATAAAGGCCGACTGGTAGCAAAAGGTTTCAAACAAATTCAAGGTGTTGACTATGATGAAACCTTCTCTCCAGTGACAATGGTTAAATCCATCAGGATCTTACTTGCTATTGCAGCTTTTTATGATTACGAAATCTGGCAGATGGATGTCAAAACTGCTTTCCTTAACGGAAATCTCCTTGAGGATGTGTATATGACACAAACTGAGGGTTTTGTCACTCAAAGGATCTTTGGAAAGGTATGTAAGTCTGCAGTGATCCATTTATGGATTGAAGCAAGCCTCTCGGAGTTGGAATCTTCGATTTGATGAAGCGATCAAAGAATTTGGCTTTATTAAAAATGAAGATGAACCTTGTGTATATAAGAAGGTTAAGGGAGTCACATTGTATTCCTAGTATTATATGTTGATGACATATTAATTATTGGGAATGACATTCCTTCCTTACAATTTGTAAAAACATGGTTAAGAAAATGTTTCTCCATGAAAGATTTGGGCGATCTTTGCCTACATTTTAGGTATCAAGATCTATAGAGATAGATCAAGAAAATGCTCTACCTAAGTCAAAGTACATATATTGATAAAGTGTTGAAGCAGTTCAAAGATGCAAGAGGCGAAAGAGGAAACTTACCCATGACTCATGGTGTAAAGATCTCTAAGGCCCAATGTCCTAAATCACAAGATGATGAGGAGCGTATGAGAAAGATCCCTTATGCTTGACAATTGGATCTATCATGTATGCAATGATATGTGCTCTCGTCCGGATGTCTCGTATGCTTTGAGCATGACGAAGCGAGATACCAATCGAATCCGGTGAAGGTCACTGGACGGCGATCAAGAATATCCTCAAGTACCGAAAAGGACTAAGGATTCATTCTTGGTATATGGAGGTGAAGGCGAACTAGCGATAAAGGAAGGGTTACGGATGCTAGTTTCAGACCGACAATGATGACTATAAGTCTCGGTCGGGTTTTGTGTTTTGCCTTAATGGTGGTCTTTATTAATGGAAAAGTTCAAGCAAGAGACGATGGCGATTGATTCTACAATGAGGTCGAGTATATTGTCGCTTCTAGTGCGACCAAGGAGGTCAGTATGGATTAAAAAGTTCATCATTGAACTTGGTGTTGTTCCAACCATTGTTGATCCGGTTTGCTATATCTTGTGATAATAATGGAGCCATTGCGAGCTAAGGAACCCGGATCTCACCAACGATCCAAGCATATACTTAGCGGTACCATCTCATCCGTGAAATCATTGATAGAGGAGATGTACATATAGGAAAAAAGTGCCAACATATGATAATGTTGCGAGATCCACTAATTCAAGGCTTTGTCGCAGCAGGAAGCCACAGCGGTCACACTAGTTCCATGGGTATTAGATACATGAGTGATTGGCTCTAGTGCAAGTGGGAGGCTGTTAGAGTTTATGCCCTAGAGGCCAATTATTTGATATAATTGCTTAACGTTTTGATATTATATTTGATTGAATAAATATATGATTTTATTATGGTTTTATTTACTGCGTAATATAATTGTTAACATAATAAAATTCCTTAAAATAGTGATACAAATTATATAGTTTCAAGTATGTGACTTGAACATGAGATTATATATTACCATTAGTATCAGTGTTCTTAAATGTCCCTAGTCGAGTATCATTGTTGATGGGACAACAATGATGCATTGAGACTAGTATGTGGATCGATTGATGACCAAATCTCATTGGTCATAAATATATGAGAATATTAAGTCGATGCATAGGTACATGTTAGAGAACGATGTCTTCGAGCCGGACCCACCATGAGAATTCTATATGGAGCATTATGCTAAGTGTCATTAGCAATTCTCATAGTGACAATGATGTAATGGTCCTCCGGCACGAAATCGCTATATTACTACACGAGAATTTATGTACTTTGATATCATCAAATGTCACCTTTAATAGGGTGGACTATAAAGGTGATTATTGGGTTCATCATTAATCGTGTGAGAAATATGAGTGATCTAGATGGAATTTAACCATCCTATATATTATGGGTGATATCCATAGGCCTCTTGATTGAGTAGGACTATGAAATGCATGGCCATGCTCAAATAGTGATTTGTTTCATATAGTCTACTCATTGATCAAGAAAAATCAGATTAAATTATGAAGAGTATGAAACATTCCATGACTCGAGTTTAATCTAGGATATTAAGGTTAAAAGGATTAAATTACATTGAAACATTGGTCACGAAAAGGTTGCATCGAATCATCGATCTTATTATTACTTGGGTAAAGTGATGCATTACTAGATCAGCTCAACGTTTATAATTTTATAATATGATTTTAAAATTATTTCCAACGTAATAATAACCTATAGGTCACACACATAGAACGTTATTTAAAAGGAATTAATTTAAATTTTAAGGATTTAAATATATTAATATGATTAATAGTATTTAAATCACTTAATTTAAATTAAAAGGATAATTGTATATATGTATATTAATTAAGTAAGACTTAATTAAAGATATATATATATATATAAATCGGATTTTATAAAATTAGGTTTTGATTTGATTAATTCCTTTTAACTACTATATATATGATATATATAGCGACTACTTAGGGTAAGATATCATAATTAAAAAACCTTAGCCAGCTCTTAGAGAGAGACTGAGAGAGAAAGCAGTTTCAAAATCCATTCCTTTTGGTGGCTAGTACCTGCAAGTCCTTCTTATTGCGAGAATCGTTCGACGTTAAATGCGGCGTTCGATGTGGATCTGGTAGAGGCGTATAATCGGTTTGTATTGCGTTGGAGATTCGAGGCGTGATCGGTTTGATTCTCGCTTTTTGTTTATATCTGGTATAATCTCTAAACCTCTGAATTAATTGATTTTCGCATGGATCTGTTTTAGGGTTTTGGAAATTGCTTTAAAATTTTAATTTCATTTGTGCATTTTACGTCGAAGCCCAACATCCCTCCCTCCGCATTTGAAGCATATGATAGGTGGTCGTTCTCCTTCCTTAATAACAGGTAAAAGTCTTTGGCGTCTTTCCATCATTGTTGAATCTCCTTTTCTTGAAATGTCCATTTTTACTGTCTTGGCTATGATTACCTCCGAAGTGATTACCATTTCTAGCATGTTGATTCCCTCCACGTTTGTTGTCACCGCTTCGATGACTGCTACCACTGGTATTATCATTTTGCCGGCTGCTCTCTCTTGGTTGAGTTGACTCATTATCGCGCTCCAATAATTGAGCCCTATTAACAACATCTGAATACAAACAAAGTTTATGAGAAATGAGGTATTGAAGTATCTCGGGTTTCAAACCTCTTAGAAATATTCGCGCCATTCTATCCTCATTATCAACTAAGTGGGACACAAACTGAGACAGCTCAGCAAACTTGGCTTCGTACTACGACACGGTTATGTTGTTTTGCTCCAACTTAATGAACTCTACCTCTTTCATGTGACGAATACTTTCAGGAAAGTACTTGTCATTGAATAGTTCTTGGAACTTCTCCCAAGACATCTTCAGTGCGGCAGGTTGAGTTCACTTTACCGATTCCCACCAGTAATATGCCTCTCCTCGCAACATAAAGGTGGCAAAGGGAACCTTTTGCTCCTCAGAGCATCCCAAGACATCAAATATCTTGGTGATCTGCTTTATCCACATCTCCGCCTTAAGTGGTTTTGGCTCTCCAATAAACTCCGGTGGTCTAAGCTCTTTGAACTGCTTAGCGGTGACCGTCTAAGAGTTGCCAGTGTTTCTACCTGCATTTTGGACAGCAGTCTTTCACGCCTGATGTTGCATGAATTACAAAAAACCCCTAAATATTCCGTCGTTCATCATTTGGTCGGTGTTGTTGTGACGCCCCCAAAATAGGTCCATTCCATCCAACCCATTCTGAGTCACCAAATACATGGTACAAAAAATAACTACAACTTTATTACAACAATTGTCGTGCAAAATACAACAACACATATGTTGTGAGTTTTAATACCAACTATGACTCATGTCCCAACTATGGACAACACCTCACAGTGATACCTTACATAAAGGTACAATCTAGAACAATTTTAGAAATTAAAATCTTTGGGAAGTGCTGAAGGAAACCTTCGTACATGGGAGGTCATGCGTCTAGGTTATGATAGATATCATATGCCCACAAAATTATCCTTGGTTGACCCAATAGACCCCAAAGAAAAATGAGAAGATTACTATCATATTCTTCCCAATGGTGTGTCTTCTCTTGACATATCATTATCTCCACCGTCTCTAATTGAAAACTATACTTCAACCAAACTCTAAGATTATATAGGTAGTGCTCGTATATATACTCAGCAAGTGGATGAACACAACCCTGTCTTATGATGACACGAGGTGGTATGTCATTAGACATCTTGTATGATAGTGGCAAAACACCCTTCCAACGTTGGGTTTGCCTCACCCTAGTTGATTCACCAAATATAACTACTAAATGATGACCACCGATTCTATTCCCTGTTATGTCCGCTCGACCGACTACACTCAGTATTACACGAAAGGAATTATGAAGCAAAAGGTTGAGCACAACTAGCTCAGTAAAGAATATCATGACTAAAGATAAATAAATTATCAATAGCCTTCAACAATAATAAATCAGAGATTTAGAACATATGATAGATGATAAAACTTTTCAACCATAGTTGCAGCGGAACGATCAATCCATTAGAAGAGTCAAATAGACCATAAAATCTATTATCTTCTCCTTGTTAATCCACCAACAATGTTTTATCCCTGTAACATCAATCAACAGTTCTGGTCCACAATCATATGAATAACTCATAATCATAATTGTGATTCTAAATTCCTCTTCGCATTGAGGACGAAGATAACTTTCATCACCTGTCTTTACCTGAAACATCAACGATCATGGTTATACCAAATCACAGTTCCTGTTCATAATCATACTAATAAATCTATCTTTGCACTACGGCCAAAGATATTCATCAACAGACCATCTTTGCACTACATGCCAAAGATATTCATCAGAAATCATTCATCTTTGCACTACGGGCCAAAGATATTCATATCTCAAAGAAATATATAATCATTTCAGAATTTATATAAACAATAATTATAACCATGTTGATCAATTCACCTTTACACTTAAGCTAAGATATTCAATTATAAATTCAATGGTCATGATCATACCAGTCACAATTCAACTTTTCACTACTAGCCAAAGAGAACCCTAGTCATGATCATACCAATAATCTACCCATCTTTACACTCCAGTGAAAGAGAATTTCAACATCAGGGTTATAAAAATGTTATATACGATAATAAAATCAATATAATCAACATATAGTTTTAATCTCCAGAGTAATATTCATAAATCAACTATAATTTGGTTAGAAAAAGAAACCAATTTTGTAGTGAATAGTACCCGTGAATAGTAACTCATGAATAGTAACTCGTGAATAGTAACTCATGAATAGTAACCCGTCGTGAATAGTCACTCATGAATAGTAAATCATGAATAGTAACTCATGAATAGTAACTTGTGAATAGTAACTCATGAATAGTAACCTCGACATGAAAAAGTTCCAAATTTGATAAAAAGTTCAAACCAATATTTCAACATAATGATATTGAAGAAATAATCACTTACGAAGAAAATAACATCCCTTTCAATCCCTTACTATCCCCTACTATCTCTTACCTCAAAAAGCAAAGACTTACATTGGAATAAAATTTGAACGAACTTGCACCGTATAGAAACACTCAAGATATCAAAATACTCACAAGAATACACTCGATAATATAGAGAGAGAAATAGAGAGAAAACTTCAGTTTCTGGTGTGATTTTCAATTCTAACCTAAGCACCCTATTTATAAGAAATTGCTTAGAACACCAAAGCAGAAAATTTAATATAATAATAATATATTATATATAAATTCCTACGCACACATTCAAGGATCTGAATTCAGCCATGCTTAACAACAAGTGGGTCCCACCAACCACAAAAACATGTTTTAAATAATTTTTGTAACAAAATAAATTCAGACCCAATATTCTGGAACTTCAATAATTCATAATAAATAGCTCTTTTATCAGAAAATTCGAATCTCACGACTTTTTATAGGAAATTCAATTCTCTACAACTTTGCAGAGGAAAGTTTTTCCACATTCGAAACAGAAATTGACCGAAATCCATAAACGGGCGATTTTACAGGCTATAATCAAATTTCAGTCAAGAAATGGGGTCTACCGACATGTTTAACATGTTTTAAATAAATTTTGTAACAAAAATACTCCTTCTCCTCATTTACTCATATATCCCACATTCATTGTAAAAATATCATCATTATTATATTATAATAATATAATAAAATATTATTTTATCAGAAAAGATAAATTATCGATTTTCAACAATTGTCACTTTAAAAATTTTCTCCATCTATATCCACATAAAATGAATATTTTCCTCATCATATAAATCAATAATTAATTATTCACAAATAATATTACGTAATCACAATAATGATAACCAGGCGGTTCAGAAAGAGGGGCTTTCAATAAGAATTTCTCCTTCATTGGCCGCACGCAATTAGGTGACCAAACCTCTCCTTAGACATAACTTTCTAGACATTGCCAATAATGTTATCTAATAATATTATTCAGATAATATGAATTATTGCTTCGATAATGGAAAATACTGTGTAGTGACAATTATTAAAACAACAGTAATATAAAATATCAACGCAGCAATTATTGAATCAATAAAATAAAATACTGAACAGTAATTACTATAACAATTATTGAGTAGTGCCTTCTTACATAAGAATCAATAATTGGTGCAATATCGTATCATCTTGTGCAAACCGCGCCAGACATCAGTATTTTAACCACCGGGTATTCCAACAAGATAATAGCAGAATAACTACTGTTGTTATTTGTAAACAACTTATACTTGTCATTTTCTTCATCCAATCGCTTTCCGTTATGGGACCCACAAAAGACTGCACCGTCGTACGAATATTTCCCGACAGGAAGAATATTCCACGACCAAACGAATATTCCCCAACAACAATGAGTATTTTATAACCACTTGCTTATTTTGAAAAAAAATTCATATCTCACCCTTAAATTTAAACTTTTATCAATTTAACCATTTACTGAATAGTAATTATAAGAAAAAATTGAATACTTTTATTTTATAAAATTCGGGGTCTTACAGTTGTTGTTTACCTGAGGATTATTGCCTTCCTGTTGCACATTATCCTGGGTATTGATCTGTGGTGACTCAATGGTCTCCTGTGTGCTCCATTGCTATTCTCAATATTCTCGGATGTCATTTTCAAATACTGCCACAAAACAAGAGTTAATTGACATACCACATATTATCCCTATACTCTGACCAACCAATTAAATACCAATTAAACTTAGGTAGGTCATACTATCGAAGGAATTCCCCGTCTCTCCCCTCCTAGTTCTTATCTCACATCTCAGCCAGGGATCATATCCCTAAGCTCTGATACCAACTGTGACGCCCCCAAAATAGGTATACATCACCCATCTTGAGTCGCCAAATACATGGTACAAAATTCAAATACAACTTAATAATACAACTGTCGTGTAAAATACGACAAAACATAAACTGAGAGTTCTAATACGAATATTGTCTTTTAGATAGTATTCAAACTCAAATGGAGTCCTCAATACATTTATTATCACACTATTACATAGAATAGTGAGGACTACTAATGCTATCATCTGGACCGTCACTCCATTCTCCGACTAGTCCCGGCTACGTTCTCATTTCCTGAAGAGAACAATGAAAGCAAAAGGGTGAGCTCAACTAGCCCATTAAGAAATATTATAACTAAGATAATGCAGAATAATTTATCGTTAGCCTTCAATAGTGTTAAACTGATAATATATAACAAACATCAAGTTTAACTTCAGTGAAACAAGATATCCATTAGAAGAGTCAAGTAGAGCATAAAATATACTATCTTCAATGATTTAAAAGGTTTTTCATCATTTTTATCGCTGAGACTCAGCTTAATAAATAATCCACATCATCGAATCATCCTTGCACTACGGCCAAGGATATTCTTTAGTATCACGACCACAAATTATCCATGCACTATGGGCCAAGGATATTCGTGTATTCATCAATGGTCATGATCATGCCAACAACTGTCCATCAATGCACTACGGCCCAATGAGGACTTTTACCACATCATTTGTAACATTACGGTCATGATTATTGAGACACCCCCAAAATAGGTATACATCACCCATCTTGAGTCGCCAAATACATGGTACAGAATTCAAATACAATCTTAAATATACAACATGAGCTGCGAGTTTTAATACAAACATTGTCTTCTAGATAGCATTAAAACTCAAAATAAGTCCTCAATACATTTATTAACACACTATTTCACAGAATAGTGAGGACTACTAATGCTATCCTCTGGACTGTCACTCCGTTCCCCGACTAGTCCCTGCTACGTTCTCATTTCCTGAAGTGAACAGTGAAAGAAAGGGTGAGCTCAACTAGCCTAGTAAGAAATATTATGACTAAGATAACGCAGAATAAATTATCGTTAGCCTTCAACAGTGTTAAACTGATATAATATAACAATCATCAAGTTTAACTGCAGCGGAACAAGCAATCCATTAGAAGAGTCAAGTAGAGAATAAAATCCACTATCTTCTATGATTTAAAAGGTTTTTTTATCACTTTTATCGCTGAGACTCAGCTTAATAAATAATCCACATCATCAAATCATCCCTGCACTATATGCCAAAGATATTCTTTAGTATCACGACCACGAATTATCCATGCACCATGGGCCAAAGATAATCATGTTTTCATCAACAGTCCTGATCATGCCATAAAACAATTCATCTTTGCACCCTTGGCCGAAGAGAATCCATAGCCATAATCATACCAAAAACTGTCCATCAATGCACTACGGGCCAATGAGGACTTTGTCCACATCATTTGTAACATTACGGTCATGATTATACCGAATACTCCCTGGTCATAATCATACCAAGTCCATCTATGCACTACAGGCCACAGATGACTTTCAACATAATATAAACATGAGGATGATGACAATGATATAAGAATTCAATAAAACAAGTTCAAGAATTAATTTATCCAGGAACTAATAACGTCCAAATTGTCAACATGATACTTCTTGTAGAGTAAAATTCAAGAATGCTCAGAAGAATATTTCCATGAAAAGATACTGGATGAAGCGCAAATATCAAGGATATTCCACTAATTTCATGGAGTATAGAAGTCAAAACATTAACCAACTGAGTATAATAAAGAATGTAATAACAAAAGAAATCACCATGCATGCGGTACATCGCACAGACAAAGTTATTCAATGTAATAATAATAACGGAACCAGTCGAGGCAAAATTGCATGCGATAGGATGTTCAATGTAATAATAAAGAATGGAATAACAACGAAATCACCATGCATGCGGTGCTTGGCAGACATATTATTCCAATGAATACTAAATAACGGAACCGGTCAAAAGTAATGTCGCTGCCAAGCGGGATATTCCAACAGAATAATAAATAACGAAACCAGGATCGGCATAAAATGCACACACAGGATATTCCAACAGAATAATAAAGAATGGAATCAGTCGGCGTAAACGCATGCAGATGGATATTTCAATGTAATAATAAAGAATGGAATAACAGAAGAATTTCACCAAGTATAGGGTAGCCCGCGTATACAGGTTATTCCAACAGAATGATAAAGAATGGAATAACAGAAGTTCTCTTCATGAATACAAAAGAAATAATACCCCCTACGAGTACAACAAATAATATTCCCTACCTTAAGAAGAAGAGTACTGGATATATGAGTAGTGAAGTAGCAGAATACTTTTCTTCTTTCTCTCTATAGTTTATCTCTCTAGAGTTTCAGTGAATTCGTAAGAAATAATGAAGGAATGAGCTTCTATTTATAGAAAAATGGACTGCATAGTAACTAACTAATGAACGGTCCGGATTGATTTACTTTAATCTGACGGTCCATATTTAAAGCAAAATCTTTTAAATAAAATATAATATATTCTATTTATAATCTAATAAAACGAATAACTTTATAAAAGATTTTACTATGCAAACAATATACGAGTACTTTATACAAATACTATGCATAATAAAATATAATATATTCTAATAATTGTCTAATAAAATAGATAACTTTATAAAAGTATTCTATTTTATATAAAAAGATTTTACTATTAGCCTAATAAAACGAATAACTTTATAAAAGTATTTTTGTTTTATATAAAAGCTTTTCTATTTTATTACATTAATAATACTAATAAAACAAAACCGAGTGACTTATCACATAAGCATCAATAATCAATACTAGTATTGCTACTATGCAACCACGCCAGACATTCATTTACTTTTACTACTGGAGTAGTTCAACAGTATTAATGGTAAAACTTCCGCCGTTATTTTCAATAAAATATTTTTGTCTTTTTCTCAATCCGACAATAATTTTGTTGTGGGGTCCACCAATGATTGTGTCGTCGTACGGATATTCCCCGATAAAAAGAATATTCCCCGACCAATCGAATATTATACAACAACTTGCATACTTTTCAAAATTTATAAATACTACCCACAACTATAACATTATATCATATCCACACCATAATATTCAAAAAATTATTTCGAGAAGATTAAATATTTATTCATAAAATCGGGGGTCTCACAATCTCTCCTCCTTATGGAATTTCGCCCTCGAAATTTACGTGACGATACTGATATCTTAGAAGAGGTGAGGATACCTTGACTTCATTTCAGATTCTAATTCTTGAGGTATAACCTTTGAGCGTCGAATATGATCCTTCTTATCTAAGATGTTAACACGTATCTCCTCATACGTTAAATCTTCTACTATCTCGTCCAGTTCTAAATTAATAATGTGGTTCGGGTCGTCCACGTATTTACGTAACATCGATACGTTAAAAAAATGTTCTGAACACGCAACATACTTGGCGGTAAAACGAGTCTATAGGCCACAGTTCCTACTTTATCGAGGATTTTAAATGGGCCAATTAAATCGAGGGTTGAGATTTCCTCTCTTCGTCGATTCTTGCTTCTAGAATAACGCCCTCTTGAACCTTCTTCTTCACATTCATCAGCTCTGAGTATGTAGCTTGAACGGCTTTAACTTTATCGATTAAAGTCGATTCTAATCGTATATTTCTTATCTTCACGTGGGTTCGTATATTCGCATTTGTAACCGCATACGATCTTCTACTCAACGCGTCAGCTACCACGTTCGCACTTCCACGATGATATTTCATGGTACGATCGTAATCTTCAACAGCTCGAGCCAACGTCTTTGGCGCATGTTACGTTCATTTTAGTTGAAGAAATATTTGAGGGTTTAAGAAATGGGTTTTGTACTGGGGTCAATACAAAATTCGATTTCACGCTCTAGGGGTAGGCTAAGAAGTCTTCAAGAATACGTCAGGAAATTATTAACAATAGAAATATCATTCAAAACTGTGACCCTCATCCAAGACTTGGATAGTACGTCACATTGATACCTATCAACTTGACATCGTCATTCACAACATCGCCTACAGAAAGTCTGGCTTCGGTGCATTCCACACAAGAAAGTCAACAACGAAAAGATCGAGGCTCTTTACTTATGGCTTGATATGACAATGATTGACTTTAGTGGTTTGGTTACTTGAATTCGCATAATAGGTTGGTTAGGAATATGAAAGCTAACAACCTTACGAAAAGTATGATGAGTAGTTAACCAATCGATTCCTAAAATCGCATCAAAGGCAAGTATTTTCAAAGAGACAAGATCGACACGTAACGTGAATGTGTTGATTTGAACCAGATTTATAAATAGTGGAGTTAACGAAGGTTTCTCCCAACTGAGTTTAAACAGATATATCAAAGTCTAACATTGAACACAACTAGGTGAAATAAAAGAGTAAGTAGAACTGGTATCTAACACGGTATATGTGACGCCCCCAAAATAGGTCCATTCCACCCAACCCATTCTGAGTCGCCAAATACATGGTACAGAAATAACTACAACTTCAATAATACAAATGTCGTGTGAAATACGACAATACATCTTGTGAGTTAAAATACGAGATATTGCCGCCTAGTCAGACAATATCCACACGCAAATAAATCCCCATCATAATTATTGATACATTATTTTACAAAATGGTGAGGACTACTAAACAACTCTCTCTAGAACCTTCATTCCATACCCCGACTCGATCTGCTATGTTCTCACCTCACGAGAAGAAAATGGAACAACAAGGAAAAGGGTGAGCTCAACTAGCCCGGTAAGAAGAATATTATGACTAAGATAATATACAACAAATTATCGTTAGTCTTCAACAGGAAAAATCTAATAGAATACAATAGACAACAAGTTTTAGATCAACAAATGCATCGGAACAAAGACAATCCATTAGAAGAGTCACGTAGAGAAAGAATTCTCTTGTCTTCTAAGGTTTAAAAGTCCATCATCAATATTTTATCCTGTAACAACAATCAATATTCATCTTTGCACTCTGTGCCAAAGATATTCATTTAAATCACCAGGTTGGTCATGTTCATCTCAACACTGTTCATCTTTGCACTACTGGGCCAAAGATATTCATCGATTAATTGTTCATCTTTGCACTACTGTGCCAAAGATATTCATCAAGTATCACCATTAAGGACCGAGGATGATGAAAACATTTTAAGAACGAATCCGGTGAGATAGAAGGACAAATATTAGGAATTAAATACAACGGTTTATCCAAGATCGATAATACTTCATAATAAGCGATTTTGAAGCGGAACTCAAAAATAACGATCAAAACATGGATACAATCAAAGATAGTAGCCAAAATAGACATCTTGGACAAAAGAAAAATTTTCATTTTTGATTGAATAGTCTGCCGTATTTGTGAATAGTCAGATATCGTGAATAGTGTCGATTATCGTGAATAGTAACCTCGACACACAAAAGATAGAAATTTCACAAAAAATATCTTCACGCACTTCGTGAATAGTACTCGTGAATAGTAACTCGTGAATAGTAACTCATGAATAGTAACTCGTGAATAGTAACTCATGAATAGTAACCCCGACATGAAAAAGTTTCAAATTTGATAAGAAGTTCAACCAATATTTTGGCATAATGATATTGAAGAAAATAATATCATTTTGCGAAAAGAAATAACATCCCTTACCTCAAAATAAACTGTATTTACATTTGTATTTTTCGGTATAGTCTTGTGAAACTCGCATAGTATAGCAACACTCAAAGTATACTCACAAGAATACACTCGATAATATAGAGAGAGAAAGAGAAAACTTAGTTTACGGTGTGATTTTCAATTCTAACTTAGCCCTCTATTTATAGGAAAATGTTAGAGCATGAAGGAGACTAAATAATAAATTAATATTATTTATTAAACACATTTCCTACATGCTTACCTACCAATTCGGTCTGACCATCCTTGACTCAATTTAAATTTATTACATGTGTTAGAATAAAAGTGGGTCCCACCCATAATTTAATAAAAATCATTTTATTTTCCAAAACTTCAACAATTCATAAAAATAGCTCGGTTATCGGAAAAATTCAAAACAAAGCGACTTTCCATGGGAAATTCCATTCTCTACAACTGCGGAAGAAAGTTTTTCCAAATTCAAAAACAAAATTGACCAAAATCCATAAATGAGCGCGATTTACGATACTATAATCAATTTTGGTCAAGAATTGTGTCCACGGACACACAAAACATATGTTAAACATTTAATGCCACAAAATACTCTACCTCCTCATATACTCATATATCACACATTCATTATAAAAATATCACCGTTAATATATTATTAAAATAATATATTTAAATGAATTATTTTATCAGAAAAAGATAAAATATTAATTTTCAACAATTGTCACATTAAATTTTTTTTCCATCTATATCCACATAAAATAAATATTTTCTTTATCATAATAATCAATAATTAATTATTTTAAAAATAATATTACAGAATCACAAGATCGACAACCGGTAGTTCTCAGGAAGAGGGCTTTCAATAAGGATTTCTCCTTACTGGCGCGCAATTAGGTGACCAAACCTCTCCTTAGACAGAACTTTCTAGACATTGCCAATAATGTTATCTGATAATATTATTCAAATAATATGAATTATTGATTTGATAATGGAAAATACTGTGTAATGACAATTATTGAAACAACAGTGATACAAAATATCAACGCAACAATTATTGAATCAATATAATATTGAACAGTAACTACTGTAACAATTATTGAGTAGTGCCTTCTTACGTAAGGATCAATAATTCAACAATACTGTGCAATACCGTGTGCTACTGTGCAACCACGCATATTACTGTATTTTAACCACCAGGTAACCCAACAGTGTTAACGGTAACAACTACGCCGTTATTTATAAAACTCAATCTTTGTCGTTTTCTTTCATCCAACCGTTTTCCGTTATGGGGCCCATTAATGATCAAGGCTTGGTAAATGACGGAGATTCCCGAACAAAAAGAATATTCTACGACCAAACGAATATTCCCCGACAATAATGAATATTTTATAACCACTTGCTTATTTTGTAAACTTTGCACATTTCACCCATAACCAAAGCATTATATCAAATTAACCCTTATTAATTTAGAATAATGAATAAAGGAAAATTCAATTTTATTTATAATAAGTTGGGGTCTTACAGTATAGACTTCACAAGAGTTTATGACTAACATACCCGTGATAATTTTATTCAGGTTCCTTGTCACAAAAAAACGCTCTCTCTTAAACTACCAGTTTTAGCTTGTCTGGGACATCCTTTGTCATCACTATCCCAACTGGACTTGACTTTATACGAAAAAATTGAGCTAGGTGACCTTCTCTTCGGCAATTAAAATACGTTTTGGATGGATTGTGTATGCAGTTGAGACGGATGTGTCCCTCACAATAAAAGTATTTGAAACATACGACCGGTGGTCATTCTTCTTCCTTTGAAACGGGTGCTGGTGCCGATGTCTTCACGTCATTGTTGGATCTTCTCTTCTTAAAATGTCCATTCTTATTATTTTGACCATGATTACCACATAAATGGTTACCATTTCTGGCATGTTGATTCCATCCATGCTTATTGTCACCACTTTGATGACTGTTATCACCGGTATTATCATTTTGCCGGCTGCTCTCTTTTAGTTGCGTTGACTCGTTATCGCGCTCCACTAACTGAGCCCTATTTACAACATCTGAATACAAACATAGTTTATGAGAAATAAGATATTAACGTATCTCTGGCTTCAAACCTCTAAAAAATAGCTGTGTCATTCTCTCTTCATTATCAACCAAGTGGGACGCAAATCGGGACAACTCGATAAACTTGGCTTCGTACTGCGACATGGTCATATTGTTTTGCTCCAACTTGATAAATTCCACCTCGTTCATGTGACGAATGCTTTCGGGAAAGTACTTGTCATTGAACAACTCTTGGAACTTCTCCCAAGATCTCTTGAGTGCGTCAGACTGGGTACGTTTTACAGATTCCCACCAGTGATCTGCATCTTCATGCAACATAAAGGTGGCAAAGGGAACCTTTTGCTCCTCGGAGCATCCCAAGACATCAAATATCTTGGTGATCTGCTTTAACCACGTCTCTGCCTTAAGTGGTTCTGGCTTTCCCAAAAACTCTGGTGGTCCCAGCTCCTTGAATTACTTAGCGGTGACCAACCGTGGGTGGCCATTGTTTCCTCCTGCATTATGAACAGGAGCCACCTTCGCCTGATGTTGCATTAATTCTAAAAATCTCCAAAACATATTGTCGTTTATCAATTAATCAGTGTTGTTGTTTACAGGAGGATTATTGCCATCCTGTTGCACATTGTCCTGATTATTGATCTGTGGAGAATCAACAGTCTCCTGTGCTCCATTGCTATTCTCAACATTCTCGGATGTCATTTTTAGATACTGCCACAAAACAAAGGTTAATTGACATGTAACATATTATCCCTATATTCTGACCGACCAATTAAATACCAAATAAACTTAGGTAGGTCATACTAGCGAAGAAATTTCCCGTCTCTCCCCTCCTAGTTCTATTCTCACATCCAGCTGGGATCATATCCTAAGCTCGATACCAATTGTGGCGCCCCCAAAATAGGTATACATCACCCATCTTGAGTCGCCAAATACATGGTATGTAATTCAAATACAATCTTAAATATACAACATGAGTGTGAGTTTTAATACAAACATTGTCTTCTATAAACATTAAAACTCAAAAGTCCTCAATACATTTATTAACACACTATTTCACGAGAATAGTGAGGACTACTAATGCTATCCTCTGGACCGTCACTCCGTTCCCCGACTAGTCCCTGCTACGTTCTCATTTCCTGAAGAGAATAGTGAAAGAAAAGGTGAGCTCAACTAGCCCAGTAAAAAATATTATGACTAAGATAACGCATAATAAATTATCGTTAGCCTTCAACAGTGTTAAATTGATACAATATAACAATCATGAAGTTTAACTGCAGCGGAACAAACAATCCATTAGAAGAGTTAAGTAGAGAATAAAATCCACTATCTTCTATTATTTAAATGGTTTTTCATCACTTTTATCGCTGAGAGTCAGCTTAATAAATAATCCACATCATCAAATCATCCCTGCATTATAGGCCAAGGATATTCTTTAGTATCACGACCACGAATTATCCATGCACCACGGGCCAAAGATAATCATGTTTTCATCAACGGTCCTGATTATGCCATAAAATAATTCATCTTTGCACCCTTGGCCGAAGAGAATCCATAGTCATAATCATACCAAAAACTGTCCATCAATGCACTACGGGCCAATGAGGACTTTGTCCACATCATTTGTAACATTACGGTCATGATTATACAGAATAATCCCTGGCATAATCATACCAAGTCCATCTATGCACTACAGGCCACAGATGACTTTCAACATAATATAAACATGAGGATGATGACAATGATATAAGAATTCAATAAAACAAGTTCAAGAATTAATTTATCCAGGAACCAATAACGTCCAAATTGTCAACATGATACTTCTTGTAGAGTAAAATTCAAGAATGCTCAGAAGAATATTTCCATGAAAAGATACTGGATGAAGCGCAAATATCAAGGATATTCCACTAATTTCATGGAGTATAGAAGTTAAAACATTAACCAACTGAGTATAATAAAGAATGTAATAACAAAAGAAATCACCATGCATGCGGTACATCGCATGATAGACAAAGTTATTCAACGAATAATAATAACGGAACGAGTCGAGGCAAAATTAAATGCAGATAGGATGTTCCAATGAGAATAATAAAGAATGGAATAACAATGAAATCACCATGCATGCGGTGCCAGATAGACATGTTATTCCAACAGAATACTAAATAACGGAACCAGTCGTGTGTATGTCACGACAAGCAGGATATTCAATGAATAATAATAAATAACGAAACCAGGATCGGCATAAAATGCATGCACGAGGATATTCCAATGTAATAATAAAGAATGGAACCAGTCCGGTAGTAAAATGCCTGAGATGAGGATATTACAACGAGAATAATAAAGAATGGAATAATGAAGAATTTCACCAAGTATAGGGTAGTAGCGTGATACTGAGTTATTCCAACAGAATGATAAAGAATGGAATAATGAAGTTCTCTTCATGAATACAAAAGAAATAATACCCCCTACGAGTACAACAAATAATATTCCCTACCTTAAGAAGAAGAGTACTGGATATATGAGTAGTGAAGTAGCAGAATACTTTTCTTCTTTCTCTCTATAATTTATCTCTCTAGAGTTTCAATGAATTCGTAAAAAATAATGAAGGAATGAGCTTCTATTTATAGAAAAATGGACTGCATAGTAACTAACTCATGAACGGTCCAAATTGATTTACTTTAATCTGACAGTCCATATTTAAAGCAAAAATCTTTTAAATAAAATATAATATATTCTATTTATAATCTAATAAAATAAACAACTTTATAAAAAAATTTACTATGCAAACACTATGTGTGACGCCCCCAAAATAGGTATACAACACCCATTCTGAGTCGCCAAATACATGGTACAGAAACAACTACAACTTCATTAATACAATTGTCGTGCAAAATACAACAACACATAAACTGTGAGTTTAAATACAAATATTGTCTTCTAGACAATATCCACACTCAAATAAGTCCTCATTATAATTATTGATACACTATTTTATAAAATAGTGAGGACTACTAAAACAAGCTGTCTTGAACCATTACTCCACACTTTGAAACTAGTTCCATTATATTCTCGTCTCACGAGAAGAAAAATGGAACAAAAAGGAAAAGGGTGAGCTCAACTAGCCCAGTAAAGGATATTATGACTAAGATAATGTACAACAAATTATCCTTAGTCTTCAACAGGGAAAAATCTGATAGAATACAATAGACAACAAGTTTTAGATCAACAACTGCAGCGACAACAACAATTCATTAGAAGAGTTAAGTAGGAATGAAATCTAATATCATCTATGAATTTAAAAGTCCATCATCGATTTTTTATCCCTGTAACATCAATCAATCATAAATCAAATAATCATCTTTGCAATACAGGCCAAAGATATTCATCTGTTGGTCATGTTCATCTCAACACCTGTTCATCTTTGCACTACGGGCCAAAGATATTCATTAGGTAATCATTCATCTTTGCACTACAGGCCAAAGATATTCATCAGTTAATCATTCATCTTTGCACTACAGGCCAAAGATATTCAGTAATATCATCATTTAGGACTGAGGATGATGAAAAATATTTTAAAGAAAACGAATCCAGTGAAACAAAAGAACAAATATTAAGGATTCGTACTTTACACAATTCAAGTTCAAAAATACTTTATAAATAATCAGAGTGGAGTAAAATTAAAGAATGAAGACCAAAACATAGATCCAATCAAAGATAGGAATCATAATGAGACAATCTTGGACATAGAAGAAAAAAAATTTATTTTTTTACGTGAATAGTGTAAATGATTCGTGAATAGTCTTAGTATATGTGAATAGTGCCGTATACGTGAATAGTAACTCTGACCTCAAAAGATAGAAATTTCACAAAAAAACATCATCAAGCTTCGTGAATAGTACTCGTGAATAGTAACTTGTGAATAGTAACTCATGAATAGTAACTCCGACATGAAAAAGTTCCAAATTTGATAAAAATTTTCAACCAATATTTCGGCATAATGATATTGAAGAAATAATATCATTTTCGAATAAAACAACATCCCTTACCTCAGAAAGAATAGGACTGGAATACTGTATATAGTGCTGAAAGAACTTGCACCGTATAGCAATACTCAAAGTACTTAAATACTCACAAAATACGCTCGATATTATAGAGGGAGAAAGAGAGAGAAATCTTTAGTTTCTGGTATGATTTTCAATTCTAACCTAAGCACCCTATTTATAGGAAATTGCTTAGAACACCAAAGCAGAAAATTGAATATAATAATAATATATATTTACAAATTTCTTACGCCCACTTTTACCAACTTAATTCAACATTCAACACATTTATATCACATGTGGGACACTCACCAAAAATGTTTTTCTTAAAAAAAAATTAATAAAACTTCCAAAAATCAATTATTTCGGAACTTCAATAATTCATAATAAATAGCCCTTTTATCGGAAAAAATTCAATCTCGCAAATTTTTATAGGAAATTCAATTCTCTACAACTTTACGAGAAGAAAGTGTTTCCAAATTCCAAATGAAATTGAAAAAGAAATCCATAAAGCGGGTGATTTTACAAAGGCTATAATCAAATTTGATCAAGAAATGGGGTCCACCAACACACAAAACATGTGTTAATCATTTAATGCAACAAAAATACTCTTTCTCCTCATATACTCATATATCACACATTCATTATAAAAATATCATCATTATTATATTATAATAATATAATAAAATATTATTTTATCAGAAAAAATAAAATATCAATTTTTAACAATTGTCACTTTAAAAATTTTCTCCATCTATATCCACATAAAATCAATATTTTCCTCATCATATAAATCAATAATTAATTATTCACAAATAATATTATAGAATCACAAAGATCGACAACCGGTAGTTCGAGGAAAGAGGGGCTTTCAATAAGAATTTCTCCTCATGGTTGCCATGCAATTAGGTGACCAAACTTCTCCTTAGACGGAACTTTCTAGACATTTCCAATAATGTTTTTAATAATATTATTCAAATAATATGAATTATTGCTTCGATAATAGAAAATATTGTGTAGTGACAATTATTGAAACAACAGTAATATAAAAATCAACGCAGCAATTATTGAATCAATAAAATAAAATACTGAATAGTAATTACTGTAACAATTATTGAGTAGTGCCTTCTTATGTAAGAATCAATAATTGGTGCAATACTGGTGTGCTTCTTCTTGGCAACAACGCGTATTCATCGTGTTTTAACCACCGGTATTCCAATGTATTAATTGCAGTAATAACTATGCCAGGTATTTATAAACAACTTATACTTGTCGTTTTCTTCATCCAATCGCTTCCGTTATGGGGCCTGACATAAGGTCGCACCTGTCGCATTTAATATTTCCGACAGTGAAGAATATTCCACGACCAAACGAATATTCTCCGACAACAATGAGTATTTTATAACTACTTGCTTATTTAAAATATTTGCGCGTTTTACCCATAACTAACCACATTAATCAAATCAACCCCTTACTATTTCAAAATAATAATTAGAGAAATTAAATCTTTATTTATAAAAAGTTGGGGCCTTACACTATGCATAATAAAATATAATATATTCTAATTATTATCTAATAAAACAGGTAACTTTATAAAAGTATTCTATTTTATATAAAAAGATTTTACTATTAGCCTAATAAAACGAATAACTTTATAAAAGTATTCTGTTTTATATAAAAAGCTTTTTTTGTTTTATTACATTAATAATACCAATAAAATAAAACTGAGTGACTTATCACATAAGCATCAATAATCAATACCGTGTGCTACTATGCAACCACGCGTATTCTTTTACTTTTACTGAAAGTAGTTTAACAGTATTAATGGTAAAACTTCCGCCGTTATTTTCAATAAAATATTTTTGTCGTTTTCTCAATCTGACAATAATTCTGTTGTGGGGTCCACCAGTGATTATGTCGTCGTACGGATATTCCCCGACAAAAAGAATATTCCCCGACCAATCGAATATTATACAACAACTTGTATACTTTTCAAAATTTATAAATACTACCCACAACTATAACATTATATCATATCCACACCATAATATTCAAAAAATTATTTCGAGAAAATTAAATATTTATTCATAAAATCCGGGGTCTCACAATTATACCGAATAATTCCTGGTCATAATCATACCAAGTCCATCTATGCACTACAGGCCACAGATGACTTTTAACATAATATAAACATGAGGATGATGACAATGATATAAGAATTCAATAAAACAAGTTCAATGATAAATTTTTAAAGATTTATAATTTGATTTATCCAGAATTCAATATTGTCCAAATTGTCAACATGATACTGCTTTGTGGAGTAAAATTCAAGAATACTAAGAATAATATTTCCATGAAAAGATATTGATGAAACACAAATATCAAGGATATTCTACTAATTTCATGGAGTATAGAAGCCAAAACTTTAACAAAACGAATATAGAATTCAAAATCTGAAACGAAATAATATTACTTACATACTACAGAGTATGGGAGAAAATATTATTTCAAACGAATATTGAACAAAATAATATTCCTTACGAATATTAAACGAAAATAATATTCCTTATGAATATTAAACGAAAATAATATTCATTACGAATATTAAAAGAAAATAAATATTCATTACGAACATTGAACGAAATAAATATTCATTACGAATATTGAATGAAATAAAATTTCTTATGAATACGAAAAATAATATCTCTTCAGAATATGAAATAAATAATACCCCTTACCTTGAAAAGAAGAGTATTTCGACTGGTAGGACGGGTATATTCTTGAAGAAAACTGTCACTATTTTCTACGCTCAGAGCTTTCTAAAACTCGAAAGAAATACGCTCAATATTATAGAAGAAGAATTCTCTGATTCTGGTGTGATTTTCAATTCTAACTAAGCATCTTATTTATAGGAGAATGGAAAGGATACTATTTAAATTTGTAGAAATCACGGGCGCACAGTGGAATCACGGGCTTGCAACGTATCAGTACACTAATTAACACTTTGAACCAATAAGGGAGTACCCTTTAAAATAATTCCCACGTTGCTGAAACAAATGCTTCCATCAAATGTTATACCGACCAATCAGAAACTACCTCCATCTGAAGGGAATTCTAATGTCAAAATTTTGACCAATGAGAAAACACCCTCCTTTATAAAGTATTGAATAGGAAGCATACTTGGAAAATATTTTGCCAACATTTGTTCATATTCTTCCCCCTTTCACATGCCACCTTACAGCACACATTATCACCCACACACACTATTTAATATATAATATTAATACCTTAATCTAACACTTCCACTTTTCTACTAAACTTTCATTTTTCCACCAAAATTTCAATAGTGAATCCCCACCCACGCATAAACTATATATATATATATATATATATATATAAACAAAAATTGAGATAACTTCTACCAACCGTTTTGAAAAAAATGGGTAAATGGGGGTCCATAAAATAAGCCAAATTTACATTAAATACTTCATAAAAATTCCTTCAATATTTTTAACAACATTTATCATTATTATTATAATTCATAATATTTAACGACCAGGTCATTCCCAAGAAAGAAGGGGCTTTCCAATAAGGATTTCCCCCTATTGGCGCGCAATTAGGTGACCAAACCTCTCCTTGACAGAACTTCTAGACATCGTCAATATTGCAAATAGTAATATTAATAACTTTGTCGTCTCAATTATTGATTTAATAATATATAAAATATCGATAATAATTGAATCAAATAACGTGAGATACTATGCAGTAATTACTGTAGCAATAATTGAACAAAACTGAGTGACTTCTCACGTAAGCATCAATACCGTGTGCTACTATGCAACAACGTGTATTACTATACTTTTAACACCGGGTGTTTCAACAGTTAACGGTAAAACTTTCGCCGTTATTTTTATAAAAAGATATTTTTTTTCATTTTCTTAATTCGACAATAATTCCGTTGAGGGGTCCACCAATAATTGTGTCATTGTACGAATATTCCCTGTTAAAACGAATATTCCCTGACCAATCGAATATAATATAACAACTTGCGTACTTTGCAAAATTTATAAATATTACCCACAACTATAACATTATATCAAATTCACTCCATAATATTCAAAAATGATATTTATAGAAAATTCATCTTTATTCATAAAAGTTGGGGTCTTGCAACTAACCTCTGCTTTCAATATGAATGTTGCAAAAGCTGTCTTCTGATCATCCCTTACCCTAGTGACATTAAACATATTTTCTATCTCCATAATCCAGGTCAGTGCCTCGACTGGATTCATGGACCCACGAAATTCAGGTGGTCCAACTGCCTTGAAATCCTTGAACGTTGTACCTTGGTTCTATGGTTGATTCTGCAACGCTCATGTCAGTAATGTCACTAGTTGTTGAATCGGGTTAGCATCAACGTTGTCGTTATTGGTTCCTTAAGTAGTTCTCTGTCGTGGTGGTTGACGTCTTGGATGCATTTTCTGTTAAAAATACACTCATTATATTATTACTCAACTCTTTTAAGTAATTTCTACTTAACTTGCCTCCAAAAAGAATTAATCACATAACACATAGCACTTTAAATGAAATAATAACTTTTATTTATTCATAATCTCTTTGAAAATCTAAAATAATAGCATCACTGCTATCTACATTACTTTCCTGAACTACAAAAGTTTCAGGATAACATCATCATTATCATATCCCATAGTTACATAACACTTGAGATTTACACATTATTTAAAATTTTATTAATCGCATACATTCCATAAGATGTCCTATTAAGATACTCCATAGCCTTTCGACGCTCTTCTTCCATAACCAAAAACATTGTTTGTCGATCTAACACGTACGATAGCAGAGTCTCGAAATGAATAGGATATCCCATGACCCGATCTTGAGCTCGATTAATCATGGTGTTGAATACTTTATCCATCTCCTCCATCTTCATCCTCTTTGCTTGTGCGTCTCTCGCTGCTATTCCGGTTAGTTGAAAAGCTTCCTCGTATGCATCTTCAGCTCTTGCTCTCTTAGTAGCTTCTTCCTTCAATTTTTTCTTCAGTTCTGCGATCACCTCGATCAGTTGTTCTTTCTCTTCTTCAGTGTGTACTAGCTTCTCCTCGAAATTAGCCAGTCGTTCCTCACAATCTTGGATCTCGCCATCTTTCTGTGTCATTGCAGTCTGTTGTTCAGCTACTATATCTTGCAATTCCTCGACTGTATCCTGAAGTTCCACGTTACGGTCGTAGACTTCATCGTACATACGAGCGGCTATCGAGGTTAGTGGAGTCTCTTCCTCCTCGTCCTCGTCATCCTCATTCTCTTGTGGTAACTCAACGGGATCCTCCTCATCCGTTTCCACATCATCATCCTCATCTTCAACCACTGTGACCAACGGGGCTGACTCCCGTGGTAGCAGTTGTTCCCAAATAACCTGAATGTCGCGAGGCTCCTCCTCTATAGGCATCTGAGGTCCCTCCTCCCTAGCTTGACTGGATTCTCCGACATTAGTCATCCTGACAATAAAATTTAAAGTTTTAATTATTAATCATTACTACTAGACACTCACGAGCACATAAGTTGTAATCACATAAGCACATAAGTGTTTTATTACTTCTTCCTTAAAACTCGATAAGAGTTAATCACCACTATGTTTTCAAAGGTTACTTCCTAAGGCTTTTCCCCACCTAAAGTTCATAACCTAAGGCTCTGATACTAACTTGTGACACCCCCAAATCTCGGTACTTCATTACCTCAAGATTTGGTGTTCACTTAATCAAAATATTCATATCTACTACGCAATCATAATAAAAATTGAATAATAAACCTTCCCTTAAGGGATTACATTAATAAAATCTCCCAGGTTATCTAACATTTAAATACAATCATTCAAATGCGGAAAATAAATAAATACTTTATTACATCAATCAAATTAAAGTCTGATAAATAACTGTCAACATATTGCAAGTCTTCAATACTTGTTCATCTTCCCTTTTCCCTTACTGGTGCTAGGTACATCTACCTTCTCATCCTTAGCTGTAATGGTTAGGTAAGCAAGAGTGAGCAAACAAAGCTCACTTGAAATAATGAATAAACTTTACAACATTTGCCAAATAATAGGCTCAATAGAACTAAATGATATGTTGTATTAACATTCTGATACATAAAACCGAGGGTCTAATGACCACGAACCATGTCCACAGTTATAAGTAATCTTTCAACTTAAACTTTAACAGTCATAACACTATAAGGACCCCACGTACTTAGGGGGATCAGCCCTTCGTACAATGTATTGTGCACATCCATTTCAACGCTAAGCGTAAACCCCTAATAATAGGGTTGTTCATCTCAGTATTTTGAGTACAAGTCCGCACCAAAGAAAGTTTGGTTTGGATAAGCTTTCAAGGGTAATTTGAAGTTTAACGATCATCAACTAGGGAACTAGTTGAATCAATAATGCTTGATAACACAATAGTTGTTTAATAACAACATAACATAGAACATTTGAGAATCATATGTGAACTGACTATATTCTAAACTCATGCTTGAAAATAACTAGAGAGCATAAATATTGATCAAATAAAGAAAATGATAAACCTTGGCTTGAACAATAATAAGCTAGGTCTGTGATCTTGCCAAATTAAAAAATTTTCTTACCGAACATGCACTAATTGATAGCAAGCTAGAAATAATGCTTACTCCACATGGTAATAAACTATACAAAGTGATTTAACCATTCAACACATGGGATTAAGGTTCAAGAAACATTTATTATAAAAGAATGAATTAGAGAAACTTGTTTAACTATAAACAAGTTAGAGTAAGCCAATAATAATTAGAATTACAATAACTTAAGATTAAAACATGCTCAATGTAAATAGATGAGATTTAGAAGCTTGCACAATTATTATAAAAGTAGAGTTAAAGAACTTGCTCAATGTAAAAAGATAAGTTTAGAAACTTGCCTCGAGCGTAAGCTATAATATTAAACTCACGTTCACCTACATATAGTTTTAGAATCACCATCTATTAGATATACTAACATTCACATTCCAACATAACACGCATTTCTAGTTAGACTTATTATTTTAGCACAAGTCTTAAGCTACCATACACATATCAGAAATTACAAGTGTTAACCTTCACAACACTTGTTTACTAATCATCATGCTCACTAAGTTCTAATATACCACGTTCATCACTTACTAATCACTCGAAACCTTTAATTTATCAAGTACATATCATGGTTCTATTTTAACCTTCTTACTACATGTTTGACACATTAACATAACCTTAAACCAAGTGGTAAGGCTTCCCCAAAATCTGCAAAGATGAAAGCAATAGAAGGCTCTACCTCGAGATCGGTGTGTAAAAATTGCGCCACACACAGAAAGCATTACTGACAGCTTTTTAGCCTTAGCACTTAGCGGTAGCAAATTGCTGTTGATGCACTGAGATAGACGTAGAGTCGGCTATGAATGAGCGATGGCAAGCTTTAGCCCAACAAACACGAATTTCACCCACAAAACAGTAATATTAACATATAAGATAAATACAAAACTATGCTAAACATGTTTGTTAACATATTCCACCAATTAGAACAATTTAACAACTAAAACTATTTTAATTTCTCAAATTTTATATTTTCATACATAAATACCATTTTTGAGTTAATTAGACAAAAATCAACACTATAAACACGATTCTTGTCCAAATAGCTTCATTCAAATTACGTTATCTTCATTTCTTAATAGACTAGCATAAACAAACTTCAATTTGCAGTTTAGCATATGAATTGATCATCAAAATTGATACTTACACAAGCCATATAAGAAAACATAAACACTGTCATTATTTTCTATTGTTATCCGAAATTAGCATGCAATTTCCTTGTTTAAACATAATCTCTAATCATCATATACACATGTAATCATCATAATTGAATTATATAGCAACAAATCTAAACTTATGAAATTCACAGAGTATGAAACTTCATGCCGTAAAACTCAAATATATATATATATATATATATATATATATATATATATATAGACACATAATATATATAAAACCAAGGTTTAGATAAAATACCTTCACTTAGCTTGTAATCCTTGCTAAAATAGTTGGAAATTGCTTAAGTTCTCTCTCAATTCTCTCAACTCTCTCTGAAATTCTCAGTGTTCTTAGCAAATGACCAAAACCCAACTGATATGCCTTATGTGTAAAACAAAATAAAACTGATAACCTTAATATGCCAAATTTAATAAAATGTCAGTTACAAAAACAAATGTATATATTATAAATATACTATATTTATTATTTTAATTTATTTTATTATAAATTCAAATTTTAAAAATCCAAAAGCCATAAGGCTCCGTTTGGCAAAACTCTTTAAAATTAAAGACTTAATATACTTAAGCCTTATTTGCGTAAACTCAATTAAAACTACTTTAATTTATTTTAATACTCCTTATAATATAGTTATTTGTCACACTATATTTAATTAAGTTTTCATACTTAATTAATTAATTCAAATAACAATTTATTAAATAAATCATTTAATCACATAACTTAATACAAATAATTAACCATCAAATTGAAATATCAATATAATAATAATTTCCTTAACTCATTAATTATTTACTTAACAAATAATTAACCAAATAAAATCAAATTAATTAAACAAATATCTATTCAATGATAAACACATCCATTAAATATTTATATAATTCAATAAATATTTAAATATTACAATTTGAAATTCCGGATTGTTACATCTAACACCCCCGCAACTTTAGGTTGTGACATCCTAGCTGTAGGATTCTGAAAATCATTTGTTGCCATTGTCTCGATGAGATCATAAGCCTCTTCATAACTTTTGCCCCATAAGGCTCCTCCTGCTGCAACATCCACTATCGGCCTTGACTGCTAATCCAATCCATTATAAAAAGTATTTATTACCATCCAATCCGGCATTCCATGATGGGGACATTTCCTTAGCATCTCTTTGTAGCGTTCCCAAGCTTCATACAGTGACTCTCCCTATTGTTGCTCAAATTGGGAAATTGTTGTTCTCATTTTGTCAGTCTTAGCCATAAGAAAGAATTTGGCTAAGAACTTCTATGCTAAGTCCTCCAATGTAGTGATTGACCCCGATGGTAACAAATGGAGCCAGCTTCTAGCTTTATCCCGCAAAGAGAATGGAAATAGCCTGAGCCTAATTGCATTTTCCGACACCCCATTGTACTTAAAGGTGTCACAAATCTCTATGAATCTCAATAGATGCTCATTCGTATCATCTGTTGCAGCACCTCCAAATTGAACAATGTTTTGGACCATTTGTATAGTTCCTAACTTAATTTCAAAAGTGTTGGCTACTATAGCTGGCCTTACTATGCTCGACTGCAACTCATTGATCTTGGGCATTGAATAATCTCTTAATGCTCTATGTTTCTCTTCTCGAGGCTCTTCTGCCATGTTGGATGTTGAAGTATCAGTATCCACTTGTGTATTCTTACGTGCTCTCGATCTCCAAGCACTACTGTTGATATTTTCCTGTGCAGGAATTAACTCAGGATGTGATGATCGAGTGCGCATATACTATGCACAAGTACCTGAAATGTCAACAAAAATAAAATAGAAATAAGATAAGATAAGAATTGTTTAAGTCAAACAAATCTAGCTTTAATTGATGACGACAGTAATAAAAATTAAACACCGTTCCCCGGCAACGGCCCCAAAAACTTGTTGCCTCCTTTTTGGTTTAACAAAATGGACTCTAACTCATGCAAGTATACACGAGTCAACAAGTAGTACAGAATAAGAAAGTAGTTCAGAGGAGAAGCTTAAGAGTTCAGTACCACCAATTCACTCTCAAGTTCCATATTCGCAAAGATTAAATAAGCATAGGGAAGATAAGCAATTCAGCAAGTTTCTAGAGGTATTCAAAAAGCTGCAAATCAATATACCTTTCACCGAGGCATTGGAACAAATGCCAAGCTATGCAAAGTTCATGAAGGGTATACTGTCAAGGAAGAGGAGATTAAACGAATTTGAGACAGTAGCCTTGTGAGAAGAATCAAAGGCAAGATTACTTGTGAGAAGTTACCTCGGAAAGTCTGAAAGATCCGGGCAGTTTCACAATCCCGTGCACAATCGGGAAGATGAAGTTTGAAAAATGTTTGTGTGATCTTGGGGCAAGTATCAATCTGATGCCCTTATCATTGTTCAACCAATTGGGATTACCGGATCCAAGGCCAATAAACATTTCTTTGCAGCTAGCTGACAGATCCATCATGTACCCACAGGGAATCGTTGAAGATGTCTTGGTGAAGGTGGACAAATTTATCTTTCCGGCTGACTTCATCATTTTGGATTACGAGGAAGATAAAAATATACTAATTATACTGGGGAGACCATTCCTAGCCACAGGCAGGACTTCGATAGATGTGCAAAAAGGGGAACTCATGATGCGTGTACATGATCAGGAGGTGACCTTTAACGTCTTTAAGGCAATGAAGTTCCCAATAGATGAAGAAGAATGCTTCCGGGTTGATGTGGTGAACCGGGTTCTAAATGATGAAGTACAGAGTATAGTGGATTGTGAACCATTGAGAAGTATCATTGCTGAAAATTCAGATGTGGAGGATGAGGAATTAAATAAATTCGTTCAATATTTGGATACCACTCCACAGTATGGAACCATTGCAGTATGTGATAAGTGAATGGCTAGAGATTGAAGAGTGATTCTGGTGGTGAGGTGGACAGAAAGATAGCCACCTCGATTCTATATTCGACATGAAACTAAGAGACAGTCAAGCTAATTGACTATAACTTAGCGCTTGATGGGAGGCAACCCATTGTGTCCATCTCTACTTAGTATTTAGTCAGTTCAAGCTGTTTGGTTTAGCTTATTTTCATTACTTGTTAGAATAGTATGAGTACCTTTATATGCTTATTCATCGTAGTCGAATCATGGAAGAGCACGTGCATGCATTGCATTGAAATTAGGGAGACAGAATAGGCATTCATTTTTATTTAGTGAACCGTGCGTTGATAAGGTCTATTGATGTTATTGCAGGTGTATTGGAGAGCATGCATTTTTATCTTGCAGATTCTAGAAAAATAAAAGCTAGTAGTGCAAGTATCGAGGGGACGCACTGGCGGCACAAGAACAATTTCAAAGATAGATCATGGCGCATGCCGTAGCGATAAGCCCGCTGCATCAGATTTGCCAACCGTGCACTCGCGCGTGCAAATTTATTAAAACCTCCTTGTGCATATGCGACATCCAGCGAATGGAAAATTTTTTAGTTTAAAAATGTGATGGAGATAGGTTGGACTCTCATTTGAGATAAAAATAGAAGCGACATCACAGTGTCTCTCCATAACTCACGTCTCTATCAGTTACAAATTGAAGCCGTACATTGCTCAATCACATATCCACGATTCTCTCCACGTTCAAATCTCAAACCCACGCTCTCATCCACGGGTATAAAACTAGGGCTTCTCATTTGGTTGGGGCAGAAACAACTTGAGGGTAATAGCATCATTGTTCTCTTCTTCATTCTCAGTCAGATTACCTGTGCAATCTTTGTCAAATGCAAATGGGGCCTAAGCGAGCACGTTCTATTGCATCTTCCTCTTCATCTTCTTCAAGCAGTCAGGGGGAGGATATCATTGATCACACCAAGTTTCTAACTTGGAAGCTCAGCAAGAGTATTACTAAATCGTGGCAAATACGTTCATCAAGGAGCGCAGTTTCAAACCGAAAGGGTAAGATGGTCAGTTGTGTACCATGATTCAAGAAAGAGGCTGGGTGGACTAAATGCTACTCCAACGCCCATTCTGATGAGCATAGTTCGCGAGTTTTATGTCAATGCTAAGGTCACTATGAGTGGTATATCTATGGTTCGCAGTATCGAGATAGATTACAGACCCCGTGCCATCCGATTAATTTTCAGAATAACTGATGCACCGCCAAGGGGGGCTGCTAATTGGGTCACCGGTGCACATTTGGAGACAGACATGGAGTTGGTTATTGCGGAATTGTGCGTGCCCGGCACGAAATGGACCTACAAAGTCGACACGAATCAACCGCGCATATTCCCAGTCGCCGCCCTGAACCGATATGCAAAGGCGTGTAATCTGTTCATATGTTCCAAGCTCGTGTCGTCCTCTCATCAGCACGAAATCACAACGGAGAGGGCTATTATTCTGTGGGGGATAATCACAGGGAAATATATTGACATTGGTCATCTCATCCATCAGAATATATTGCAAAATCTGCGAGGAGGCACCATTGGGAGCATTCCACACGCATCAGTGGTTGCTATGCTATGTGCTAATCAGGGGTGCAACTGGGGCAACGAACAAATGCAATACCCAAGCCAGGACATAACTCATGCCATAATTGCAAAATTTGAGGACTGGGCAGGAGGTGTACCACACCCACGCGGACTAGGATTTATCATTCAGCCTACTTTTCCAGAGCCGTCACAGCAGCCCCCTCAGACAGATGAGGCAGGCCCGTCCACGCAAGCACATGCCACCCATGGTGATCGCCAGCTCCGAAGGTTAGAGCGAAAAGTTGATGCCATGTATGATAATCTGGGCACGTTTGCAACGGCACTCACAAGGGCCTTGGACGAAGCTTTTGCGCAGCAAGGAACGACGCTAGTGTGGCCTCAGTTCGGGACTGCAGTGCCATATCCACCACCAGATTCACCACCCGAGGAGGGTGGTACCACTGATCATTAGGAGAGTTTTTCATTACCCTTTACCTTCATTCAATGGGGCATTGAATATTATAAGTTTGGGGGTATTGGGGTAGTAGTGTAGTTGCATGTAGTTGAGCATGATTAGTTTAATTCTTTAGTTTTTGCATGATTAGTTTAATTTCGTAGTTTTTGCATGTTTAGTTTAAATTTTTGCATCATATAGTTTATTTTTGCATATATAGTTGCATGTTCATGTTTAGTTTGCATATCTCACAGTTCTTGTCGTATAGAAATTTTTGTCTAGCCGATGATGATAGTGAATTTTTAAACGATTTTTGAGTATTTTGGATAATATGAGCTGATATATAAAGTTTTACACAATGTAATTCATAATGATGTTTAAATGCTTTCGGTTTGCACGAATGTGTTCACAATCACTTGTAGGTATAAGAAGGATGTGTTGCATTACTCGATAGAAAATGTAGTTTTAAAAAGGGAAATATGTGGAAAGTGAACTTAGACGGTTTATAACATTGATTTTTAAACTTTGGGAAAACATGGATATCTATGTATAAAAAAAATATAGTAATAACGTGGCTAGTCTTATTTCGGGGCCCTGGCTACTTGAGTAAGTACGCCCGAGGGGATTGTCTCTACACCTAGCGTGCTAAGGTCTTTCATGGTCTGAGAGTCGTTGGTTGAAAACTCGCTAAGGGGTAGCAGTGTTGCCTAATGGAGTAAGACATTGCACAGTCATGTGGAAAAAAAAGAGAAGAAAAAGAAAAGAAAAATAGCAATAAACACCGCGGGAAAGTGCGAAAATCGTCCTCGTGAGTAAAAATAAAGCAGTTAAGCCCATTGTTGAACCTCAGTTTGTTTTGATATGTTGGAATAGTCTTTGTTGTATATATATACATGAATCTTGATTTAAGCTATAATTTTCTGTTTTGAGCAATATAGCATGAGTATTCTTTGCTTAAATCAAGTTTTGGTGAATATAACACACACACAACATATCTATAGCATTTATGAATTATCTAAGTGTATGACATTATGCCTACAGTTTGGTTTGAATCTGTATTCTTGAATCTAGAAAAATTCACTAAGGCAATTTGGACTGAATTTCTGTGATAGTTGGACAATGTGAGATTAGTTACATCATAATTTAGTTGCATAGTAATATAGCTGTATTTTCATTGTTTATTAGTATGCATTGCTTGAGGGCAAGCAACAGTTCAAGTTTGGGGGTATTTGATAAGTGGGTTTTATACCTACTTATTGAGTACCAATTCACGCGAACTATGCCCATTTCAAGTACATTTTAGTGTGTTTTAGTTGCATTTCATGTTAGTTTGCATTGCATATACTTAAAACTCCTTTTGGTGAAAAAGTGCGAGGATACTACCTAATTTGGTGGAATTAGAGGCACGAGGTAACGAACGTATGAAGCGGGCACAAGTCGTGTGGATGCGTGGCATGAGGATAAAGTGGAGGCGAGGAGGCTAAGTAGGGATGAACAAAGGAATGAGCGGCAGTGAACGCATCGATTAAAGCAGCAGAACCAAGAATCACGATTGCGAAGAAGGCTGCTTGAAGGACAAGCTTCGAGACGCGCTACCGCATAAGCACCCTATTTGGACATCACATGACATATCGTAAGTCGCGCGCCGCGAGAGATTACACCTGGGGGGGCCATGCAATTTGACTAATGCCGAAATGTTTATTTTAATTTCAAATTTTTAAGGGTTGTAATTGGTTTTAAACAATTTCTGACTGGTGTCAGAGGAGGATTATGGAGAATTATTTAGTTTTACGTATTTTTCATCTTGGAACTAGGGTTTACACTAGGAGAGAGATTCCAACGTAGAAGGAGGCCTAAACTCTACTCTTCTAATCCTCCTTGGGATTTTCTACCAGAGTGGATATTTTTATTAGTATTTTTGCTGGATGTTTATGAGGATTTGAATGTTACTAGTGGATTATATTCAGCAATTGGGTTTGATCATTTCTATCTTTCATCTTTCAATTGTTTGTTTATTAGCCATGTTTAGCGTTGATCCCATAATGGCTTTTGGTTCAGTCATGAACTAAACTCCATTATGAGATTCTAACGGATTTTAATATGTAGTTTGATTGCATGCTTGAATGCTAGATTGTTTTACATGTCATTTGGGATTTCTATCATGATTGTTTTGCATGTATGAATGCTTGATCACCATTCATTTCAGTAATTGTATGGAATTGACAATGAACATGCAAGTATGGATTATAATCATGATAGCATGCGATATGGGGCTAAATTTGTTTTATATGGCTTGTGTATTTCGTGAACCAGATAGACATATACTGTTTCACCGTATGAGTTAGAATAAGGGCTTGTACTTAAATTCAACATGGCTGCAATTTCACATAGACATATAGTGATTTTGGTCATATTGATGATTACATAGAGTCTATCGCTTTTGGATGCTGTGTAAGTAGGTCATAGTGCATTGAAAAATGGCTATGACTCTTTTAGTGCTCTTGGCTACTTTCCTGTGATATGTGAACAAGTCTTGCATGATAGTGGTGATTAAATGAAATATTAAATGAAGTTAGGATCCCATTACTTTCAGATTTGATTTATTACATCTTTATTCTTGTTTTAATCGTTATTCGCAACCAGAGTAACGAACCAATCATATTCATTAGTTTGAGCATATAAATATAGTGATTTAATTGATGCATAGTAATTTAAATTAAATAACTTTTTATGTGGAATCGATACTTTACTTGCTCTGTATTACTTGTTCATACATGTATGCTTGCATGAGTTAGAGCTCTTTTGTTAGAAATAAAAAAGAGGCAACAATGTTCCTAAGGGTCCGGGGCAAAAGAAACAAAAGACTGAAAATGGTTGTTTCTTTTGTGGCAAGCCCGGACATAAAAAGAAGGATTGTACCAATTTTGCCGCCTGGCGTGAAAAGAAAGGTACATTTCATGTTTTGGTCTGTTCTGAAATCAATTTAACTTCAGTACCACGAAACACTTGGTGGGTAGATTCTGGTGCTACTACTCATATTTCTGTTTCTATGCAGGGTTGCCTGCATTCCCAAATGCCAACTGATGCTGAAAGACATATCTATGTGGGTGATGGAAAATCAGTGGAGGTGGAGGCAATAGGGGATTTTAGATTGTTGTTAAGTACTGGTTACTATTTGGATTTAAAAGACACTTTTGTTGTACCGTCATTCAGACAAAATTTAGTTTCTATTTCTCCATTGGACAAATTCGGTTATTATTGTACTTTTGGAAATAAGATTTTCAGTTTGTCTATTAGTTCGAATGTATTTGGTACTGATTTACTTAATTTTTTTGATAATCTATATTTACTCGAAACTATTTCATCTTATAATGAAACCTTGCATGTGGAAACACGTGGTACTAAACGAAAATTAGATAAAGAAAATTTAGCCACATTATGGCATAAACGCCTAGGTCACATCTCTAAATCAAGAGTTGAGTGTCTTGTGTCTGATGGGATTTTTGACTCCCTTACTTTTTCTGACTTTGATGTCTGTATTCAGTGTATCAAGGGAAAATAGACTAAAACGAAGAAAATAAGTGTCAATCGAACTACGGACGTCTTAGAATTAATACATACGGATATTTGTGGTCCATTCCCTACAGCTTCTTGGAATGGTCAACAATACTTTATAACATTCATAGACGACTATTCTAGATATGGTTACCTATTTCTTATACATGAAAAATCGCAGTCTTTGGATGTGTTCAAAACATTTAAGGACGAAGTTGAGTTACAACTCAATAAATGGATTAAAAGGGTCAGATCTGACCGTGGTGGTGAATATTACGGCAGATATGATGGCTCAGGTGAACAATGTCCAAGACCATTTGCTAAATACCTAGAGGAATGTGGAATCGTCCCACAGTACACTATGTCAGGGTCGCCTAGTATGAATGGTGTATCTGAGAGACGAAACTGAACTCTTAAGGATATGGTAAGAAGTATGATTAGTCAATCTACTTTACTAGAGTCATTCTGGGGTGAGGCTCTAAAGACAGCAAATTATATCCTCAATCGAGTGCCAACAAAAGCGGCTGCAAAAACGCTGTATGAACTTTGGGTTGGGCAAAAGCCTAGTCTAAAGCACTTACGTGTTGAGGATGTCTTACTGAAGTGAGGCCTTATAAACCTCATAAAAGGAAATTGGACTCCAAAACTATTAGCAACTACTTTATTGTCTATGCAGAACGATCACGGGGTTACAAGTTTTATGATCCCACTAGTAAGTCAATTTTTGAGACGGGAAATGCAACGTTCTTTGAGGATGTTGAGTTTGGGGGAAGAAATCAAGTTAGGAACATTGTCTTTCAGGAGGAAGAAAGACAAATCTCAATTCCTACTACTATTTTTGACAATATACAGGTTTCTAAACCTGTAACTCAACAACCTCAAGAATCTGAGCAATTGAGGCGATCCACGAGAGAAAGAAAATTTGCAATTTCAAACGATTATATCGTATATCTTCAAGAATAGGAGGTAGAAATTGGAATGTCGGAAGATGATCCGATTAATTTCTGTCAAGCCATACAATGTTCTAACTCTCAAAATTGGATTGAAGCCATGAATGAAGAGTACAAGTATATGCAAGACAATAAAGTTTGGGAACTTGTTACATTACGGTATAGTGCAAAACCCGTAGGGTGCAAATGGATATTTAAAACCAAAAGGGATTCAAATGGTAATGTGGAGAGGTATAAAGCACGTCTTGTGGCTAAAGGCTTTACTTAAAAGGAAGGAATTGACTTTAAAGAGACTTTCTCTCCAGTTTCTTCGAAACTCTTTTAGGACAATTATGGCGCTTGTTGCACATTTTGACCTTGAGTTACATCAAATGGATGTTAAAACAACGTTTCTCAATGGTGACATTGAAGAAACAATTTATATAGTGCAGCCAGAAAACTTTGTGTCTGGAGACCCAAAGAATATGGTTTGCAAATTAACAAAAACCATCTATGGACTCAAGCAGGCATCTCGTCAGTGGTACTTCAAATTTCATCAAGTCATTGTTTTATATGGTTTTGAAACAAATATTGTTGATAATTGTGTGTATCACAAATTCAGTGGGATTAAACATATTTTCCTGGTTTTATATGTCGATGAAATATTACTTGCCACACATGACATAGGCATGTTGCATGACACCAAGAGATTTCTATCAAAGAACTTTGAAATGAAAGATCTTGGTAATGCTTCTTTTGTATTAGGAATTGAGATACATCGAGAACGTTCTCGGCGTATATTTGGGATTGTCACAAAGGAACTATATTTTGAAAGTTCTCAATAAGTTTAACATGAAAAATTACAAATCAGGTAAAACCCTGGTCGCTAAAGGAGACAAGTTTAGTCTCAGTCATTGCCCGAAGAATAGCCTTGAAATTAAAGAAATACAAAAGATTCCCTATGCATCGGCTGCAGGGAGTTTAATGTATGCTCAAGTATGTACACGCTCAGATATTACGTTCATAGGTGTCATGTTAGGCAGATATTTAAGTAACCCTAGCATGGATCATTGGAAGGCAGCCAAACGGGTATGAGGTATTTACAGAGAACAAAGGATTATATGCTCACATATAAGAGATTGGATCAGTTAGAGATCATTGGGTATTCTGATTCTGATTTTGTTGGATGCCAAGATAGCTAGAGATCCACTTCAGGCTATGTTTAATTACTTGTTGGCTGGTGGAGTGATTTCATGGAGGTCTGCAAAATAGACGCTCGTTGTTTTGTCTACCATGGCTGCAGAGTTTGTAGCATGTTATGAGGCTTTAAATCATGGAATATGGTTGCGAAATTTTTTCACTGGTCTGCGAATTTTGGAGGGTGTTGAAAGACCATTAAAATTATATTGTGACAATAAATAAGTGGTTTTATATTTCAACAACAACAGAAGCTCGACAAGGTCAAAGCACATTGAAATCAAATTTCTCGTTGTGAAGGAAAGAGTGCAGAGTAGACAGATTTCCATAGAGCACATTGGGACAAACTCCATGATAGCGGATCCGTTCACAAAAGGATTATCACCAAATGTCTTTCACGAGCACACTGCTCATATGGGTGTTATTCTATTTGAGGATACTTTAGTTATTGGGAGTTTATATTTGGATTATTGCTTTATGTTAAAACTACATATTTCATTTATATATATTTTCTGCTGAATTAAAGTACTCAGTTTACCACACTCTATTAAGTATACTGAAGTATTGATTTCACTATAGTTAAGTAGAACTAGTTGGAAATAGGCATGTGTGAATCACATTACATGTAATTTCTATGCTATGCATCCATGATTGTTCTATGTTATTTAGCTATGTTGGCATACGAGACCATTGATAGGTCCAATTGCGGTTATTGTAATGAAGACCGCTTTGATCCTATATTGATGTAGCTAATGGACGAGATTGTTGGGATACCCTTCAGAACATGAAAACGAATTTCAAGAGCTCACTAAAGTTAACACATTTCTTAGAATACCTATGTGGTCCAGTGGTAGATTGTTGGATTACTTTTTTATTAATCTTAATTGGGACCACACATGTATATTATTAATGTATGTTATCATCTATAAGCCTAAATTTAAGTGATCTAATTAAGTTTTAAGTAGGCTTAAGGGTATGTTTGTCATTGAATTAATTTGTAGAGATCAGACTTGTATTTTTAAATTGATGAGGGGCCACTTTAAAAATACTAAAAGATAATAACTGTCATTTAGCAGTTTCTTCACAAGGCAGTTTTCTTTATAATGGGGTCATGGTCCCCAATTGAGCGTATATTTTTCTCTTCATTGTTTTCTCTGTATCCCCATCAACAGAGAAATTCACTTCTAAAATACGCATCAATTGGAAGATCTCAACCTGTTTGATCAAATAATATTATGGAATATGGTACGCTTCCGTTATGTTCTTTCTTCTTCTTTTGTTTCAACATGAGTTATATTTATAAACATGTTTAGTTTCAGTAATTAATTTTCTACAAAAAGAAATAAAAGTTAGTTTTATCCATAATTTTTTAAACCCACGTGATGAGATTATAATATATAACTAGACATGATATTAAATAGTCCTCCATCTTAAGTCATTTTATAATCTTTGGACTAATAATTTTAAGTCCAAATTTAAAAATAAACAAAACACTTATAATTAATAGTTCTATCCTAAGTATAATTTTTATAAACAAACAAAACCTTAGTTCATTTAAATCATTCAAATTTTTTTATATATAAAGAATTTTATATTCAATTTTATTAAACACCAAGAGTAGTAGTGAAGTCCATGACAAATACTAATATTGTCTATGGTCCTATCACGTATGACAAATGAATATCGTCTAGGTTCACTGAACTTAATCGTATCTCACATAGCAAGTACTATCTTCACTCATAGTTTCTATTACTCCATTCTCAACATCTAATAGATCTACATCTACTCAAAGTGAATTTTACTTGAATCATCAAAGTTAATATGCATTTTCAAAAGTTATTATACATGCAATATGCATTTTTACGTTGTTATAATGTCAAAATAATATTAATATTGTCAGAATAAATATGTATTAAGTGATATTTTATTTATTTTAATTATATTTTAAATTTTCAACGATCAATAAATGACTTCATTATTTTTTATTCTGATAATTCAATAGCCTAAAAAAGGTGACAACTATATTTAAATAATTATATTAAAATAAAATGAGTTATTCTTAGTTTCTGTTTAGTATTTTTTTTCTTCTAAAAACATCCTTTTATGTTTTAATTAGACCTGACAATATAGTTGGTTAACTGTCGGATCAACTCATATTAACTGGAACCAAATAGGTTGGTTAACTGTTTTTATTTATTTGGGTTGGTTAAAGTTTGGAACCAGATTTTTAAAAAGAAATATAATTCCAACCCGGTTAACCATTTTTCGACCCATATTTTATTCCAAATCCAAATCAAAAGTTCTTTTCATCCATATTTACATATTTAAGAAGCTCAACCACCCACCCCCATCCCAAGCCACGCCACGCCACGCACCCACCCCACCCCACCAAAAAAAAATATTATATGATTATGTATACACCCCTTACCCCCCACGCCACGCCACGCCACCCCACCCCACACCCCCACTCTCACACCCCAAAAAAATAATATTATGTGATTATGTATACATCCTTACCACCCCCACCCCCACCCCCACCCCACCTCACCCACCCCCATCCCACCCCACCCCCCACCCCACCCCCACCCCTCACCTTCACCCTCACCCAAAAAAATAATATTATGTGATTATGTATACACCCCTTACCACCACCCCACCCCACCCCCACCCCCAACCCCACCCAAAAAATAATATTATGTGATTATGTATACACCTCTTACCCCCACCCCCCACTCTTACTCTCATCCCAAAAAAATAATATTATGTGATTATGTATACACCCCTTACCCCCACCCCCATCCCTACCCCACCCACCAAAAAAAATTATTATGTGATTATGTATACACCCCTTACCACCACCCCCACCCCACCCCCCCCCTCCCCCCATTCACACCCAAAAAAAAAATATTATGTGATTATGTATACACCCCTTACCACCACCCCCACCTCACTCAAAAAAAATAATATTATGTGATTATGTATACACCTCTTACCTCCCACCCCACCCCTTACCTCCATCCTTACCCCACCAAAAAAATATATTATGTGATTATGTATACACCTCTTATCCCCCACCCCACCCCCCAAAAAAAAATAATAATATATCAAATCAGGCCTTCATGGAACTATAACCATATTAAAATGGTTAATATAATTTTTAACCATAACCATATGGTTCCAACCCACATTATCCATATTAAAAATGGTTAATATGGTTTTAGTTCTTAAATATTTGGTTAACCATATTTTGAAAACCAAAACCAACCCATAACCATATTTTGTCAGGTCTAGTTTTAATTAATTTATTAAAAACTTTTATCATGCAAATTCATAGAAATTTGATTTTTAATTAAATACGTGGAGTTTGCTTAATTAATAAAGCTAGCCTCAACGCTACAAATATAATCTCATTTACAAAATTTAAAAATATATTTTATCTCTATTATTATGTAAAAATATAAGTTGTTAGCTTAACAGTAGTGAAATGATGATCAAATAATGATAATAAACTTGAGAATATTACGTGTAATATCAATAAAAAGTTGAATCATTTTGTTAAATAAAAATATAAACAATACCCTTTTATGGAACAAAGTAATAATATTGGATGAACATAATTATTACTAGCTATTTACTCGAATGAAAATGAATTTTTGTACTCAACTTGTATATTTATATTTTAATTGTTCTCCGGTCACATATTAAAAGTTAATAAAAAATCAAATTTAATTTCACATGTATTTTATTTTTGTGGAAACGGAAAAAGTAATATTCATTGGATAAACCTTTCATAAAGGTCTTATTAATGGAAAGAATTTGGACGCTCTCCGTATCACTAAAAACTGAACTTGGATGTATAAGAGGGCAGATTCATCAATATGTATCTTCCCAATTAATTAATTAACCGGTTTGTTCTTCTCTATATAAACACAGAATTATACTTGCTTTTCTTCACATTAATCGTGATCTGACAACTAAAATATACAATTTATAATGGCGGCTAAAATTCCTGTGAGGTTTAAAAGGACAGCTAAAGCTTTTGAGGTGGTCGGTCGGAGTAAAGGCTGCCCGGAAAGCAGCAGCGGCAGCGAGCATTCGCCGGACGACGACGATTTGATCGATCGTGTTAATTCTTTTATTGAAAGGGATGATTATAATTCGGAAGAGGAGCTTCCGATTAATTATGAAAAAATTGGAAAAGGAAATTATGAGTTTGGATCTGAAAGGGATTTGTTAAGTAATTTGTTAAGCAGTGATGATGATGATGGTGTGAAGCGACACCTTCGTGCCGAGATTGAAAAAGCATACCGGATTGCCGGTGACAGTTTCTCGCCGGAGTTTAAACGCCGGTTGATGATTCAGTTACGTGAGAGGGGCTTTGACGCCGGTGAGTCTCTATTTTTATCATCTTATTTTGATTTTGTTTAAAAAGCTTATATGTGGGGGTGTATGTGGCCTTCTTTTGGAGCTCTATTAAACAAATAGACTTTTCTAGTCGTTAAAAGAATATATATATATATATATATATATATATATATGAAAAAATATATGTATACAAATTACAGATTATACAAAGAAATTTATGACAACGGTTTTTGAAATTTATAATGACGGTTTCACCCGTCAATATATTTATTCTAAGGCTATAGCGACAATTTACCGTCATATAGCCTAAAAAATCATGTCATATATCACATCAATAATACATACAGATATATATATATAAATATATATATATATATATATATATATATATATATATATATATATATATATATATATATATATATATATGAATTCCATCCATAAGAACTCTGGTTCTTTGTGAAAGCAACCTTCTATGATACTATTATAATATTCAATTTTAAAGGTTAAACTTATAATTATAGTGAATTTTGAAATAAATTATTTACAATTTTTTTTTAAAAAATCAAAATTACATGGTCTTTTAACTCTTGTCTAACAACTACAACCATGTTATGCCCCTAGTTGAAAGTTGCATTTTATTTTTTAAATTTTGATGAATTATTTTCAGAAGGATAGCTGTTGTCCCCGTACTTAATTCTGGCAAACTCAACCATATTTAATTAAGCCCGTATTTGAAAGTAACATTTTATTTGTTTTTTTAATTTTTGATGAATTATTTTCAGTAGGAAATTATGAAACAAAAATTATTAAATTCGGTGCACATTTGTTTATGTATGAACTATGTACTCTTCTACTATAATTTTGCTATAATATTTTTCTAATCACCATAAAAATTACAGGTCTGTGCAAATCAAAGTGGGAGAAAATGGGACAAATTTCATCCGGGAACTATGAATACGTTGATGCCAATGTAGCCGGAACTCGCTACATTATGGAGGTTTCTCTTGCTGGCCAATTCGAAATAGCAAGACCATCCAAATCATACACCTTGTTGCTGGAGCTTCTTCCTCCGATTTTTGTGGGAAATATTGAAGAGCTCAGCCAAATTTCGAAAATAATGTGCAAGGCAATCAAAATGTCATTAAAGAATATGGAAATGCATATGCCACCGTGGAGGCGATACGAGTACGTGAAAGCCAAATGGTCAAGTTGTTACAGAAGAACGGTCAATCAAGTTTCCAACGAAAAACTCCTTGATTCGAATCACGTATCAACTAAAAAGAGAGCATTGGTGGGATTTTCACCGTTGCTGGCTACGAGCTCTTATTATTGTAGAGAAAATTTTGTTAGGAAGGTAGGCCATTTGGCTATGGCAATCAATGGAATTAGATAAGCATGCTCTATATATGTGCTCATATTAAGGGGTTTTTATTTTATTTGCCAAGTTTTAAATTTCGGGGTTGGGAGATTCATTCCTAGGACCTTTTGTTTAGCAAGAGGCCTAGGGTACCACTTGAGCCAAAGCCTCTTCGTATTTTATTATATTTTCTTTTATAATTACCACTCAATATTAATTTTAATTTTTGACTTGACTTTTTCTTAATTTTGTATTACGCGTTTAGTCAAATTGAAGAATTATCATTAAAATACAAACTTTATTACCGTGAGAGCATTCACAACAGATTCTCCAATAGACTCTCTATCCTCATATTTGAAGAATATATCAATAAATTAATATACAACAGTTTTCTTATCCTTATATAATTCTCTATTTTAATCCCTATATATGATTTGACTCCTCAGGGTGAGGGAATCAAAAGAGTATTCCCTATTTATGTAAAATAACATTTCACACCCTATTTATTGTGATTTTATGTTGGTTAAAAGTTCTTATCTCACTTAATTGCTGATTTGGGTATGCATACCTATTAAATTCACTCATTTTTATTTTTTTAAACAGAGGATTTAGAGAAGAAAGAGAACTATAAAAAAAAATTAAAAATCAATCAAATTTTGATTTTGATCATTTTTGTAAAAAATATTACTACTAATTATAATTTTTATTATTTTATAATTAAAATAATGTTGTTTTAGTTCTCATAAACACATAATGATCGTTGCACGTTTTGATTTCTAGCAATATTTATTTTTAAATTAAAATAATTGTAATTTTTAAATTCAAACAACAATTACTTTTAAATAAAAAAAATAGTTACAACGTTCAAAACATGATTTGACGGTTGGAACTTTTAAATTTTAAATTTTAAATTTCAAAACTTAATATTTAAGGAATCAATATAAGGAACATGTTGGGTACATAATGAAAAAATTGAATCTCTATCCTACAGAATGACCCAATAACAATGCAGAGTAGGGATAGAGATAATAAAACGAATGCTCTTAGCAACCAAAGTAACTTAGCATAAGAGGTATCAACACAAAAGAGCTCAAAATGAATGAGAGGGTTAGGGATCATGTACCCAATCTTCTCTTATACCAATAGTCTAACCAATTTATTTTAGGCTTAAATATGAATTAGTATTCTAAATTATAGGTCATATTCCACTTTGGTAATCCACCATTCAATTTTGTCAATTAAATGATTAAACTATTAAATTTTTCCAATTGCAAAAAATTGAACATTGTCAGAAATTGCTGACGTGGCAACTTGTGTGGGGCCTTAGGAAAACTAGTGTGGCAAAAAAAAAGAGTTTTTTAATCATAAAATAAACAAATTTGATTTTGGTGTGGGGTAAAATGGTCAAACAATAAATTATATAACATAACTAATTAATACAAAACAAACAATATTATGATTAAAAAACTCTTTTTTTTGCCACACCAGTTTCCTAATGCCCCACACAAGTTGCCACGTCAGAAATCATGTTCAATTTTATGCAATTGAAAATTTTTTATAGTTTAATTATTTAATTGACAAAATTGAAAGGTGGATCACCAAAGTGGAATATGACCTATAGTTTAGGGTACTAATTCATATTTAAGCCTTTATTTTATATTAAAACTTTAAAAGGGTCTCATGTAAGATAGTATAACTTTGTCCTTTTTTCGGATCCTCTAATGATAAACTTCACCTTAATAAATTTATATAACATTTTATTGTATTGATTATAGAAAATATTACATTCACCAATGTAAAATATATATATATATATATATATATATATATATATATATAAAATTTATCAATGCAACATTAATTTTCTATAACTAATGTAATAACAAATTATAAAACTTACTAAGTCATTGATCGCTAAGGGTGTTTACCCTTATTGTAGAATAAATGTTATTTATTTAAATGACTTAATAATTTAATTTATTTATTTAAATAAGATTAAATTGTTCTAATTAATTTATTCACAACCGGTTTAATATGAAGAACCTAAAGGGTCACACCATAAAAGGAAAAATATTTATTCAAGAAGAAAATGACATAATCGTAATAATAAGTTAAGTGCATTTAATTTAATCTATGATGATAAAATAAATTAAATAAATTATTATTTATTATTAATATTTTGGAATTATTAAATATAAATTAATAAGAGGAGTCTTATTATTATTATTATTATTATTATTATTATTATTGTTTAATTCTTAAAAAATTTAGGGAATTAAGTAATGAAAGTACTCTCATTTATTCCTAATTGAATTAGGAGCATAATTAATTAAAGGAGTTTAATTAATTAAAACAAAATCATATTCCGAAATGGTTTAGGAGGATTGCCTACATCTATAAATAGGAAGGTCTTATTATGGATTAGGGTTACACAATGTAACAATCGTATTTTTTAATTATAATATTTAAATATTTATTGAATTATATAAATATTTAATGGATGTGTTTATCATTGAATAAATATTTATTTAATTGATTTGATTTGATTTGGTTAATTATTTATTTAATAAATAATTAATGAGTTATGGAAAGTAATTATTTTGAAATAGTAATCTAATTTAATTTAATAATTAATTAAGTTAGAGAGTTTATAATAATTAAATAAATTATTATATTATGCAATGAATGGTTATTAGAATTAATTAAATTAAGTATGAAAACTTAATTAAATGAAAGTGTGACAAATAACTATACTATAAAAGAGTTATTAAAATAAATTAAAGGAGTTTAATTTAGTTTTGCCAAATAAAGCTTAAATATATTAAGTCTTTAATTTAAAGAGTTTTGCCAAACGGAGCTTTATGGCTTTTGGATTTCTTTTGAAGTATAATAATATAAATTAAATAAACAAAATACAAATAATATATAATAATATTTGGTAACTGATAAATTGAATATGGGCAATTAGTAGAGGACGATTTTAAAACGTTTGAAAAAGACATGCGTTTGTTTTAATTTACGTATAATGCAATTGGCTTAAGCCTAAGAAAGAAAAGATTGTCAGAGGTTTGAGAGAGAAAAGCAAGAGAAAGTTCTGAGTTCTTCAAGTTATTCTCAGTGATTAACAAGGATTGTCTGAGCAAATTAAAGGTATGTTACATAATCTTAACATATATGTTTTATAGTATAATTCCTTAGTCTCTGTGTTCTTGTTCTTGAGATTCACTGTGTTTTATAGTATAATCTCAGTAATTCGTATTTTTATAGTTGAATATGAAATTATGAAATTATGTGTATATGTAATGTCATAACTATATATATAGATATATATAGGTGATTGTATGATGAGCATATACATGTATGTGATTGTATGAATTACGATTAAAAAGAAAGAAAAGAGTTTTTACAGTAAAAATATATGCATGAACATGTTTTGTAGGATAACAAAATTGGTAATTGATTGTATGCTAATTATAAAATTGAAGTGTGATTATGTTAATTGGGTATGAAATAAAGAGAACTTAGTTCAAAGGAATCAAATTGGGGTATAATAATGATTACAGTGTTCACTGTGTCAAGAAATATCAAAGATGGGATTTTTGGTTTGAAAATATGGTTTTCAAAGATTTAAGTTTTCAAAACTAGTTGTTTAAGTTGTGCTAAAATTAGTATACTTATGCTTGTTAATGTTATGTGTGATTTACATAAATTATATATGTTAATTTAGCTGCTAGAAGCCATTAAACCGTTAAGAATTGTTGTGTTATGTTCTGCGTGTGTGGTTTCTGTAAGTTTCAACGCCTTATATATGCAGCCTAAATGCTACAGCAAGATGCAAAATCAGCAGCCTAACACCAATTTTATTGCTGCGGCCAATAGTTAGCTTAGTTCTCTCGCGGCGGCGCTTTGGAATAGTAGTTTGGGTCGGACAGTTTTAACCTCCTATAGTAAAACGGCCATAACATTTTCATACGAACTCGGATTGAGGTGATTCAAGATGATCCAGAACGAGGACGAATAGACCTATAACTTTTGTTCTTTGAGATCGGGAACAGCAGTCAAAATGGTCATCTTTGTGACTGATGCGTATTCGGAGGCAATCGGAGGGTGTCGGTCATGCCCATACACAAGTATAGTGATGTCGGCGATAATAGATGTTGTTCTAAGTTATAGAACATGAATATTATGAAGTATAATGATGCTTAACATTAATAAATAATATATTAGATAAGTTGTATACGCATACTAAGCACACACAAGAGAGACAAATTGGGTGTGCGATGAATAAACGTCGAAACGCCGTGATAAGTGTTAATGAACGTAAAAAATATTTTAAATCATATGAAATGAATATTATAAGATATTGAATAGGATTAATATAAAACCAATAAGTAGTCCTAGTAAGACTTAAACACTTGAATGAACTTCGAGTTTGGCTAAGAAGAAATATAGTGAGTTATAAGTCTAAAGTTAACACAATCAAATTGAACATTGTGTATTGATTAATAGAAAGGGTTATAAGATGTAGATTAAAGTTTACATTATAACTACTATGCATTTCTATGTAACTAATAGTTAATGTGAATGATTATATAATTGTGTAGGGCACGTGAAGTACATATATCTGTAAGCTGTTAAACTATTATTGGTAAACAACGATCAAGGCAAGTCTTTCAGTTCGTATTTGCTATGTAAACTTGATGATTAACTGTTTTAAATCTTTATTGTAAAGAGCATGATGTATTATATATATGTTGAAAGTATGAAATGTTAAAGTCAATTTATGACTACGTTGATTGAGTAAAGCATGCTGATTGAGTAAGGAACTCAATCTTTATACTTGTTATATGAACTGTAGCATGTATGTTATGTTAGTCCAATGTTTATGAGATATGTTTTGAGCATGTTATTATGTGCTATGTGATGCATGAAAAGCTGTTAGATTTTTTTGGTCATCGAGCTCAACCTTGCAAATAACCACTTTTGCAGGTTCAAGATTCAAGGTAAAGTTATGTGTTACTTGAAAGACATGAATCATATGTGATACTTGAAGATTTATACACTTTGGTTGTGTTATTATTATTTGAACCATGTTTAAGGTTTCGAATAATGTATTAATGTTGAATTGTAATATCGTTTTGCGATGTAAACTATTGTAGTATTAAAATGATTCTGAGATATTTAGATGTACAGGTTGAGGGTTTTGGGAATGAGGATAGTTTGTAATAGAAAATTTTAATTATTATGCAAATTTTAATGGTTGTATTATCGTTTAATAATGTAAAATTAGAGGTTGAATGTATTATTAACGACCGAAGTCGAGAATTAAATTGTACAAATTTTGGGGTCGTTACAGTTGGTATCAAAGCTGTAGGTTATAAACCTTAGGTAGGAGTAAAACACGCGTGAGAGGATTCAAAGAAAAATCTCGCAGAGTTATGGGGTTACCCAACTCCAATAATAAGAATGTAAGGTGATAATAAATAGACAATGTCTATAAAAAGAGAATGATAAAGAAGTTAAGAATAAAAGTTATATCTAAGTGTGATACAATTGTACTCTTTAATAGTTGATGTATGGTATCTGGGTTAAACGATTCCTTCATAGAGCGGAGGTATATACGAACTAGCAACTCGAAAACTAGTTTGTTGGTTGTTTGTGGGAAACCACTCAGCGTACCATATTAAAACTGTTAGAGACTCGATGTGTACCAAGTATAGAAAATGGATACGCATGATGAAAATGTGGAACCCGAATGAAATGTTGTGCAATATAATTGAAGTTAGAAATTCTTAAAGGAAGAATTATTAAATAAATAAAAAGATTCAAAGAAGAATCTTGAAGAGATATGTAGATAAGAATCAAGAGTTGCCTAACTCCAATAGCCAAGATAACGAATAATATTGTAAATGATGAAAAAGGGAAAGAAAGAGGATCGTAAAACAAAATGATCACGAGTTAAGAAAAGAATTTTAAGGGAGATGATTATAGAATAAGATCACAACGTCATCTGTTTAAGTTATAAAAGAAAGATGGTCTGTAATGTTTGAATGATTATAGCTTGATGCTATGAAGATAATGTACTATGATATAGTACGAGATAAACTCGCGAGGAGTTATTGATAATGTGATACGAGGAATTCGTATCGAGCAAAGAGCAAGTTAAGAGTAAGATAAAGTTAAGTGGGATTTTCAATTGAGGACTCATGTGATGGCTGAGTTGTACAAATCTTTATATGGGCGAGGGTTTTGTTCTTGCACTTAGTTTATCACATTGATAATCATTGGAATGTTGGTGTCGCACTATCAATGTATGTGTGGTGAAAAGGTGATTCTTTTCTCATGTGTATATTTGATAGTTAGAAAGTATTAAGATTAGTCAGATATTATAAGGATTAGGTGCGGTTCTTAAAACTAATGCATATGGTAAGTTCATGACTCATAATAATATGGTATATTTTGAACCCCTCAGCGAATGGACGCCTATGGTTTGACTAAGATAAGTTCTTAAACTCATATTATTGTGGCAAGTTCCTGAACTTCTAATGTGCGGTAAGTTTGATGAACTTGGGTATAATTAAGTGTGAATGGAGTATTCGGGATGATAGGAATAGATAGACATATTAAGCAATGTATCATTATAGAAAAAGAAGTTGATGGTGGAAGCATAGGTATTCCAAATCTTCTAGCTATGCTAGACTTCAAAATTTTTGACATCAAGCTAAATTGGCACTATGTGCCTTTTAAAAATGAATTTTTACTCGCAACGCATGGTGACAAATGTGTATGTGTGGACTTCGGGACACTGACACATCGTTACCTATTGAGATATGATATCACTAAAACTGATTTTCAAAGATTTTTGAACTGTTTAAAGAATAGTCTGTGCTAATTGTTTTGGCTAGACGAAAATGATTTGAAAATATCAAAATATATTTTATATCATTAATGCATCATGTAACCTGGTGCAAAGATGATAAAAAAATGATGGAGTCATCAATGCAGTATTACTTAGTGTTGGATGTGATCTAAGGATCGTCAGCCCACTATGGAATGATGTAGTATGACAAAGTCACAAAATGACGGAATCCTCAAATGGACTGTAAATACAGTGCAGTATCATGACGTCATAAAAATGTTTTTTTGAGACTTCTATAAAGAAATGAGAATATATATATATATATATATATATGTATATTTCGATTGATGTCCTAATTATTGTAGAAGTCTATGTTATTTGATTCAGCTAGACAAGTATTTAAAGATGTTCATGAAATTCAAGCATTTCTTGAGAAGTTATGTCAAACTAAATTGTGTTGGTGCGGATTCAGATAATAAGAAGCTGAGGAGAACAACCCTATAAAAAGGGGACATGTTATCAGAGATAATGGTTTCGAAAGAACGCATATAGTTGTTACGATGTTAAGATGTACTACGTTGTGCACGACGTAGTGGTACGATAGGCTGATCACCTAGAGTACTTATAGAGGGTTTTCAGTATTTGTGATTGATAAATATTCTGTTAAAAGGATTTAAAGTGTGAAGAACCGGGGGTGAAGAACTATTAAACCTAGAGATGAGTTCATGGTCTTATGACCCCTCAGCATGATTTGGAATCTTGTTCCTGAGTTATTCATACTGCTTCCCAATTATTGAGCAATTGTGGAAGATTCTTGCTATTCAAAAAGGCGAATGTGGTAAGGATGATATTCCTTAGAAAGAAGTAAGTCGTAGAATGCGACACTAAATGATGAATATATTGAATAAGTGAGAAAAAAAATGTTGAAATGAGAAGGAGATGAGTTATCAAAGAATAATGTAAAACTTTTAATAGAAAAGTTAATAATTGTAGAAAGATCTTTGTGGAAAGAAAGTAGTTATAGAACCCAATGAATGAATAAAGTATTAACGTAAAATCTATTTTGATAGATTGAATGAATGAAGATTAATAAATAAAATTTCGAGGACGAAATTCTTAAAAGAAAGGGTGAATGTAATATCCCGAGTGTTGATGATAATGATCCTTAGAAAAGGAAATGAATGGGTTAAAGAATATATAAAACTCAAAATATAATTGAGTTCAAGTGAAAGTTATGAAATAAAACCTAGAATTTGTTAAAGTAATGCATGTAGTAGGAAATATAAAACCTATATTTAGATAAAATGATGAAAGATTACTCTGAGTTAGTTGTTTAATTTGTGTCTTCGATACTGGGGACAGAATCTTTGTAAGTAGGGAAGATTGTAACGAATGAGTGGTTTGAGTTGTGATTCTGAGGACCGAATCCTTGTAAGGAGGGAATGATGTAACAATCCAGATTTTTAATTATAATATTTAAATATTTATTAAATTATAAAAATATTTAATGGATGTGTTTATCGTTGAATAAATATTTGTTTAATTGATTTGATTTGATTTGGTTAATTATTTATTTAATAAATAATTAATGATTTATGGAAAGTAATTATTTTTAAATAGTAATTTAATCTAATTTAATAATTAAGTTAGAGAGTTTATAATGATTAAATAAATTATTATATTATGCAATGAATGGTTATTAGAATTAATTAAATTAAGTATAAAAACTTAATTAAATGAAAGTGTGACAAATAACCATACTATAAAAGAGTTATTAAAATAAATTAATAGAGTTTAATTTAGTTTTTCCAAACAAAGCTTAAATATATTAAGTCTTTAATTTAAAGAGTTTTGCCAAACAGAGCCTTATGGCTTTTGGATTTCTTTTGAATTTTGAATTATAATTTTATAAATTAAATAAACAAAATATAAATAATATATAATAATATTTGGTAACTGATAAATTGAATAGGTGCAATTAGTAGAGGACAGTTTTAAAAGCGTTTGAAAAGGCGTGCGTTTGTTTTAGTTTACATTATAATGCAATTGGCTTAAGCCTAAGAAAGAAAAAAAGATTATCGAGGAGGTTTGAGAGAGTCTGAGGGAGAAAAGCAAGAGAAAGTTCTGAGTTCTTCAAGTTATTCTCAGTGATTAACAAGGATTGTCTGAGCAAATTAAATGTATGTTACATAATCTTAACATATATGTTTTATAGTATAATTCCTTAGTCTCTGTGTTCTTGTTCTTGAGATTCACGGTGTTTTATAGTATAATCTCAGTAATTCGTATTTTTATAGTTGAATATGAAATTATGAAATTATGTGTATATGTAATGTCATAACTATATATATAGATATATATAGGTGATTGTATGATGAGCATATACATGTATGTGATTGTATGAATTACGATCAAAAAGAAAGAAAAGAGTTTTTACAGTAAAAAACGATCAAGGCAAGTCTTTCAGTTCCTATTTGCTATGTAAACTTGATGATTAACTGTTTTAAATCTTTATTGTAAAGAGCATGATGTGTTATATATATATATGTTGAAAGTATGAAATGTTAAAGTCAATTTATGACTACGTTGATTGAGTAAAGCATGCTGATTGAGTAAGGAACTCAATCTTTATACTTGTTATATGAACTGTAGCATGTATGTTATGTTAGTCCAATGTTTATGAAATATGTGTTGAGCATGTTATTATGTGCTATGTGATACATGAAAACTGTTAGATTTTGCTGAGCTGTCGAGCTCAACCTTGCAAATAACCACTTTTGCAGGTTCAAGATTCAAGGTAAAGTTATGTGTTACTTGAAAGACATGAATCATATGTGATACTTGAAGATTTATACACTTTGGTTGTGTTATTATTATTTAAACCATGTTTAAGGTTCCGAATAATGTTTTAATATTGAATTGTAATATCGTTTTGCGATGTAAACTATTATAGTATTAAAATGATTCTGAGATATTTAGATGTAAAGGTTGAGGGTTTTGGGAACGAGGATAGTTTGTAATAGAAAATTTTAATTATTCCGCAAATTTGAATGGTTGCATTATCGTTTAATAATGTAAAATTAGAGGTTGAATGTATTATTAACTACCGAAGTTGAGAATTAAATTGTACGAATTTGGGGTCGTTACAAGTTACACACTTTATTCCAAGAGTTGGGAGAGTACACATATTTTTATAGAGATAGAATCTAGGGTTTTGCCAAACACCCATCTTCTTGAATATTTATTTTTTCGTGGTGGATCACCTCTAGATGCCAAACATTTGGGTGACTAACATTGATCAAAGGAACGAATCAAACTCGGTGGATTCAAGTTGGACGTGAAAAGGAATTGGAGGTGAACTCGTATCTGAGGAAGCTAGTTTCTACAAGGGTATGAATCTGATCTCCATCTCCCTTTCTATTGAATTGATATTAAGCACAAAGTATGATCATGGTGATAGTTTGTATGAAAATTTTAAATTCCTATTTTATCGCGCTTCCTCTACTTTTATGTGAGTTGATTGCATGATCGCGCTATATACAAACCTAATATACACTATGCTAGACCACTAGCCATAATGTTAACATGCTTTTCCTATGTGATGGTGATCACACGAGGTCAAGAAATAGTATGTTTGGTCTGCCCTATCTCCACTGGGTAAAACCATACCTTGTCCTGAAATTACTTTATCAAAGTGGTATATGTGTAGTTCATCTTGTCAAGTTTCCTCTTATATCCCCGCACCTCTTGTTCGAGGTCATGACCTTGATCTTCGGCCCTCTGTCGATTTAGTATATGTTCATCCTTCAAATTATTTAGATTATGCCTCTCCACCTAGAGATCGTGTATTGCGGCCTCTAATACCTGGTTCCTATTATTTTCTATACGCAATGCCATGTTCAGCTCTGCATTATGATCTACCAGTGAATATATTAATGCCCCTAACTAAGTTAGGGCTTCCTGAATCACGAGCTTTATGTACTCTTTATCCTCAGAATCATCCTCAGATTCTACTGTCGCAACTGGTACATCATGAGCTTATACACCTCCCAACATTCCAGCAGTTGCCACTCTAGCTAACCTATTGATTATACCAGGTGGTAGTGTCATATTCTCATCGGGTTCCTCTCATTTCTCAGATGGATCCGCATTCGCATCCGAATCTTGATCCATATCCGAATCACTCTAAAGTAGTACAACCGGCACTTGTTTGGCTACTAGTTGGGGTGGAACGATCAGCTCCTCACTACGTGAATGTCTCTGTCATCATCATTTCCTGACATCTGAAATCAAACACATTATCCTTCTTAGTACATATTATAAAATCACATTAAATATTATAAATAACAGTTCAATGTTATTTTTTACTTCTTTAGACTTATATCGATGAATTTCCTTAATTCATCTTTTACAAACTCTAACTGAGTTTACTTGCCAACTTCTCTAAATTTTCTAAGGTTATAGCCTAAGGTGCCCCACCTAAGATCTCTGAGCTACATCTTTGATATCAACTTGTGACGCCCCCAATTTTGGGTACCTTTAAACCCCATCTATAGTGCATCACGGTACTTTCCACCAAACATAATCATAAAGAGAGTAAGGTAATTACTTAATTATTACAAGTCATCTTACTCTAATTTCCTTGGTTCTATGACCTTTACAAGTTTGGAAGCATCATAATAGAATAAATATTAAATCATCATAATTAATAAGTATCATTCATAACATAAACTAATACATAAAGTCTTTTACTCGAACTCTCGCCCCGGTCAGGCTTAGCTGAAAATTTTTAACATAAAGCAAGGATGCTAACAAGCTCAACAAATATAACAGTTGAAATAACAACAATATCAAGAAACATGTTTTCATTTTAATAACTAAACAAAAGTTGTGAAACTATCTCGAATAAATAGGAATAATAATAATAAATTCCCTTTTTATTTAACATTCTTGAAACTACATAATGAGCGGTCAAACGACTTTCAACACTTTTCATTTCCATAAAAGGTTTCACAAAAATTCATCTTTAAACCGTCATTTCCTAAGTACGCTAGGGGATCAGCCTATTGTACGTATATTATGCACAACCTATTTCTTTTAAATAATAATTTGCGTTTACTTTTAAACTGCGAAGGCCAATCAAAAATTCGACCAAATTTTTTCCTAATAATAGGGTTGTTCATCTCATACTTATGTCATAGTCGTCACCAATTTAATTTGGTTTGGATGAAATTTAAGAATTGAAAAAAAATCAATCATAACTTAACATGTGTTTAGTCAAAATAATAAGGCATTGACATAATTTTATAATAGTTAATGAAATATTGAACTTTGAATCTTTAAATAAAAATGAAGTTTTAGCATACTGAATAACTTGTGCGATTATAAAAGTTATTACATAAGCTTAGATTTTACACAATGTATAAATATTGCGTAAATTAACATTTTAATTCAATCTTTAAATGAAGCTGAAAAGCTCGCCCAATAATATAATATGTAGAAATAAAACTAGCAAAAAAGTTTAAGAATACTTGCCTGAAGCGTTCTTTAATAATTACTTTAAAAATTCCCTTCAATTATCCTACACATTTAATTAATAATATGTTAGTTCCCGGAGGCACAATAGTTATCTAGAAGGGGGGAGGGGGGTTGAATAGATATTTAAAATTCTTTTCATTTTACTTTGTTAGTTTTGATATTGATTCAAACACAGCGGAATTAAGATTTGTTTGATCTCCCTTTTTAGATATAGTGAGTTAATGAGAGTGAGACAGTTATAACAATTATAGTAGTTATAGCAAGAATGCAATAGACATAACAGTTTTAAGTGGTTCAGAGCACTTAAAGCTCCTAGTCCACTCTTCTACTCTTCGAGTAGGAAATCCACTAAGGATATCTTTTACACTTTCAGAATCTCAAAGATTCCTTCTAGACCAGAAGTCTAGGCATTTCTTAGTTCACTCTTGAACTCTTCAAGTCCAGCAGACTTGGTTCTTCACAGTTCACTTTAGAACTCTTCAAGTGCTTCTGACTTAGAACTTCTTACTTCACTTGATTGGTAGTTGATGAGTTCTTGATTGGTGCTACTCAATTGTCGTTAAGCTCTTGTTCGAAAGGACTGAGTAGCTGAGCAAGCTTTCTCTTTTTCAGATTGTAGAGTTGAGGTTGAGTGTTCTTTAGCGTTTTGTACAATTCTTTCTTAGTTGAATCACCTGCAGATGTTTTGCATATATGTGATCCTTGAAATCTATCCGTTGAAGACATCCATTGAAGCATTAAATGCATTTGACATTTCTGAACTTTGATGGAGACTTTTTTGCACATCTTCTAAATTGCATTCTGACCCACTGACACAGCAGACTGCTTTCTCACCTAACACCTGAAAATGTGTTTTCCTCTGACCAATGGTACTTTCCTTAGCTTATTCAATATGTTTCTTTGTTGTATACTAAGGATATCTTTTATATCATTGGGACTGGTGAGGACTTCAACATTTATAACCCATTCCACATTTGTTGAGATTTATCTTTAAAACAAATGGTCAGGGCTTGATGCTTCTGACACATGCAGATGATACTCTACGATTCAAATCGTGGTGTCTTGCCACCTTGGTGCTTGATCCGTCAATAGCAAACGAGAACACTACGATTTCTCTTAAAGACTGGCACACTACGATCTTTACTTGCTTGTCTTGCAGACTCTGCATTTTTGAGAGCACACTACGATCTCTGAGTTGGCTCGGCAAACGTTGGGACCACATTACGATTTCCGAAGAGGCCCTTCAAGGCAGATATACTACGATCCTCGATGCTCTACGATTCTGCCTTAGCTTCTGCAAACTCTTGATCAGCTCAATAGACTACGATTGTGTTGAAGCCTATCTATTACATTTCAAGACATAGATCAACCTATAATCTTTGATCTCTTTATCTATACATTCATTTATAGAATGATAAACATTAAAAGCTTAGATCAACCTAACAAATTTGATCTATCACTAAGTCCTTGTACAATTATTCCTTGAAGTACTTTACATATAATCATGAGCATTTACTTTAAACATCAAATCAAAATATGCACTCTCCCAACAATCTCCCCCTATTTGATGTTGACATAACCAAGGAGATTTGTTGGCATGATTATCAATTTCTAGATGCAATTACTATAAAGTAAATATGACTTAATATTTCAGTGAGCAGCTGAAATTTTTTGAGAATAAGTATGAATTTATTGATGTTTGAAGATAGATATTACATTTAAGTTTGGCTACATTAGTAAGAATTAAATTTCAACTTATCTCTATTTCTTCGGCCTTTTGCCTCATGGAGGATTGGCATACTCCTCGGCTCTTCTTTTTCTTGCTTGCTAAATCTCTCTGGCTAGATCTTCCACCGCTTTGACTTAGTCTTGGATTGTGATCATGCCTATTCATGAATGCAGGATCTCTAATTGGAATTCTTAGGCCTGCAGTGGTCACTTCTTGTGAGCTGGGATTTGGCCCTAGACTCCTTAATGGTTGAGCCATGATAATTGGCTCACCATCAGATCATTGAGTATGATGGCCAGATTGTGGAGTCTGATGGTGAGACTGCCTTGGAGGAGGACTCCTTGATGATTGAGCTAAGAATGTGCCTCTACCCTTGCCTTGATCTCCTTTCCCTTTATTCTCCCCCTTTGTGCCAGCATCAAGGGTTCTAATGTCTTCTGAAAGGTGAGTCATTCTTTGGACAAGCTCGTTGAGCTGACTTTGGGTTTGAGCAATGTCTTCTCCATTCTCTTCGATTAGAGCATCAGATCGAGCTTCCCTTCGTTGGAGGATGTTCAGGACATTGTCAGTCTGCTTCCCTTGGCTCATGAAAAATTCTTGGAATTCTTTCACGGAAGTTTGTATATTTGTGATGTTGTTCAACATAAGTTTGTTCTGGGACTCTTGAGTCGTCTGTAAGATAAGAACAACACCCATGTGTCTCTTAGTAGCTTGAAAGTGGATCTGATCCCTGTCATTTATGCTCTTAAGCATAAATATATGATCTCCCTAAGCTTCTTTGTGAGCTCAGAGCTTAGGGTGCTTGTGAGAGCATTGGCTGGATTGATCATTTTAGTCAGTCTCATTTGAACGAGTTTATTGTGAGCTTCAAGACTGTCATCTATGTCATTGGTCACTTTCTTGGACGCTTCTGACAACTCAGTTTTGGTGGGAAGATTTGAAAGGAGTTCACAGAGTTATGGATTTTTTGGAGGTGGGGTTCTCGTGTATTGATCTTGCAAGGTGTAGAGAGCAAGATCAAGATTGAAATATTAATTTGAGGACGAGGAGAGAATATCTGATGGAGGGGCTTATGTTTGGGCTTCTTGAGTAGGTGGCTCTACGATTTGAGTGTGTGACTCTATGATTTGAACGTGTGACTCTACGATTGGGCTCGAGTCAGTAATCGTAGAGATGAGAGGAGATGGTATCAAAACGAAGTTTGGCATATTTGGTTCGTCAGTTACAGAATGTTGGGATTCTGTTACTGGGAATTGATTAAGTGGATTGAGGATCACTTCCAACCATTTTGGGAATTTATAGAATTGACTAAAGAATGATGGTGGACTATGATTAACTCGGAAAGAGATTGGGATAGATAGTACCTCATGCTCATTCCTTGAAGAAGGGCCATTTGTGATTAGCTGTCTGGCAAAGTTGAAGTTGCCTGGAAATCCATGAGCTATCAATGAGATTACAGGATATGCTTTGAAGCTCCAGAACATGTGATCCCAGGAGTTGAGAATTTGAGCTCTATGGAAAGACATCACAAGATTCATGACACATGCTGCATTAACTAGGTCTAGATTTGAATATACTCTCTCGATTCCATTCAAATCCACGAGGAATTGTTGATCAAGCAATTCATAAGTTCACACTCAAATTAACATAGATAAACTGAAAATACTTTATTGAATTGGAAATCAAAGTTATAAAATCATCGTTTCACCCAAGGATCCATCACAAGTCTAATAAGCTAATTAGTTCATAACGAATGAATTAAAAACTGAATAATCTAATGAAACCATCCTTTCAATTACAAATAAAAGACTAAACAGAAGAAGAATAATGAAAACCCCTTCACGTAGCCTAGATTTGCAACCGTCACGAAAATCTCTTCAAATTATTCCTCCAAAGCTCGCACTTGAATCCTGGAATTAATCTCTATAGTATACTCTTTGTGTTGTTTGATTTTTTTTTATTCCAACGTAATATTAAGCTCTCCCTATATTCTGGCCGAAGTCTGCCCTTTGTAGAGCCCATGTGCCTAACAAAACATCACAAATCCATGTTGCAGCAAAGTTCAAACAATGAAAGGTCACATGCAGATTCGGGACCCACTCCTTACGGGGTACAAACTTCAATCAGCCGTCATTTTACGGCATGGCTAGCTAAAGAATTTTTTTGCTTTCATGAGTTTTTCCACTTTTGCTCCAGAACTCCGCCATTCCTCACCACTTGCATCCATGACAACCCTACACATAAAATAACATGAAACGAGTGAAAACAAACACAAAACACGAAGATAACTATGAATTTAAACTTGAAATTAATATCGATTCGTGTATATTAAATCCACTTATCAAAATCCCCCAAACTTAAACTGTGCTAGTCCTCGAGCACAAAACAAAATACATGCTATGCAATGCAATGAGATGCAATAAAATTCTAAATGCCTAAAAATCCAACAATATCGCAGAAACTAACTTATCCCATCGGCCTCAGAGAAAACAAGCAACTTTACAATACCAATTACCAAAACCAATCCACACTTTCATATTAATTCTCAAATCTTGAACAATTATCACTGGTATAGCGTGCATGTGTGATCAACATCTAAGTTAACTGATACGGATCCAATTTCAATACATAAACAACTTCTTAGAAGGAATCATACAATGCAAACTTAAAAATTTCAAAGATAGGCCCAACCCAACTAAAATTAAACAATACCAAATTCAAGGGTACATACAGGATACTTATACTTTCTTCTTTTTCTTTTTTTTTTTCTAACACGGGGGCTCTTTTGCTCTTTTCCCGTCATTATTCCCTTTTTTAGATAGATGGTTGATGAGTGAATTTTACGCTCCATCTCACGCTTGTGTTTATGGGGAGTATTTCTCCTCAACCCACCACAAGACTCAACATGTTTCATTTTTTTTCTATTTTTTTTCAAAGCTTATATACCCCACATATACTCCCCCAAACTTAGGTTCTTGCCTAATTTTAGCCTTTACTGCCTATCCTTGTCGTTTTCTCATTCACCCTAGCATTATCCTTTAGAAATTATTTATGTATCAATTTGAACTGATCGGTCAACAAAGATGTTATTAGTGCTAACCTTTTTATAACAGTTTCAAACAAGTATAAGAATCGATTCATAATAGAAATTGTATCACAGTTCTAATAATCAATACTGTATTGGTTAACTTGTTCACAATCTCATCATTGGCCCATAAATAACATGAACTGCAGCACTGTTGGACATATACAAACACAATATTTAACTAAATTTATTATTATTATTATTATTATTATTATTATTATTATTATTATTATTATTATTATTATTATTAGATAATGCAAAATCCTAACTACTATGCAAACACCTAATCTATAATGCAAACTAGAAATGAAAACAAAAATAACAAAATGCATGCAACTAAACAATTAAATCCCCCAAACTTAAGTAACACAATGTCCTCATTGGATAAAAATAAAATTAAATGCATGAGGACTTCCCTGGAATCGCCTAAGTTTGAGGAGGTGGTAGGTGCTCTTCATCATCTGAATCACTTGGAGGAAATCGAGGTAGTGGTCCGGGTCATTGATATGGATAGTGCGCCTCCGGATTGAAACTTTGGAGTGTTGTGTTGAGTGAGGCGAAAGACGCGTTCATAGCATCAAACATGTGATCTTGTCAGATCGCCATGATGCGTATTTCGGCGTCGCTTGCCCTATTGTGTGCATTCATCTGATTTTGGAACTCCAGGAACTGAGGACTGGATATTGCCTCGGTCTGCGGTACCTGCTCGGTTCCTTGATCTCCCATAGCTTCATCCTCATCCCCTGAGGTATCTTCTGCATCGACTTCGTCTTCCGACGCCGATGGAAAAATAAAACCCAGACCTCGTGGATGTGATTCGCCTCCTGCCCATACAGAATACCACACTATCATTCTAGAATCAAGCAAAGTGAGCGGCAATTGAGTAGGCTCATCATCGGACCATCTCACCCCTGCATTGCGACACAACGCACAAATGAGTGAGGGATGTGGCAAGCCGCCCGAAAAATTCCCACGTAAACACCGGCAGATGGAGAAACTGATAATTGCCCCGACGTCAATAATGAAATTTTGCATAATTGCGTACAATAGTAACGCCTTCTCTTTGGTGACGTCTGAAGTGTGTTGGGACGGAAGCAATTTAGCACATAAGAAGGCGTGCCATATTTTGCCATACCGGCTAAGGTCCTTGCTATGGAACATTGTACCTCCCTTTTGACCTTTAATCCAAGATGTTCCCGGCTTTGTCAAGTTCGTAATAACCTCCTCGTAGTCAGGGTCAAAATCCCTCAAGTGTGCATACTGACAATGTCGTGGCACCTGCAACTGATAATAGACATTGATTGCATCGTCACTTTACGGGACCATGCGACCCCGCACAAACGCATTGAATGGGGCTTTGTCTTCGGCGTTTGCATAAACTTCCTTGAAGATGTTGACGATGGCCGGGACCGGATGATCGGTGAGTTTAAGCCACCCCTTTTGATATATTTGAGCCATCATCTCCCCATCATTTCCCTCGGGGGCCAATCCACGCTCCGGCGTAAGGGCTTTAGTAAGCATGTAGTCATACCGGTCGACGGCGACGACACTCACAAATTTTCATCGATCATATGTTCGTGTCGGTGGAGCGGACCTTGAACTCTCTCCCCTTTTGCGTTTGGAATTCGGTTGTGAAGTCATTAAATTCCGGATGTTAAAACTTGCTAGCGCACACTTCCTTCCCCTTATACTTTTTCACTCAATTTGTCAAACACTTGGTGTGCACAGCCCGTTCTTCCCCCAAAATTCGACTATCTCTATGGTACTTCAGTCGGGAGAAGATGAAAACTTAATAAGAAGATAACTTACTCTCAAGTGTGCTATGTGTTCCCCAATTTCTGGATGAATTCGAAATTTGTATGTAGTAGGGTTTATATAGAGGTGATGTAGGTTAGAGGAAGTGGTGGACTTGATGGTGTGAGGTAATGGAATCCATGGGGTGGAAAGTGGGTGCACGAGATTTAGGTAGTGGGTAGGAGTAAGTTGGTATCGTGGGTAGAAGGTGTTCTTGCAATGGAGGCTAGGTGGTGTGGGTAGGATTTTGATTTAGAAGGCAGCGTGTGTGACGGCTACATGTCTGCCCAGGATTTGGGACCCCCGCCCCGGCGGGGGTGCAAAACCATTTGAGCCCGCCCCGACAGGTATGCCCACTGTCTTCGGATTTTTGGCTTCCAAAGGTGCAGATAAAATTCTCCGATTTTCCATCTTTTCTTGCCCGTTGTTGCTCTAACTCACTTTAGACCCCTCCTACAACTATAAACATGTAAAATGTTAGATTATTGACGACTCAGAGTAGGATTGAGAGTTTCAACAAAACGTTTATGCTATAATACCTACCTAATACTTAATAAAAGCTACATTCTAACAATTAAACATAAAACTATGAAAAATAATGAAATATTGGGTTGTCTCCCAATTAACGCTTGATTTTAAGTCGTTCAGCCTGACTACTCCCTGTTACTGTGTATCAGCGATGATAATGTCGTCGGCATCCCAGTTCATCTCGCCACCCCAATAATGCTTTATCCGTTGACCATTGACCATGAACGTCTCTAATGGATTACGACTGTAGAGTTCAACGACGCCATGAGGGAATACTTGCTTTATAGTGAATGGTCCCGACAATCTCGACTTAAGCTTTCCTGGGAACAGTCGCAGCCGTGAGTTGAACAAGAGGACTGATTGACCCAGCTCGAATGTTCGATGCACAATTTTCTGGTCGTGCCATCTTTTAACCTTTTCTTTGTAAAGCTTGGCGTTCTTGTACGCATGAAGTCAAAAATCGTCGAGCTCATTTAGTTGGAGTAGCCTCTTTTCGCCTACGGCGAATTGATCAAAATTCAATTTCTGTATTGCCCAGTAGGCCTTGTGCTGTAGCTCCACCGGTAAGTGACATGTTTTTCCGTACAAGAGTTGATATGGTGACATCTCGATTGGTGTTTTGTATACAGTCCGGTAAGCCCATAATGCGTCATCCAACCGAAGTGACCAATCTTTCCGACTCAAATTGACGACTTTCTCCAATATCTTCTTAACTTCTCTGTTTGATACCTCAGCCTGTCCATTTATTTGAGGGTGATACGCTGTAGCCACCTTGTGGTTAACCCCATACTTTGCCAATAGAGCTGTAAAAGACTTATTGTAGAAGTGACTACCTTCATCACTGATTATTGCTCTTGGCGTGCCAAATCTCGTAAAAATGTTTTTCTGTAGGAATTTAAGGACCACCTTGGCATCGTTGGACGGTAGTGCTGCAGCTTCAACCCACTTCGAGACGTAATCCACGGCGAGTAGAATATACTGAATGCTCAAGGATAAAAGGGAATGGTCCCATGAAATCGATGCCCCATACATCGAAGATTTCCACTTAAAGAATTGTTTGTAGGGGCATCTCATTCCGTTTAGATATGTTTCCCACCCTTTGGAATCTATCACATGTTTTCACAAATTGGTGGGCGTCTTTGAAAAATGTCGGCCAATAAAACCAGGCTTGAAGCACTTTTGCCGCGGTGCGCTCACTCCCATAATGTCCCCCATATGCCAACGAGTGGCATTCCTGTAGTATGTTGTGCACTTCACTGTGGGGGATGCACCTTCTAATCATCTTGTCAGCGCACTGTTTGAATAAATAAGGTTCATCTCACATGTACCGCTTGACATCATGAAGAAACTTCTTTTTCTGTTGTCATGTAAGATCAGGGGGAAGCATTTTGCTCACCACATAATTTGTGAAGTCTGCATACCACAGAAATTCTGTATTTAACCCAAATAGTTGCTCATCCGGGAATGACTCGTTGATTGCGCATCTATCTTCATCCTTTTTCTCAAGATTCTCCAGCCTTGATAAATGGTCGACAACTTGATTCTCTGTCCCCTTTTTATCTTTAATTTCTAAATCAAACTCTTGAAGTAGGAGAATCCATCGGATAAGGCGTGGCTTAGCATCTTTTTCGCTATTAGGTACCAAATCGCCGAATGGTCCATGTAGACTATCACCTTAGTCCCGATCAAGTATGCCCGAAATTTGTTGAACGCGTACACCACTGCAAGCAATTCCTTTTCTGTGGTAGTATAATTCATTTGAGTCTCTGTGAGTGTTTTGCTTGCATAATATATGGCGTGAAACACATTATCTCGTCTTTGTCCCAAAACAGCCCCAACCGCATAGTCGCTCGTATCACACATAAGCTCGAATGGCATTTTCCAGTCCGGTGCTACTATCACGGGGGCTGTAGTTAATTTCTTCTTCAATAGGTCAAACACTAACTTGCATTCTGCAGTAAAGTTGAAAGTACCATCCTTCTCTAAAAGACTGCATACAAGTTTTGCAATCTTAGAGAAGTCTTTTATGAACCTCCTGTAGAACCCAACAGGCCCCTAGAAAACTTCTAATACCCTTAACTGAGCTCGGTGGAGGCAGTTTCTCGACCATATCCAGCTTTGCTTTGTCCACCTCCAATCCTTGAGCCGACACCTTATGGCCCAAAAGTATGCCCTCTTCAACCATAAAGTGACATTTTTCCCAATTGAGTATGAGGTTTGTATCCTTATATCACTGCAAAACCATGACCAGATTCCCTAGGCAAGTATCAAAGTTGTTTCTATAGACCGAGAAATCGTCCATGAAGACTTCAACATTCTTCTCCACCATATCTGAAAAAATGGCCATCATACACCGTTGGAAAGTTGTTGGTGCGTTGCATAGCCCGAATGACATCCTCCTGAATGCAAATGTGTCGTAAGGGCATGTAAATGTTGTCTTTTCTTGATCCTCAGGAGCGATGGCGATCTGATTATAGCCCGAGTACCCATCCAATAATTAGTAAAACTCATGTCCCGCTAATCTGTCTAACATTTGATCGATAAATGGTAGCGGGAAGTGATCTTTTCGGGTTGCCATATTCAACCTCCTATAATCGATGCATACCCTCCAACCTGTCACTGTCCTTGTTGGAATTAACTCTTTGTCCTCATTCTGCATCACCATCATTCCCCCTTTCTTCGGCACATAATGAACCGGACTAACCCATTTACTGTCGGAAATTGGATATATGATACAGGCATCCAATAATGTCAGAATTTCCTTCTTGACCACTTCCTTCATAATTGGGTTAAGTCAACGTTGATGCTCCACCGATGGTCTTGCATCATCCTCCATCAGAATCTTGTGCATGCAAAACGATGGGCTAATTCCCTTTATATCCGCAATCGTCCAACCAATCGCTGATTTGTGCTCCCTAAGCACCCTCAACAACTTTTATTTCTGTAATTCGTTAAGTGCAGCAGAAATAATTACAGGTAAAGAATTTAAATTGCCTAAGTACGCATACCTAAGATGTTTAGGGAGTGGCTTAAGTTCCAATGTTGGTGGCTCCTCTAATGATGGTTTTAGTTTTTCTGCAGCTGTCTCCTCAGTGTGCAGAGGTTCAAATGGTGCTCTGAATCGGTTAACTCGTGGCAAAGAGTCTAGCATCTGTAATAAGTCCACAAACTCTGGGTCTTCTTTTTCTTCATCCCCCAACAAGGTTGTTTCTAACGGATCGTTGACTAAACTCTTGCTAATATCTTCGCTGGTGATTTGCTCAATTAAATCCATCCAAAAACATTCTTCCTCATCCGTAGGGTATTTCATGGCCTTGAACACATTAAATTTTATTTCTTGATCTTGGACTCTCATAGTAAGTTCTCCTTTTTGCACGTCTATGAGTGTCCTTCCCGTGGCCAAGAAAGGTCTCCCAAAGATAATCGGGATGTTCTTATCCTCGTCGAAATCCAGAATGATAAACTCCGCAGGGAATATAAACTTATCCACTTTAACCAGAATGTCCTCTACAATGCCTCTCGGATATGTGACTGACCTATCCGCCATTTGCAATGAAATATTTATAGGCTTTGGCGTGGGCAAACCCAATTCTGAGTATACTTACAATGGCATCAGGTTTATACTCACCCCCAAATCACATAAACATTTGTTAAACGACATTTTCCCGATCGTGCACGGGATAGTAAAACTCCCCGAGTCTTTGAGTTTTGGTGGTAGCTTCTTCTGTAACACCGCACTACACTCCTCAGTTAATGCCACTGTTTCAAATTCTTCCCATTTCTTTTTCCTCGACAGAATTCTTTTCATAAACTTCGCATAACTCGGCATTTGCTCTAGGGCCTCTGCGAATGGGATGTTAATCTGGAGTTTCTTGAACACGTCTAAAAACTTTGCGAACTGCTTATCTGAGTTTTGTTTTTGAACCCTCTGCTGAAACGGTGGTGGAGGATAAAGAATTGGCTTATTGTTTAACTTTATTTCCTCGTCCTTGTTACCTTCCACCACGTTACTGTCATCAAATTTTTCCTCCAGTGTCGCTGAATTTTCTGCATTTTTACCCCCGAGATATTTTCCACTTCTCAACATAATTGCTTGACATTGCTCATGACTACCCTTCGAATTTCTCTCAGTGTCGCTAGGTATTGTTCCTTGTGGTCTATTATTCAACGCTAACGGCATCTGTCCAATCTGATTTTCCAAATTCTTGATCGCCATCTCTTGATTTTTTATTGTCATTGTTTGATTTTTTATTATTGCCTCACTGCTAGTTATGAACTTCGACAACATTTCCTCGAAATCTGATTTCCTTTCCTGATGTTGAACCGGTTGTTGGTGACTCTGAAAACCAGGGGGTATGATGGTCGTGGAGCTTGAGTTTGCTGGTTATTGCTCCATGAGAGGTTTGGGCGGTTCCTATTCCCCTGGTTGTAGGTGTTTTGATACGTATTTTGTGGAATTCTGTTGTAGTTACCTATGAACTGGACGGATGCTTGGTTAATTGCGCATTGATCTGTATGATGATCACCCGCACAAAATTCACATACTACCGCAACCTACTGAACTTGAGCCCCTGTCATAGTATCAACCTTATCATTCATAGTATCAAACTTCTTGGACAGTTCAAAAATCTGTGCTTGCATATAATTCCAAAATCCCAGCCGCCTTTGCCTGTGTCATTCTTGCTGTGGGCCACTGGTAGTTATTTACCACCATGGTTTCGATCAAATTGTAGGCTTCCTCGTAACTCTTAGCCATGAATACACCGCCTGACGTTGCATCAATACTGGTTCTGACATTCCCATTTAGTCCGTTATAAAAGGTGTTCATTTGCAGCCATTTGGGCAATCCATGATGTGGGCACTTTCTAAGTAATTCCTTGTAATGCTCCCATGCCTCATATAGCGACTCCCCATTCTACTGCTCAAACATCGTTATGTCATTCCTCATTTTAGCAGTCTTTGCCGGTGGGAAAAATTTGGCAAGAAATTTCTACGCCAAGTCTTCTCACGTAGTAATCGACCCAGGTGGCAGAGAATGTAACCAACTCTTCGCCTTGTCCCGTAAAGTGAACGGGAACAAACGAAGTCTCACTGCCTCATCCGACACCCCATTGTACTTGAACGTGTCGCACATTTCTAGAAAACTGATTAAATGCTCATTCGGATCGTCATTTGCCATTCCCCCAAACTAAACTAAATTCTGAATCATATGAATGGTCCCAGGCTTGATTTCAAAAGTATTTGTAGCTATTGCAGGCCTAGTGATGCTCGACTGTAGATCAGTTACCTTAGGTGTTGCAAAATCCCTCAACGCTTTCTGGTCTTCGGCAACCATTGTTTCTTCCTTATCAGAATTTTTGAATTCATTCTTTGTTTCCTCGATCCACTTACTTAACCTCTGAAATCTTCTTTCAATGTCGTCCTCAAAAGGAAGCAAGTCTGGATTTTTAGATCGTGTTTGCATAAACAAATGTCAAAAACCTGAAATAGGAATAACAAAAACAAAACAAAAAGTGTTTAAGTAAAACTGGACTAATTAAACTGATATCGTAAAAAATATTAAAATCTAGGCTAATTCGTTCCCCGGCAACGGTGCAATTAGGTGACTAAACCTTTCCTTAGACAGAACTTTCTAGACATTGCCAATAATGCTATCTAATAATATTATTCAAATAATATGAATTATTGATATGATAATGGAAAATACTGTGTAGTGACAATTATTGAAACAACAATAATATAAAATATCAACGTAGCAATTATTGAATCAATAAAATAAAATATTGAGCAAGAATTATCGTAATAATTATCGAGTAGTAGTGCCTTCTTACGTAAGAATCAATAATTGGTGCAAAACCGCAAGTGTACTCTTGTGTTTTAACAACCGGGTATTCCAACAAAAGATAATCAGTAACAACTACATAGTTATTTATAAACAACTTATACTTGTCGTTTTCTTCATCCAATCACTTTCCATTATGGGGCCCACACAAGGCTGCGTCGTCGTACGAATATTCCCCGATAGTAAGAATATTCCACGACCAAAAGAATATTCCCCGATAACAATGAATATTTTATAACCACTTGCTTATTTTGCAAAATTTTCACATTTCACCCATACCTTTAAAATTTTATCCATTTAGCCACTTACTAATTAATAATTATAAGAAAATTGAATAATTTCATTTAATAAAATTTGGGGTCTCACAACTGCGATCTTCGAGTCTGTACTACGATCGTCGAGTCTGCCTGGGTCCTTGTGATGAACTTTTGACTCAACATTCTGTTGGGTAAAATCGATATGCGCAAAACACGCAAGTGTACGTGGTCAACAAGTAATAAAATGATGAATAGAGTATCGTTCCCACAGAGACAATTTAATAAGAAACTTAACTTCACAATTATCAATTTCCTATTAATCCTAATTTTATTAAATTATCCAATTCAATGATTAAAAATTATAGAACCTAATTTAAAAACAAATAAGATATCACAAACCAAATCACCAATATCAAAATCTAGAATTCAAACAATTAATGGAGAATTAGACTTATGATTTCACCCTGAGCTTCACTCTGATTTTAACACCTTTATTCCAATTCAATTCACTATCTTAGTTTATTAATCAAGAACACGAACATAGTATTAACCACCTCTCGATGCACTAATACCGTATTAACGTCAATCCACAATTAAGATAGAAATCTGTTAAACACCTAAATAAACCAACTCACTATATCTCTATGTGAACTGTAATTAAAGAAGGTTTAAGTTTAAGTTCTCTACCCGATTACATGTGATGTCAAGCATATCTCTACCTTAACAATAATCAAAAATCTGCTATTCACAAGATTCATGACACATGCAACTTGAACTAGGTCTAGATTTGAATATCCTCTCTCGATTCCATTCAAATCCACGAGGAATTTTTGATCAAGCAATTCATAAGTTCACGCTCAAATTAACATAGATAAACTAAAAATACTTTATTGAATTGGAAATCAAAGTTATAAAATCATCATTTCACCCAAGGATCCATCACAACTCTAATAAGCTAATTAGTTCAAAACGAATGAATTAAAAACTGAATAATCTAATGAAACCATCCTTTCAATTATAAATAAAAGACTAAACAGAAGAAGAATAATGAAAATCCTTTCACGTAGCCTAGATTTGCAACCGTCACGAAAATCTCTTCAAATTATTCCTCCAAAGCTCGCACTTGAATCCTGGAATTAATCTCTGTAGTATGCTCCTTTTGTTGTTTGATTTTTTTGATTCCAACGTAATATTAAGCTCTCCCTATATTCTGGCCGAAGTCTGCCCTTTGTAGAGCCCATGCGCCTAACAAAACATCACAAATCCATGTTGCAAAAGAAAGTTCAAACAAAGAAGCAGTCACTTGCGAGATTCGGGACCCGCCTACGGGGTAATGCAGTTTCAATCAATCGCCCTTTACGTAGTATGGCTCATCGCTAAAGAATTTTTGCTTTCATGAGTTTTTCCACTTTTGCTCCAGAACTCCGCCATTCTTCACCACTTGCATCCATGACCGCCCTACACATAAAATAACATGAAACGAGTGAAAAAGAACACAAAACACGAAGATAACTATGAATTTAAACTTGACATAAATATCGATTCGTGTATATTAAATCCACTTATCACATTCTTCTCGGCTTAAGGTAGCTCAGGAAGGGCCAACCTTATAGAGTGAATCAAGGGTTAGGTTTGTTCCTGAGGCGCTTATCAGAGAGATTGCTTTATTTTGTTGAACTTTATCATCACAAGATGCTCCTTTATTTTGTTGATGGAGCTCTGCCATCGTTGAGTCTGCATTGCGATCGTTGTCTTTCATGCCACTTCTGCTCTACAATCGTGGACTTCCTTTGATCATGCCTACGATTTTGAACATAGCCTTTATATCTGCGTGCGTTGTTAGCACAAACTAGAGCATAGATTTCATGGTTGTAAATTAAGCATGCCTAGCTCACTTATTAATTTGTTAAACCTGGATTCATCTAGAGGCTTTGTAAAGACATCAGCAAGTTGATTTTTAGTAGGGATATATTGTAAAGATATGGTTCCATTTTGCACATGATCCCTAATGAAATGATACCTTATTTCTATATGCTTAGTCCTAGAATGCATGACAGGATTATGAGTTATTGCTATGACACTTGTGTTATCACAGTGAACATGTATAGATTTGAATTCAAACCCATAGTCTGCTAGCTGATTTTTCATCCATAGGATTTGAGCATAGCAATTGCCAAAGAACAATGTCTTCAAATTTCCGCAGTTGAAGAGATATTTGAGTTTTGCTTTTTGCTAAACCAGGACACAAGTCTGTTTCCTAGCAGCTGACAGGTGCCACTAGTACGTTTTCTGTCTATTTTGCAACTTGCAAAGTCAGCATCTGTATATCCTGTTAGTTCAAATGAGGACTCCTTGGGATACCAAAGCCCCAAGTGAGGTGTGCCCTTAAAGTACCTGAAAATTCTTTTTACAGCATTTAAGTGTGATTCCTTAGGATTAGCTTGAAATCTAGCACATATGCATGTTGCAAACATTATGTCTGGTCTATTGGCAGTCAGATATAGAAGAGAGCCTATCATACTTCTGTATTGATTTATGTCAATACTTTTTCCTTTTTCATCTTTGTCAAGCTTGGTTGCTGGAGCAATTAAGGTTTTCATAGGAGATGCTAATTCCATGCCATACTTTTTAAATAAGTCTTTAATGTACTAGGCTTAGTTTATGAAGATTCCTTCATCAATCTGCTTCACTTGCAGTCCAAGGAAGAAGTTCAGCTCGCCCATCATGCTCATTTCAAACTTGCTCAGCATAAGCTTGGAAAATCTCTTGCATAATGTTGGTCGATTTCACAATCAAAACAAACGTGCAAGTATACATGGTCAATAAGTAATAAAGTGATAAGATAGAGTGTCGAACCCACAGAGAATTCTAATCAATAAATTCCAACTACTAGCACTATATCAATCCAATTTTATTTAAACAACCATAAAGTGTGATTTTTCTAAATAATAAAACTAAATTAAGCAAATAAAATAGATTATCCTAAAATAAATCAAATAAAATAAAACTAAGATTTTAACGAATGAATTTAGATAAATAAAGATTAAGACTTCAATATCCCCAATTATGAACTATAAATCAATTATCCAATTATCCCAATTATTATGCCTACTGAATTGTTAACAGGAATTCTCAAATGCCAAAAGTCATTTTCCAAGTGATCAATTGACTTCTATTTAATCCAGATTAATCTTGCTATATTCCTATGCAAAAAAATTGAATTAAACTCCTTCAATTCCAATTCCTTATGTGTTACATGCGGTGAACAGATATTTCCATTCAATTCACAAACCTAATTATTCTTCATGCAAATAACTAAGTCAAATGTTATCATACCCAGTTCTAACCCTAGATCTCCTCTTTCAATTCCTTCTAGAGTAACAAGGTAATTACTGATCAAATAATTAAACAATAAGCACAAGACAAGATAAACAATTCACTTTGACATAAAATAATTGGAATAAATTAAATAACTAATTTATAGACATAAAAGGTTCAATTGAAATCTTAATAAAAGAAATTAGTTCATGACAGAAATTAAAACCAACAATCTTTTGCAAAACATTCTTAAGGAATTACACAAATTGAAAATAAGGAGAAGAAGAAAAACTCTAGAGCCAATCCTTTAATCTTCAAGTAATCCCTTCCTTAGTCTTCAATTGTGATAGATAGATCTCTAATTCAATTATAATAGCCTTTATATACTCCACTTATCCAACCACAATCCTTTCTCAAATCAACTTCTCAATAACCTTCCCTTTGTTCAATTCAAACTCCCGGTTAACGCCCGTTTAGTCAACAGAAATCCTACCTTGTTCTTGCCCTACCGAATAACACTAGCTAGAGCCTTTGCCACCGGTCTTCAATGAAATTACCATTGTGCCATTATCAGCTTAAAAATCCCATAATGCCCCTACAACTCCCGAATCTGCAAAATAACAACTAAACACAATAAAAATGCTTCTAAATGACTTGAGAATACAACAATCTAAGCTCGATTATATTCAATTCATGGGTATATTACCCAATCATCAAATACCCCCAAACTTAAATCGTTGCTTGTCTGCAAGCAACAAAACTCAAGACAACACGAACAAATAAACAAACATGCAAATGCACCTAGAACTATCTATATGTTCATAATTCCAACAATTAAATAGCACACCGTATATCCATTAGGCCTCAGAAAAATAACAAAAACATGCTAATACATCATGTTAAAGTTGAACAATAATATCCAACAATTAATGAATCTAAACCTGTTATAACTGATATCGTGTGTGTGTGTTCAACGACCATGCTAACCATTGAAAAGCAAGAATATGAAAGATAATAAATTCCTTAGGAGGCATCATACAGTGCAAACTCAGAAACTCCTCAAATAGACTAGATTTAACTAAAAGCAAACATTTATCAAAATCCAAGGGTCAAAATCGAATACTTATGCTTAATTTTTTTTTTTCGTAGCTTATATACTCCAAATATTTCCCCCCCAAACTTGAGTTTATGTCTAAATTCAGTCATCACTAGCTATTCAAATTGTTCCTTCATTTCACTAGCATTCATCCTTTAGAATGCTATTATCTAACCATTTAAACTTTCTTGGCCAACATGGTCATTTTTCAAAACGTGTTATCCTGATAATATCAGTGTCAAACAGGTAAAGATTTAACTAATGTCACGAAAATCACCTCACTAGCTTAACAATCCATAGTAGACTTGTTCATGCAATTTTAATTTCATCAGTGGCCCCCAAACAAACATAACTATTGAACAGCTGGAATTAATATGCAATCCTAAATGCAACACTTAACTAACAATAAAACACCACTATCCACAATCTACTAACAAACTAATAATGCAAATAAAAATTAACTACCCCCAAACTTATCAAGAACAATGTCCTCATGCGAAAAATATAACAAAATAAAATAGAGGACTTCCCTGACAAGCTTATTCCTCGGGTGGAGCATCATCATCCTCGCTCATCTCTTGATCAGAAGGGGAAAACACAGGCAGAACATGAGCAGTTGGGAACTGGCTAAGATTAACGCCCGGGTACAGTTGGGCATTCATGACATTCTGGGAAGCAAATTCGTCGACCAAGAATTTGTAAATGACATCTTGTCGTTCAGACAGGCGGACATTTTGGGATTCGAGATTGTAGAACCATCAGTCAATTTCACACTGGATGGCCTCAGGGACAACACCACGGTGAGCAGTAGATGAGGGACCATAACTAGGTGGAGCCTGAGCTGGTGGACTAGGTGGAGCATCAGCTTGAGAAATTATAAAACCCAATCCACGTGGGTGAACCGCCAAGGATGTCGCGTGTTAATAACGTTTTTCACGTATCGATGTTACGTATATATGTGGATGACCCGAACCATAATATTGATTTAAAACCAGACGAGATAGCGGAAGATTTAACGTATGAAGAGGTACCTGTTAAAATTTTGGATAAGAATAAACATATTTTACGCTCAAAGGTTATACCTCAAGAGTTAGAATCTGACGAGGTATCCTCACCTCTTCGGCATACCAGGTACGTACGTAAATTTCGAAGGTGAAATTTCATAAGGAGGGGAGATTGTGAGACCCCGAATTTTATGAATAAAGATTTAATTTTCTCAAAATATTTTTTTGAATATTAAGGAGTAAATTTGATATAATGTTATAGTTGTGGGTAATATTTATAAATTTTGCAAAATAAACAAGTGGTTATAAAATATTCATATTGTCGGGGAATATTAGTTTGGTCGTGGAATATTGTTTCTGTCGGGGAATATTCGTACGAAGGCGCATCCATTTTTGGGCCCCATAACGGAAAATGGTCGGATGAAGAAAACGATAAGTTTGAGCTTTTATAAATAACGGCGTAATTGTTACCGTTAACACTGTTGGAATACCCGATGGTTAAAATACAGAAGTGCGCGATGTTACACAGTAGCACACGGTATTGGACCAATTATTGATTCTTACGTAAGAAGGCACTACTCAATAATGGTTACAGTAATTACTGTTCAATATTTTATTTTATTGATTCAATAATTGCTACGTTGATATTTTATATTATTGTTGTTTCAATAATTGTCACTGCACAATATTTCCCATTATCAGATCAATAATTCATATTATTTTAATAATATTATTAGATATCATTATTGGCAATGTCTAGAAAGTTCTGTCAAGTAGAGGTTTGGTCACCTAATTGCGCGCCAGTAAGGAGAAATCCTTATTGGAAAGCCCCCTTTTCCTGGGAACAACCTGGTTGTCAATATTGTGATTCTGTAATATTATTTGTGAATAATTAATTATTGATTTATATGATAAGGAAAATATTCATTTTATGTGGATATAGATGGAGAAAATTTTGACAATTGTTGAAAATTGATATTTTATCTTTTATGATAAAATAATTTATTTAAATATATTATTATATTATAATAATATAATAATGATGATATTTTTACAATGAATGTGGGATATATGAATAAATGAGGAGGAAGAGTATTTTTCATTTGATTATAGCATGTAAAATCGTCCGTATGTGGATTTCGGTTAATTTCTGTTTGGAATTTGGAAAAACTTAAACTTAAAAAGTTGTAGAGAATTGAATTTCCTATTGAATGGATATAAGATTTGAATTTTTCTGATAAAATGGCTATTTATTATGAATTATAGAAGTTCCGGAATAATTGATTTTTGGAGTTTAAAATGTTTTTTTTAGAAAAACATTTTTCCCATTTGGTGGGCCCCACTTGCACATGTTAATTGCTGAAATTAGATGTCTTTGGTGTGCGTAAGAAATTTATTAAAATATAATAATATTTTATTAAATTTTCTGCTTTGGCGTTCTAAGCATTTTCCTATAAATAGGGTGCTTAGTTAGAATTGAAAATCATACCAGAAATATGTTTTCTTTCTCTATATATTGTCGAGCATATTTTTGTGAGTATTTAAATACTTTGAGAGTTGCTATTCAGTGTAAGTTTCTTTCAGCGTTATATCCGATATTCAACCAGAAGTACTATTCTTTTGAGGAAAGGGATGTTATTTTTGTTCAATATTCGCTTGAAATAATATTTTCTTCCATACTCTATAGTATGTAAGTAATATTATTTCGTTTCAGATTTCGAATTCTATACTCGTTTTGTTAAAGTTTTGGCTTCTATACTCCATGAATTTAGTAGAATATCATTGATATTTGCGCTTCATCCAGTATCTTTTCATGGAAATATTATTATGAGCATTCTTGATAAGTTGTAACTTTTTCATGCCGAAGTTCCTATTCACGGGGTTACTATTCCCGAAGTTACTATTCACTCAGTTACTATTCACTCGAGGTACTATTCATGACAAAAATTGATTTCTTTTCGGTTCAAATCATTTTTGATATAATATTATTCTTAAATTTTACTCTACAAAGCAGTTTCATGTTGACAATTTGGACATTATAGATTTTTGGATAAATTAAATTATAAATCTTTAAAAATTTATCCTTGAACTTGTTTTATTGAATTCTTATCATCCTCATGTTTATATTATGTTGAAAGTTATCTGTGGCCTGTAGTGCATAAATGGACTTGGTATGATTATAACCAGGGATTATTCGGTATAATCATGACCGTAATGTTACAAATGATGTGGTAAAAGTCCTCATTGGCCCGTAGTACATTGATGGACAGTTTTTTGTATGATTATGACCATGGATTCTCTTCGACCAAGGATGCAAAGATGAATTGTTTTATGGCATTATCATGACCATTAATGAATACACGAATATCCTTGGCCCGTAGTGTATGGATAATTTGTGGTCGTGATACTAAAGAATATCATTGGCCATAGTTCAAGGGTAATTCGATGATGTAGATTATTTATTAAGCTGAGTCTCAGCGATAAAAGTGGTGAAAAACATTTTTAAATCATAGAAGATAGTAGATTTTATGCTCTACTTGACTCTTCTAATGGATCGCTTGTTTCGCTGCAGTTAAACTTGATATTTGTTATATTTTATCAGTTTAACACTGTTGAAGGCTAACGATAAATTGTTTTGCATTATCATTGTCATAATATTTCTTACTAGGCTAGTTGAGCTCACCCTTTTGATTTCATTGTTCTCTTTAAAAAATGAGAACGTAGCCAGGACTAGTCGGGGAACGGAGTGACGGTCCAGATGATAGCATTAGTAGTCCTCACTATTCTATGAAATAGTGTGATAATAAATGTATTGAGGACTCCATTTGAGTTGAATACTGTCTAGAAGACAATATTCGTATTAAAACTCTCAGTTTATTTTTTGTCGTATTTTACACGACAGTTATATTATTAAGTTGTATTTGAATTTTGTACCATGTATTTGGTGACTCAAGATGGGTGATGTATACCTATTTTGGGGGCGTCACAGGTATTGTCAGAACAGGTGCTGAAATGAGTCTCCTCTTAAGTTCTTGAAAACTCATCTCACATTCCTCGCTCCAACCGAATTTTGTATCTTTCCGAGTCAGCTTAGTTAATGGAGTAGCGATTCGAGAAAACCCTTCTACGAATCTCCGATAATAACCAGCTAAGCCAAGAAAGCTATGTACTTCGATCACCGACTTAGGTTGTTCCCAGCTTTGAATTGCTACAATCTTTGTCGGGTCAACACATATTCTGTGATTTGATATCACGTACCCAAGGAATGCTACTTCCTCAAGCCATAACTCACATTTCTTTACCTTGGCATATAACTTGTTCTCACGAAGCTTTTGAAGTATCAGCCTCAAGTGTTGTTCATGATCTTCACGGCTTTTGGAGTAAATGAGGTTGTCATAAATAAAGACGACTACAAAGTGATCCGAATATTCCTTGAATACTCGGTACATCATATCCATGAAGGCAGCAGGAGCATTAGTCGATCCAAAAGACATGACTAGGAATTCGTAATGTCCGTATCGAGTTCTGAAAGCCGTCTTTTGAATGTCATTGGTTTTAATCTTCAATTGGTGATATCCGGAACGAAAATCAATCTTTGAAAAGAATTTGGTGCCTTGTAACTGGTCAAACAGGTCATCAATACGTGGCAATGGATACCTATTTTTGATGGTGACATGATTCAACTCCCGATAATCAATAAAAAGTCGCATACTCCCATCTTTCTTCTTTACGAATAGAAAAGGAGCACCCCAAGGAGACGTACTAGGATGAATGAAATCGATGTCTAACAATTCCTGCAGTTGGGTCTTTAACTCCTGAAGTTCAATAGGAGCCATTCGATATGGGGCTTTGGAAATGGGTTTTGTACCGGGTTCAAGGTCAATACAAAATTTAATTTCACGCTCTGGGGGTAAGCCAGGAAGCTCTTCAAAGAATACGTCAGGAAGTTTATTAACAATAGAAATATCATTCAAATCTGACGTATTTTTGTTTAAATCCGTGACATGAGCTAAGAAAGCTTGACATCCATTTTTCAATAAACGAATAGATTTATTGCTTGAGATGACAGTGATTGATTTTAATGGTTTGGTTGCTTGAATTCGCATAATAGGTTGGTTAGGAATATGAAAGCTAACAACCTTACAAAAATAATTAATTTTTGCATGATGAGTAGTTAACCAATCAATCCCTAGAATTACGTCAAACGCAAGTATTTTTAAGGAAATAAGATCGACAGGTAATGTGAGGGTACCGATTTGAACCGAACAAGACTTATAAACAGTGGATGTAATGAAGGTTTCTCCCAATGGAGTTTCAATATATAAGTCAAAGTATAATTTCCCCGGAGTCAAATTTAAACGTTGAACGCAACTAGGAGAAATAAAAGAATGGGTAGAACCGATATCAAATAAGTTATATTGTGAGACCCCGAATTTTATGAATAAAGATTTAATTTTCTCAAAATATTTTTTTTTATTATGGTGTGGATTTGATATAATATTATAGTTGTGGGTAGTATTTATAAATTTTGCAAAGTATGCAAGTTTGTGTGGGCCCCATAACGGAAAGCGATTGGATGAAGAAAACGACAAGTATAAGTTGTTTATTAATAACGGCGTAGTTGTTACCGTTAATACTGTTGGAATACTCGGTTGGTAAAACACAGTAGCACACGGTATTGCACCAATTATTGATTCTTACGTAAGAAGACACTACTCAATAATTATTACAGTAATTTCTGTTCAATATTTTATTTTATTGATTCAATAATTGCTACGTTGATATTTTATATTATTGTTGTTTCAATAATTGTCACTACACAGTATTTTCCATTATCAGATCAATAATTCATATTATTTTAATAATATTACTAGATAACATTATTGGAAATGTCTAGAAAGTTCTGTCTAAGGAGATGTTTGGTCATCTAATTGCGCGCCAGTAGGGAGAAATCCTTATTGGAAAGCCCCTCTTTCACGAGAATGGCACGGTTGTCGATGATTGTGATTCTGTAATATTATTTGTGAATAATTAACTATTGATTTATATGATAAGGAAAATATTTATTTTATGTGAATATAGATGGAGAAAATTTTTAATGTGACAATTGTTAAAAATTGATATTTTATCTTTTCTAATAAAATAATTCATTTAAATATATTATTATATTATAATAATATAATAATGGTGATATTTTACAATGAATTTGTGATATATGAATAAATGAGGAGGAAGAGTATTTTTGTTATAAAAAATGTTTAACACATGTTTTGTGTGTTGATGGACCCCATTTTTGACTGAAATTTGATTATAGCCTGCAAAATCGTTCGTATATGGATTTCGGTCAATTTCTGTTTGGAATTTGGAAAAACTTAAAATTACAATGTTGTAGAGAATTGAATTTCCTATGGAAGGACATAAGATTCAAATTTTTTTGATAAAAGGGTCGTTTATTATGAATTATTGAAGTTCTGGAATATTGGGTCTGAATTGATTTTGTTGCATTAAATGATAAAAACATGTTTTTCATTTTGGTGGGCCCCACATGTGTGGTAAATGAGCTGAAATCAGATTCAAGAGGTGGGCATGAATTTTTTGTATAAATATATTATTTTATTAAATTTTCTGCTTTGGTGTTCTAAGCATTTTCCTATAAATAGGGTGTTTATGTTAGAATTAAAAATCACACCAGAAACTGAAATCTTCTCTCTCTATATTATCGAGCGTATTCTTATGAGTATTTTGATTCTTTGAGTGTTGCTATACGGTACAAGTTCCTTTCAGCGTTGTATCCAATATTCAGTTAGAAGTATTATTCTTTTGAGGTAAGGGATGCTATTTTCTTCGTAAATGATATTATTTTCTTCAATATCATTATGCCGAATTATTGATATGAGTTTTGTTGTGGAATTTCTACCTTTTTGTCTCGGAGTTACTATTCACGTATACGACACTATTTACGAATACGACACTATTCATCGAAAAATAAAATGTTCTCTTTTTCGTCCCAGATATCTATTATGGTTACTATCATTAATTGTATCCATGTTTTGATCTTCATTCTATACTTGTTTTGTTAAAATTTTGGCTTCTATACTCCATGAAATTAGTAGAATATCCTTGATATTTGCGCTTCATCTAGTATCTTTTCATGGAAATATTATTCTGTGCATTCTTGATAAGTTTTAACTTTTGCATGCCTGGGTAGTATTGACGGGGTTACTATTACCGAAGTTACTATTCACTGGGTAACTATTCACTCGGTTACTATTCACCCGGGGTAATATTCATGAAAAAAAAATGATTACTTTTCGGTCCAAATCATTTTTGATATAATATTATTCTTGAATTTTACTCCACAAAGCAGTATCATGTTGACAATTTGGACATTATTGATTTCTGGATAAATTAAATTATAAATCTTTAAAAACCTATCCTTGAATTTGTTTTATTGAATTCTTATCATCCTCATGTTTATATTATGTTGAAAGTCATCTGTGGATTGTAATGCATAGATGGACTTGGTATGATTATGACCAGGGATTATTCGGTATAATCATGACTGTAACGATCCAAAATTTCAAATTGTAATATTAAATTTTTATTTAATAATATAAATTTTTATTTGATGTGTCTATTGTTGAATTGATGAAATAAATATTTTATTAGATAATATTCTAAATTAAATTAATTCATAATTTAGAGAATTGTAGTATAACATGAGATGTTTTATTGTTGTTTTGATTTAATAATTTAGATGGTATATTAGATTATTAAATAGAGTTATAATGAAAATTATAATTTTGTGATATTTGTTAAAATGCTATATTTAATTAAAATATAGTATGTGATTAATGTAATTGGTTAATGATAGTATGTGATTAATGTAATGGGTTAATGTTGGATATGGAAATCCAAATAAATAATATGTGATTATATTTATAAATTAAAGTGTGACGCCCTCTGCAACTAGCTCGGGTGCAACTATTAGTTCTTCATTCACCACGTAGATATCTCTAATTTGTTCTTCGTCTGACATCGCATTAACCAGATTAGTGACTAAAGGTGTCTCAACGGTCACATTCACTCCATTGTGAACATTTTCAGCTGCCATTTCCAAACACTGCCACAAAACAAGGGTTAATTAACATATCACATATTATCCCTATACTATGACCGACTAATTAAATACCAAATAAACTTAGGTAGGTCATACTAGCGAAGGAATTCCCCATATCTTCCCTCCTAGTTCTTGTCTCACATCTCAGCCAGGGATCATATCCCTAAGCTTTGATACCAACTGTGACGCCCCCAAAATAGGTATACATCACCTATTCTGAGTCGCCAAATACATGGTACAAAATTAAAATACAATCTTAAATATACAACATGAGCTGTGAGTTTTAATACAAATATTGTCATATAGACAATATCCACACTCAATGGAGTCCTCATTACATTTATTATTACACTATTTCACAGAATAATGAGGACTACTAATGCACCATCAAGGACCATCACTCTGTTTCCCGACTAGTCCCAGCTACGTTCTCATTTCCTGAAGAGAACAATGAAAGAAAGGGTGACCTCAACTAGCCCAGTAAGAAATATTATGACTAAGATAATGCAGAATAAATTATCATTAGCCTTCAACAATGTTAAACTGATACAATATAACAAACATCAAGTTTAAGCTGCGATTGGAACAAGCAATCCATTAGAAGAGTCAAGTAGAGAATAAAATCTACTATCTTCTATGATTTAAAAGGTTTTTCATCACTTTTATCGCTGAGACTCAGCTTAATAATTAATCCACATCATCAAATCATCCCTGCACTACAGGACAAGGATATTCTTTAGTATCACGACCACAAATTATCCATGTACCACTGGCCAAAGATAATCATATTTTCATCAACGATCCTGATCATGCCATAAAACAATTCATCTTTGCACCCTTGGCCGAAGAGAATCCATAGCCATAATCATACCAAAAACTGTCCATCAATGCATTACGGGTAAATGAGGACTTTTTCCACACCATTTGTAATATTACGGTCATGATTATACCGAATAATCCTTGGTTATAATCATACAAAGTCCATCTATGCACTACAGGCCACAGATGACTTTCAACATAATATAAACATGAGGATGCTGACAATGATATAGGAATTCAATAAAACAAGTTCAAGAATTAAATTATCCAGGAACTAATACATTCAAATTGTCAACATGATACTTCTTTGTAGAGTAAAATTCAAAAATGCTCAGAAGAATATTTCCATGAAAAGATACTGGATGAAGCGCAAATATTAAGGATATTCCACTAATTTCATGGAGTATAGAAGTCAAAGTTTTAACCAACTGAGTATAATAAAGAATGGAATAACAAAAGAAATCACCAGGCATGCGATAGACCGTACATGCAGGTTATTCCAATAGAATAATAAATAACGGAATCAAAGTCAAAGTAAATTGCACGCGCAAACGGGATGTTTCAATGAGAATAATAAAGAATGGAATAAAAATATAAATCACCATGCATGCGGTGATCAGATAGACATGTTATTCCAACAGAATACTAATAAAGAGCGGAACCGGTCGGCAGTAAAATGCATGCAGACGAGTTATTCCAACAGAATAATAATAATAAAGACGTAACCAGGGCGACGTAAAAACGATAGACATGATATTTCAAATGTAATAATAAAGAATGGAATAATGTAAGAATTTCACCAAGTATAGGATAGCTTGGCGTATCAAAAGTTATTCCAACCTAATAATAAATAATGGAATAATGTAAGTTCTCTTCATTAATACAAAAGTAATAATACCCTTACGAAAGTACAACAAATAATATTCCCTACCTTAAGAAGAAGAGTACTGAATATATAAGTAGTGAAGTAGCAGAATACTTTCTTCTTTCTCTCTATAGTTTATCTCTCTAGAGTTTCGGTGAATTCGTAAGAAAATAATGAAGGAATGAGCTTCTATTTATAGAAAATGAATTGTATATAGTAACTAACTCATGAAGCGGTCCAGATTGATTTACTTTAATTGATGATTCTATATTTAAAGCAAAATCTTTTAAATAAAATATAATATATTCTATTTATAATCTAATAAAACGAATAACTTTATAAAAGATTTTACAATACAAATACTATGCAGGCACTATGCAAACACTATGCATAATAAAATATAATATATTCTAATTATTGTCTAATAAAACAGATAACTTTATAAAAGTATTATGTTTTATATAAAAAAATTTTACTATGCAAAACACTATGCAGACACTATGCAACACTATGCATAATAAAATATAATATATTTTATTTATAGAATAACTTTATAAAAGTATTCTGTTTTATATAAAATGATTTTACTATGCAAAACACTATACAGACATTATGCAACACTATGCATAATAGAATATAATATATTTTATTTATAGAATAACTTTATAAAAGTATTCTGTTTTATTACATTAATAATACCAATAAAACTAAACGGAGTGACTTATCACGTAAGCATCAATAATCAATATCGTGTGCTACTATGCAACCACACGTATTACTGTACTTTTACTACCGATTAGTTCAACATTATTAACGGTAAAACTTCCGCTGTTATTTTTAATAAAATATTTTTGTCGTTTTCTCATTCCGACAATAATTCAAGTATGGGGTCCACCAATGATTCTTGTGCTGCATACACGAATATTCCCGATAAAACAAATATTCCCCACCAATCGAATATAATATGACAACTTGCATACTTTGCAAAATTTATAAATACTACCCACAACTATAACATTATATCAAATCCACACCATAATATTTAAAAAATTATTTCGAGAAAATTAAATATTTATTCATAAAATCTAGGGTCTCACAATCTCCCCTCCTTATGAAATTTCGCCCTCAAAATTTACGTACGTACCTGGTATGCCGAAGAGGTGAGGATCCCTTGACTTTATTTCAGATTCTAATTCTTTAGGTATAACCTTTGAGTGTTGAATACGATCCTTCTTATCCAAGATTTTAACACGTATCTCCTCATACGTTAAATCTTCTGCTATATCATTTAGTTCTAAATTAATAATGTGGTTTGGTCGTCCACATATTTACGTAACATCGATACGTAAAAAAAACATTCTGAACACGCAACATACTTGGCAGTAAAACGAGTCTATAGGCCATAGTTCCTACTTCATCGAGGATTTCAAATGGGCCAATTAAATCGAGGGTTGAGATTTCCTCTCTTTGTCGATTCTTGCTTCTAGAATAACACCCTCTTGAACCTTCTTCTTCACATTCATCAGCTCCCGGTGTGTAGCTTGAGCGACTTTAACTTTATCGATTAAAGTCGATTCTACTCGTATATTCGTTATCTTCACGTGGGTCCCTAGAGTCTTTAACTCTATCTTCATCACTTGTAAGTTATACGAAATGAGTCTTTGTGTTAACAACATGGCACTCGTAAACGCATCCGATCTTCTACTCAACACGTCAGCTACCACATTCATTTTCCCACAATGGTATTGAATGGTACGATCGTAATATTCAATAGCTCGAGTCAACGTCTTTAGCACGTTATACGTTCGTTTTAGTTGAAGAAATATTTGAGGGTTGTAGAAATGAGTTTTGTACTGGGGTCAATACAAAATTCGATTTCACGCTCTAGGGGTAGGCTAAGAAGTCTTCAAGAATACGTCAGGAAATTTATTAACAACATAAATAAAATTCAAAACTGTGACTCTCGTCCAAGACTTGGATAACATGTCACATTGATACCTATTAACTTGTCACCGTTATTCACAACGTCCCCTACAAAAAGTTCGGCTCCGGTGCATTCCACACAAGGAAGTCAACAACGAAAGGACCGGGGCTCTTTACTTATGGCTTGATATGACAATGATTGACTTTAGTGGTTTGGTTGCTTGAATTTGCATAACAGGTTGGTTAGGAATATGAAAACTAACAACCTTACGAAAAGCATGATGAGTAGTTAACCAATCGATTCCCAAAATTGCATCAAAGGCAAGTATTTTCAAAGAGATAAGATTGACAGGTAACGTGAAAGTGTCAATTTGAATTAAACAAGATTTATAAATAGTGGATGTAATGAAGGTTTCTCCCAACTGAGTTTCAATAGATAAATCAAAATCTATCTTCTCCGGAGTCAAATTTAAACATTGAACACAACTAGATAAAATAAAAGAGTGGTAGAACTGGTATCGAATAAAGTATAGACTTCGCAAGAGTTTATAATTAACTTACCCATAATAACTTCGTTCGGTTTTCTCAACAAACGCTCTCACTTAAACTACCGGATTTGACTTTGTTATAGGGTACATTCCACCCTTAAGTGCTTCTTCACATTCCTGATCCATGATTTGAATCATTATTCTCCGATCCATATCGAATTCGGGTTCACCGCTATGCACATACTAATTCCGAATTCGATGTTGGATTCTTCCAATTGCTGTCCAAAAAGAAAAATCCATTTCATTTATTTTGGCTTTATTGGATCGGACGTCTTTTTCTACAATATCTACGCGTCATGCGGCTTTTACCCATGCATCATCTATTCTCCTTCGTTCAGTTGTTTCTTCTTTCATCAGAACTTTGATCATCGCATTCTCGATTCCACTTCTCAATATCTTATACTACGCCAAAGAGTGCTTACATTCAAGCATCGCACATCGAGTAACACAATTTTGAATTGTTACATCTCTTTGCTCCACGACCGCCTGCCGTTCTTTAGCCTGCTCTTCTAACTCATGAACACGATTTTGTAATGCTAAATTTTGATCATAAAATTCTTCTAACCAATTCTCCTCAGGTTCCTCTTCTTCCTCACTCTCAGCTGCTACCTCTGCAACTAACTCGGGTGCAACTATTAGTTCTTCATTCACCACGTAGATATCTCTAATTTGTACTTCATCTGACATCGCATTAACTTGATTAGTGACTAAAGGTGTCTCAACAGTCACATTCACTCCATTGTGAACATTTTCAGCTTCCATTTCCAAACACTGCCACAAAACAAGGGTTAATTAACATATCACATATTATCCCTATACTATGACCGACTAATTAAATACCAAATAAACTTAGGTAGGTCATACTAGCGAAGGAATTCCCCATATCTTCCCTCCTAGTTCTTGTCTCACATCTCAGCCAGGGATCATATCCCTAAGCTTTGATACCAACTGTGACGCCCCCAAAATAGGTATACATCACCTATTCTGAGTCGCCAAATACATGGTACAAAATTAAAATACAATCTTAAATATACAACATGAGCTGTGAGTTTTAATACAAATATTGTCATATAGACAATATCCACACTCAATGGAGTCCTCATTACATTTATTATTACACTATTTCACAGAATAATGAGGACTACTAATGCACCATCAAGGACCATCACTCTGTTTCCCGACTAGTCCCAGCTACGTTCTCATTTCCTGAAGAGAACAATGAAAGAAAGGGTGACCTCAACTAGCCCAGTAAGAAATATTATGACTAAGATAATGCAGAATAAATTATCATTAGCCTTCAACAATGTTAAACTGATACAATATAACAAACATCAAGTTTAACTGCAGTGGAACAAGCAATCCATTAGAAGAGTCAAGTAGAGAATAAAATCTACTATCTTCTATGATTTAAAAGGTTTTTCATCACTTTTATCGCTGAGACTCAGCTTAATAATTAATCCACATCATCAAATCATCCCTGCACTACAGGACAAGGATATTCTTTAACGGTCCTGATCATGCTATAAAATAATTCATCTTTACACCCTTGGCCGAAGAGAATCCATAGCTATAATCATACCAGAAACTGTCCATCAATGCATTACGGGCCAATGAGGACTTTTCCATATCATTTGTAACATTACGGTCATGATTATACCGAATAATCCCTGGTCATAATCAAACCAAGTCCATCTATATACTACAGGCCACAGATGACTTTCAACATAATATAAACATGAGGATGCTGACAATGATATAGGAATTCAATAAAACAAGTTCAAGAATTAAATTATCCAGGAACTAATAGCGTTCAAATTGTCAACATGATACTTCTTTGTAGAGTAAAATTCAAGAATGCTCAGAAGAATATTTCCATGAAAAGATACTGGATGAAGCGCAAATATCAAGGATATTCCACTAATTTCATGGAGTATAGAAGTCAAAGTTTTAACCAACTGAGTATAATAAAGAATGGATTAACAAAAGAAATCACCAGGCATGCGATAGACTGCACATGCAGGTTATTCCAATAGAATAATAAATAACGGAACCGGTCAAAGAAATTGCACCCGAGCGGGATGTTCCAATGAATAATAACGAATGGAATAACAACGAAATTACCATGCATGCGGTACTTGATAGACAAAGTTATTCCAATGAATACTAATAAAGACGGAACCCAGTCCCGCCAGAAAAACGCATGCATGTGATATATTCCAAATGAATAATAATAAAAGCGGAACCAGTCCCACAGTAAAAGCGTCTGACAAGATATTCCAACAGAATAATAAAGAATGGAATAACAGAAGAATTTCACCCAAGTATAGGATAGCCCGCGTATACAGGTTATTCCAATCGAATAATAAATAATGTAATAACAAAAGTTCTCTTCATGAATACAAAAGAAATAATACCCCTTACGAGTACAACAAATAATATTCCCTACCTTAAGAAGAAGAGTACTGTATATATAAGTAGTGAAGTAGCAGAATACTTACTTCTTTCTCTCTATAGTTTATCTCTCTAGAATTTCAGTGAATTCGTAAGAAAATAATGAAGGAATGAGCTTCTATTTATAGAAAAATGGACTGCATAGTAACTAACTCATGAACGGTCCAGATTGATTTACTTTAATCGACAATTCAATATTTAAAGCAAAATCTTTTAAATAAAATATAATATATTCTATTTATAATCTAATAAAACGAATAACTTTATAAAAGATTTTACTATGCAAACACTATACAGGCACTATGCAAACACTATGCATAATAAAATATAATATATTCTAATTATTGTCTAATAAAACAGATAACTTTATAAAAGTATTATGTTTTATATAAAAAGATTTTACTATGCAAAACACTATGCAGGCACTATGCAACGCTATGCATAATAAAATATAATATATTTTATTTATAGAATAACTTTATAAAAGTATTCTGTTTTATATATAAAGATTTTACTATGCAAAATACTATGCAGGCACTATGCAACATTATGCATAATAGAATATAATATATTCTATTTATAGAATAACTTTATAAAAATATTACATTTTATTACATTAATAATACCAATAAAACAAAAACCGAGTGACTTATCACATAAGCATCAATAATCAATCTTTGTGTGCTACTATGCAACCACACGACATCGTATTTTTTTTACTACCGAGTAGTTCAACGTTATTAACGGTAAAACTTCCATTGTTATTTTTAATAAAATATTTTTGTCGTTTTTCTCATTCCAAATAATAATTACATTGCTATGGGTCCACCAATGATTGTAGTTGCCGCGAATATTCCCTGATAAAACAAATATTTCCTGACCAATCGAATATAATATGACAACTTGCATACTTTGCAAAATTTATAAATACTACCCACAACTATAACATTATATCAAATCCACACCATAATGTTTAAAAAATTATTTCGAGAAAATTAAATATTTATTCATAAAATCTGGGGTCTCACATAAAGTGTTTTTTAAAATAAATTAAAAAGGATTTAATTTAGTTTTTGCTAAACAAGGCTTAATATATTAATTCTTTAAAAATTAAAGGGTTTTGTCAAACAAAGATTTATGGCTTTTGGTTTTCTAATTTTTGAATTTAAATAAAATAAATTAATTAAATTAAAATAATAAATTTAATATATTTATGTTATATACGTTAGTAATTGAAATAGCAATTAGTATTATTAAGAGTTATCAGTTTTATTTCTTACGTTGTTTATCAGTTGGTTTTACGCGTTCTATTTGCTAGCCTAGAGATTACAGTGAGTTGAGAGAATTGTGAGGAAACTTAAGCAATTTCCAGAGATTTTAGCAAAGATTACAAGACTTAACAAGGATTTCAAGCTATTTTAAGGTAATTTATCAAACCTTGATATATATATATATATATATATATATATATATGAATATATGAATTTACGGCATAGTTGTTTGTGTTCTGTGAAATCAAATTTGATGAATTGTGGATATATACTTGGTAAATGTGATGATGCCTGTTGGTGATGCTAGAGTTTATGTTTACACAAGAGATTGCATGCTAATTTTCGTTCTAACAGTAGAAAATTTTGACAGTATATATATTTTCTATGTGGCTTATATAAGTACCAATTTTGATGACCAATTCTTATGTTAAACTGCAAATTGAAGCTTGATTATGTTAGTTCATTAAGAAACGAGCATAACATAATTTGAATGGGGTGATTTAGCCAAGTATTGAAATCACAGTGTTGATTTTTGGGATGAATATCAAAAAATTGAATTTTATATGAAAAACATGGAATTTGAGAAATTAACATAGCTTAAATTATTGTTAAATTGTTTTAATTGGTGAAATATGTTCACAAATATGTTTGTGATAGTTCTATACCATTTTACATGTTATTATCACTGTTTGGTGGGTGAAATTCGTGTTAGTTGGCTTAAGAAAAGTTTCGTAGCTCTGTTCTGACAACAAACTTGAATGCAATGCGTATGGCGCATTGCCGTATCTTATGGCCATTGCTAATGCTACTCAAGATAAAATCAAGCTGGCGGCGGCCAAAGATTCTCGCCTGAACATTGAAGTCATTAATTATGCAGACTTTGGGCATTCAATTTAACTTAGCTTAATGATAGGTTAATGTGTCCAACATGTAACAACAAGGCTAAAACAGAGTTGTGTTATATGGATTATGAATTCAAAGTTGTAAAAGTGATTAGTAGGTTACGAACGCATTATGTGATAACTTAGTTTATACAATGAATATTCACTACTACAAAATAGTAAATAGACAATACTTAAGCCACAACGTTTTTTATAAAAATGTTGTAGTATTTTTTTTACAACGTTTTTAAAAAAAACGTTATAGATAGATATGCAAAAATGTTATCTATTTAAAAGGGTATTTTTTTTGTTTTAACTAAATAACATTTTTTTAAAAACGTTGTCTATCTGATAAAACACGGAGCTCACTTAAAATTAAAAGACTCAAGTCTTTTTCTCTCTGAGGCTCTCTCATTCTTTATCTCCGTGTTCGTCGTTCTCCTTGCAGAAGTTCGTGCCTTCTCCCAAGTCCTTGAGTATGCAAACTCATCTTGTAGTAGATTAGTAGTGAACTCTTTTAGTTAAAAAATCTCGTTGAGACTGAGAGTATCACTCTTATCAAGATTTTGCCCTAGCCCGCCCCAGTCTCTGTGCCGATCCGAAATCTCGTCGTCGCCAAAGAAGGATATCGCCGGCCGTGGGCCTCCTTCCCCGCCATCGCCCCCTCTGCTCCACCGTCGCCGTCCTCTTCTTTTCTATACTACTTTGATCGCCTCTATACTACTTTTTTTCTCTCTACGGTCTTTTAGTATTATCTTCGTAACCATGGGTATGATTCATCATTTTTCGTTCTTTTATTATGAAAGTTTTCATATGTTTTCTCCTTGTAATCATCCGATTTGTATGTGTTTTTTGTTTTCTACATGGGTTCAAACCAAGATCAAGATCGGAATCAACCAGATTAGATCTAGTCTCCTATCGTTGTTTATTCATTTTTACCGAATTTACTTATTTTACTTAGGTTTTGTTTTAATCATGGAAATATGATGTAAAGGATTTGGAAGAATTGGTCGATTGGTGGCCGAGTGGCTTTGCAAAAAGACGATGTTGAGCTCGTTGTCGTTAACGATCCCTTCATTACAACCGATTACATGGTATGCATTCAACTTTTCATTCCTGTTAACGCCAAGATCTTTCTCCACGTCCCAATCACGTAAAGACGCCCCGATCTCGCATACAATAAACACGACAAACACCACAAGCTTAACGGCCGGACCGCCGGGGGATAGCTCAGGCGTGAGAGTAAGTATGTCTGTTCACAAGGTTAACTCGAGAGGATAGTAAAATCTAGTGTGTTGAGAGATTATGCCCATTATCAGTTGTGTGTATGTGAATATATGAAAAACGTACCTCCTTGTAAAGACTTACTCTCCAAGATATAATATCTTCGCCTGGATTACTGTGCCACCCACTACCATCTGACATATCCCCCTGATCTGATGGGTTCTGCCGACTGCATGGAGCTTATCCACTGCTTTTGGCCACTGTTTACACCGCCGGCCGGCTATAATCCCATCCACATTAATGCATGGCAGATATCTCGGTTAACTGTCATGCTATATCATCATTACAAGTCAAAGTAATAGATATTAAGTGACCCAATGGGTTAATCTAACGAACCGACTCGGTCCTATAGGATTAAATAAAGCTAACACAGTGACTGGGCCCAACAAGCCCCACGGCTTAATTATAAAAGCCCAATGGAATAAATTAATAAATGAGCCCAATCTACCCGGCCCAAATAGGAGAAATATCATGTGTAAGATCCCAAATAATTAATAAATGAAATTTAATTTCCTCTAATTATTATTTTGAAATAGTAAGGGTTGATGTGATTAATGTGGATAGTTATGGGTAAAATACGCAAATATTTCAAAATAAACAAGTGGTTATAAAATATTCATTGTTGTCAGGGAATATTCGTTTGGTCGTGGAATATTCAGATCGTTTGGGAATATTCGATGACGACCACAGCATCCATGTGGGCCCCATAACTTAAAAAAGCGATTGGAGGAAGAAAATGACAAATATAAGTTGTTTAAAAATAACTACAGTAGTTATTCTGCATTTAATTGTTGGAATACCGGTGGTTAAAACACGATGAATACGCGTTGTTGTATTTGTAGAAGATACCAGTATTGCACCAATTATTAACTCTTACATAAGAAGGCACTACTCAATAATGGTTCTGATAATTATCGTTCGGTGTTTTATTTTATTGATTCAATAATTGTTGCGTTGATATTTTATATATTGTTGTTGTTTTAATAATTGTCATTACACAAGATTTTTCATTATCGAAGCAATAATTCATATTATCCGAATAATATTATTAGATAACATTATTGGCAATGTCTAGATAGTTCATCTAAGGAGAGGTTTGGTCACCTAATTGTGCGCCAAAGAAGGAGAAATTCTTATTGGAAAGCCCCTTTTTCCTGAACCGCACACGGTTGTCGATATTGTGATTCTCGTAATATTATTTGTGAATAATTAATTATTGATTCATATGATGAGGAAAATATTGATTTTATGTGGATATAGGTGGAGAAAATTTTAATGTGACAATTGTTGAAAATTGAAATTTTATCTTTTTCGATAAAATAATTCATTTAAATATATATAATATTATATTTTAATAATATAATAATGGTGATATTTTTACAACGTAATGTGGGATATATGAGTATACGAGGAGGAAGAGTATTTTTGTTGCAATAAATGTTTAAAACATGTTAAACATGCTTGGTGGACCCCATTTATCGATGAAATTTGATTATAACCTCTAAAATCGCCTTCGTTGTGGATTTCGGTCAATTTCATTTGGAATTTGGAAAAACTTTCTTCGCAAAGTTGTAGAGAATTGAATTTCTATGAAATCTCACGAGATTCAAATTTTTCGACAAAAGGGCTATTTATTATGAATTATTGAAGTTCTGAAGCTCCGAAATAATTGATTTTTGGAAGTTTTAATTATTTATTTTATGAAAAACGTTTTTTTTACTTCTTCTAGAAGGGAGCATGTGGTTTGTATTCAGATTTTCAGATTCTAAGAATGGGCGTAGAAAATTTTTATATATATTATTATTATAATAAATTTTCTGCTTTGGTGTTCTAAGCAATTTCCTATAAATAGGTGCTTAGGTTAGAATTAAAAATCACACCGTAAATCAAGTTTTCTCTCTATATTATCGAGCGTATTCTTGTGAGTATTTTGAGTATACTTTGAGTATTGCTATACGGTGAAAGTTCAAGATATAGCCTATATCCAGTATTCCAGTTAGAAGTACTGATCTTTCGAGGTAAGGGATATTATTTTTTTTTCGTAATGATATTATTTCTTCAATATCATTATGCTGAAATATTGATCTGAAGTTTTTATCAAATTTGGAACTTTTGGTGTCGGGGTTACTATTCACGTATACGGCACTATTCACATATATGGTACTATTCACGAATACTAAGACTATTCATCAAAAATAAAATTTTTCTTTTCGTTCAAAATATCTATTCGGATACTAGCTTTGATTGTATCCATGTTTTGATCATTCTTGAATTTTACACCACTATGATTATTTTTGAGGTATTTTTGGACGTGGATAAAACAAAGTACGAATCCTTAATCCTTAATCCTTGTCATTTTGTTTCACTGGATTCGTTTCTTTTAAAAAATATTTTCATCATCCTCCTCGGTCTTAAATGATGATATTATTGAATATCTTTGGCATGTAGTGCAAAGATGAATGATTTATGATGAATATCTTTGGCCAGTAGTGCAAAGATGAATGATTTCTGATGAATATCTTTGGCCCGTAGTGCAAAGATGAATGATTTTCGATGAATATCTTTGGCCCGTAGTGCAAAGATGAGCAGTGTTTAGATGAACATGACCAATCGGTGAATGTCCTTGGCACTGTAGTGCAAGGATGAATATTTGATCCCAGATATATATTGATTGATGTTTACAGGATAAAATAGGCGATGAACTTTAAAATTCATACATAGAAGATAGTAGTTTGCATTCTCTACTTAACTCTTCTAATGAATTATTATTTCGCCATGAATATTGATTTAAAACTTGTTGTCTATTGTATTCTATTATATTTTTCCTGTTGAAGACTAATGATAATTTTGTTGTATATTATCTTAGTCATAATATTCTTTATTGGGCTAGTCGAGCTCACCCTTTTCCTTTTGTTCCATTTTTCTTCTCGTGGAGGCGAGAATATAGCGAGTACGAGTTGGGGTATGGAATGAAAGTTCTAGGGAGAGTTGTTTAGTAGTCCTCACCATTGTTGTAAAATAATGTATCAATAATTATGATGATGATTTATTTGTATGTGGATATTGTCAGATGGCAATATCTTGTATTTAAACTCACAGTTTTACTATTGTAATAATAAAGTTGTAGTTGTTTCTGTACCGTGTATTGACAACTCAGAATGGGGGATGTAGACTTATTTTGGGGGTGTCACAGTTGGTATCAGAGCTTAGGGATATGATCTCTGGCGGAGATCGAGGAATAGAACTAGGAGGGGAGAGACGAGTAAATCCTTCGCTAGTGTGTCCTACCTAAGCTTATTTGATAGTTGGTCAGTATATAGGGATATTATGTGATATATTGATTTCCTTAATTAACCCTTGTTTTATGACAGTATTTGAGAATGTCGACTGAGAATATTAACAATGGAAATGAGACCGTGGAGACGCCTGTACTCACCAATGAGGAGAACGTGCAACAGGCTGGCAATGTTCCTCCTGTGAACAACACCACTGAGCAGATGATGAACGAGGGGATATTTAGAAGCTTTTTGCAGTTCATGCAAAATCAGACTCGTGTTCAAAACATAGGAGGAAATAATAGCAATTCACGGGTTGTCACAAATGCGGTTCAAAGAGTTGGGACCACGAATTTAAGGGAAAGCCGAGATCCGATCATGGCGAAACATGGGTCAAGCAAATTACCAAGATATTCGATGTCTTGGGATGCACAGAGGAACGAAGGTTCCATTCGCCACCTTTATGTTCCGTGGGCGGTAGACATCGGTGGGAGTCTCGTGAAGCGTACCCATCCGGCCGCAAGACTCAAAGATGTCTTGGGAGACGTTTGAAACTATTTAATGACAAATACTTTCACGAAAGTGTTCGTCATATGAAGGAAGTGGAGTTTATTAGATCAGAAAGAGAACAACATGGCGGTGTCTCGATGAAAGGTAAGTTTGCGAGTTATCTGTGTTTGCACCTCATTTGGTGGAGAATGAGGAACATATGACGCGGATGTTTCGAGAGGTTTGAAACCCGAGATACGCCAAGATCTCATCTCTCATAAATTTTCTCTCTATTAGGATGTTGTTAATGAGGCTCAATTGTTAGAGTGAGATAACGAAAATACGGTCAACCGAGGTACCACAATCGAGGATCATACCAGGAGATAGCGATCAACAAAACAATAATAACCGGTGGAGAAAGAAAAAGGCGGACAAAATGGTAACCACTACGGTGGTAATCATGGCCATGAAAATAGAAGAAGCGAGTGGGAGGAGATTTTAAAAAGAGGAGATTCAACAACGACCATGTGTGAAGAAGACGAGGCAAAGAAGAATCGGTTCCAAGGAGGAGAACGACCACCCATTATATGCTATAAATGCGGAAAGAGGGACATATCGGTCAAAGCGCCCACAACAGTTCGGTATGCTATAATTGTGGAAAGGAAGGACATATCGCTAGATAGATTACGAGAGCGAAACCTAGTTCAATGAGGACGGTGACTCAAAAGATCCCGTAAAAAAGTCAAAGTCAGCTGTTCTGGAAGAGCGTTTGTTGTGATTTGGTCAAAATGCGAGGAACCCAAACGAGGTGATCACGGTAAGTTTATTTATAAATTCTTGTGAAGTTTATACTTCACTAGATACCGTGCTACCCATTCATTTATCTCTCTCCGCTTGTGCTCAACGTTTAAACTTGACTCGAGAAATTAGACTTTGACCTATCTCGTGGAAACTCCGTTAGGAGAAACTTTCATCACATCCATGTTTATAAATCTTGTCTAATCCATGTTGGCACCCTTATCTTACTGTTGACCTTATCTCTTTAAAGATACTTGCTTTTGATGTGATTTTAGGGATTGATTGGTTAACTACTCATCATGCCAAAATTGATTGTTTTCGTAAGGTTGTTAGCTTTCATATTCCTAACCTGTTGTTCAAATTCAAGCAACTAAACCATTAAAATCAATCACTGTCATATCTAATCATAAAGCTATCCGTTTATTAAAAAACGGATGTCAAGCTTTCTTAGCCCATGTTATGGATTTGAATAAAGACACGTCAAAATTGAATAATATTCTGTTGTTATTAACTTTCCCGACGTATTTCTTCGAAGAACTTCCCGGCCTACCCCGTAACGTGAAGTTGAATTCTTTATTGACCTTGAACCCGTACAAAGCCCATTTCTAAAACCCCATATCGAATGGCTCTATTGAACTTCAGAGTTAAAGGTCCAACTACAGGAGTTGTTGGACATTGGTTTCATTAAATCTAGTACATCTCCTTGGGGTGCTCTGTTTTATTTGTAAAGAAGAAAGACGGGAGTATGCGATTTTGTATTGACTATCTGGAATTGAACCATGTCACTATCAAGAATAGGTATCCTCTACCTCGTATTGATGACTTGTTTGACTAGTTGCAAGGAGCACAATTCTTTTCAAAAATCGATCTTCGATTACGGATATCATCAACCAAGATTAGAACCGAGGATATTCCAAAGGCGCCTTTTAGAACTCGATGACGGGCATTATGAATTCTTAGTTATGTCTTTCGGATTGACTAATGCTCCTGCATGGCTTTCATGGATATGATGAACCGAGTATTCAAAGAGTATTTGGATCATTCAGTAGTTGTCATTATTGATGACATCCTCATATATTCCAAAAGTCGTGAAGATCATGAGCACCATTTGAAATTTGGTACTCCAAAGGCTTCGTGAAAACAAGCTTTATGTCAAGTTAAAGAAATGCGAGTTCGGCGAGGAAGTAGCATTTCTTGGGCATGTGGTGTCAAAACATGGAGTATCTCATTGACGTGAAGATTGAAGCAATACAAAGTTAGAACAGCAAGTCGGTGATTGAAACGTAGCTTTTTGGGCTTAAATGGTTATTATCGGAGATTTGTGGAAGGGTTTTCTCGAATCGCTACTCGTGAACTCATCTAACTCGGAAGGATACAAAAATTCGTTTGGAGCGAAGAATGCGAGAAGAGTTTCAAGAGCTTAAGAGGAGACTTATTTTAAGACTGTTCTAACAATACCATCCGGTTCGGATGGATTTGTTATCTCAACGATGCTTGGGCAAAGGGTTACGATATGTTCTCATGCAACGTGGGAAAGTCATAGCCTATGCCTCGCATGACAACTTAAAGAATATGAGAGGAATTATCCTACTCATGATCTAGAGTTAGCGGTGATGCGTTGCCGCTAAAGATCTGGAGGCACTATCTATATGGGGAGAAAGTGGAGATATATTCGGACCATAAAAGCCTTAAATATTTCTTCACTCAAAAAGAACTTAACATGCTTGGCGGTTGTCGTTGGCTCGAGCTATTGAAAGACTACGACCACACTATTCAATACCATCCCGAAAAGCGAACGTGGTAGGCGGTAGCGTTGAGTAGAAGATCATATGCGAACGCGAGGCGATGATGTCAAGTATCGCATAGAGCCAACTTTAATAGAAAAAGTTAAGGTTGCTCAAGCCACCGCCTTGAGTGATGCATATGAAGAAGAAAGTACAAGAAGGAGCTATTCCTAAGCGAGAATTGATGAAGAAGGAATACTTTGAGTCCACTCCGGACTTTGTGTTCCTAACGATTACGATTTGAAGTACAAGATTATGATGGAGGCACACAATACACCATTTGCAATCCATCCGGAAGTACTAAAATGTATCGTGATCTTGACATACATTTTGGTGGAACAATATGAAGAGAGAGATTGCAAAGTTTATCTCAACATGTTTAACTTGTCAGCGTGTAAAGGCGGAGCATCAAGTGCCTAAGGGACCATTGCAACCACTTGAGATTCCGAAATGGAAGTGGGAACACATTACCATGGATTTCGTTCACGGGACTTCCACGGTTTCTTAAGGCATAAATGCTATTTGGGTTATTGTTGATAGATTAACCAAGTCCTGGTCATTTTTGCCGATACGGAGACTTATTCCCTTGAACGTCTTGCTCAAATGTACGTAAATGAGATTGTGAGATTGCATGGCATGCCCGGTATCCATAGTTTTGGATCGTGACCCAAGATTCACTTCAAGATTTTGGGTTAGCTTGCAAAAAGCTATGGGTACAGATTTAAGATTGATTCGGACATACCATCCTCAAAGCGGACGGACAATCGGAGAGGACTATTCAAACTCTTGAAGATTTATTAAGACGTGTCCTAGACTTCAAAGGCGGTTGGGATAAGTATTTACCATTGGTGGAATTCTCCTACAACAACAGATTATCGAGCAAGTATAGGTGTGGCCCCATTGAAGCATTATATGGGACGAAAGTGTCGCTCTCAATATGTTGGATGAGGTGGGTGAAGCAACATTGTTGGGACCCAAAGTTAGTATGTATGATCACCGAAAAGATCCAAATGATTCGACAAACGATATAAAAGCGGCACAAGATCGACAAAAGAGTTATGCGGATCTTCATTGAAAGGATGTGGAATTTAGTATAGGGGATCATGTATTGTTGCGTGTTCCCATGGAAGGGAGTTACAAGATTCGGGAAGAGAGGAAAGCTCAACCCACGATTTATTGGTCCATTTTAAATTCTTGACCGAAAGTAGGAAATGTAGCCTATAGACTCGCGTTACCTCCAAGTATGTCTCGTGTTCATAATGTGTTTCACATATCAGACTTCGTAAATATGTGAAAGACACGAATCACGTTATTGAGTTAGAAACCCGGACGAGATAATAGAAGACTTAACGATGATGAGGAAGTACTGTCAAGATCTTGGATAGGAAGGAGCATGTCCTACACGACGAAGGTCATACCACAAGTTAAAGTCTTGTGGAGAAACCATGTTATAGAGGAAATGACCGGGAGTTGGAAAGCGGAAATGAAAGCGAGGTATCCTCATCTTTTCAAACACACGAATGTACGTCGTCAATTTCGAGGACGAAATTTCATAAGGAGGGAGGTTGTAAGATCCCAAATAATTAATAAATGAAATTTAATTTCCTCTAATTATTATTTTGAAATAGTAAGGGTTGATGTGATTAATGTGGATAGTTATGGGTAAAATACTTAAATATTTCAAAATAAGCAAGTGGTTATAAAATATTCATTGTTGTCGGGGAATATTCGTTTGGTCATGGAATATTAAATCTTGTCGGAGAATATTAAATGCGACCAGTATGACCATGTGTGGGCCCCATAACGAAAAGCGATTGGAGGAAGAAAATGACAAATATAAGTTGTTTAAAAATAACTTGGCGTAGAAGTTATTCTTTTAATCGTTGGAATACCGTTGGTTAAAACACGATGTACGCGTTGTTGCATCAGTGGTAATAGCACGGTATTGCACCAATTATTGACTCTTACATAAGAAGGCACTACTCAATAATGGTTACGATGAATTATTGCATCAGGTGTTTTATTTTATTGATTCAATAATTCTTTGCGTTGATATTTTATATTCTTTGTTGTTTTAATAATTGTCATTAATAATTATTTTTCATTATCGAAGCAATAATTCATATTATCTGAATAATATTATTAGATAACATTATTGGCAATGTCTAGATAGTTTACATCTAAGGAGAGGTTTGGTCACCTAATTATGCGCTTGATAAGGAGAAATTCTTATGGAAAGCCCCCTTTTCCAGGAGCGCACGGTTGTCAATATTGTGATTACGTAATATTATTTGTGAATAATTAATTATTGATTCATATGATGAGGAAAATATTGATTTTATGTGGATATAGGTGGAGAAAATTTTTAATGTGACAATTGTTGAAAATTGAAATTTTATCTTTTTCGATAAAATAATTCATTTAAATATATATAATATTATATTTTAATAATATAATAATGGTGATATTTTTACAACGAATGTGGGATATATGAGTATACGAGGAGGAAGAGTATTTTTGTTGCAATAAATGTTTAAAACATGCTAAACATGTCGGTGGACCCCATTTATTGAGTGAAATTTGATTATAGCCTCTAAAATCGCTTGCTTTTGTGGATTTGGTCAATTTACATTTTGAATTTGGAAAAACTTTCTTACGGAAAGTTGTAGAGAATTAATTTCCTATAAAAATTTGCAAGATTCAAATTTTCCGACAAAAGGGCTATTCATTATGAATTATTGAAGTTCGAACCTCTGAAATAATGGATTTTAGAAGTTTTAATTATTTATTTTATGAAAAACGCTTTTTTTTACTTCTTCTAGAAGGGAGCATGTGGTTTGTATTGATTTTCAGATTCTAAGAATGGGCGTGAGAAAATTTTTATATATATTATTATTATAATAAATTTTCTACTTTGGTGTTCTAAGCAATTTCTATAAATAAGTGCTTAGATTAGAATTGAAAATCACACCGTAAATCAAGTTTTCTCTATATTATTATCGAGCGTATTCTTGTGAGTATTTTGAGTATACTTTGAGTATTGCTATACGGTGAAAGTTCAAGATATAGCCTATATCCAGTATTCCAGTTAGAAGTACTGATCTTTCGAGGTAAGGGATATTATTTTTTTCGTAATGATATTATTTCTTCAATATCATTATGCTGAAATATTGATCTGAAGTTTTTATCAAATTTGGAACTTTTGGTGTCGGGGTTACTATTCACGTATACGGCACTATTCACGTATATGGTACTATTCACGAATACGGCACTATTCATCGAAAAATAAAAATTTTCTTTTCGTCCAAAATATCTATTCTGGATACTAGCTTTGATTGTATCCATGTTTTGATCATTCTTGAATTTTACACCACTATGATTATTTTTGAGGTATTTTTGGACGTGGATAAAACAAAGTACGAATCCTTAATCCTTAATCCTTGTCATTTTGTTTCACTGGATTCGTTTCTTTAAAAAAATATTTTCATCATCCTCAGTCTTAAATGATGATATTATTGAATATATTTGGCCTGTAGTGCAAAAGATGAATGATTTATAATGAATATCTTTGGCCGATGGTGCAAAAGATGAATGAATGATTTCGATGAATATCTTTGGCCGTAGTGCAAAAGATGAATGATTTCGATGAATATCTTTGGCCGTAGTGCAAAGATGAGCAGTGTTTAGATGAACATGACCAACTGGTGAATGTCTTTGGCCTGTAGTGCAAGGATGAATATTTGATCCCAGATATATATTGATTGATGTTATAGGGATAAAAATAGATGATGAACTTTAAAATTCATACATAGAAGATAGTAGTTTGCATTCTCTACTTAACTCTTCTAATGAATTATTATTTCCGCTGCGAATATTGATTTAAAACTTGTTCTCTATTGTATTCTATTATATTTTTCCCTGTTGAAGACTAACGATAATTTTGTTGTATATTATCTTAGTCATAATATTTTTCTTGGGCTAGTCGAGCTCACCCTTTTCCTTTTTGTTCCATTTTTCTTCTCGGGAGGCGAGAATATAAGCGAGTGCAATTCGGGGTATGGAATGAAAGTTCTAGGGAGAGTTGTTTAGTAGTCCTCACCATTGTTGTAAAATAATGTATCAATAATTATGATGAGGATTTATTTGTATGTGGATATTGTCTAGATGGCAATATATCGTATTTAAACTCACAGCTTTTACTATTGTAATAATAAAGTTGTAGTTATTTCATGCATCTGTATTGAATAACTCGAGAATGGGGGATGTAGACCTATTTTGGGGGTGTCACATCATGACCCAACATTACCCCCTAGTTTTTTGTTTAAACAGGATGTTTAATGGAAAACTATAAACGGTCCACGATATCAGGATTTATTAGAGGTCTAAAATAGGAAATAATTGAGGCATACCCACTTTAATGCAAGAAATGGGACGAGGGATGGATGGATGCCCATAGAAACAAGCCCAATCGGATAAAGGATTTGAATTTGAACAAGATGGACCAATAATTAGAAACTCAACAGTTAGGCCCAATCTGATAAGATATCCAAAGGTCGTCCCAAACACGTCCCATTCAATTCTCATCATCACGACATTTAAATGTGCGCCTCGTTCCCTCGTGGTAAATCACATTATAAAAGGTAAACTTTACCAATTCGAGCGGTTTTACCTGCTAATTTGAAATTCGAACCTTTGAGCTTTCTTCTCCTTCTCAGAAATTCTCTTTCTAGCTTTCGGGACCTCAACAATGGTGAATCCAAGCCAGATTCCTTCAAGTTCCTCTCACTCAAACCCTAACCAAGAGGGTTCGAGTGCAAACCCACCATCTCCTGCTGATTTTTTCAAGGATGGGGAACAATTTCCTTATGCCAACATCCCATCTACCATCACGGAATCCGAGATACGAGCACTCCGGATTCGATACCAGATTCCGGACAACTACGCCATAAGGGCTCCTGCTCCGGAGGAGCGAATGTACCAGCGACCAGACGGCTGGGTCGCCATGCCGGCTACCTTTCTAGAGAAAGGGATTCGTCTACCCCTTCACGCCTTCATCGTTACCCTCCTAGGGTTCATAGGAGTGGGTTTTGCTCAGTTGGTGCCCAACTCTTACATCCACATACAGACATTCATTGCCTTCTGCCACGAACTGGGGGTTACTCCCTCCGTCGACCTTTTCTTCACCCTTTTCTCGGCTGGTAGATCCGGAGAACGAGGGTTCAAGATGCTAAGCAAACAATCTCCACGCCCAAACTCTAAGTTCGAGAAGAGGCCACTGATGAGCACCCCTTCGAGCAACAAAGGCTGGCACGAGAAATGGTTCTTCATCACTGGACCAGAGATCTCTTCTCTTCCAGACTGGACCACCCTAGAACGGATCTCTGCCGACTTTGGTGACATTCCCGAAGAGCGCGTGAGGGAAATGGGAGATTTTCTGAAGAAGATCCCTCCACAAGAATGGAGTTTTACCGTGTTGACCAAACAAGCCTGGCTGTATGATCATAAATGTAAGTTTTGAATAACTTTGCAATATAATTTCTGAGGTATTTATGTGGCAAGGATTTTAATATGCGGTTATTTGCAGTGTCCCTGATCAAACCAACTTCTTCGGAAGTGAAAGATTTGGGAGATTTTTTGGCGGGGAGGACTTCGGAGGCGAATGAAGAGCTTCCTACTGAAGAGCCTTCCCGAACCGACCCCCCTACCTCCGACCCAGCACCTACTCCCCTTCGGAATGATGAACCTGAAGCCGACGAGCCTTTCATTCCTGAAGAAGACCTCCGACCTCGCCGAAGGAAGAAGGCTGCTAAAAAGGCTAGAACTACCCCTCGCGAGATAGATCCTGAAAGCGACGAGGAGGTTCTTCCCGAAGCAAACCCACAAACAACTCCTCCAACTGACCCTGTCACCACACCTTCTGAATCAGCCCCAATAAAGAGGAGTCTACTTGACATACCTCTACATGATCGCAAGCGAAAGTCCTTCGTGCCAAAAAATTAAGATCAAAATAATTCCCTCACCTGGCCGTAGAAGAACTCGCGTCCCTTCAACTTCAACAATTGACCCCCAACCGAAACTCAAACACACGATCTTTGGTGGTTGGTCAAGCCGAGCCCCTCACCGTCCGAAAAAGAAAACAACCTTCTGGACTGACCGGCCTGAGTTCAACCTACGCCCTTCTTTAACTCCTGAGCCTATACCTGCTCGATCTCCTTCCCCAGAGGCGGTACATGCGGATCCCTCACCGGTTCGCAGTCAACCTGTGCCTTCTCCTCCAAGACACACGACTACCGAATTCCAGCAGGATGCCATGGCCTCTCCAACAATGTGGCCTCGATTTAACGCCAACTTCCCCTTTCAACTGTTCGAAGCCTTCGTTCGTGAGATCGATGACCACCGATTTGGGAACAGTACGAATAGGGACTTGCTTAGCGAAGGCATGAGCTACTTGGCGAAGGTAAATGGCTCCCTCCTTCCTCTGCTTTCCATACTTATTTTCGTACTCGTATATCTGAAAATTAATCAAATCATCTTGAACATATGCATGTGCAAATCTCAGATTTAAAGGCGTCTGCGTCCAAGATCTCTCGAGGCTGAATCCGAAGAGGAGGCGCTGAGGAAGGAGAACTCCATCCTGAAGTTTGCCTTGGCTCGGGAAAGGACCCAACGTGAAGGCATCCTTCATACCAATGAAGGACTTCAGAAAGAGTTGGCCCAAGCCAAGGAAGATGTGAAGGCCTCCAAGGAAGAACTGAAGTCGACTAAAGCACAGCATGCTGAAATCGTTAATATGAACGTCGACTTGGTTCAAAGGAGTGAACTAAGGATGAATAAGATCAAGGAGCTGAAGGCTAATGCTAAGATCTTGACCAAGACGATCCATAAGCTGGAGCGGGAAGAAACCCGTCGAGATGAATATCTAAGAAGATTTCGAACAAGAAATTCGAGAACTCAAGGCTCTTCGGGACCTTGGGCCTCCTTTGAGTGATGCTCTTCGCAAAGAGATATGTGAAGAGTATCGGAATTCGGATGAAATTAATGGAGAAATAATGAGGATTCATACGGAAAGCTACTGAGCTCTGCTAGAAGTCGTGGCAAGGAAAAGTCGATCAAAGCCAACTTAGATCCATACTTGCTCGACTCTTGGATGATGAGGATCTTGCTGAAGCAACAAACTTATGTTTCTCTTCGGTTTTATTTAAAAATATTTGTAAAAACTTTACATTTATTTTACCTTTTGTAAATAAATTAAGTATTAATGAAAAGTGATCTTCTTCCTTATGACTTCAAATATTTTTACTTTACATCAATACTTCAATATGAATTTATATGGACAAATATACAAAAACCCTTCGAGGATTTAACTCAAATTGTTAATTAACAATTAAGTATGTCATATAATGAGATAAAGTGATTTAAAGAACGAGGCATTCCGAACTCAACACTTAGAAAAAATTCAGGTAATAAAGTAAAGAGACACTTATTCAGTTACCGAAGTGTGAGACAGATCTGCTTCATTGGGAATTTGTTTACCTCGAAAGGCCTAACAATGCTTTAAGGATGACACTTGCCTACCACGAAGGGCCTGACAAGGTCTAAGTGACGACAATTGCCTACCACGAAGGGCCTGACAATGCCTTAAGGATGACACTTGCCTACCACGAAGGGCCTGACAAGGTCTAAGTGATGACAATTGCCTACCACGAAGGGCCTGACAATGCCTTAAGGATGACAATTGCCTACCACGAAGGGCCTGACAATGCCTTAAGGACCACCTGCCGAAGAGGCTACCATCGAATGGTCAGCAAGTCCTCCCGAACCTCTTAACACCAATGACGTTTGCCTACCACGAAGGGCCTGACAAACTCATAAGGACCACCTGCCGAAGAGGCTACCATCGAATGGTCAGCGAGTCCTCCCGAACCTCCTAACACCAATGAAGTTTGCCTACCACGAAGGGCCTGACAAACTCATAAGGACCACCTGCCGAAGAGGCTACCATCGAATGGTCAGCGAGTCCTCCCGAACCTCCTAACACCAATGAAGTTTGCCTACCACGAAGGGCCTGACAAACTTATAAGGACCACTGCTAGAAGAGGCTACCATCGAATGGTCGTGAGTCCTCCGAACCTCCTAACACCAATGAACCGAAAGCAAAGAACAGAGACAAAATTTGTTTGAGAGAAAGAGGAATTTTATTGATGATGATGTAAATATTTCTGAGACTTTTCGATGTAATCGACATTGAATCTACTGAAAGTACTTTCTAAGCCTGCCAGCGTGCCAAGTGTTTTTAATTACTGATCAATCTAATGCCTTCAAACGATAAGTCCCTGGCTTCGGTACTTCAGTGATTTCGTAGGGTCCTTCCCAATTTGGCATCAGCTTCCCAGATTCTAAGGTGTAGATGCTTCGACTTCTCTGAGGATAAAATCTCCTACTTCAAATCTGCTGAAGCTTTACCCCTATTATAATGCTTAGCCACTCTTCACGATATAAGTGCCAATTTGATTAAATTTGTTTCTCGACTTCTTCAAGCAAATCAAGATTGGCCTTGAATTTCTTCTTCATTGTAGATCTCTCTGAATTGACTAACTCGAAGACTTGGAGATCCAATTTCAAGCGGGACTAAGGCATCGATTGCCATAAGCCAATCTGAAAAGGTGAATCCTCGTCAGAGTCCCTGAGTAGTTCGATAAGCCCATATAGTACACTTAGCGACTCTTACGGCCATCGCGCTTTAGCTTCCGTCAACCTACGCTTGATCCCATTCAATGGCGTTCATTGGTTACTTCAACTCCGTCCGTTTGATTGAGGATGAGCCCATGAAGTCTTTTCATTGCGGATCCCCAATACGCGCCAAAAATGCTTCAAACTTCAATCCTACAAACCGGCGTCCATTATCCGAATCTACCACCTTAGGAATTCCAAAAGCGGAATACCCACCGATTCTTTCATTTAATTTTAAACACTCTGTTCCGTTATTGACCTAAGTGGCTTTGCTTCTACCCATTTGGTCATATAGTCTATGGCAACTATAACAAAACTGACCTGACCTTTTGCTTTTGGTAGTGGACCCAGTATATCAACCCCCCAGACAGCGAAGGGTATAGGAGATAAGATCGAGTATAGCTCTTCCGGTGGCTGATGAGGTATTGGACTGTTGAGCTGGCACTTCTCGCATTTCTTCACGTACTCAGTTGCTTCCTTGAAGATAGTAGGCCAGTAGTACCCCTGACGAAGTACTTTATAGGCTAATGACTTAGCAGCCATATGGTCGCCACAAATGCCTTCATGCACTTCTCGGAGAGCATATTCAGCTTCGGATGGAGTTAAACATTTTAATAATGGAGACGAGAAGGCCCTTCGGAAAAGATCCCCATCAATCAGAACAAAATTGGCACTCTTGTACTTGATTTTCTTGGCAAGCATCCGATCCGAGGGTAAGACGCCATCAGCCAAATATTCTAGGTAGGGAGTCAACCAGCAGTTGGTTCGGTCAATGCACATTACCACTTCATGATGAACACTAGGATGTTGCAAAATTTCCAGGTACACCGATCCTTCAAAAACATTAACATCCGTAGTGGCTAGTCTGGCAAGTGCATCAGCAATGGAATTGTTGTTACGCTCGACCCCCTGAAACTCGTAGGATTGGAAATACTGAAGTCGTTCCTTCAATTCGGCCAAATACTTGATCATTCTCGGACCTCGAGCTTCGTATTCCCCAGAGAATTGTTTAACGACTAACTGAGAATCACTGAAGATGACTATTCTCTGCACTTCAAGACTCTTCGCTAATAAAACCGCTAATATCGCCTCATACTCAAACCGTTGTTCGTTGCTTTGAACTAAAATCGATGGCTCTTTGCACCTTGAATCCTCGGGACTCGTCAAGATAATCCCTGCTCCACTGACGTCCGAAGTAGAAGACTCATCTGCATATAGCGTCCATTAACTCTCCTTCTGTTGAAGAACGGCAACTGCTCTGTCAGATCCTTCAGCCTCGACCACGACTTCATCAGCTTCAGAAAACGAACACTCAACCACAAAATTAACCAAGGCTTGGCCTTTGATGGCGGTTCGGGGATGATATTCAATAAAGAATTGGGACAACTCCATCGTCCATGCAAATTTAGTCCCCGATACCTCTGGTTTGCCCATAATCTTCTTTAAAAGTCGATACGTGTATACTATTACCAGTCTACCCTGAAAGTATTGCCTAAGCTTTCAACTAGCAATTATTAAAGCAAAAGCAAACTTCTCAATGTTTGGGTACCTTGTTTCAGCATCCCGAAGGACGTGGCTTACATAATAAACCGGGTGCTGCTTACCCCCGACTTCACGCACCAAAACCGCTCCTATTACCAACGAGCTAGCTGCTAGGTACAAATATAGAGGCTCGGCAGGAACGGGCTTCACCAGCAAAGGCGCCGAAGATAAGTAGGACTTGATGCTTTGAAAGGCGTCTTCACACTCCGAAGTCCATTGGAACGTTTTTGCATTCTTCGGCCCTTTCAATGTGTCAAAAAACGGCAAACATCTTTCTGCCGACTTGGACATGAACCTCCGTAAAGCTACAATCCTTCCAGTCAGACGTTGAACATCTTTAAATAACTGAGGAGTCTTCATGTTCAGGATCGCTCGAATCTTCTCTGGATTGGCTTCAATTCCTCTTCGACTGACAAGATAACCCAGAAATTTGCCAGCACCCAGACCGAAAGTGCACTTAGTGGGATTCAGCCTCAAGTTATGATGACGAATAGTCTGAAAACATTCCTCTAAATCATCCAAATGCTTATGCACCAACATGCTTTTGACAATCATGTCATCCACATACACCTCAATATTCCTACCCAACTGATATCTGAAGATATGGTTCATCATCCTCTGGTACGTGGCTCCGGCATTGATGAGGCCGAAAGTCATTTTCTTATAGGCATATACCGAACGATGCGTAATGAACGCCGTCTTCGGTATATCCTCTTTACACATGGAGATCTGATGATACCCAGAGAATGCATACATAAAACTTAATAAAGCATACCCCAAAGTGGCATCAATGAGTTGATCGATGTGGGGCAGCGGGTAGAAATCCTTCGGGCAGGCCTTGTTCAGATCAGTATAATCAATGCAGACCCGCCATTTGCCATTCTTCTTCTGGACCAGCACCACATTAGCCATCCACTGCGGGTAGTCAATCTCAAAGATGAAGTCAGCTGCCAACAGTTTTGCAATCTCGTCATCTATGATCCGTTGACGCTCAGGTGCAAAGATCCTCCTCTTCTGCCGCACCGTCTTTTTTGACGGGTCCACTTCCAATCGATGCTCAAAGAATATCCTCGCCTTACTCGGCATATCCACGAGGTTCCCATGCGAAGATATCAACATAACACCTCAGGAGTTCTATGAGGTTCTTCAGGAGAGGTTCTGGCAAGCCCGAACCTATTTTCACCGTTTTGCCCGCCTTGCCCGGGATGAGCTCTATCTCCTCCGTTTCTTGGTGGCACGATGATGACGGTTCGGAACTACTCTCGGTGAAGGGTTCGATCTCTATTGCCATGGTGCGCTTACGCGATACCCTACACTCAAGTAATAATGACATTTCGTAACACCTTACGGCAGATCAAATCTCCTTTCACCTCCCCAACCCCATGAGCCGTAGGAAATTTGATTTTGAAATGAGGTATTGATGTTACAACTTGCAAAGCAATTAAAGTGGGCCTCCCCAAAATTGCATTATAAGCGAGAATCTACATGCACAACATAAAATTTGCAAATAATTTCTACACATGAGAGCCATTCCAAATACGATTGGCGATTCAATGGTCCCGACCACCTTAACTTAGGATCATTCTTTGAAACCATAAAGAGGAGCCTCCTCCCCTATTTCCATCTTTTGCCCGTCCAGATTCCTCCTTTGATAAGAATGGGCATACAGGATGTCCACAGAAGACCCATTATCTACCATCATCCTTTTCATATCCACCGAACCCACTTGTGCAGACAGCACCAATGATCCTTCATGCGGTTCGATGACTTAGAAAAGGTAATCTTCATCAAGAAAAGAGATCACCGTATTCGGATAAGGTCTATCGGTCTTGAGGGAAGGTACCGCCACCAACATGGACCGAATCAAATAGCTTAGCGCTTCTTTCCAACGAGCTTGCTGAAGAAGTACCCCGATGATGACATCTATCACATGCCTTGCAGTGACCGAGCCGGGTAACGTATTGGTGATTCAGTTAATTTGTCGGAGACGAGTATTGATCCGTTGTTGATTAGTTCTGGCAGCCACATACTGAACTAAAGTCCCACCTTGCACCTTTCTTTCAATGAAGTCTTTTAAACTGGCGCAATCATTTGTATCATGACCCGAAGCTTGATGGTAATCACAATACTTACGAGGATTCCCTTTTAGGGCAGCGTTATCTCGAGGTGGCTCAAAGATAGGTTGATTTTGATCGATCCAAGATAATGACTCGCTCGCATTAAGCGCCGTGTATGTCCGATTTACTCTATGGGTTGGAGCGGACGAACGTCCTCCACCCTGCCTCCAATTGTTGTACCTCTTCGTCCCGCCCTCATGACGGTCTCTATTCCCTTCATTCTTCTTCTGGTCTTCATCGGTCTTGTCCCGATCTGTCTCTTTAAGCCGATCTGAAGGACGCTTGAGGCTACTCATGGCTTCCTCCACCACGATATAGCCTTCGGCTTTGTCAAAGGCTTCAGCGAGACTCTTCGGGTGGTTAAACATAAGTTTTTTCACCAACTTTTCCGATTTGACTAGATCTAACCCATTCTGAAACAGTCCCACAGCCTGTAGATCGTTCAAATCTACCACTTGGCCGACTGCTTCCCGGAACCGCTTCACATACTGGCCCAAAGACTCATTAGAGGACTGCCGAACTTGAGCCAATGAACCAGTTGGTTTTCCCCTCCTTCTGTTACTCCCAAAGCGAGCATGAAATTTACTTCACATATCTTCCCAAGAAGAGATTGAATCTGAGGGTAAGGTCCCCATCCACTGCCGGGCATCCTTTCTAAGAGTTGTGACAAAAGTATGGCATTTAGCAGCATCGCTAAAGTCATAATAATCCATAAGTCGGTCCAACGCCTGACTATGGTCGTAAGGGTCCCCCGATCCGTCATAACTTTCGATATGGGGCAACTTCTTGGTGGGATCAGCTTTTTTCTAAGAATCTCGCGGAAAAAGGGATGCCTTCTTTCCGGAGTGTCTTTGGTTTTTCGCACTTTACAAAGTCGCTTCAAGCTCCTTCAATTCTTTAACCAGATACTCCACGCCTTCTGGTTGAGATGATGCCTCCTTCTCCGGTGACCCCTTCTTCCTATACGCAGACCGGATTCTTTCAACAGAACCTTCAACTTTAGAGGGGCTTCTCCGCTGACGAGTGTCTACAGGGCGGGGTGCCCTCAGTAGACTCTCGGGAGTATGTCCTCGGGATATACTTCGCCTCTGAACCCGGGCACTATGGTGAGAATGTGCAACGACAAGGGCATTCTTTGCATGCTCTGGAGTGCGATCCCTGGATCGACCTCTTCTCTCGCTTCGTCCCTGTCCCTTAGAATCGGCAAGGTGATATGTCCTCTTTGATCTTGGAGGAGTATGGCTTCGGGACCTTCTTCTCTCCCTAGTTCGGCCCAGAGCGATCACGCACGAATGAGCGGGGTTCCTTCCCACTCCGATGCCCTTGCTCTTCGGATTGGACATAGCTGAGCTCTTCATCTCTCAACTCTGCCATCCGAGCCATCTGCTCAGCTATATCCTGACGCTGCTTCAAAAGTACTTCCATAGCTTTATCCGCCTCATCTGCCATCTTAGCCAACCGGGAGGCCTTTGCATCCTGGTCATCTCGGTATCGAGTTCTAGGCGAGGTGCCTTCTACTCGTTTTCGACCATGGCCAGACCCCTTCTCATGGGAATACCGACTTACGCTTCGCTTACTTACCGCCTCCGGTAGAGAATCTTGGTGAGCGTTTGAATATGTGTCTTAGCATGAACACTTATGGTTGGTCCCAAACGATCTTTGGCAGATATTCGCGGTATTGATTCACTGACAGTCATCGGCTGTCCTTCGGGTGTAGGTGTTCTACTCTTCCCCATGAAAACTGAATAGAATAAAACACACTCTGTGATTGAAAAATACTCAAGACACTAGAACTCAGCCCTCCTTCTAGCGCCAATGTTAACGCCAGGATCTTTCTCCACGTCCCAATCACGAAAAGCGCCCACGATCTGCTTACGATAAACACGACAAACACTACAAGCTTGTGGTGGGATGGCCGGTGGATAGCTCAGCGTGAGAGAGAGTAAGTATGTCTATTCACAAGGTTAACTCGAGAGGATAGTAAAATCTAGTGTGTTGAGAGATTATGCCCATTATCAGTTGTGTGTATGTGAATATATGAAAAACGTACCTCCTTGTAAAGACTTACTCTCCGAGATATAATATCTTCGCCTGGATTACTGTGCCACCCACTACCATCTGACATATCCCCTCGATCGATGGGTTCTAAATCGCATGAAGCTTATCCAATGCTTGCTTTTGTTTATTATTTACCGTACGGGCTATAATCCCATCCACATTAATGCATGGCGAGATATCTCTTGGTCATTGTCATCTTATATATCATCGTCAAAGTAATAGATATTAAGTGACCCAATGGGTTAATCAACGAAATACCCAGTCATATAGGATTAAATAAAGCTAACACGTGATTTGGGCCCAACAAGCCCCACGGCTTAAATTATAAAAGCCAATGGAATAAATTAATAAATGAAAGCCCAATCTACCTTACGTAAAATAGGAGAAATATCATGACCCAACAATTCCAATTGCTTGTACGTCATGGTTCTGTTTGAATGAATTTATTTGAATTTTCACTATATCTTACTGACCTGGAATTTCTAGTTGGCTAATTTAACTTTTATGGCTTTTTTCTCTCTCAAGATTTTAGGATTTTAACTGAGGTTGCATGCATAGAGAATTTGGTATTGATAGATTATACATGAAAGATATGTACAACCAATTTTAATGAGCCGTTTATATACTCTGCTGAGCTATATGGGGTACATTACTCTGCTGAAATTGCTCGTGACGAAAAGGTTTTTCATGTTTCCACTTTCTGTCATTTTTTGTTTCTCCTTTTGGGTGAGAATTAGTTCTATTACACTCTAGATGGGAATTCAATTTCAGGGTCATCTAGTGCCTAAGAAATCTATATTTCCTTCTAGTATTCGAGCTCTTAAAGGATCACTTAAAGGATCTTGCTTCCTCTCATGGTAATTATAGTATAAAATCTGTTTGAGCTGACGAAAGATTACAGGATCTTGCTTCCTCTCATGGTAATTCCTGTCAACTTGTATTTGGTGTTATACTTAAGTTTCTATGTGTGAGTGGGATGGTTAAAGACTGCCTGATCCTTCCGAAGCTGGATTAAGGAAACATTAGCTGCATATATCTCCGTTTTATTAGATTATCATTAATGTATATTGTTTACCTGAATAAATTTACATTCTACTAGATGGTTCCTTTTTGAAATCACTTATTTATAGCTATTTGAACATCATTCTACTTTTGCACTACATGTCCTCTGTCTGAGTTGTCAAATGAAATCCGCCTGTCTGTTTTATTGCTATGAGAAAATCTATCATTTAGTTTGCCTTTCTACTCATTTTATACTGGACATATCTGGATTCTCAAATGCTATATGAAGATTCGGAGAATGAAATTATAATATTTTGCAATCGGTACATATCATAACCTTGCTATGTCTTTGGAGGATCTGTATATATGGATGAGGCAAAATACTCAAAAGGTCAGTGGCTAAATTAGATGCTAACTGTTTAATTAGCTACAAAAGTCATGGTTTGATTAGAATTCCATTTAATAGTACTAGAATTTCACTATTTGATTAGAATTCCATTTAATAGTACTAGTATTTGCATTTAGCTAGGATATCTATATATACACATATACTAATATATTTTATATGAATCCATATAGATATTCTTCTTCTCCTGATTCTTGGTTATTGGGTTTCGTACAGAAGCATAGAAGAGGATTTGGGTTTTGGGCAATAGCTTGTTTTGTCTCTACATGTATGTTTTTTCTCTATCAATAGCTGATTTTTGCTGCAAACTTCCTTTGGGGTTTTCTGTTCGAACCTCTGCTTTTATTGGTTTTGAGATTTTGAGCATTCAAAAAAATAGTAATAATAATTTAAAAGATTTTTTTTTTGTTTGCATGTATTATTTTCTTTTTAGTTGTCCAATGTTTTTGCCTTCTCCTTTCATGGTCCTGGAATAAATAGTAATTACTAACAGAAAGAATTGGAACATTCATTTTTGGGTATTGGCTTCAAACTGTTAATAATTAAATTATTATTTAGTAGTTTATGCTTTTATTTGATTTAGTTGTTGAAACAAATGGGAAAGACTGGGATTTGTGTTTTTTTTTGCAAAGGAATGGTAATGCCTGATTCTGCACTCATAAATAAAGACCAGGTTTTTAATGTGTACCATTTTGCTTTGTGTGTCAATGTTTCTATATTTTCATCAATTTTTCTATAAATGTTATTATATTCTTTTTTATAATTTGGGTAATCTTGCTGACATAATTTTTTTGCCTGTTTCTGGACTTTCAGTACAGAATAGGCATAAATCTGTTGAGCGTAATGAGTAAAGACTAGAAAGCTGAAGATTGTGTTTGAATGCTGAATCTGGTGAAGGATATTGCCCTCTTCTTTGGATTGTCAGGTAAAGTATCATCGGATCATCGTTCTGATGTGGCTCCATCCCCGGCCAACTGATATGTCTCTTCTCTTTCTCTCTCTGTACAACTTGTTTGATTGGGCAGACAACTATCTTGCTTCTTTATGATGGTGTGCAATGTTTTTAGATGAGTTTCATCTGTTATTTTTAGGTACTGGAAAGACAACTCTGTCTACTGATCACAACGGTACTTAATTGGAGATGATGAACATTGTTGGAGTGATAATGGCGTGTCAAATATTGAAGGTGGTTGCTATGCTAAGTGTATTGATCTTTCTAGGGAGAAAAGGAGCCTGATATCTGGAATGCTATTAAGTTTGGGACTGGTACATTCCTAATGAAGTCACCGTTTTCCAAACTATTCTTTTTGAGATTTATTAATTGTATTGTAGTTTGGTATGGTTAACCAATTAACAGTTTTTATTACTTCTTCCTGGCAGTGTTGGAAAATATGGTGTTTGATGAACATACAAGAGAGGTGGAATATGAAGAGAAATCAGTCACAGGTATTGCAATTATCATTTACTGCAGTGGTTATATCCCCTCTGTAATGATGACAATGCAGATGAGATCTTCTCATTGTAAAATTTGCTAGCATTGGGTTTCAGGCTTCAAGCCAAGTTGAAATCTTTAAAAAATTGTATTGAGTATTGGGTTTAGGCTTCCAAACAAGGTATTGGGTACTGAATGAAAGGAATAAGTACTGTAATAGATTTGAGGTGATATTACTGTAATATAGTATGAGCTCTTTTGTCATTAATATAACATGTACATAATTGTTTGAATGGTTGATACATTTTGGCTTTAAATTTAAATGAGAATTTAGATCTTTTTTAGCTATATATCATGACATTAGTAGATTGCGGGTGACTGGTAATATAGGTGAACCACAATTTTTTTTTTTCTTTTTTTAAGTCAATCTACAACATTTTAAAAACGTTGTGTAAATGTGCCTAAACGTTGTCTGATATAGTAAACAACAACATTTTTATCTAAAAAACGTTGTGGAATCATACATTCTACAACGTTTTAAGCATCATTAATTTTAAAAACAAATCTACAACGGTTTTTTCCTAAAAAGCGTTGTGTATTGTGCTTAACTACAACGTTTTAAAAACGTTGTGTAAGGGTGTCAAATAGATGACACCCTTAACCACGACGTTTTTCTGACTGAAATCACAACGTTTTTTCGCGTTGTCTATTTACTGTTTTGTAGTAGTGGTTAGATAGGTGTTGTGATGTTAACACTTGGGAATTCTGAAATATATATGGTAGCATAAGACTTGTGCTAAAATGATAAGGTTAGCTAGAAATGTACATGTTGAGGTATGTTAACATATCTAATAAATAATGTGGTTCTAAACCAATGTGTAGGTGAACGTGAGTTTAATATTGTAGCTTACGCTCGAGGCAAGTTTCTAAGCTTTCCTTTTACATTGAGCAAGTATTCTAACTCTACACTTTTGTTGAGCTAGTTCTATTATCACATTGTGTAACTTTATTCATTTACATTGAGCAAGTTTCTTACTTTTATCCTTCATTAATCGAATCCTTGTATTCCTAATCATTATTTGAACAAGCTAGCTATGACTTAAACTTTATTCGAACAAGTTTTGAATTCTAATATTTATTGATGTATTCTAACTTGTTTATTGTTAGACAAGTTTCTTGATTGTCATTCGGGTATTATGAATGCAAATTTTCTTGAATTCTAGCTTCCAATGTTGAATTATCTTAGTTCATTCTCATAATGAGTAAGCTTTATTTTTAGCTTGCTATTACTTAATGCATATTTAATAATACATAGTCCTAGCTTAATCTTATTCAAGCAAGGTTTATTGTCATTCAATACTTATGCTTTGTGGTTATTTTTTAGCATGAGTTCAAGATATAGTTAATTCGCTTACACTTATTCATTGTTCCATATTATGTTATTATTGATCAACTGTTGTATTATCAAACATTATTGATTCAACTAGTCCTCTAGTTGATGTTCGTTAAACTTCAAATTACCCTTGAAAGCTTATCCAAACCAAACTTTATTTGGTGCGGACTTGTACTCTAAATACTGAGATGAACAACCCTATTATTATTAGGGGATAATTTACGCTTAGCGTTGAAATGTTTGTGCACAATACATTACAAAGGGCTGATCCCCCAAAGTACGAGGAGTCCTTATAGTCTTATGACTGTTAAAGTTGGAGTTAAAAGATTACTCACAACTGTGGACATAGTTCGTGGTCTTATGACCCTCAGTTATTCATATTCCATATTTTGGATTCCAGTTTTGGTTATCGTTGATAGAGTACTATTCAGTATTGATGAGCCTATTTATTGGCAGTTATTTTATTCATGTTGATTCATTGCTATATCTGGTGAGCAATTGTTTTGCTCACTCTTGTATATTTATACACTTATTGCAGCTAAAGTTGAGAAGGTAGATGAACCTTCAACTAGCAAAGGAAAGGAAAAAATGTACAAGTGATGCAGACTTGTACCTTTATTTTACTGTTATGATCATAGACCTTTAAAGAATGATGTGATGTAATAATTTTATTTCTGCACTTATATGATGTTTAAAGGTTAGACAACTTGGGAAGATTCTTATTTAATGATGTAACCCTATTTAAAGGGAGGATTTATGGTTTAAATATTATTTTTTTGGGTAGATAGTATGAATGTATGGATAGTGAGCACCAAATCTTGTGGCAATGAAGTACCTAAATTTGGGGGTGTCACAGGTTGGTATCAAAGCTTTAGGTTATGAACCTTAGGTGGGAAAAAGCCTTAGGAAGTAACCTTTGAAAAGATAGTGATAATAAACTCTTATCGAGTTGTTAAGGAAGAAGTAATAAAACACGTATGTGCTTATGTAGAGTAGTAATGATTTATAATTAAAATTTAAATTTTGTTGTCAAGATGACTAATGTTGGAGAATCCAGTAAGGCTAGGGAGGATGGACCTCAGATGCCTATAGAGGAGGAGCCTCACGACATTCAGGTTGTTTGGGAACAACTCTGCTTGCCACGAGTCACCAGTTAGTCACGATGAGTTGAAGATGAGGATGATGATGTGGAGACGGATGAGGAGGATCCCGTTGAGTTGCCACAGGAGGATGAGGATGACGAGGACGAGGAGGAAGAGACTCCACTAACCTCGATAGCCGCTCATATATACGATGAAGTCTACGACCGTAACATGGAACTTCATGATACAGTAGAGGAATTGCAAGAGATAGTAGCTGAACAACAGACTGCAATGACACAGATAGATGACGAAATCCATGATCGTGAGGAACGACTGACTAATGTCCAGGAGAAGCTAGTACAGACTGAGGGAGAGAAATAACAACTGATTGAGGAGGTCGCAAAAATGAGGAACAAGCTGAAGGAAGAGGCTACTAAGAGGGCAAGAGCAGAAGACGCATACGAGGAAGCGTTTCAACGAGTCGGGATAGCAGTGAAAGATGCACAAGCAAAGAGAATGAAGATGGAGAAATGAATAGAGTATTCAACATCATGGTTAATCGAGCTCAGGATCGGGTCATGGGTTATCCGATTTAGTTCGAGACGCTGCCATCATACGTATTAGATCGCAGAACAATGTTCCGAATCATGGAGGAAGAACATAGTAAGGCTAAGCAGTATCTTAGTAGAACATCGTAGTTGTTGTACGATGAATGAAATGTTAAATAAATTATAAATCCCAAGTTTTATGTAACCTATGGGATATGATGATGATGGTGTCCTGAAACTTTTGTAGTTTAGGAAAGTAATGTAAATAGCAGTGATGCTATTGTTTTATATTTTCAAAGAAATTATGAATAAATAAAAGTTGTTATTTTATTCGAAGTGTTATGTGATTATGTGGCTATTTCTTTTGTGGAGGCAAGTTAAGTAGAAATTACTTAAAAGAGTTGAATAATAATCTAATGAGTGTATTTTTATCAGAAAATGTCTCCCAGATGTCAACCACCACGACAGAGAACCACTGAAGGAACTAATAACGACAATGTTGATGCTAACCCTGTTCAACAACTAGTGACGCTACTGACTAGAGCGTTGCAGAATCAACCTCAAAATCAAGGTACAACGTTTAAGGATTTTAAGGCGGTTGGACCACCTGAATTCTGTGGATCCATAAATCCAGTCGAGGCACAAACCTGGATTATGGAGATAGAAAAGGTGTTCGATGTTGCTAGGGTACGGGATGATCAGAAGACTGCTTTCGCAACATTCATGTTGAAAACAGAGGCTAGTTATTGGTGGCAGGCCAATAAAACTCGTGAAGGGCCATGGATGATGACCTGGGATAAGTTTAAGGAGATATTCTTCGAGACCTATTTCCCAGAGAGTTCGAAGAGTTAGCTAGAAGTACAATTTTGGGCAAGCGAGGAGCGATGGCGGTATCAGAGTATGCCGCTAAATTCAATGAGTTGGCGAGGTTTTGCACCTTATCAAGTCGCCGAGATGAACGCAAGGTGAAGATGTTTGAGCAGTTTGAAGCCCCGGTTATGCGATGGGTTTCCCTGTTCCAATTGAAGACTTTCGCAGCAGTGATGGAGAAAGAAATACTCGCTGAAGGTGGGGACGAGGCAGTGACAAAGTTCAATCAGGAACAGAAGAAGAAGAAGAATGAGGTGGAGATTAAGAATGGAGGTGGTAGTGGTGGAAACAACAACAACAACAACAACTTGAAGAGAAAGTGGAATGGAAACGTGGGTGCTGGAAACCAGCAGGGTAACCAGCAAAACAAGAAGTTTGAAGCATGTGCTACATGCAGGAAGTTTCACAAGGGTGCATGCTTGATGGGGAAACGAGTATGCTTCAATTGTGGTCAGGAGGGTCACATCGCCCCAAATTTCACTCAACCTAAGAAGAACGTGTGCTTCACGTGCGGATCCAAGGATCACTTTGCTCATGAATGCCCTAAGAAAAAGGCTGGAGAGAACAAGAAACAATGGAGGTAACAGTGGAGGTACATGGGCCATTGCTGGACCTACAGCATCAAACAAACCCATAGCCAGAACCTTCAACATGATTGTGCAAGATGTTGTGCAATTAAAAGATGTGGTGTTAGGTATTATCCCAATCAATGATATAAATGCTTATGTATTATTTGATTCGGGTGCTACTTTGTCGTTTATCTCTGATGAATTTGCTAAAAGGTTAGAATTGCCTAGAGAAGAATTGAATTTCCTTTTGAACATAGGAATTGCGAATAAGGAGGTAATCCCTGTTAGATTCGTATAAAAGAACTGTAGGGTGAACATTAAGGAGAATATCTTGATGGTAGATTTGATTCCGATTAAACTTGGAGAGTTTGATTTTATTTTAGGAATGGATTGGTTGTTCAAATATGGAGTAATAAATGATTGCCAAAAGAAGTGTGTAACCCTTATGACCCCGTCAAAGGTAGTATTTTATGGTAGCAAGTCGGCTAGACAAATGAAATGTCTGACGATTATGTAGGCCAAGAAATTATTGAGTCAAGGCTGTGTGGGCTATTTAGCTTACATAGTCGATACTCAGAAGAAGAATCTGAAACTAGAAGAGATACCAGTGGTGAAGGAATTTGAGGATGTGTTTCGGAGGATTTGCGGGACTTACTTTGACGGAGAGATTGAGTTCGTGATCGACTTAGTGCCGGGAACAACACCGATATCGAAGGCCCCATACAGAATGGCTCCGATAAAAATGAAGGAACTGATGGTACAATTACAAGAATTGTTAGACAAGAAGTATATTCAACCAAGCGTATCACCGTGGGGAGCACCGGTGTTATTCGTGAAGAAGAAGGATTGGTTGATGCGTCTTTGCATTGATTATAGAGAATTGAACAAACTCACTATTAAAAACAAATATCCATTGCCAAGAATAGATAACTTGTTTGATCAGTTGAAGGGTGCTAAATACTTTTCAAAAATAGATTTGAGAAGTGGGTATCACCAATTGAAGGTAAGGAAGGAGGATATACCTAGAACGGCATTCAGAACTCGGTATGGACATTATGAGTTTCTGGTGATGTCTTTTAGTTTAACCAATGCACATGCTGCATTCATGGATTTGATGAATAGGGTGTTTAAACGATTCTTAGACAAGTTTGTAGTGGTATTTATCGATGACATTCTGGTGTATTCCAAAACTCAAGAAGAACACATGGAACACTTACGTTTGATATTGGAAACACTAAGAAAGGAAAAGTTGTACGCGAAATTCTCTAAGTGCGAATTTTGGCTAGATCGTGTACAATTTCTTGGGCACGTGATTGACAAAGATGGGCTTTCAGTGGATCCATCAAAAATGGAAGCTGTAATCAATTGGGAATAACCAAGAACACCGTCAGAAGTGAGGAGTTTCTTGGGATTGGCCAGTTATTACAGACGATTTATTCAAAAAATTTCTAAGATAGCCACTCCATTAATAAATTTGACAAGGAAAACTGTGAAATTTGTTTGGACGGAAAATGTGAAGAAATTTCCAGAATTTGAAGAAGAAATTAAGCATGGCACTTGTGTTGTCGTTACCAGATAGTACAGGAAACTTTGTGGTGTTTAGTGAGCCTCACATAAAGGGTTGGGTTGTGTTCTTATGCAGAACGACAAAGTAATTATGTATGCATCAAGACAACTGAAGGATTATGAAAGAGGTTATTCGACTCATGATTTGGAATTGGCTGTAGTAGTATTTGCTCTGAAGATATGGAGACACTATCTCTATGGAGAGAAATGTGAAATCTACACAGATCATAAAAGTCTCAAGTATATTTTCACACAGAAAGACCTGAATATGCGACAATGAAGATGGATGGAATTGATAAAGGATTACGATTGTGAGGTCTTTTATCATCCGGGCAAAGCGAATGTGGTTGCAGATGCTTTGAGCAGGAAAAGTCGGGAGAAGTTGATGCTGATAACCACTCAGGAGGACCTTATTTCAGCTATGACAAAGCTAGAGTTGGAAATCAAATTTCCAAAGGAATCCAATGAACGACTATTCCAGATAGATGCTAGTCCAACTTTGGTGGACAAAGTGAAGAATGCTCAACTATAAGATAAAGAATGTGAAACCATCAAAGAGAAAGTGGTTGAGGGTAGTGATGTAAAATACAAGATCGATACTGATGGACTACTATGGTTCGAGGAAAGAATTTGGGTTCCAGCAGTACCAGAACTTAAAGACAAAATCTTGACCGAAGCACACAACACAAGATATTTGATTCATCCAGGAAGTACAAAGATGTATCAAGATTTGCGGTGACATTTTTGGTGGCCAAATATGAAAAGAGACGTTGCGGAATGCATTGCAAAGTGCTTGACATGTCAAAGAGTGAAGGCTGAACATCAAAGACCAAGCGGATTACTTCATCCGTTGGAAATACCAGAATGGAAATGGGAACACATCATAATAGATTTTGTGGTAGGTCTTCCAATGACTCAGAAAGGATACGATGCGATATGGGTGATAGTGGATAGATTGACAAAATCTGCACACTTTTTGCCAATAAAGATTAGATTTAATCTTGATCAGCTAGCAAAACTATATGTTAAAGAGATCTTGTCAAGACATGGAGTTCCAGTGTCAATTGTATCAGATAGAGATCCGCGATTTACGTCAAACTTCTGGAAGAGACTATAAGAATGTATGGGAACACAGTTGCGAATGAGTACAACATACCATCCGCAAACCGACGGGCAAAGCGAACGAACAATACAAACATCGGAAGATATGATGAGAGCATGCATCATTGATTTCAAAGGTAGCTGGGAAGAACATTTACCGTTGGTGGAATTCGCCTACAACAACAATTACCACGCGAGCATCGGCATGCCGCCTTACGAGGCATTGTACGACAGAAAGTGCAGAACTCCACTGTGCTGGGATGAAGTCGGTGAACGCCAACTGTTAGGACCAGAACTGGTACAACAAACTGCTAAGGTTGTTAAACTCATACAGAGTCGTGAATTTGAAGCAGGAAATTTTGTGTTCCTGAAAGTTTCACCTTGAAAGGGGAAAATTTATTTTGGAAAGAAAGGAAAGCTCAGCCCAAGGTTTATTGGACCTTTCAAAATATTACGAAGAGTGGGAGAGGTGGCTTACGAAGTAGCTTTACCTGCAGAATTAGAGCATGTGCATAATGTTTTTTATGTGTCGGTGTTGCGACCATATAAACCCGATTACAAGCATGTGATCGAGTATGAACTGTTGCAGTTTAGTAAAGATTTATCTTATGAAGAAATTCCTATCCAGATAGTTGACAGGAAAGAACAAGTGCTCAGGAATAAAGTGATACCTTCTGTGAAGGTGATATGGAGGAACCACAATGTCGAACAGGCTACGTGGGAATTCGAAGCTGATATGATGATGAATTACCCTGAGTTATTTGTTTAGTATGTGTCTTCGATTCTGGGGACAAAATCATTATAAGTAGGGAAAAATGTGACGATTTGATTGTTTAAATTATGATTCTGGGGATAGAATCCTTGTAAGGAGGGAAGGATGTAACGATCCAAAATTTCAAATTGTAATATTAAATATTTATTGAATAATATAAATATTTATTTGATGTGTCTATTGTTGAATTAATGGAATAAATATTTTATCGAGATAATATTCTAAATTAAATTAATTTATAATTTAGAGAATTGTAGTATAACATGAGATGTTATATTGTTGTTTTGATTTAATAATTTAGATGGTATATTAGATTATTAAATAGAGTTATAATGAAAATTATAATTTTGTGATATTTGCTAAAATGCTATATTTAATTAAAATATAGTATTTAAGACCCCAACTTATTATAAATAAAATTTAATTTTCCTTTATTCATTATTCTAAATTAATAAGGGTTAATTTGATATAATTCTTTGGTTATGGGTGAAATGTGCAAAGTTTACAAAATAAGCAAGTGGTTATAAAATATTCATTATTATTAGGGAATATTCGTTTGGTGGTGGAATATTCTTTTTTATAAGAATCTCCATCTGACTGGCCTTGATCATTGGTGGGCCCCATAACGGAAAAGCGGTTGGATGAAGGAAAAGCGACAAAGATTGAGTTTTATAAATAACGGCGTAAATTATTCACAGATTAACCTTCTTTTGGGTTACACGGTGGTTAAAATCTGAGAATCTGGCGTGGTTGCACAAGAAGAGCACTGCGGTATTACCGCGATATTATTGAATTATTGATCCTTACGTGAAGGCCTTTACTCAATAATTGTTATAGTAGTTCTTATTCAATATTATATTTTATTGATTCAATAATTCTTTGCGTTGATATTTTGTATTCTTTGTTGTCATTACACAGTATTTTCCATTATCAAATCAATAATTCATATTATTTGAATAATATTATCGAGATAACATTATTGGCAATGTCTAGAAAGTTACATCAGGAGAGGTTTGGTCACCTAATTAAGGCGGCAAGATAAGGAGAAATCCTTATTGGAAAGCCCCTCTTTCTGGAGCGGCTGGTTGTCGATCTTGTGATTACGTAATATTAATTTTGAATAATTAATTATTGATTATTATGATAAAGAAAATATTTATTTGATGTGGATATATATGGAGAAAATTTTAATGTGACAATTGTTGAAAATTAATATTTTATCTTTTTACGATAAAATAATTCATTTAAATATATTATTTTAATAATATATTAATTGGTGATATTTTATAATGAATGTGGGATATATGAGTATATGAGGAGGTAGAGTATTTTGTGGCATTAAATGTTTAACATATGTTTTGTGTCGGTGGACACAATTCTGACCGAAAATTTATTATAGGCGTAAAATTGCCAGTTTGTGGATTTTGGATAATTTACATTTGGAATTTGGAAAATTTTCTTCTCGCAAAGTTGTAGAGAATTGAAATTCAGTATAAAAAGGCGTGAGATTTGAATTTTACGATAAAAGGGATATTTATTGTGAATTATTGATGTTTTGAGTTAGAAATAATTGATTTTGGAAATTTTAATTATTATTTTTTCAGAGAAAACGTTTTTCAAAGGTTGGTGAGCATCTTTAACATGTGGTTGGTGGCTAAAATCAGATTCCTTAGTGGTGGGCTTGAATATTTGGTAAATAATAATAATTTATTAATTTAGTCTCCTTTGCGTTCTAACATTTTCCTATAAATAGATGGCTAAGTTAGAATTGAAAATCACACCGAAACTAAGTTTTCTCTCTTTCTCTCTCTAAATTATCGGCGTATTCTTGTGAGTATACTTTGAGTGTTGCTACTATCTGGTGCGGGTTTCATCAAGACTATACAGAAATTCAATGTAAATACGGTTATTTTGAGGTAAAGGGTATTATTTTCTTCTTAAATGATATTTTTCTTCAATATCATTATGCAAGAAGTATTGGCGAACTTTTTTACCAAATTTGGAACTTGTTGTGTCGGGGGTTACTATTCACGATACGGCACTATTCACGATATCGACACTATTCACGAATCGACACTTTATTCTTTGAAAAATAAAAAATTTCTTTTGTCCAAAATATCTATTCGGATACTAGCTTTGATTGTATCCATGTTTTGATCATTCTTGAATTTTACACCAATATGATTATTTTCAAGTATTTTTGGACTTGGGTAAAACAAAAAGTACGAATCCTTAATCCTTAATCCTTGTCATTTTGTTTCTTTGGATTCGTTTCTTTAAAAATGTTTTCATCATCCTCATCCTAAATGGTGATATAAATGAATATCTTTGGCTTTTGTAGTGCAAAGATGAGCGATTAATCGATGAATATCTTTGGCACTAGTAGTGCAAAGATGAGCAGTGTTGAGATGAACATGACCAATTGGTGATGATACAAATGAATATCTTTGGCACTGTAGTGCAAAGATGATTAAAGATGTATATTGATTGTTATTACTGAGGATAAACTATTGATGATGGACTTTTAAACCTTAGAGACGGTAGAATTCTTTCTCTACGTGACTCTTCTAATGGATTCTTTATTTCATTGCATTTGTTGATCTAAAACTTGTTGTCTATTGTATTACATTAGATTTTTCCCTGTTGAAGACTAACGATAATTTGTTGTATATTATTTTAGTCATAATATTATTTCTTTGGGCTAGTTGAGCTCACCCTTTTCCTTTTTGTTCCATTTTTCTTCTCGGGAGGTGAGAACATAGCGAGGATCGAAAGTCGGGTATGGAGTGATGGTTCTAGGAAGATGTTTTATTTGTCCTCACTATTTACGTAAAATATTGTATGAATAATTAATGAGGACTTATTTGGGTGTGTATATTGTCTAGAAGACAATATTTGTATTCAAACTCACAATTGTATTGTCGTATTCTACACGACATCTGTATTGTCAAAGTTGTAGTTTGCTTTCTATACCATGTATTTTGGCGACTCAGAATGGGTGTTGTATACCTATTTTGGGGGCGTCACAATTGGTATCAGAGCTTAGGGATATGATCTCTGGCGGAGATCGGGGAATAGAACTAGGAGGGGAGAGACGAGTAAATCCTTCGCTAGTGTGTCCTACCTAAGCTTATTTGTTGGTCGGTCATAATATAGGATATTATGTGATATGTTAATTTGTTTAATTAACCCTTGTTTTATAATGATTTAAGAATGGCTTACGAGAGCGTTAACAATGGAGTTTATGAGGCGTGGAGACAAGCAGGGTACTCACCAACGAGGAGAGCGTGCAACAACAGTGGCAATGTTCCTCCTGTGAACAACGCCATTGAGAAAATGATGAACAACGAGATATTTAGAAGCTTTTTGCGAGTTCATGCAAAATCGAGCGAGGAGACTTCGTGTACAAAATACGGAGGAAATGATAGTAACGCATGCGGTTTGTCACGACCCAAACAATTCAAAGAGTTGGGACCACCAGATTTCCATGGAAAGCCGGATCCGATCAAGGCGAAAACGTGGGTTAAGCAAATTACCAAGATATTCGATGTCTTGGGGTGCTGCGGAGGAATAGAAGGTTCCATTCGCCACCTTTATGTTTCGTGGTGAAGCAGATTCTTGGTGGGAATGCGTGAAGCGTACTGACCGGATGCACTTAACATGTCTTGGGAAAGATTTTAGAAAGCATTCAATGACAAGTACTTTCCAGAAAGTATTCATCATATGAAGGAGGTAGAGTTTATTAGACTCAAAGCAGAACAACATGGCGGTGTCTCGAAGACGAGGCAAGGTTCGCAGAATTATCGAGTTTGCACCTCATTTTTTGGAGAATGAGGAGCGAATGACAGCGTATGTTTCGAGAGGTCTAAAACCGAGATTCGTCAATACCTTATCTCTCATAAATTTTTCTGTATTCGAGATGTTGTCAGCGAGGGCTCGATTATTAGAGCGAGATAGTGAGTATACTCAACCGAGGGACCACAATCGGGGTAGTCATCGAGCAGCGATAACGGTGAGGAGGAAAGAATACGGACAAAGCGGTAACCACTCGGTGGTAATCGTGGACATGATAATAGGAGAGGTGACTCAAGTGGAAATTTGGGAAGAGAAGATTCAACAATGACGGAAGATATCAACGGCAAAGACCAAAGACCAACAACAAATGCTAGGGGAGGAGAAGCGTACCTTGATTAGATGTTACAAATGCGGGAAGGAGGGACAAATCCCAAAGCGTCCACAATAATCCAAGGTATATTATAAGCGTGGAAAGGAAGGCCACATCGCCGAGATTGTACTATAAGCGAAACCAAGTTCAACGGGAGTGGTGATTCCGAGGTCGCATCCGGATAAGTCAAAATCGGCGATTCTGGAAGAGCTTTTTTTGTCGTGATGGCCAAAGCGTGAGGAACCCGAATGAGGTGATCATGGGTAAGCTAATCTTGAATTCTTGCGAAGTTTATACCTTACTAGATCGGTTCTACCCATTCTTTTATCTCTCTGCTTGTGCTCAACGTTTAAACTTGACTCAGGAGAAATTAGATTTTGATTTATATGTTGAAACTCCGTTGGGTGAAACCTTCGTTACATCTACGGTTTATAAATCTTGCATGATCCAAGTTGGCACTATCACATTACTGTTGATCTTATCTCTTTAAAGATACTTGCTTTTGATGTGATTTTAGGAATTGATTGGTTAACCACTCATCATGCCAAAATTGATTGTTTTCGTAAGGTTGTTAGTTTTCATATTCTAACCAACTTTTGTCATACAATTCAAACCACTAAACCACTAAAATCGATCCTTTGTCATATCAAGCCACAAAGTTATTCGTTTATTGAAAAACGGATGTCAAGCTTTCTTAGCCCATGTTATGGATTTGAATAAAGACAAGTCAGATTTGAATAATATTTCTGTGGTTAGAGAATTCCCGATGTATTTTCTGAAGAGCTTCCCGGTCTACCCCCAGAACGTGATGTTGAATTCTTTATTGACCTTGAACAAGGTACAAAGCCCATTTCTAAAACCCCATATCGAATGGCTCCTATTGAACTTCAGGAGTTAAAAGTCCAACTACAGGAGTTATTAGACATCGGTTTCATTCGTCCTAATACGTCTCCTTGGGGTGCTCCCCGCTTTTTTCAGTAAAGAAGAAAGGCGGGAGTATGCGACTTTGTATTGACTCACGAGAATTAAACCATGTCACCATCAAGAATAGGTATCCGCTACCTCGCATTGATGACCATTCGACCGATTACAAGGAGCGCAATTCTTTTCAAAGATCGATCTTCGATTACGGATATCATCATTTGAAGATTAAAAGCGAGGATATGCCAAAGACGACATTCGGGACTCTATCTGGGCATTATGAATTCTTGGTCATGTCTTTTGGATTGACTAATGCTCCGCCGCTTTTATGGATATGATGAACCCAGGTGTATTCAAGGAGTATTTGGATGGGTTTGTTGTTGTCTTTATTGATGACATCCTCATCTATTCAAAAAGTAGTGAAGATCATGAGCACCATTTGAAAATTTGGTACTACAAAGACTTCGTGAACACAAGCTTTATGCCAATTTGAAGAAATGCGAGTTTCGGCTTGAGGAAGTAGCATTCCTTGGGCGCGTGGTGTCAAAACAAGGAGTATCTGTTGACCCGCGAAGATTGAAGCAATACAAAGTTAGGAGCAACGAAAGTCGATTATCAAGAAATCTGTGACTTTACGGGCTAAATTTGGTTATTATCGGAGATTTGTGGAAGGATTTTCTCGAATCGCTACTCAGATTAACTCGGTGACTCGGAAGGATGCAAAATTCTTATGGAGCGAGGAATGCGAGAAGAGCTTCCAAGAGCTCAAGAGGAGACTCATTTGGGCACTGTTACGACAATACCATCGATTGAGATGGATTTGTTATCTACAACGATGCTTCTGGCAAGGGGTTAGGATGTGTTCTCATGCAACATGGGAAAGTCATAGCCTATGCCTCACGACAACTCAAAGAATATGAGAGGAATTATCCTACTCATGATCTGGAGTTAGCGAATGATCGTGTTCGCGTTGAAGATATGGAGACACTACTTGTACGGGGAGAAAGTAGAGATTTATACGGATCATAAAAGCCTCAAATATTTCTTCACCCAAAAAGAACTCAACATGCGGCAACGACGTTGGCTGGAGCTATTAAAAGATTACGATCACACTATTCAATATCATCACGAAAAGCGACGTAGTAGGCGGCGCATTGAGTAGAAGATCATATGCAAGAAATCTGAGTGCAATATTGTCAATGCAAAGGCCCATTTTGTATGACTTGAAAAGGATGGAGGTAGAATTAAAGACTCAGGGACCCACATAATGATGGCGAATATACAAGTAGAACCGAGCTTTAATCGATAAAGTTAAAGTTTGCTCAAGCTACGGACTGGGGGCGATCGTATGAAGAAGAAAGTACAAGAAGGAGCTATTAGGAAGCAAGAATTGATGAGGAAGGAATACTTGAGTCAATTCTAGACTTTGCATTCCTAACGATTACGACTGAAGCATAAAATCATGATGGAGGCACACAACACCCCGTTTGCAATCCATCACGGGAGTACCAAAATGTATCATGATATTCGGCATACATTTTGGTGGAACAATATGAAAGAGAGATTGCGGAGTTTATCTCAAGATGTTTAACTTTGTCGGCGTGTAAAGCGCGAGCATCAAGTGCCAAAAGGTCCATTGCAACCACTTGAGATTCCGGAATGGAAATGGGAACACATTACTATGGATTTTGTTCTGAGGTCTTCCCAAAGTTTCTCAAGGCGTAGATGCAATTTGGGTTATTGTTGATAGATTAACCAAGTCCGCCCATTTCTTACCGTCTGTGAGACTTATCCCTTGAGCGTCTTGCTGTCGTATATGCGTGAATGAGATTATACGATTGCATGGCATGCCGGTATCCATAGTTTGGATCGTGACCCGAGATTCACTTCAAGATTTTGGGTTAGCTTACTGTAAAGCTATGGAGCGCAGATTTACGATTGATTCAACATACCATCCTCAAAGCGAGATTGGACAATCGAGAGGACTATTCAAACCCTTGAAGATCTATTAAGACTCTGTGTCCTAGATTTCAAAGGAAGTTGGGATAAGTACCTACCAATTTGGTGGAATTCTCCTACAACAACGATTATCAAGCAAGTATAGGCATGGCTCCATTTGAGGCGTTGTATGGGCGAAAATGTCGTTCTCCAAAGTATCTTTGGGGACGAGGTGGGAGAAGCAACATTGTTGGGACGAGAATGAAATACGCATGACTACGAGAAAAGATCCAAATGATTCGACAACGTATTCAAACATCACAAAATCGACAAAAGAGTTATGCTGATCTTCATAGAAAGGACGTGGAGTTTAATATTGGAGATCATGTATTGTTACGTATTGCTCCATTGAAAGGAGTTACAAGATTTGGGAAAAGAGGAAAGCTCAATCAAGGTTTGTTGGTACATTTGAGATTCTTGGACAAGAATAGGAAGCGTAGCCTATAGACTCGCGTTACCTCCAAGTATGTTTTCGTGTTCACAATGTATTCCACATATCTATGCTTGAAAATATGTAAAAGACCCGAACCACATTATTGCATTAGAACCAGACGAGATAGTGAAGATTTAACCTACGAGGAGATACATTGAGATTTTGGATAGGAAAGAGCATGTCTTTACATACGAAGGTTATACCACAAGTTAATGTTTTGTGGAGAAACCATGCAATTGAGGAAATGACATGGGAGTTGGAATCGGAGATGAAAGCGAGGTACCCTCACCTTTTCGATATACCAGGTATGTACGTCAATTTCGAGGACGAAATTTCATAAGGAGGGGAGGTTGTAAGACCCCAACTTATTATAAATAAAATTTAATTTTCCTTTATTCATTATTCTAAATTAATAAGGGTTAATTTGATATAATTCTTTGGTTATGGGTGAAATGTGCAAAGTTTACAAAATAAGCAAGTGGTTATAAAATATTCATTATTGCCGGGAATATTCGTTTGGTCGTGGAATATTCTTTTTGTCGGGAATCTCAAATGCATTGACGGCCTTGATCATTGGTGGGCCCCATAACGGAAAAGCGGTTGGATGAAGGAAAGCGACAAAGATTGAGTTTTATAAATAACGGCGTAAATTATTACCGAATTAACTTTGTTGGGTTACACGGTGGTTAAAATCTGATGTCTGGCGTGGTTTGCGGTAGTAGCTACAGTATTGCATGAAGATTATTGAATTATTGATCCTTACGTAAGAAGGCCACTACTCAATAATTGTTATAGTAATTCTTGTTCAATATTATATTTTATTGATTCAATAATTCTTTGCGTTGATATTTTGTATTCTTTGTTGTCATTACATTACGTATTTTCCATTATCAAATCAATAATTCATATTATTTGAATAATATTATCGAGATAACATTATTGGCAATATCTAGAAAGTTACATCAAGGAGAGGTTTGGTTACCTAATTGCGGCGATGAAGGAGAAATCCTTATTGGAAAGCCCCTCTTTCTGAGGAGCGGCACGGTTGTCGATCTTGTGATTGTGTAATATTAATTTTGAATAATTAATTATTGATTATTATGATAAAGAAAATATTTATTTTATGTGGATATATATGGAGAAAATTTTTAATGTGACAATTGTTGAAAATTAATATTTTATCTTTTTACGATAAAATAATTCATTTAAATATATTATTTTAATAATATATTAACTTGGTGATATTTTTATAATGAATGTGGGATATATGAGTATATGAGGAGGTAGAGTATTTTGTGGCATTAAATGTTTAACATATGTTTTTGTGTGTCGGTGGACACAATTCTTGATAGAAAATTTATTATAGGTGTAAAATTGCCGTTTGTGGATTTTGGATAATTTACATTTGGAATTTGGAAAAATTTTCTTCTGTAAAGTTGTAGAGAATTGAAATTCCTATAAAAAGTCGCGAGATTTGAATTTTCTGATAAAAGGATATTTATTGTGAATTATTGATGTTTCGGAGTTCCGAAATAATTGATTTTTGGAAATTTTAATTATTATTTTCAAGAAAAACGTTTTTCAAAGGTTGGTGAGCATCTTTAACATGTGGTTGGTGGCTAAAATCAGATTCCTTAGTGGTGGGCTTGAATATTTGGTAAATAATAATAATTTATTAATTTAGTCTCCTTTGGCGTTCTAACATTTTCCTATAAATAGAGGGCTAAGTTAGAATTGAAAATCACACCAGAAACTAAGTTTTCTCTCTTTCTCTCTCTAAATTATCGAGCGTATTCTTGTGAGTATACTTTGAGTGTTGCTATCTGGAGTGCGGGTTTACATCGACCTACTATCTGAGAAATTCGATCGGAAATACGGTTATTTTGAGGTAAGGGGTATTATTTTCTTCTTAAATGATATTTTTCTTCAATATCATTATCGAAAAGTATTGGCGAACTTTTTATCAAATTTGGAACTTGTTGTGTCGGGGTTACTATTCACGATATCTGACCTATTCACGATATCGACACTATTCACGAATCGACACTATTCAACGAAAAATAAAAAATTTCTTTTTGTCCAAAATATCTATTACGGATACTAGCTTTGATTGTATCCATGTTTTGATCATTCTTGAATTTTACACCAATATGATTATTTTGAAGTATTTTTGGACTTGGGTAAAACAAAAGTACGAATCCTTAATCCTTAATCCTTGTCATTTTGTTTCCTTTGGATTCGTTTCTTTTAAAATGTTTTTCATCATCCTCGGTCCTAAATGGTGATATAAATGAATATCTTTGGCACAAAGTGCAAAGATGAGCGATTAATCGATGAATATCTTTGGCACTGTAGTGCAAAGATGAGCAGTGTTGAGATGAACATGACCAATTGGTGATACAAATGAATATCTTTGGCACCATAGTGCAAAGATGATTAAAGATGTATATTGATTGTTATTACGAGGATAAACTATTGATGATGGACTTTTAAACCTTAGAAGGCGGTAGAATTCTTTCTCTACATGACTCTTCTAATGGATTCTTTATTTTCATTGCATTTGTTGATCTAAAACTTGTTGTCTATTGTATTACATTAGATTTTTCCTGTTGAAGACTAACGATAATTTGTTGTATATTATCTTAGTCATAATATTATTCTTGGGCTAGTTGAGCTCACCCTTTTCCTTTTGTTCCATTTTTCTTCTCGGGAGGTGAGAACATAGCGAGGATCGGTAGGGGTATGGAGTGATGGTTCTAGGAAGATGTTTTAGCTGTCCTCACTATTTCTGTAAAATATTGTATGAATAATTAATTAGGACTTATTTGGGTGTGTATATTGTCTAGAAGACAATATTTGTATTCAAACTCATAGTTGTATTGTCGTATTCTACATGACATCTGTATTGTCAAAGTTGTAGTTTGCTTTCTATACCATGTATTTTGGCGACTCAGAATGGGTGTTGTATACCTATTTTGGGGGCGTCACATAGTATGTGATTAATGTAATGGGTTAATGATAGTATGTGATTAATGTAATGGGTTAATGTTGGATATGGAAATCCAAATAAATAATATGTGATTATAATTATAAATTAAAGTGTTTATTAAAATAAATTAAAAAGGTTTTAATTTAGTTTTTGCCAAACAAGGCTTAATATATTAATTCTTTAAAAATTAAAGGGTTTTGTCAAACAAAGTCTTATGGCTTTTGGTTTTCTAATTTTTGAATTTAAATAAAATAAATAAAATAAATTAAAATAATAAATATAATATATTTATGTTATATACGTTAGTAACTGAAATAGCAATTAGTATTATTAAGGGTTATCAGTTTTATTTCTTACGTTATTTATAAGTTGGTTTTACGCGTTTTATTTGCTAGCCTAGAGATTACAGTGAGTTGAGAGAATTGTGAGGAAACTTAAGCAATTTCTAGAGATTTTAGCAAAGATTACAAGAGTTAGCAATGATTTCAAGCTATTTTAAGGTAATTTATCTAACCTTGATATGTCATTATATATATATATATATATATATATATATATATATATATATATATATATATATATATGAATTCACGACATAGTTGTTTGTGTTCTGTGAAATCAAATTTGATGAATTGTGGATTGGTAACTGTGATGATGCATGTTGGTGATGCTAGACTTTATGTTTACACAAGAGATTGCATGCTAATTTTCGTTCTAACAGTAGAAAATTTTGACAGTATATATATTTTCTATATGGTTTATGTATGTACCAATTTTGATGATCAATTCTTATGCTAAACTGCAAATTGAAGCTTGATTATTTTAGTTCATTAAAAAACGAGCATAACGTAATTTGAATGGAGTGATTTGGTCAAGTATTGAAATCACAATGTTGATTTTTGGGATGAATATAAAAAAATTGAGTTTTATATGAAAAACATGGAATTTGAAATTAACGATTATAAAAGCTGGTGCTGGTGGCGCAAGATGCCACCTCGCTGACGGTGAAATGTCATTAATTATGTAGACTTTGGGTGTTCAATTTAACTTAGCTTAATGATAGGTTAAAGTTGGAGTTGAAAGATTACTCACAACTGTGGACATAGTTCGTGGTGTTATGACCCTCAGTTATTCATATTCCATATTTTGGATTCCAGTTTTGGTTATCGTTGATAGAGTACTATTCAGTATTAATGAGCCTATTTATTGGCAGTTATTTCATTCATGTTGATTCATTGCTATATCTGGTGAGCAATTGTTTTGCTAACTCTTGCATATTTATACACTTATTGCAGCTAAAGTTGAGAAGGTAGATAAACCTTCAATTAGCAAAGGAAAGGAAAAAATGTACAAGTGATGCAGACTTGTAACTTTATTTTACTGTTATGATCATAGACCTTTAAAGAATGATGTGATGTAATAATTTTATTTCCGCACTTATATGATGTTTAAAGGTTAGACAACCTTGGAAGATTCTTATTTCTATTTAAAGGGAGGATTTATGGTTTAAATATTTTTTTTGGGGTAGATAGTATGAATGTATGGATAGTGAGCACCAAATCTTGTACGAATGAAGTACCTAGATTTGGGGGTGTCACAATGACCGTAATGTTACAAATGATGTGGTAAAAGTCCTCATTGACCCGTAGTGCATTGATGGACAATTTTTGATATGATTATGGCCATGGATTCTCTTCGGCCAAGGGTACAAAGATGAGTTGTTTTATGGCATGATCATGACCATTGATGAATACACGAATATCCTTAGCCCGTAGTGAATGGATAATTTGTGGTCGTGATACTAAAGAATATTCTTGGTCGTAGTCTCAGCGATAAAAGTAATGAAAAACTTTTTTAAATCATAGAAGATAGTAGATTTTATGCTCTACTTGACTCTTCTAATGGATTGCTTGTTCCGCTGCAGTTAAACTTGATGTTTATTATATTTTATCAGTTTAACACTTAAGATTTATAATTTAATTTATCCAGAATTCAATAATGTCCAAATTGTCAACATGATACTGCTTTGTGGAGTAAAATTAAAGAATAATATTGTATCAAAAATGATTTGGACCGAAAAGAAATCAATTTTTATCATGAATAGTACCCTAGGTGAATAGTAACCGAGTGAGTAGTACCCCGTAAATAGTAACTTCGGGAATAGTAACCCCGTGAATAGTATCCCGGCATGAAAAAGTTAAAACTTATCAAGAATGCTCAAAATAATATTTCCATGAAAAGATACTGGATGAAGCGCAAATATCAAGGATATTCTACTAATTTCATGGAGTATAGAAGCCAAAACATTAACCAAATGAGTATAGAATTCGAAATCTGAAACGAAATAATATTACTTACATAATACAGAGTATGCAAGAAAATATTATTTCAAGCGAATATTGAACAAAAATAACATCCCTACCTTGAAAAGAAAAGTATTCCAACTGATATAGTGGTGATATTCTTGAAGAAAACTTTCACTGTTTTCTACGCTCAAAGCTTTCAAAAACTCGAAAGAAATACGCTTAATATTATAGAAGAAGAATTCTCTGATTCTGGTGTGATTTTCAATTATAACTAAGCATCCTATTTATAGGAGAATGGAAAGGATATTATTTCAATTTTAGAAAACACGGACGCACAATACCAATACGGGCGTCGCGCGAATTCGTGTGATTTTTGAAAATTTTTAATTTACTATGCAACACTATGCAATAAAATATTCTAATAAAACAAAAACTTTAAATAAAATATAATATATTCTATTTATAATCTAATAAAACAAAACTTATATAATATATATATATAATAATAATAATAATAATAATAATAATAATAATAATAATAATAACAAGTACTCCCCGTGAATTCACCCCGCCAACTTTTCAAACCATTATATATATATATATATATATATATATATATATATATATATATATATATATATATATATATATATATATCGAGATAACTTTCTCCGACTATTTTGAAAAATGGGTAAGTGGGGGTCCATAAATACTTCATAAAAATCTCCACAATATTTTTAACAACATTTATTCATCATTATTATAACTCGCAATATTAACAACCAGATCGTTCCCAGGAAAGAGGGGGCTTTCCGATAAGAATTTCTCCCTATTGGCGCGCAATTAGGTGACCAACCCCCTTTTCTCGACAAAACTTTCTAGACATCGTTAATTATGCATATAATAATTAGAATAACTTGCCATCTCAATTATTTATTTAATAATATATAAAATATTGATAATAATTGAATCAAATAACGTGAGATACTATCAAAGCAATTCTTTTGTAGCAATAATTGAAAAAAGCGAGTGACTTCTCACGTAAGCATCAATAATCAATACCTAGTGTGCTACTTACAACCACAGCGTATTCATCGTACTTTTCATCATAGAAAGTATTTTAACGAGTTAACGGTAAAACTTCAACATTGTTACTTTTTATAAAAAGATATTTTCGTTTTTAACTCAAACAATAATTCCTTTGTGGGGTCCACTAATGATTGTCTTGGTCGCATTGAATATTCCCTGTTAAAACGAATATTCCCCGACCTATCGAATATAATATAACAACTTGTATACTTTGCAAAATATATAAATATTACCCAAAACTATAACATTATATCACATTCACTCCTTAATATTCAAAAATGATATTTATAGAAAATTCATCTTTATTCATAAAAGTTGGGGTCTTACCCAACCACAAGATAAATTGTGGAAATGCATAACATATAGAGTTAGCGAGAATGTCGTAATTGACTTTTGTTTTACATAAAGTCTGTAATTGTTGATGTAATGCAATACTATGACTATTAAAAATATAATTTTGTTATTGTGATATTATAGTGCTAAGAATGAGCATATTATTAATACTTAACGAGTGTTATTATTAGCTTATTGGTGTAACTTGACTATGTGGTTAAAAAGCAAACTATACATGAAATAGATACTTATTTACATATAGAGTAATTGTAAGGACTAATTGTATCCTAATGATATGTGATTAGGATATTGTGAATCAAACTATTTCAGTTTAGCTTACACGTAAGGCAAGTTTTCTAACTCTACACTTTCGTTGAGCTAGTTCTATTCTTATATTGAACAAGTTTATTGTTTCTAGTTTGATTACAATTATGCAAGTTTCTTAACTTCTTTCAATTCGTGTATTGAACGTAAGTATCTTATCCTTAACTTGTTATTTAGCATGCAAGTTTCTAAATTTTGATGGACTAATATTGAACAAGTTTTAACATTCAATTACTATTTATGCATGCTCCATACTCAATTTTAAATAAGATTTCTAACCATAGCTTAATATTGTTCAAGTAATGTATGTTATGTTATTCAATACTTATGCTATTAGATTATTCCTAAAGTATGACCTTAGCATACAATGTTGATTCGCTTATGATTTATTCCATAACATAATGTTATTAACTTTTTATTCAACTAATCCTTAGTTGATGTCCGTTGAATTCCAAATTACCTTGAAACGTATCCAAACCAAACTTACTTTGGTGCGGACTTGTATTCTAAATGCTGAGATGAATAACCCTATTATTAGGGGATAATTTACGCATAACATTGAAATGTTTGTGCACAATACATTGTACGAAAGGCTGATCCCCCTAAGTACGAGGAGTCCCTATAGTCTTATGACTATTAAAGTTTAAGTGAAAAGATTACTTATAACTATGAACATAGTTCGTGGTCTTATGACCCTCAGATATATGATTCGGATTTGGATTATCATTGATAGAACCTATTGTTCAGTTCTATTGAGCCTATTATTGGGCAATTGTTGTAATGTTGTATTCATTATCATTTTAGGTGAGCTTTGTTTGCTCACTCTTGCTTATATAACTATTACAGCTAAAGTCTAGAAGGTCGATGTACCTAGCACCAGTAAAGGAATAGAAAAGATGAACAAGTATTGAAGACTTGTAATCATGTTAACACTTTGTTGTCAGACTTTAGTTTTGTTAATGTAATGACGTTATTTAATTTTCCACATATGAAGGTTGTATTTAAAGGTTAGATAACCTGAGAGATTTTTATTAATGTAATCCTTTAATGGGAAGGTTTATTATTCAATTTTATTATGATTGGGTAGTTAGATATGAATGTTTTTATTAAGTGAACACCAATTCTTGAGGGAATGAAGTACCTGGATTTGGGGGTGTCATAAGTTGGTATCAAAGCTTTAGGTTATGAACCTTAGGTGGGGAAAAAGCCTTAGGAGGTAACCTTTAAGAACATAGTAGTGATAAACTCTTATCGAGTTTTAAGGAAGAAGTCATACAACACTTATGTGCTTATGTGATTACAACTTATGTGCTCGTGAGTGTCGAGTAGTAATGATTAGTAATTAAAACTTAAAAATTTTGTTGTCTGGATGTCTAATGTTGGAGAATCCAGTCAGGCTAGGGAGGAAGGACCTCAGATGCCTAGAGAGGAGGAGCCTCGTGACATTCAGGTGGTCTAGGAACAACTACTTCAATGGGAGTCAGCTTTGTTGGTCACGGTAGTTGGGCAGGAGGGTTTACCTGATGATGATGATGATGTAGAAACGGATGAGGAGGATCCCGTTGAGCTTCCATAGTCGAATGAGGATGACGAGGACGAGGAGGAAGAGAATCCACTGAACTCGATCGCTGCTCGTATGTACGATGAAGTTTACGACCGCAATGTGGAACTTCAGGATACCGTCGAGGAGTTAGAAGAGATAGTAGCTGAACAACAGACCTCGATGGTACAGAAGGACGACGAGATCCAAGATCGAGAGGAACGTCTGAATAATGTCGAAGAGAAGCTGGTCCACACTGAAGAAGAGAATGAACAAATGACAGCGGAGATTGCAGAGTTGAAGAACAAATTGAAGGAAGAATCTACTAAGAGGGCAAGAGCTGAACACGCGTATGAGGAAGCTTATCAATGAGCCGGAATATCAGAGAGAGGCGCACAAGAAATGAGGATGAAGATGGAGGAGATGAATAACATATTCAACACCGTGATTAATCGAGCTCAAGATCGGGTCATGGGTTATCCAATTCAGTTCGAGACGCTGTCATCGTTCATATTAGATCGCAGAACAATATTCTGTATTATAGAGGAAGAACGTCGTAAGGCTACGCAATATCTTAGTAGGACATCGTAGGGAATGTACCTGATATGTGATTAATAAAATGTTAAAAAATATGTAAATCCCAAGTGTTATGTAACCTACAGGATATGATGATGATGTTATCCCGGAACTTTAGTAGTTTAGGAAAGTAATGTAAATAGCAGTGATGATTTCTTTTATGGAGTGCAAGTTAAGTAGAGAATACTTAAAAGAATTGAGAAACAATCTAATGGGTGTATTTTAATAGAAAATGCCTCCAAGACGTCAACCCCGACAAAGAACCGCTGAGGGAGCTACCAATAACGACAATGTTGAGGCTAACCCGATTCGTGACTAGTGATGTTCTTGACGGGTGCATTCTGAGAATCAACCCATGAGAATCAAGTTGTGACATTTAAGGACTTCAAGGCGGTTGAACCACAAGAATTATGTGGGTCCATGAATCTAGTTGAGGCACAGACCTGGATCATGGAGATAGAGAAAGTGTTCGATGTTGCGAGAGTAGGGGAGGATCAGAAGACTGCTTTTGCAACATTCATGTTGAAAGCACATGCTAGTTATTGGTGGCAGGCCAATAAAATGCGAGGAGGACAAGGGGTGATGACTTGGGATAGGTTTAAGGAGATATTTTTTAGACTTATTATGAGAGCCCCGAATTCGGTTCAAAAATCACCGCGGATCCGGTACAATCATTCTACCACTATTTCTATTTGCGGAAGATATAAACATAAATTGTTTATACAATACATTACACACTATTTCCCTCAAGGTCGAGTAACCTTCAAATAAACACAATTCATAACACATCTAACATACTGACATATTTATCAAACTATCTATTACAAATTAAACGCACATTTTATCCTAAAATTTGAACTTGGCTTTAACCTTTTCTGTATCCGAACGCATTCGCCTTTATCTCGCAATATTTATCATGATATAGCAAGGTGAGCATGAAAGTTGCCCATCAAGTTTAAATTTATTAAGATATATCATGATTGAAAGAGTCGAATAATAAAGTGGCTACAATTCATCAATATAGTTGTGAATTACTTACGAACAAAATTTTGGTGAACAAGTATTGAACATGAACAAATATATCTGGACCAACTGGTAATGAAGGTGATCAGCCTTTCATACCTGACTTATACATGCAATATGTACAGAGTACAATTCTACAGTGGCAATTAACAATGATTAACCATAAGCATATATGAATGAAACAACTCTTAGTAGAGTTAAGTAAAACTTTATCGAGCAGATTGATTCTGAATTACATTAAATTATCTAGCTTTAATCGAAAACCTAATATAAATAATACCGATCTACACATTAGAATAATATCATCACAGTATTTAAAATAACCTAAATACATTTATCACATAATCCTATCAGTTTATAACACACATAAGACCTAACCTCAAGTCAAACTTTGACGATTAAAAGTGAGTCGAGTTCGGTAAAATTCTAACATCCCGACGGTCTAGTCGGATAATCGTCAAGTTTAAGTTCAATTAAACTCTGCCTAACACTTAACAATTATCTCAGATAATTTTAATATCAGTCAAAACATTTTTCATAAGCTCATAATAATTTTTAAATAATTATTACTATTTATCGTGAATTTTCAATCACTTATATCGTATTTATATAAATTAAATACCACATAATTCCTTTATCATTAATATTTATTTATTATCAAATATTAATGAAATACATATCATAATATTATAATATATTTATAATATCATAAAGTATTTTAATACTTTAAAATCACATTTATATGATTTTTACCCAATTAAATTCATTATTCGATAATTGCTATTAATATTAAAATATTAATATTTTCATGACAAAATATCAAAAGTCATATTTTATAACTTCAAATATTTTCTATAACACTTAAATTATTTTTATATGATTTTTAAAGCATTAATACTATTTTCCATAATTTATTCAATTAATTTATTAAATAAATTAAATATCATTAATATTGATTAATTAATGAATTTCACACAAAATATTATAAGTCACTTAAAATATCTTTAAATATTTTCTTATACCATAATATTATTTTCATGATTTTTATGAATTAAAATCATTTTTAAATAATTTATTTAATATTATAATTAAATAAATAAATACCTTTTGTATTCCAAAAATATAATATATTTTTAAAATATACTCCAAATAATTAAAAACTATTTTTTAGGCTTTAATATAATTTTTCATAATTTATTATGTATTTTTAATAATTAAAAACCATTTAATTCGATTTATTGAATAAAAATAATTATTTTCCGAAATTAAATGTCACTAAAGGGCCCTATAGCGACAAACCCGTCGCTATAGGTGTTCTTGAGCCTGTTCTTCATCAACCCAGAAACGCATGTCAGACTACATGGTGCTTGGTTTGACCATAAATTGTCCCATGATCCTAAGGTTTTCTGGGCCGTTTAAAGCATCAATATTGTAGTATTGATGTAACTCTACGAACATCAACAATTGTTATGGAAATCCAACATCATAACTGAGAGATATAGGCTGTCAATTCTCATGTCAGAGTTGTTCTTCATTTTTGGGTTTTCCAGAAATGAAGAACAGTTCATGGGTACTACTTTTGATCCGTGTAACTTGGAATCCAGTTCTGTTTTGTGTGATATTAAGGTTCATATTTGTAGTGGAGATGTTAGTGAACAATTCTATACCATCATATCAGTCTAATAATAACATCAAAGGGAGATTTAGGCCGGTCAAAGTGTTTCTCAGGAAACGGTTCTTGAAGATCTGGGTTTCCCAAAAATCTTCATTCGTCAAGTTGGTCAACGGCTGTTTGACCACGATTAAATGTCATCCTGGTAATGGTATGAGTAATCTAAAAGCATGATTTTATAGCCTACATGTTAGACAACAACCTTAAATCAACAACATGGTCTAAAACATAAACACATACAAGATCTGTGGCTTGCAAAAATATTTGTCGAGACAAGATCCTGGGTTTTGGGTTGCCTAGAAACCCATTCCCATGACCGGTCAACGCAGTTTGACAGCTCATATCTCTCAATCTACTAATGATCTGGGTGATCTACAGACACGGATCTGTACTTCTCATATTATACTACTAGGATCAAACAACAAAATAACCAAAACATATACATACAGCAAGATCAAGGGCTTTAAAAATCTTGTCAGATCACCTGGAAAAATTCTGGGTTGCCCTGATTCAAATTTTGTGCTTGGTCAACGGACTTTGACCGATCCTATCATGCAATCTGATTATGATCTGAGCTTGATTTAAGTCTCAGATCAAAGCCCTAACATCATAGAAAAGATCTATAACATAACATACACCAAACATTAAACACACACAGATCTAAGGCCTCTGACATATGACTATCAGGCCAATTTTTTCCCAGATTTCCAGATTCGAGAAATCTTAAATTCGAGCATCAAAATGATATGGATCTAGGTTTTGGCAACCCAGATCATCAAATGACACCCTCTAACATAACTTTAACCAACAACTTATTACATCTAACATAAAATACAAAGATTTTCAAGATTTAGGGTTTTTACCACTTTCTAGCCCCATTTTTGATTCTGATCTTGATGAACTGATAATGGAAATCTAAAGACTGACATTAGCTTATCTTATCTCACTTTCTCACTCTATATTTTCGGATTTTAGAAGGATAAAAGCTTTGGAGAAGAAAAAAAATAAAGTGGGCTCTTTCTCTCTCTAAAATCTATAATAATTGATATGTTACACTATATTGGACTGATCCAAGGGGCAAGATGACTGGTAATTGATATAAAGCTAAGGCTAGGGCTAGGGTTAGCCACCCCCTACAAGATTATGGCTAGATTTGCCCACTTCCCTCCAATAATACACAAAGGGTAGATTAGACATTTGACTTTTAATATTAATGGCATACTTGTCATTTACCCCAAGCCTTAGGAATTAGGGTTTAACCCTTAGGGTTAAAACCTAAGGTTCTTTTTTTAATATTTTTAATTTAGGTTTTCAAAATAGAAAAGTTAATATTTCTAAATTATAATTAGGATTTTCTAAATAAATTCTAATTTCCCAGTCATAAACCAATCTTGATAATTAGGATTAAAAATTCCTAATTAAAATTGCTAATTTATCAATTATGTCCATTAGGGTTTCAAACGGAATAATTAGGGTTTTAAACTTTAAAATTAGGGTTTCCCAAATAGTCAATTATGGTTATCCTTAATTAGGTTTGTAATTAAAAATACAAAAACCTTATACATAGCCTTTAAATTCCCACATTAGGATTATAATATCCACCCCAACTTTTTAATGAATAAAATCAAATTTCCTTTATTTATTATTGTGAATAATAAGGTATTAATTTGATATAATACTTTGGTTATGGGTGAAATGTGTAAATTTTGCAAAATAAGCAAGTGGTTATAAAATATTCATTATTGTGGGGAATATTATTAGTTTGGTCGTGGAATATTCTTTACGTCGGGGAATATTAAATCTGACAGTATGACCATTTGTGGGCCCATAGCGGATAAGCGTCGGATGAAAAAAAAAAAGTTTGGGTTGTTATGAATAACGGCGTAGTTATTCTGAATTAACCTTTGTTGGAATACCGGTGGTTAAAAAATCGATGTCTGGCGTGGTGCTTGATGCTAGCGCACGGTATTACCGATATTGTTGAATTATTGATCCTTACGTGAAGGCCTTTACTCGATAATTATCACGGTGAATTCTTGTTCGATATTTTATTTTATTGATTGATAATTCTTTGCGTTGATATATTTTATATTATTGTTGTTGATAATTATCCTTTGCCACGATATCTCCATTATCGGATCAATAATTCATATTATTTGAATAATATTATTAGATAGCATTATTGGCGATGTCTAGAAAGTTACATCGAGGAGAGGTTTGGTCACCTAATTGTGCGCTTGATGAGGAGAAATCCTTATCGGAAAGCCCCTCTTTCACAGGAGCGACTGGTTGTCATAAATGTGATTACTGTAATATTATTTGTGAATAATTAATTATTGATTCATATGATAAGGAAATATTTATTTTATGTGGATATAAATGATGGATTTATTTATGTGGTTATTAATGAAGGAATTAATCTTTGAGATGTTTTATCGGTATTTTTGTCGGATTGGAAGTATTTAAAATCATCCAGTTTGTGGATTTGGATATTTTTACATTTGGAATTTGGAAAAACTCAAAGCTACAAAGTTGTAGAGAATTCGATTTAAGTGTGGAATGGACATAAAATTCGTATTTTTACGATAAGCGGGCTATTTTCTATGAATTATTAAAGTTTACGATTATTGTTTAAATGATAAAATATTTTGGAAAATTCTAGAATTGGTTGGTGAGAAATGTGCTCAATTGAATTTCAAATGTGGTGGGTGGCAATAGTAGCGAGTAAAAGCCATCGGTAGTAGGTTAGTCTTCTATGGCGTTCTAAGCATTTTTCTATAAATAGGGTGCTTAGTTAGAATTGAAAATCACACCAGAATTCATAAGTTTTCTCTCTTTCTCTCTCTATATTATCGGCGTATTCTTGTGAGTATTTTGATACTTTGAGTGTTCTTTATCTGGTGCAAGTTCCTTGACACTATATATCGATATTCGGCCGAAAAGTATTATCTTTTTGAGGTAAGGGATGTTATTTTCTTCGTAAGTGATATTATTTCTTGATATCATTATCTTAGAAATATTGGTTGGAACTTTTTATCAAATTTGGAACTTTTCATATGGGGTTCTTATTAATGAGTTACTATTCACGAGTTACTATTTATGAGTTCTTATTCACGAGTTCTTATTCATGAGTACTATTCACGAAGCATGATGATTTTTCTTGTGGAATTTCTATCTTTTTGTGGATTTACTATTCACGTATCGACACTATTATTCACGTATCTGACCTTTATTCACGAATCGACTTTATTCATAGAAAAATAAAATTTTCTTCTTTTTGTCCAAGATGTCTATTATGGTTACTATCTTTGATTGTATCCATGTTTTGATCTTTATTCTTGAATTTTACTTGAAATTGGTTATTATGGAGTATTATTGATCTTGGATAAAGCGTATGTCTGAATCCCTAATATTTGATCTTTTATTTCTTTGGATTCGTTTTCTTTAATATATTTTTCATCATCCTCGGTCTAAATGATGATATTCTTGAATATCTTTGGCTTTTGTAGTGCAAAGATGAATGATTAGCGATGAATATCTTTTGCTTTGTAGTGCAAAGATGAATGATTACCTAATGAATATCTTTGGCGTAGTGCAAAGATGAGCAGTGTTGAGATGAACATGACCCATTTGGTGATCTGAATGAATATCTTTGGCTTTGTAGTGCAAAGATGAATATTTGATTCAAGATGTATATTGATTGATGTTCTGAGGGATAAAATATTGATGATGAACTTTTAAATCTTAGAAGATAGTAGAATTCTTTCTCTCTTGACTCTTTAATGGATTACTTATTCATTGCGAGTTGTTGATCTAAAACTTGTTATACTATTATATTTTATGATTTTTCCTGTTGAAGACTAATGATAATTTGTTGTATATTATCTTAGTCATAATATTTTCTTCTTGGGCTAGTTGAGCTCACCCTTTCTTTCTTTATTCTCTTGAGGAAATGAGAATATATTTGGGACTAGTCGGGGAATGGATTGCCGGTCCGGATGGTTGCATTAGTAGTCCTCACTATTACGTGAAATAGCGTATCAATAATTGTAATGAGGACCCCTTTTGAGTTTTATCATCTATTAGACAATAGTTGTATTTAAACTCACGATATATATGTGTTGTCGTATTTTTGCACGACAATTGTATTCTTGAAGTTGTATTGTTTTTTGTACCATGTATTTGGCGACTCGAGAATGGGTTGGATGGAATGGACCTATTTTGGGGTAAATCACGGTTGGTATCAAAGCTTAGGGATATGATCCTGGCTAAGATGTGAGACTAGAACTAGGAGGGAGAGATGGGAAATTCCTTAGCTAGTATGACCTACCTAAGTTTGTTTGGTATTTATTTGGTCGGTCGGAGTATAGGGATAATATGTGACATGTCGATTAACCCTTGTTTTTGGCGGTGTTTGAAAATGGCATCTAAAAATGTTGTGATAAGAGATGAAGCATATGAGGCAGTTGAGTCACCTTTGATCAATACCGAGGATAATGTGCATCGGGATGGCAATAATCCTCGGTGAACAACAACATTAATCAAATGATGAGCGATGGTACGTTTAGGAGCTTTTAGAATTCATGCGACACCAAGCGAGAGAGAGACTCTATTCATAATGTAGGTGGAAACAATGGCAACCCACGGTTGGTCACCATTAAGCGATTCAAGGAGGCTGGGACCACGGAGTTTTGGGAAAGCGAGAACCACTTACGGCGAGGCGTGGATAAAGCGGATCACCAAGATATTTGATGTCTTGGGATGTTAGAGAGAAAAGGTTCCCTTTGCCACCTTTTATATTTGCGAGGAGAGGCGATTCTTTGGTGGGAATCGGTAGCGTACTACTCAACTTGCTTGCTTGAAGATGTCTTGGGAGAAGTTCAAGAATTGTTCAATGACAAGTACTTTCCGAAAGTATTCGTCACATGAAGGAGGTTGAGTTCATCAGTGGAGCAAAACAATATGAGCGATGTCGCGATCTGAAGCTAAGTTTGCGGAGTTATCCGATTTTGCATCCATTTGGTTGATAATGAGGAGCGAATGACACGAATGTTTTCTGCGAGGTTTGAAAACCAAAAATCGTCGATACCTCATTTCTCACAAACTTTGTTTATATTAGGATGTTGTGAATAGGGCTCGATTAGTGGAAGCGCGATAATGAGCCACCCAATAGAAGGATAACGAGCAACAACACGATAATAATCGTCTGGGTGACAGCGGTCATCGGAACAATGATAACCATCGTGGAAGAAATTATCATGCGAAATGGTAACCACTTGGTGGTAATCATGGCGAGATAATAGAAGAAATGATTCAAGTGGAAATTTCAAGAAGAGAAGATTTAGCGATGGCGGGAAGGCGTCGGCAACAACACCGACACCAACAACAAACAAATTAGGGGAGGAGAAGCGGACCGTCGGTTAGATCTCTCTGAGATGCGGAGAGGAGGGACATATAAGTCCAAAGCTATTCCTGACTTTCAAGATATGTTTTAGTTGTGGAAAAAAGGCGGTCACATAGCTCGATTTTGTCACATAAGCGAAATCAAAGTCGATTGGGGACGGTGGCACAAAAGGTGAATACGGACAAAACAAAAGTCGGTGGTTTTTTCGGGGAAGAGCGTTTTTCGTGACTTCTCAAAAAGCGAGTAACGACGAAGTTTATGCGGGTTAGTTAATTATAAATTCTTGTGAAGTCTATACCTTATTGAATCTGGGTTCTACCCATTATTTTATCTCTCTCTTGCTTGCGCTCGATGTTTAAATTTAACTCTAGAAGTTAGACTTTGACTTATCGATTGAAACTTCGTTAGTAGAAACCTTCATTTCATGTCTTTATCAAGTCTTGGATGAGAGTCACGATTTTTAAATGATATTTCTATTGTTAATAAATCTCTGGCGTATTCTCGAAGGACTTCTTAGCCTACCCCCTAGGTGTGAAATTGAATTTTGTATTGACCCCGATCTACAAAACCCATTTCTAAAACCCTTAAATATTTCTTCAACCAAAGCAGAGCATATAATGCATGAAGCGTTGGCTCATTACATTGAAGATTACGATCGTACCATTGATACCATCGTGGAAAAGCGAAAGTGGTGGTGGCGCGTTGAGTAGAAGATCGTATCGTTCTGAGTGCGATGTTGTTAACAAAAAAAATCCATTTTATATAACTTACAAATGATGAAGATAGAGTTAAAGACTACAGGGACCCACGTGAAGATAACGAATATCTGAGTAGAATCGACTTTAATCGATAAAGTTAAAATCGCTCAAACTACACACTCGAGGTGATGAATATAAAGAAGAAGGTGCGAGAATCGTTATTCTAGAAGTAAGAGTCGAAGAGAAGAAAGCTCGAGCCTTGATTTATTTGAAATCCTCGATCAGTAGGAAGCTGTGGCTATAGACTCGCCTTAGCGCTAAGTATCTTGGCGTGTTCATACGCGTTTTTCACGTATCGATGTTACGTAAATATGTGGACGACCCAAACCACATTATTGCGTTAGAACCGACGAGATAATAGAAGATTTAACGTCGAGGAGGTACTGTTAAGATCTTGGATAGGAAAGAAGCATATCCTATGCATGAAGGTTATACCACAAGTTAAGGTTTTGTGGAGAAACCATCTTTATTGAAGAAATGACATGGGAGTTGGAATCAAAAATGAAAGCGAGGTATCCTCACCTTTTTGAAACACGAGTGCGTCACGTCGATTCGAGGGCGAAATTTCATAAGGAGGGAGGTTGTAAGACCCCAACTTTTTAATGAATAAAATCAAATTTCCTCTATTTATTATTGTGAATAATAAGGTATTAATTTGATATAATACTTTGGTTATGGGTGAAATGTGAAAATTTTGCAAAATAAGCAAGTGGTTATAAAATATTCATTGTGTGGGGAATATTCGTTTGGTCGTGGAATATTCTTTACGTGGGGAATATTAAATGCTGCAGTAGCTTGACCATTTGTGGGCCCATGCGGATAGCTATCGGATGAAGAAAATGACAAAGTTTGATAAATACTTGGCGTAGTTATTCTGAATTAAAACATTGGAATACCCGGTGGTTAAAATACGATGTCTGGCGTGGTTGCACGCGTGCTTTGCGGTATTACCTGATATTGTTGAATTATTGATCCTTACGTGAAGGCCACTACTCGATAATTATCACGATAATTCTTATTCAATATTTTATTTTATTGATTGATAATTCTTTGCGTTGATATTTTATATTATTGTTGTTCGATAATTATCTTTGCACGATATCTCCATTATCGGATCGATAATTCATATTATTTGAATAATATTATTAGATAGCATTATTGGCAATGTCTAGAAAGTTACATCGAGGAGAGGTTTGGTCACCTAATTGCGCGCCGATGAGGAGAAATCCTTATCGGAAAGCCCCCCTCTTTCACAGGAGCGAGCTGGTTGTCATAAATGTGATTACGTAATATTATTTGTGAATAATTAATTATTGATTCATATGATAAGAAATATTTATTTTATGTGGATATAAATGATGGATTTATTTATGTGGTTATTAATGAAGGAATTAATCTTTGAGATGTTTTTATCGGTATTTTTGTCGGATTGGAAGTATTTAAAATCATCCAGTTTGTGGATTTGGGTATTTTTTACATTTGGAATTTGGAAAAACTCAAAGCTACAAAGTTGTAGAGAATTCGATTTCGTGTGGAATGGACATAAAATTAGTATTTTTTTACGATAAGCGGGCTATTTTCTATGAATTATTAAAGTTTACGATTATTGTTTAAATGATAAAACATTTTGGAAAATTCTAGAATTGGTTGGTGAAATGTGCTCAATTGAATTTCAAAAATGTGGTGGTAATAATAGTAGTGAGTAAAGCCATCGGTGGTGAGTTAGTCTTCTATGGCGTTCTAAGCATTTTCCTATAAATAGGGTGCTTAGTTAGAATTGAAAAATCACACGAAAATTCATAAGTTTTTTCTCTCTCTCTCTCTATATTATCGGCGTATTCTTGTGAGTATTTTGATACTTTGAGTGTTCTTTATCGGTGCAAGTTCCTTGATTACTATATCGAGTATTCGACCCGGAAGTATTATCTTTTTTGAGGTAAGGGATGTTATTTTCTTCGTAAGTGATATTATTTCTTGATATCATTATCTTAGAAATATTGGTTGGAACTTTTTATCAAATTTGGAACTTTTCATATCGGGGTTCTTATTCATGAGTTCTTATTCACGAGTTCTTATTCATGAGTTCTATTCATGAGATTACTATTTAAGTACTATTCACGAAGCATGATTTTTCTTGTGGAATTTCTATCTTTTGGTGTCGGAGATTACTATTCACGTATCGACCTTATTCATTATCTGACCTCTATTCACGAATCTGACCTTTATTCTTAGAAAAATAAAAATTTTCTTCTTTTTGTCAAGATGTCTATTATGGTTTACTATCTTTGATTGTATCCATGTTTTGATCTTTATTCTTGAATTTTACTTGAAATTGGTTATTATGGAGTATTATTGATCTTGGATAAAGCTGTAATCTGAATCCCTAATATTTGATCTTTTATTTCCTTTGGATTCGTTTTCTTTAATATATTTTTCATCATCCTCGGTCCTAAATGATGATATTTCTTGAATATCTTTGGTTTTGTAGTGCAAAGATGAATGCGATGAATATCTTTGGCTTTGTAGTGCAAAGATGAATGATTACCTAATGAATATCTTTGGCGCGTGTCTGAAGATGAGCAGTGTTGAGATGAACATGACCATTTGGTGATACAAATGAATATCTTTGCTTTTGTGGTGCAAAGATGAATATTTGATTAAAGATGTATATTGATTGATATTCTGAGAGGATAAAATATTGATGATGAACTTTTAAATCTTAGAAGATAGTAGAATTCTTTCTCTCTTGACTCTTTAATGGATTGCTTATTCCATTGCGGTTGTTGATCTAAAACTTGTTGTCTATTATATTTTATGATTTTTTCCTGTTGAAGACTAATGATAATTTGTTGTATATTATCTTAGTCATAATATTTTTCTTCTTTGGGCTAGTTGAGCTCACCCTTTCTTTCTTTATTCTCTTGAGGAAATGAGAATATATATTTGGGACTAGTCGGGGAATGGATTAATGGTCGGATGGTTGCATTAGTAGTCCTCACTATTACGTGAAATAGCGTATCAATAATTGTAATGAGGACCCTTTTGAGTTTTTTATATCTATTATTTAAACAATAGTTGTATTTAAACTCACACAATATATATGTGTTGTGCGTATTTTGACCACGACAATTGTATTCTTTGAAGTTGTATTTGTTTTTGTACCATGTATTTGGCGACTCGAGAATGGGTTGGATGGAATGGACCTATTTTGTTCATAATCCTTTCCTGAATCTGTACCAATTCATAGTACAACTGTCACAAAACATTCTTGCCATAAACTTGTCAATCATTTGCTTGATCCATATTAGATCACGGGGTGATCTCATCGTATATTTCACGATTCATTTCTATTCTATGATCGTTTTGCTTTTCGATCTTCTATCACTGTACTTTTAGTCTTTTAGACTCTATCTATTCATCACTATTGTTCATCTTTATTATCAGAGTTAGGGAACTCTGTAAATTATACCCCGTCGAGATTTGTCTTTGAATCTTACTGACACACTAACTCTATTTGAGTTAGTACTTATCCTAATCACTGCGGTTATTAGTCTCAGGTATTCCTACATAAGGTTCATAACCTACAGCTTTGATACCAATTGTGAGAGCCCCAAATCTGGGTCCCAAATCACCGCGGATCCGGTACAATCATTCTATCACTATTTCTATTTGCAGAAGATATAAACATAAATTGTTTATACAATACATTACACACTATTTCCCCCAAGGTCGAGTAACCTTCAAATAAACACAATTCATAACATGTCTAACATACAACATATTTATCAAACTATACTATTACAAATTAGCTGCACATTTTATCCCAAGCTGAACTTGGCTTTAACCTTTTCCTGTATCCGAACGCATTCGCCTTATCTGCAATATTTATCATGATATAGCAAGTGTGAGCATTAAAGTTGCCCAGCAAGTTTAAATTTATTAAGATATATCATGATTGAAAAGTCTGAATAATAAGCTGGCTACAATTCATCAATATAGTTGTGAATTAGCACGAACAAAATTTTGACTGAACATGTATTGAACATGAACAAATATATCTGAACCAACTAGTAATGAAGGTGATCATCCTTTCATACCTGACTTATACATGCAATATGTACAGAGTACAATTCTACAGTGGCAATCAACAATGATTAACCATAAGCATATTTGAATGAAACAACTCTTAGTAGAGTTAAGTGAAACTTGACTGAACCGTTGATTACCATTACGCAAATTATCTAGATTCGTCTGAAAACCTAATATAAATAATACTGATCTACACATTAGAATAATATCATCACAATATTTAAAATAACCTAAATACATTTATCACATAATCCTATCAGTCTATAACACACATAAGACCTAACCTCAAGTCAAACTTTGACAGTCTGAGTCGAGTTCGGTAAAATTCTAACATCCCGACGGTCTAGTCGGATAATCGTCGAGTTTAAGTTCAATTAAACTCTGCCTAACACTTAACAATTATCTCAGATAATTTTAATATCAGTCAAAACATTTTTCATAAGCTCATAATAATTTTTAAATAATTATTACTATTTATCGTGAATTTTCAATCACTTATATCGTATTTATATAAATTAAATACCACATAATTCCTTTATCATTAATATTTATTTATTATCAAATATTAATGAAATACATGTCATAATATTATAATATATTTATAATATCACAAAGTATTTTTAATACTTTAAAATCACATTTATATGATTTTTACCCAATTAAATTCATTATTCGATAATTGCTATTAATATTAAAATATTAATATTTTCATGAAAAATATCAAAAGTCATATTTTATAACTTAAAATATTTTCTATAACACTTAAATCATTTTTATATGATTTTTAAAGCATTAATACTATTTTCCATAATTTATTCAATTAATTTATTTAATAAATTAACTATCATTAATATTGATTAATTAATGAATTTCATCACAAAATATTAAAAGTCCTTTGAAAATATCTTTAAATATTTTCTTATACCATAATATTATTTTTTATGAATTAAAATCATTTTTAAATAATTTATTTAATATTATAATTAAATAAATAAATACCTTTTGTATTCCAAAATATTAAATATTTTTGAAATATACTCAAAATAATTAAAAACTATTTTTCAGGCTTTAAAATAATTTTTCATAATTTATTATGTATTTTTAATAATTAAAAACCATTTTATTCGATTTATTTAAGAAAAATAATTATTTTCTGAAATTAAATGTCACTAAAGGGCCCTATAGCGACAGACCCGACGCTATAGGTGTTCTTGAGCCTGTTCTTCATCAACCCAGAAACGCATGTCAGACTATAGGGTAAGCTGGTTTGCCCATAAATTGTCCCATGATCCTAAGGTTTTCTGGTTCATTTAAAGCATCAATATTGTAGTATTGATGTAACTCTACAAACATCAACAACTATTATGGAAATCCAACATCATAACTGAGAGATATAGGCTGTCAATTCTCATGTCAGAGCTGTTCTTCATTTAAGGGTTTTCCAGAAATGAAGAACAGTTCATGGGTACTACTTTCGATCCGTGTAACTTCGAATCAAGTTCTGTTTTGTGTGATATTAAGGTTCATATTTGTAGTGGAGATGTCAGTGAACAATTCTATACCATCATATCAATCTAACAACAACATCAAAGGGAGATTTAGGCCGGTCAAAGTGTTGCTCAGGAAACGGTTCTTGAAGATCTGGGTTTCCCAGAAATCTTCATCCGTCAAGTTGGTCAACGGCTTTTTGACCACGATTAAATGTCATCCTGGTAATGGTATGAGTAATCTAAAAGCATGATTGTATAGCCTACATGTCAGACAACAACCTTAAATCAACAACATGGTCTAAAACATAAATACATACAAGATCTGTGGCTTGCAAAGACGCTGTCAGACAAGATCTGGGTTTTTGGGTTGCCCAGAAACCCATTTCCATGACCGATCAACGCAGTTTGACTGCTCATATCTCTCAATCTACTAATGACCTGGGTGATCTAAGGACACGGATATGTACTTCTCATATTATACTACAAGGATCAAACAACAAAATAACCAAAACATATACATACAGCAAGATCAAGGGCTTTAAAAATCTTGTCAGATCACCTGGAAAAATTCTTGGTTGCCCAGATTCAAATTTTGTGCTTGGTCAACGGACTTTGACCGATCCTATCTTGCAATCCGAGTATGATCTGAGCTTGATTCAAGTCTCAGATCAAAGCCCTAACATCAAAGAACAGATCTATAACATAACATACACCAAACATCAAACACACACAGATCTAAGGCCTTTGACATATGACTGTCAGGCCATTTTTTTTCCAGATTTCCAGATTTGAGAAATCTTAAATTCGAGCATCAAAATGATATGGATCTAGGTTTTGGCAACCCAGATCATCAAATGACACCCTCTAACAAAACTTTAACCAACAACTTATAACATCTAACATAAAATACAAAGATTTTCAAGATTTAGGGTTTTTACCACTTTCTAGCCCCATTTTTGATTCTGATCTTGATGAACTGATAATGGAAAGCTAAAGACTGACATTAGCTTATCTTATCTCACTTTCTCACTCTATATTTTCGGATTTTAGAAGGTGAAAAGCTTTGGAGAAGAAAAAAAAATAAAGTGGGCTTTTTCTCTCTCTAAAATCTATAATAATTGATATGTTACACTATATTGGACTGATCCAAGGGGCAAGATGACTGGTAATTGATATAAAGCTAAGGCTAGGGTAGGGTTAGCCACCCCCTACAAGATTATGGCTAGATTTGCCCACTTCCCTCCAATAATGCACAAAGGGTAGATTAGACATTTGACTTTTAATATTAATGGCATATTTGTCATTTACCCCAAGCCTTAGGAATTAGGGTTTAACCCTTAGGGTTAAAACCTAAGGTTCTTTTTTTAATATTTTCAATTTAGGTTTTCAAAATAGAAAAGTTAATATTTCTAAATTATAATTAGGATTTTCTAAATAAATTCTAATTTCCCATTCGTCATAAACCAATCTTGATAATTAGGATTAAAAATTCCTAATTAAAATTGCTAATTTATCAATTATTTCCATTATGGTTTCAAACGGAATAATTAGGGTTTTAAACTTTAAAATTAGTGTTTCCCAAATAGTCAATTAGGGTTATCCTTAATTAGGTTTGTAATTAAAAATACAAAAACCTTATACATAGCCTTTAAATTCCCACATTAGGATTATAATATCCGAATTAGGGTTTTAAATTCCCGAAACTGAAATTAGGGTTTTGGAACCGGTTTTAGGGTTTTCTTATAAATTGAAGAATTTTCTAACTGAACGTGGACGTTCTAAATATATACTTAGGGTTTGGCACCGACATAGGTTATCTGGTCAACCCTTGACCCTTAACCACTTCTGTTCACATATAATACCATATACACAGAACATATTCACGTAAATCCTTAATCCTGAATAATTCACCACAAAATTTTTAAATTCACAAAATTCCTTCCTGAAAATATCAAATCCATTCACTTATTTTCTGTCTAGGTTTATTATTTAACCTTAAATTCAATAATTAAGATTTAAATTTTTTTTAAAAAAATTCTCGGGTCGTCACACTTATTTCCAAGAGAGTTCGAACTGAAGCAGGGATCAATGACGGTGTCGGAGTATGCCGCAAAATTCAACGAGTTGGCGAGGTTTGCACCATATCAAGATAGCACAAATGAATGCAAGGCTAAAAGGTTTAAACATAATTTGAAACCACGGTTATACAAAGTAGGGTATCCTATTCAATGAAGACATTCTGTGACGGTAATGGAGAAGGCAATTCTCGCTGAAGATGGAGGCAAGGTAGTACCAAAGTTTAATCAAGAACAGAAAAAAAAAAAAGGAATGAAGTGGAGGTTAAGAATGGTGGTGGTGGTAGTGGAAACGGTAACAATAATCTGAAGAGAAAATGGAATGGAAATGTGGGTGCTGGAAATCAGCAGGGTAACCAGTATAATAAGAAGTTCAAAGCATGTGCTACATGTGGGAAGTTTCACAAGGATTTGTGCTTAATGGGGAAACGTGTATGCTTTAACTGTGGCCAGGAAGGTCACATCGCCCCAAATTGGAATCAACTTAAGATGAACGTTTGCTTCATGTGCGGGTCAAAGGATCATTTCGCTTGCGAGTGCCCTAAGAAGATAGCTGGGGAGACAACAGAAAGCAATGGAGGTAGCAGTGGAGGTACATGGACCATTGCGGGACCAACGACATCAAACAAACCCACAACCAGAACCTTCATCATGACTGTGCAAGATGTTGTACAATCAAAGGATGTTGTGTGAGGTATTATCCCAATCAATGATATAGATGCTTATGTATTATTTGATTCGAGTACTACTTTCTCGTTTATATCTGATGAATTTGCTAAGAGGTTAGGATTGCCTAGTGAAGAATTGAATTGCCCTTTAAACATAGAAATTGCGAATAAGGAAGTGATTCCTGTTAGGATCGTACACAAGAATTGTAGGGTGAACATTAAGGGAAATGTCATAATGGTAGATTTAATTCCGATAAAACTTGGAGAGTTTGATGTTATTTTGGGAATGGATTGGCTGTTCAATTATCAATTATGGAGCGATAAATGATTGCCAAAAGAAATGTGTAAACCTTATGACTCTGTCAAAGGTAGTTTTCTATGGTAGCAAATCGCTTAGACATGCGATATGTCTGATGATTATGCAGGCCAAGAGTTGTTGAATCAAGGCTGTGTGGGTTATTTAGCTTACATAGTCGATACTCAGAAGAAGGGTGTGAAATTGGAAGAGATACCAGTGGTTAGGGAATTTGTAGATGTGTTTCCGGAGGATTTGCTAGAACTTCTGCCTGACAAAGAGATTGAGTTCATGATCGACTTAGCGCCAGGAACAACCCCGATATCGAAGGCCCCGTACAGAATGGCTCCGGTAGAGATGAAAGAACTGATGGTACAACTGCAGGAGCTATTAGACAAGAAATACATTCAGTCGAGCGTATCACCGTGGGGAACACTAGTGTTATTCGTGAAGAAGAAGGATGGGTCAATGCGTCTTTGCATTGATTATAGGGAATTAAACAAAGTCACTATTAAGAATAATATCTGTTGCCAGGAATAGATGACTTGTTTAACCAATTGAAGGGTGTTAAATACTTCTCGAAAATAGATTTGAGAAGTGGGTATCACCAATTGAAAGTAAGGAAGGAGGATATACCTAGAACGATATTCAGAACTCGGTATGGACATTAAGAGTTTTGTTGGGTAAAATCACTACGCTTAAAAACACGTAAGTGCACGTGGTCAACAAGTAATATAGTAGTGAATAAAGTATCGTTCCCACGAGGACAAAATATCAAGAATCTTAACTTCACAATTATCAATTTTGTATTAACCCTAATTTTATTAAACTAATCAATTTGATGGTTTTAAAATAAATAAAAGAGACTAAATTAATAAATAATTAAAACCTGGTTATCTGATGGGGTATCCCTATTCCATGGTGAAACATTTCACAGCAATGTGGGTTATTTAGCTTAATAGTCGATACTCGGAAAAGAAGGTGTAAGAGTGCGGAAGAGATACCCGATTAGTTGGGAATTTGTAAGATGTGCTAGGAGGATTTGCTGAAACTTACACGACAAAGAAGATTGAGTTCATGATCGACTTAAAGGCGCCCGAGGAACCTTCCCGATATCGAAGGCCCGTCTGAATGGCTCGGTGGGGAAATGAAAAGAGCGATAATTATTGCAGGGGCTATTGAGCAAGAAATACGATTCGGTCGGCGTATCCGCAAGTGGGGAACAATTAAATTCAAAGGATGTTGTGAGGTATTGGGGAACAGTATAGTGTTCTTTCATTGAAGAAGAGGATGGGTCAGTACACTTTCTTTACGATCGATTATGAGGGAAATTAAACAAAGTCCACTATTAAGAGGTTAATACCATTTGCCGAAATAGATGACTTGTTTAACGATTGAAGGAGTGTTAAATACTTCGAAAATAGATTTGAGAAGTGGGTATCACCAATTGAAAGTAGAGAAGGTAGTAATTATATCATTCTAATAATCCATACTATATGGACATTAAGAGTTATTGTTGGGTAAAATCACTATAAGCAAAAACCGTGGTGCCGTGGTGACAGTATCAATAGTAGTGAATAAGTATCGTTCCCCGCAGACAAATATCAAAAAGTCATTAAAACACAATTATCAATTTTTGTATTAACCCTAATTTTATTAAACTAATCAATTTGATGGTTTTAAAAATAAATAAAAAGAGACTAGATTAATAAATAATTAAGCTATCCGCAAGCAATCGCAAATACTTGAAATCCGAAATTTCAAACAATTAATGGAGAATTAGACTTATGATTTCACCACGAGGCTTCACTTTGATTTTTCAAACCTTTATTTCCAACTCAATTCAATATCGGTTTATTAATCAAGAACAAGAGGCATTAGTAAGAGCCACCTCTCGATGCGCGCAATACCCGTATTAACGTGATCCACAGTAAAGATAGAAATCAGATTTAAACACCTAAATTTACCAACTCACTATATCTACTATGTGAGGCTTTGCCAATCAAAAAGGTTGAAGTTTAAGCTCTATCTATCGATTACACATGCAATGTCAAAGCGCATCTCTACATATGATAATCACAAATCTACTATGAAGCACGACGAAAATTAAGCGACACGTGTTATGATAACGCTAGTCTAGCAGATTCCTAATCTCCTACTCTCGATTCCTTTCAAATCCACAAAGCTGGTGATCATTCAATTCATAAAATTCCGCATACAAATTAACATAGATAATGAAAATATCTTATTGAATTAAAAATTAAAAAGTTATAGAAGATAAATACGTTCACGCCCAGATCGTCTGTGAGTCTAGCAATCACAGCTAGTAAGAATTGATTCATAACGAAGGAATTAAAAAAGCCCGGAATAATTTGATAAAACATCATCCCAATTACAAATAGATTAAAAGAAAAGAGGAATTATGAAAACCCGCTACGTAGCCTCGATTTACCCAGCGAGTAAGTGATGTCTCAGAAAATTACTCTCTGACGTTAAGCTCTTTGATCCTTAAATCACTCTGTAGATTCACTGCAACATTCTCGATTGTTGTTTTCAAGTAACCTTCAAATATCCTCTCTTACGGATTGCGAATTCTTCTTTATTAGAGATAGCGCACCAGCCAAACCCAATAATAGCAGAGCCCCAAGCCCGAAATTGAAACGAATAGGAAAGTTAGGAAGCGGGACCCCACTTCGTGATACCAACCTTGAAAATAGACTGGCTACCCGACGAAAATTTCTAAGTTCAACTTTCCCTTTTGCTCCAAAGACCACATTCCTCTGAATTGCATCCATGACCACCCACACATAAAATATCGCCAAGAAGCTTGGTAAAAGCGAACACAAATCGTAGAAATAAATGCAATTTAAACTAAAATGAATATAGAAATTACGTTGTATATAAAATCCCTTATCAAAATCCCCAAACGATTGGAGGTATGGGTTAGGGTTTATATAGATCTAAGATATAACGTCACGGACCCAGAATTGATACATAAACAACTTCTTAGAAGAATTGTCTGGTCTGAAACTTAAAAAAATCTCAAAGATAGGCTGCGATTGACTAAAATTAAACTTAGCAAATTCGAGATGCAATGGGATACAAATTTTCCAGATTTTATTCTTAATCTTTTTTCATAGATGGTTGGGTAGTGCGTTTTACGCTCCATCTCCTTGTTTTGTGTTTATGGGAGTCTTCCTGACCACCACAAGACTAAACATATTTCTGTTCTTTTTTTTCTTTTTTATTTTCAAGCTTATATATCGTATATTTCCCCCAAACTTAGGTTGCTAATTTAAGAAGCATACGACGCCTATCCTTACATCATTTTTGCAGTTTCTTGACCTTTTATCCTTTAGAAACCCTTTGTATCAATTTAAGACCTTGGGTGAAACCAGGTATTTATTAGTCTTGCTACTTTTTATACTTGGGTTTCAGGCAAATTGAAATGATTCATAATAGTAATTATGTATCCACCGGTTCTAATAATCCATTTATATTGGTTAAGCATTCTGATCTCATCATTGGCGAATAACACAGCAGAATGCGACACGTTGGACATATACAAACAAGCCCCTATTTAACTAAATTTTTTATTATATATATATATATATATATATATATTTAAACTATAGATATTTGAAACAATGCAAAATCCACAACTCTTATGTGATACCACCAAATACATATTTTAAAACTAGATATGACAAAAATTTAAAAATGCGTGTATGCAACTAAACTGACCTAACTCCCCCGAACTTAAATAAAGGCAGTACCTCATTGGATAAAAAATACTACAAATGCTGCGAGGACTTCCCACCTACAGGAATTGTCTAAGTGCAGAGGCGTTGGTTAGTCTAGCTCTTCTTCATCGGAATCAGGAGGAAATCGAGGTAATGGGTAAAGGTTGTTGTCGAGAGTGAAATTTCTTGGTTTGAAACTTTGGTCGTTGTGTTGAATGAAGCGAAAGAAGCGCGTTCGTGGCATCGAACATGATCTTGGCGCGCCATGATCGCGCATTTCCACGGCGTGTTGCCTATTATGCGCATTCATTTGATTCCACCCTTTGGTCTCGAATCGGCTGGCGGATGGAAAAATCGAGAATACCCGGCATTGCGGCTGCGCAAACCAGGTGTGGCAAACCACTGAAAAATTTCCCGTAACCTAACCGCTTTGAAAGTGTGGTGGCCCCCACGGCGTCGATATGGAAATCTTACCGAATAAAATACTCATGATAGCGCCTTCTCTTTAGTGACATCGAAGTGTGTTGGGGCGGAAGGCAATTTAGCACCATAAAATATGTACCATATCTTTCTATACAAGCTCAAGTCCTTGCTATTAAACAGGGTTCAGCCCTTCTACCTTTGGTCCAAAGATGTGCGGCTTTGTCATATTTGTAATATAACCTCCCTCATAATCGGGTCAAAATCCTCATTTGGGCATCTTTTGACAATGGTGCCTTGTAGCGCGATTGATATCTGCGATTAATCGTCATCCTTTAGAATGGAACCATCAACCCGGTCCTGAAGCGCTTTGAAAGGAGCTTTGTCTTTGGCGTTTACATAGAATTCTTTGTGAGGTTGACCAGGTGTACGGGATGTTGATGAATTTTAGCCGCCTTTTGATGAATTTGGGACATAATCTCCCCATCATTGTTGCCTTTGGTTGGGCGAAAGCCACGATGCAGGGTAAGTGCCTTAGAGTGCATATGCAACTCGTAAGCGATTTGGTGACGGCGGCACTCCCCAAAATTTTCCGGCGATCATTAAGTGAGTGTGGGTGGAAGCGATCTTGAGAACTAGCCCCATTTGGCGATTTGCTCGAAACCAACGTGCTGACGCGTTCTTTGATGGTGAGTTTAATGAAGCCATGGATTTAAAGATGTTTGAGAAGATGAAAGCCTTGAAAGATGCAACTTTGCGTAATTTGTGCTATGTTCCCCAATTTAAATGAAGGTGAAATTTGTGGTGATGAAAGATTGGAGGTATGGGTTAGGGGTTTATAGGTGATGTAGGGTAGAGGAAGTGGCCCCGATCTTAAAGGTGGGATTAAGAAATTAGGTAGAATTGGACATGAGTCTCTTACCTTCCTTCTCTTACCTTGGTTAGGTCAATTTTATCAGAACACGCTGCGTACTGTAACACAACGTTCTTCCCCAAAGCTTAGAGTTGTTTTATGGATTATCCGATGGAGAAGATGAAAGTGAAGCATAAAGGGAATCTCGATCGTGGGTTTATGTATATAGGAAAAAGCCCAGAAATGGCAATAAGTGTGTGGGGAAATAAGGAAGGGTATGGGTTAGGGTTTATATAAGAGGTGATGTGGGTAAGTGGCCCAATCTTAAAGAGTGGGATTAAGGGAATTAAGTTGTCGACTTACTTTCAATTGGCCTTGAACACATTGAATTTTACTTCTTGATCTTGGACCCTCATTGTATGTTCACCTTTTTGCACGTCTATGAGTGTCCTTCCCGTGGCCAAAAATGGTCTCCCTAGGATGATCGGGATGTTCTTATCTTCATCGAAATCCAGTATGATAAAGTCCGCAGGGAATATAAACTTATCCATTTTTACCAAAATGTCCTCTATAATGCCTCTCGGATATGTGACTGACCTATCCGCCAACTGCAATGAAATATTCGTAGGCTTTGGCGCGGGCAAACCCAATTCTGAATATACTGATAATGGCATCAGGTTTATACTCGCCCCCAAATCACATAAGCACTTGTTAAACGACAACTTTCCGATCGTGCGGGATAGTAAAGCTCCACAGGTCTTTGAGTTTTGGTGGAAGCTTTTTACGTAATAATCGCACTACACTCCTCTGTTAGTGCCCTTTGTTTGAAGTCTTCCCATTTCTTCTTCCTCGACAGGATCCCCTTCAAAAACTTTGCATAACTTGGCATTTGTTCTAGGGCCTCTGCGAATGGGATGTTAATCTGGAGTTTCTTGAACACATCTAAAAACTTTATGAATCGCTTATCTCGATTTACATTTTGGACTCTCTTCTGAAACGGCGGTGGAGGATAAACAATCGGCTCCCTGTTTGACTTTATTTCCTAATTTTTGTTACCCTCCACTGCTTTACTGTCATCAACTTTTTCCTCCGGTGTTGCTGAATTTTCTGCACTATTCCCACCGAGGTGTTTTCCACTTCTCAACATAACTGCTTGACATTACTCATGATTACCCTTCGAATTTCTTTCGGTGTCTCTAGGTAATGTTCCTTGTGGTCTATTATTCAATGCCAATGCAATTTGACCTATTTGATTCTCTATATTTTTGATAGCAATAGCTTGATTCTTCATAGCCAAATCGTTGCTAGTCATGTACCTTGCCCATGATTCCTCCCCATCAGATTTCCTGTCCTGCTGTTGAATCTGTTGTGGATGACTATGAAAACTAGGGGGATATGATGGTCGTGGAGCTTGAGTTTGCTGATTATTGCTCCATGAGAGGTTTGGGTGGTTCTATTCCCACAGTTGTAGGTGTTTTGGTAGGTATTTTGCGGAATTACATTGTAGTTGCCTATGAACCGAGCGGATCTTTGGATTTATTACTGCTTTGCTCTGTCGGATGATCACCCGCACATAATTCACATACTACCATCACCTGCTAAACTTGTTGAGCTTGAGCCCCTGCTATCGTATTCACCCTCTCATTCATCGTATCAAACTTCATGGATAGTGCAGAAAGAGTTGCTTGTATAGCTGTTACTCCATCTAATTCCAAGATCCCAGCCGCCTTTGCCTGTGTCATTCTTGCTGTCGGCCACTGGTAGTTATTTGCCGACATTGTTTTTATCAAATTGTAGGCTTCCTCGTAACTCTTAGCCATGAATGCACCGCCCGATGCTGCATCAATGCTAGTTCTGACATTTCCATGTAGCCCGTTATAAAAGGTGTTCATTTGTAACCACTTGGGCAATCCATGATGTGGGCATTTTCTGAGTAATTCCTTATATCTCTCTCATGACTCATATAGTGACTCTCCATTCTGCTGCTCAAACATTGTGATGTCATTCCTCATTTTCGCAGTCTTTGCCGGTTGGAAAATTTTGGCAAGAAATTTTTGAACCAAATCCTCCCATGTAGTGATCGAACCCGGCGGTAGAGAATGTAACCAACTCTTCGCCTTGTCCCGTAAAGTGAATGGGAACAAGCGAAGTCTCACTGCCTCATTCGACACCCCATTGTACTTGAACGTGTCGCACATTTCCAGAAAACTGATCAAATACTCATTCGGATCGTCGTTTGCCATTCCCCCAAACTGACATGAGTTCTGCATCATCTGAATAGTCCCAGGCTTTATTTCAAAAGTGTTCGCAACAATTCCAGGCCTAGTAATGCTCGACTGCAGATCAGTCACCCTAGGTGTGGCAAAATCCCTCAACGCTTTCTGGTCTTCGGCAGCCATCGTTCCTTCCGTATCAGAATTTTTGAATTCGTTCCTCGTTTCCTCAATCCACTTACTCAACTTTTGAAATCGTCTGTCAATGTCGTCCTCAAAAGGAAGCAAGTCTGGATGTTTAGATCGTGTTTGCATAAACCAATGTCGAAAACCTGAAATAGAGAAAACAAAAATAAAAATGTTTAAGTAAAACTGGACTAATTAAACTGATATTGTAAACACAAATACTAAAATCTCGGCTAAATTGTCCCCGGCAACGACGCCAAAAACTTGTTGGGTAAAATCATTACGCTTAAAAACACGCAAATGCACGTGGTTAACAAGTAATATAGTAGTGAATAAAGTATCGTTCCCACGAGGACAAAATATCAAGAATCTTAACTTCACAATTATCAATTTTTTATTAACCCTAATTTTATTAAACTAATCAATTCGATGGTTTTTCAAATAAATAAAAGAGACTAAATTAATAAATAATTAAACTATCACAAAACAATCACCAATAACGAAATCAAGAATTTCAAACAATTAATGGAGAATTAGACTTATGATTTCACCCTGAGCTTCACTTTGATTTTCAAACCTTTATTCCAACTCAATTCAATATCCCAGTTTATTAATCAAGAACACGAACGTAGTAAGAGCCACCTCTCGATGCACCAATACCATATTAACATCAATCCACAATAAAGATAGAAATCTGTTAAACACCTAAATTAACTGACTCATTATATCTCTATGTGAACTGCAATCAAAAAGGTTGAAGTTTAAGCTCTCTATACGATTACATGCGATGTCAAGCGTATCTCTACCTTAATAATAATCACAAATCTACTATCGACAAACTTCATGACACATGCTATATTAACTAGGTCTAGATGTGAATCTCCTCTCTCGATTCCTTTCAAATCCACAAAGAACTATTGATCAGGCAATTCATAAATTCACGCACAAATTAACATAGATAAACTGAAAATATCTTATTGAATTGAAAATCAAAGTTATAGAATCATCGTTACGCCCAAAGATCCATCACAAGTCTAATAAGTAAATTAGTTCATAACGAATGAATTAAAAACTGAATAATTTGTTGAAAACATCATCCCAATTACAAATAGATGAAAGAAAAGAGGAATTATGGAAAACCCCTTCACGTAGCCTCGATTTGCAACCGTCGTGATAATCTCCGAAATTTACTACTCCAACATTCGCTCTTCAATCCTTGAAATCACTCTTGAATTCTTGCCTTTGTGTTATACGATTGTTGTTTTTCTCCGTAATAGCAAGCTATCCTCTCTTCTGGACGAATTCTTCTTTTATTAGAGACCAAACGCACCAGCCAAGCCCAACAAACCGAGCCCCAACAGAAGTCGAAACCAAACACGAGAGTTCAAGAAACGGGACCCCCGCCTCGGCGGGGGGTAGAAGCACAAATAGGCCCACCCCGGCGGGCATGGCCACTGACTTCAAAATTTCTAAGTTCCAACTTTTTTCCACTTTTGCTCCAAAAAGACCACATTTCCTCACCAATTGCATCCATGACCACCCTACACATAAAATATCATGAAATGAGTAAAAACGAACACAAATCGTGAAAATAACTACGAATTTAAACTTGAAATGAATATCGATTCGTGTATATAAAATCCACTTATCAAGTTTCTGGTGATGTCTTTTGGTTTGACCAATGCCCCTGCTGCATTCATGGATTTGATGAATAGGGTGTTTAAACAATTCTTAGACAAGTTTGTGGTGGTATTTATCGATGACATTCTGGTGTACTCCAAATCTCAAGAAGAACACGTGGAACATTTAAGTTTGACGTTGGAGACACTAAGAAAATAAAAGTTATACGCAAAATTCTCTAAATGTGAATTTTGGCTAGATCGTGTACAATTTCTAGGGCATATGATTAACAAAGATGGAATTTCAGTGGATCCATCAAAAGTTGAAGCTGTAATCAATTGGGAACAACCAAGAACACCATCGGAGGTGAGGAGTTTCTTGGGACAGGTCGGTTATCATAGACTATTTATTTAAGATTTTTCCAAGATAGTCTGTAAGACCCAAACTTATTATAAATGAAATTGAATTTCCTCTATTTATTATTTTGAAGTAGTAAGGGTTGAGTTGATTAATGTGGTTAGTTATGGGTAAAATGCGCAAATATTTCAAATAAGCAAGTGGTTATAAAATATTCATTGTTGTCGAAAAATATTCGTTTGGTCATGGAATATTCTTCTTTGTCGGGGAATATTAAATGCGAAGACCTTGACCTTATGTGGCCCCATAAGCGGAAAGCGATTGGATGAAGAAAAGCGAGTAAGTATAAATAGCAGGCGTAGTTGTTACAGATTAACATCTTGTTGGAATACCCGGTGGTTAAAACACAGTAATATGCGTTGTTTCACAGTAGCACATGGTATTACACCAATTATTTATTCTTACGTAAGAAGGCACTACTTAATAATTGTTACAATAATTACTGTTCAATATTTTATTTTATTGATTCAATAATTGCTACGTTGATATTTTATATTATTGTTGTTTCAATAATTGTCACTACACAGTATTTTTCATTATCAAATCAATAATTCATATTATTTGAATAATATTATTAGATAGCATTATTTGCAATGTCTAGAAAGTTCTGTCTAATGAGAAGTTTGGTCACCTAATTGCGCGTCAGTAAGGAGAAATCCTTATTGGAAAGCCCCCTCTTTTCTGGGAACAGCCTGGTTGTCAGTATTGTGATTCTGTAATATTATTTGTGAATAATTATTTATTTATTTATATGATAAGGAAAATATTCATTTTATGTGGATATAGATGGAGAAATTTTTTAATGTGACAATTGTTGAAAATTGATATTTTATCTTTTCTGATAAAATAATTCATTTAAATATATTATTATATTATATTAATATAATCATGGTGATATTTTTACAATGAATGTGGGATATATGAATAAATGAAGAGGAAGAGTATTTTTGTTACTAAAAAAATATTTAAAACATGTTTTTCATGTTTGTGGACTCCATTTCTTGACTGAAATTTGATTATAGCCTGTAAAATCACCCGTATGTGGATTTCGGTCAATTTCTATTTAGAATTTGGAAAAACTTTCTTCTGCAAAGTTGTAGAGAATTTAATTTCCTATGGAAGGACATAGTTTTGAATTTTTCTGATAAAAGAGCTATTTATTATGAATTATTGAAGTTCCGGAATAATTGATTTTTGGAGTTTTAAATAATTTTAATAACAAAAATGTTTTTTTTATTTTGGTGAGGTGAGCCCACTTGGTGGCTGATGTTTTGGGCAAAAGAAGGGTGCGTAAGAAATTTTAAAAATATATATTAATATTTTATTAAATTTTCTACTTTGGTGTTCTAAGTATTTTTCTATAAATAGGGTGTTTAGGTTAGAATTGAAAATCACACCAGAAACTAAAGTTTTCTCTCTATAATATCGAGCGTATTTTTGTGAGTATTTTGGTACTTTGAGTGTTGCTATACGATGCAAGTTCCTTCAGCACTATATCCAGCATTCTAGTCGAAATAATTTGTCTTTTCTAGGTAAGGGATGTTATTTTTTTATAAATGATATTATTTCTTTCAATATCATTATCTTAGGAATATTGGTAAGATTTTCTTGTGAAATTATTGTCTTTTAGTGTCGGGGTTACTATTCACGATATCGACTTTATTCACGATATCGACACTTATTTACGAATCTGACACTATTCACAAAAAAAATTAAATTTTCATTTTTGTCCAAGATATCTATTATGGATACTAGCTTTGATTGTATCTATGTTTTGATCTTCATTCTTGAATTTTACTCCACTATGGTTATTTGTGAGGTATTTTTGAACTTGGATTGTTTAAAGTACGAATCCTTGATATTTGTTCTTTTATTTCACTGGATTTGTTTTCTTTAAAATATTTTTCATCATCCTCAATCCTAAATGATGATATAACTGAATATCTTTGGCATGTAGTGCAAAGATGAATGATTTTCTGATGAATATCTTTGGCCTGTAGTGCAAAGATGAATATGTGTTTAGATGAACATGACCAACTGGTGAATATCTTTGGCTTGTAGTGCAAAGATGAATATTTGATTCCAGCTATATATATGGATTGATGTTACAGGGATAAATATTAACGATGAACTTTTAAATTCATATATAGAAGATAGTAGATTTCATTCTCTACGTAACTCTTCTAATGAATTGTTATTTCCGCTGCGAATATTGATTTAAAATTTGTTATCTATTGTATTCTATTAGATTTTTCCCTATTGAGGACTAACGATAATTTGTTCTATATTATCTTAGTCATAATGTTCTTTACTGGGCTAGTTGAGCTCACCCTTTTCCTTTTTGTTCCATTTTTCTTCTCAGGAGGCGAGAATGTAGTGAGTACTAGTCGGGGTGTGGAATGATGGTTCTAGAAGTTGTTTTAGTAGTCCTCACTATTTTGTAAAATAGTGTATCAATAATTGTAATGAGGACTTATTTGAGTGTGGATATTGTCTAGATGACAATATTTGTATTTAAACTCACAGTTTAAGTGTTGTCGTATTTTGCACGATAATTGTATTAATAAAGTTGTAGTTATTTCTGTACCATGTATTTGGCGACTCAGAATGGGTGTTGTATACGTATTTTGGGGGCGTCACAGTTGGTATCAAAGCTTAAGGATATGATCTTTGGCGGAGATCGGGGAATAGAACTAGGAGGGGAGAGACGAGTAAATCCTTCGCTAGTGTGTCTTACCTAAGCTTATTTGTTGGTTGGTCAGAATATATGGATATTGTGTGATATGTTAATTTCTTTAATTAACCCTTGTTTTATAAGCGTATTTGAGAATGGCAATCGAGAATGTTAATGATGGAGTAAATGAGACCAGTGGAGACACCTTTACTCACGAATGAGGAGAACGTGCAACAGGCCGGCAATGTTCCTCCTGTAAACAACACCACTGAGCAGACGATGAACGACGGGATGTTTAGAAGCTTTTTACAATTCATGCAAAATCAGACGAGGGAGTCTCGTGTACAAAATACATGTGGAAATGATAGCAATGCGTGACTTGTCACAGTCAAGCAGTTCAAAGAGTTGGGACCACCAGAATTTGTGGGAAAGCCGAATCCGATCAAGGCGGAAACGTGGGTCAAACCAATTACCAAGATCTTTGATGTCTTGGGATGCACGAAGGAACAGAAGGTTCCATTCACCACCTTTATGTTACATGGCGAGGGAGACTACTGGTGGGAGTCTATGAAGCGTACCCAGCATACCGCACTCAGCATGTCTTGGGAAACATTTCAGAAACTTTTCAATTACAAGTATTTTCCTGAAAGTATTCGCCATATGAAGGAGGTATAATTTATTAGACTGAAACAAAATACCATGACAGTGTCCCAGTACGAGGCGAAGTTCGCAGAGTTATCCAGGTTTGCAACTCATTTGGTAGAGAATGAGGAACGAATGACGCGGATGTATTTTAGAGGTCTAAAACTCGAGATTCGGCAATATCTTATCTCTCATAAATTTTCTTTATATTCAGATGTTGTAAACAAGGCTCAATTATTAGAGCGGGATAATGAGTATGATCAACCGAAGGACCACAACCAAGGTCATATGGTGTTGGCGGTGATCATCGAACAATGAAAACCAGCGGGGAGGAAAACATTCGGACAAAAGCAGTAACCACTCTGGTGGTAATTGTGGCCATGAAAATAGAAGAAGCGAGTCGGGGGGAGATTTTAAAAAGAGGATATTCAACAATGACAATGTGAAGACGTCAGCACCAACTGGTTCTAAGGGAGGAGAACGACCACCGATCGTATGCTATAAATATGGAAAAGAGGGACACATCAACCCAAACTGTCCACAATAGTTCAAGGTATGTTATAATTATGGAAAGGAAAGACATATCGCTCGAGATTGTACTGTAGTGAAACCAAGTCCAGCGGGGATGGTGACTCAAAAGGCTGTCCCAGAAAAGTCATAGTCAACGGTTCCTGGAAGAACATTTGTCGTGACTGGTCAAAATGCGAGGAACCCAAACGAGGTGATCACGGGTAAGCTAATTATAAATTCTTGTGAAGTTTATACCTTACTAGATACCGGTGCTACCCATTCATTTATCTCTCCTGCTTGTGCTCAACGTTTAAACTTGACTCCGGAGAAATTAGACTTTGACTTATTTGTGGAGACTCCATTAGGAGAAACTTTCATTACATCCACTATTTATAAATCTTTTTTGATCCAAGTTGGCACCATCACATTACCTGTTGACCTTATCTCTTTAAAGATACTTGCATTTGACGTGATTTTAGGGATTGATTGGTTAACTACTCATCATGCCAAAATTGATTATTTTTGTAAGGTTGTTAGTTTTTGTATTCCTAACCAACCTGTTATTCGAATTCAAGCAACTAAACCACTGAAATCAATCACTGTCATATCAAGCCATAAATCCATTCGTTTATTAAAAAATGGATGTCAAGCTTTCTTAGCCCATGTTATGGACTTGAATAAAAATACGTCAGATTTGAATAAAATTTCTGTTTTAGTGAATTTCCTGACGTATTTCCTGAAGAACTTCTCGGTCTACCTCCAAAACATGAAGTTGAATTCTTTATTGACCTTGAACCTGGTACAAAGCCCATTTTGAAAACCCCATATCGAATGGCTCCTATCGAACTTCAGGAGTTAAAGGTCCAACTACAGGAGTTGTTGGACATCGATTTCATACATCCTAGTATATGTCCTTGGGGTGCCCCTATTTTATTTGTAAAGAAGAAAGACGGGAGTATGCGACTTTGTATTGACTATCGAGAATTGAACCATGTAACCATCAAGAATAGGTATCCGCTACCTCGCATTGATGACATGTTTGACCAGTTGCAAGGAGCATAATTCTTTTCAAAAATCGATCTTAGATTACGGATATCATCGGTGAAGATTAGAGGCGAGGATATTCCAAAGACAGCCTTCAGAACTCGGTACGGGCATTATGAATTCTTAGTCATGTCTTTCGGATTGACTAATGCTCTTACGGCTTTTATGGATATGATGAACCGAGTATTCAAAGAATATTTGGATCAGTTCGTTGTTGTCTTTATTGATGACATCCTCATATATTTCAAAAGTCGTGAAGATCATGAGCACCATTTGAAGTTGGTACTCCAAAGGCTTCGTGAAAACAAGCTATATGCCAAGTTGAAGAAATGCGAGTTCTGGCTTGAGGAAGTGGCATGTCTTGGGCACGTGGTGTCAAAACATAGATTATCTGTTGACCTAGCGAAGATTGAAGCAATACAAAGTTGGGAGCAACCAAAGTCGGTGACTGAAGTACGTAGCTTTCTGGGCTTAGTTGGTTATTATCGGAGATTCGTGGAAGGATTTTCTCGAATTGCTACTCCGTTAACTCAGCTGAATCATAAAGATATAAAATTCGTATGGAGTGAGGAAAGCGAGAAGAGTTTCCAAGATCTCAAAAGGAGACTCATTTCGGCACCTGTTCTGACAATACCATCTAGTTCGGATGGATTTGTTATCTACATCGATGCTTCAACCAAAGGGTTAGGATGTGTTCTCATGCAACATGGGAAAGTCATAGCTTATGCCTCGCGAAAACTTAAAGAATATGAGAGGAATTATCCTACTCATGATCTAGAGTTGGCGGCATTCGTTTTTGCTCTAAAGATCTGGAGGCACTATCTATATGGGGAGAAAGTGGAGATATATTCAGACCATAAAAGTCTCAAATATTTCTTCACCCAAAAAGAACTCAATATATGGCAACGACGTTGGCTAGAGTTATTGAAAGACTACGACCATACCATTCAATACCATCCTGGAAAAGCAAACGTGGTTGCTGACCCATTAAGTAGAAGATCATATGCGGGAACGAGTGCGATGTTGTCAACACAAAGGCCCATTTTGTGTGATTTACAAAAGATAAAGATAGAATTCAAGACTCTGGGGACCCATGCGATGATGTCAAGTATACACATAGAATCGACTTTAAGCGAAAAAGTTAAAGTTTCTCAAGCCACAAACCCGGAACTGATGCGTATAAAGAAGAAAGTACAAGAAGGTGCTATTCCAGAAGCAAGAATCGATGAAGAAGGAATACTTTGAGTCAACTCTAGACTTTGTGTCCCTAACGATTCTGACTTGAAACATAGAATCATGATGGAGGCACACAACACACCGTTTGCAATCCATCTTGGAAGTACCAAAATGTATCGTGATCTTCGACATACATTTTGGTGGAACAATATGAAGAGAGAGATCGCGGAGTTTATCTCGAGGTGTTTAACTTGTCAACGTGTAAAGGCGGAGCATCAAGTGCCAAAGGGTCCATTGCAACCACTTGAGATTCCAAAATTGAAGTGGGAACACATTACCATGGATTTCGTTACGGGTCTTCCCACGGTTTCTCAAGGCATAAATTCAATTTGGGTTATTGTTGATAGATTAACTAATTCTGCTCATTTCTTGCCGATACAGGAGACGTATTCCCTTGAACGTCTTGCTCATATGTACATAAATGAGATTGTGAGATTGCATGGCATGACAGTATCCATAGTTTCGGATCGTGACCCAAGATTCACTTCACGATTTTATGTTAGCTTGTAAAAAGCTATGGGAACGGATTTACGATTCAGTTCGGCATATCATCCTCAAATGGGCGGACAATCAGAGAGGATTATTCAAACTCTTGAAGATCTATTAAGACTTTGTGTCTTAGACTTCAAAGGGAGTTGGGATAAGTATTTACCATTGGTGGAATTCTCCTACAACAACAGTTATCAAGCAAGTATAGGTGTGGCTCCATTTGAAGCATTATATGGACGAAAGTGTCACTCTCCAATATGTTGGGATGAGGTGGGTGAAACAACATTGTTGGGACCAAAGTTGGTACGTATGACTACGAAAAAGATCCAAATGATTCGACAACGTATACAAACGGCAAAAGATCGACAAAAGAGTTATGCAAATCTTCATCGAAATGACGTAGAATTTAGTATTGGGGATCATGTATTGTTGTGAGTTGCTCCATGGAAGGGAGTTACAAGATTTGGGAAGAGAGGAAAGCTCAATCAACGATTTATTGGTCCATTTCAGATTCTTGACCGAGTAGAAAATGTGGCATATAGACTCGCGTTACCTCCAACCATGTCTCATGTTCATAATGTTTTTCACATATCTGTACTTCGTAAATATGTGAAGGACCTGAATCACGTTATTGAGTTAGAACCAGACAAGATAGCCGAGGACTTAACGTATGAGGAGATACCTATCAAGATCTTGGATAGAAAGGAGCATGTCCTACGCACAAAGGACATACCATAAGTCAAAGTTTTGTGGAGGAACCATGCTATTGAGGAATTGACCTGGGAGTTGGAAACGGAAATAAAAGCGAGGTATCCTCACCTTTTCGAAACACCAGGTACGTATGTCAATTTTGAGGTTAAAATTTCATAAGGAGGGGAGGTTGTAAGACCCCAACTTATTATAATTGAAATTGAATTTCCTCTATTTATTATTTTGAAATAGTAAGGGTTGAGTTGATTAATGTGGTTAGTTATGGGTAAAATGCGCAAATATTTCAAATAAGCAAGTGGTTATAAAATATTCATTGTTGTCGGGGAATATTCGTTTGGTCGTGGAATATTCTTATTGTCGGGGAATATTTTGCGACGCCACTTGACCTTGTGTGGGCCCCATGCGGAAAGCGATTGGATGAAGAAAGCGACAAGAATAAATAGCGGTGTAGTTATTCAAGATTAACACCGTTGGAATACCCGGTGGTTAAAAACGATGTCTGGCGTTGTTACAAAGAGCACAGTATTGCACCAATTATTGATTCTTACATAAGAAGTGTCGACGTCGGGATTTTTGGATGTCCCTTTTCAGATTTACTTGTTCTTTGGTGTTCTCATTTTAGGTGAGATTTGTTTGAAAAAAACAAGTGAAAAGGTCCGACATGTATAATGTGACACCCCAAAATTAGGTATCGTCACCCATCTTGGGTCGCCACTTACATGGTACATAAATTCAAATACAACTTAATAATACAATTGTAAGGTGTACAATACGACAAAACATAAAGCGTGAGTTTGAATACAAATATTGTCTACTAGAGATTATACAAACTCAAAAGGAGTCCTTATTACAATTATTATTACACTATTTCGCGAATAGTGAGGGACTACTAATGCTATCATCGGTCAAGTCACACCCGTTCCCCGACTAGTCCTCGCTACGTTCTCATTTCTCAAGAGAACAATAAAAGTAAAAAGGTGAGCTCAACTAGCCCAGTGGGAAATATTATGACTAAGATAATGCGAATATATTATCGTTAGCCTTCAACGAGTGTTAAAGCGATACAATATAACAACCATCATGTTTAAGCTGCATGTGGAACAAGCAATCCATTAAAAGAGTCAAGTAGAGAATAAAATCTACTATCTTTTATGATTTAAAAGGTTTTTCATCACTTTTATCGCTGGGACTCAGCTAAATAAATAATCCACATCATCGAATCACCCCTACACTACGGCCAAGGATATTCTTTAGTATCACGACCACAATTATCCATGCACTACGGGCAAAAAATATTTGTGTATTCAATAATGGTCATGATCATGCTAACAACTGTCCATCAATGCACTACGGGCCAATGAGGACTTTTTCCACATCATTTGTAACATTACGGTCATGATTACACCGAATAATCCCTAGTCATAATCATACCAAGTCCATCTATGCACTATAGGCCACAGATGACTTTCAACAAAATATAAACATGAGGATGATGACAATGATATAAGAATTCAATAAAACAAGTTCAAGAATTATTTTATCCAGGAACTAATAACGTCCAAATTGTCAACATGATACTGCTTTGTAGAGTAAATTTCAAGAATGCTCAGAAGAATATTTCCATGAAAAGATACTGGATGAAGCATAAATATCAAGGATATTCCACTAATTTCATGAAGTATAGAAGTCAAAACTTTAACCAACTGAGTATAATAAGGAATGGAATAACAAAAGAAATCACCAAGCATGCGATAGACCGCACAGGCAGGTTATTCCAACAGAATAATAAATAACGGAATCGGTCCCACGTAAAATGCATGCATGACAGGATATTCCCACGAATAATAAAGGCGGAATCAGTCCCATGTAGAACGCTAAAAACAGGATATTCCAAGCAGAATAATAATGACGGAATCAGTCCCCGTAGAAAGAACGCATGAGATAGGATATTCCAATGGAATAATAAAAGGCGGAATCAGTCCCGTAGAATGCATGTGACAGGATATTGAGAATAATAAAGAGGCGGAACCCAGTCCGACGTAGAACGCACAGACATGATGTTCCAACAGAATGAAAAAGAATGGAACAACAGAAGAATTTCACCAAATATAAGGTAGCCCGCGTATACAGGTTATTCCAACAGAATAATAAGAATGGAATAACAAAAGTTATCTTCATAGATAAGAAAGAAGTAATACTCCCTACCTTGGAAAAACTAGATACTGGAATAGTGAGTAGCAGATTTCTCTTCTTCTATCTCTCTATAATTTCTCTCTATAATAATCGCTCTAAAGATTTTGTGAATTGGTGAGAAATGAAGGAAGAATGAGCTTCTATTTATAGGAAAATATAGTTTCAATAATTGCACGTTTTGGGGCTCGAAAATTACAGTACAATACCTCCAACTTTTCTTTCATTTTTAATTTAGTCCTGCAAGTATTATCAATCTTGCACCAACTCCCCTAATAATAAATAATGTGAATCAATAGTATAATCATGTGAAAATATAAATTCTGATATAGTACCTCCATCTATACCTCCATTTTTAACTTAGTCATGCAAGTATTATCAATCTTGCACCAACTCCCCTAATAGTAAATAATGTGATTCAATAGTACACATATGTGAACAAATAGTTATATAAGCATGTGAATTAATAGCAATTAATTGCTCATTTATCCAGATAAATTACCCGATTTATCGATATAACCCCTAAGACATCAATTATCATCGGAATAAATGTCGATTTTCACTAACACAAACAATTCCAACATAATAAAACTATTTTTATCAAAAATATAAATTTTGAAATTTCAAGTTTGACTTTTCCCAAAAAGTCAAGCTGTTGACTTTGACAAATAGTGAATCTGAAAAATTTTGTGTTTATAGACTATTTTTACTAATTTACGTCGTTTAGGACACAAATATCACGTCGCGTCTCCAAATTCAACTCGAACAACATTCATCATTAATATTATAACTCATAATATTTATCAACCAGTCGTTCAGGAAGAGGGGCTTTCAATAAGGATTTCTCCTATTGGCGCGCAATTAGGTGACCAAACCTCCTCTGGATGAACTTCTAGACATTGTAAATATTGCGGTTTATAATATGAATAACTTTGTCATCTCAAGTATTAATTTAATAAAAAACATTTTATCTCAGATGATATTAATAATTGAATCCATAATATGATAGATATGATGCGAAATTTTGTAGCAATAATTGAGTATAAGCGAGTGACTTCTCACGTAAGCATCAATAATCAATACAGGTGCTTTTATGCAACCACAGCGTATTCTTGTACTTTTAACAAGGGTGTTTCAGCGATTAACGGTAAAACTTCCAAAATTATTTTCAAAAAAGTATTTTTGTCGTTTTCTCAATCAAATGATAATTCCGTTAATGAGTCCACCAATGATGATTGTCTTGGTTATGCGAATATTCCTTGTTAAAATGAATATTCCTGAGCCAATCGAATATTATATAACAACTTGCGTACTTTGCAAAATTTGTAAATATTACCACAACTATAACATTATATCAAATCCACACCATAATATTCAAAAATATATTTAGAGAAAATTTAATCTTTATTCAAAAGTTGGGGTCTTACATATGATGTCGAAGATGGGATTTGTTAAGGTTGTTTTTAAATGGTTGTACCAACCAACACCCAGAAAGGTTTTCACATTGACCCGATGATGTGACAACGATATATAGATTCTGCAGAAAAAGATTTGTTTAGGGTCCAGGGGACTTGGTTATCTTTATGGGGAAGGTGTTAGGCATCCCGACATCCGTGTTACCACGGTGGTAGCCTCTTTTCAGAAACTATTATCGAGTGTGTGTGTGTGTGTGTGTGTGTGTGTGTGTGTGTGGGGTCGATGTCTTTGTTATATGGAAGTTATGCGAGGCCTCGTTCGAACTATATATACGGGTTTGAATTTATGTAAAAATTCAATTTTTAGCAAGATATGGCATTGATGTTTTTTTTATAAAGAGGTTTTTCCAACCACGATGCTCAATAGGAATTGAGACCTTTTACACTCCCATTTTTATTACGTGATAAAATTTAGATTGATTTTATTTAACGGATGCGAGGCATCCGTATGAAAATAATATACAAAAATAATGCCGACTTCCTCGTGGGTATGAAACCATCGAGGAAATTCGGACATCATAAAATAATTTACAAATTTTGCTTACAATTTGAAAAATGTCCATCACGGGAGAGCAGAATCTAGATCGATGGGATGAATCTGTGATCACATGATTCCTAGGCTGAGAATATTGCAATTTGTATAAAAGCAATAGCGGTATATATATAAAAGCGGTAAATATATATATATCCATGATCACCAACCACGAAGCACCTCCATGGGGATCGAAATGTAAATAAAGCATTAAAAGCTATCAACCATCACGGAGGAAACTCCGGTGGGAGAAAACATAAATAAAGGCACGTAAAAGCGATCAAGCGCCACGAAGAAAACTCCAGGCGGAGGCGAATATATATATATATATATATATATATATATATATATATATATATATATATATAAGTAAATGCAGGATGTAAAATCCGGGCTCATCAAAGCGAGAGTTAGACCACAGTTCATATATATATATATATATATATATATATATAATAAAGTATAGCATATGGGATATAAAATCAGGCTCATAAAAGCGAGTCAAACACAGTTAATATATATATATATATATATATATATATATATATATATATATATATTAAAGCAATAAATGCTTGGGCCAAAATCAGGCTCATCGAACAAAGTTCGACACACGACGATTTATATATATATATATATATATATAAAAGCAATATATAAACGCGCTCCGCAAAAGTTCAGGCTCTCGATCGAGGCATAACTCGATAATGTTAATGATATATATATATATATATATATATATATATATATATATATATATATATATATATATATATATATATATATATATATATATATATATATATATATATATATATATATATATCTGATACAGAATGAAACCACAGATAGAAAGTAGGGCAAAAGCAAGCAACACGACTCTCAGCGTGTAGAAGGGTGTGTGCAAAGATGAAGAAAGACTCTAAAGTGTGTGAGAAGGCTTACGGTGTGTGATAAAAAGGCTTCTATATCTTTAGAGTGGGTAAACACTAGCTTTTGTGGGGGTACAAAAGAGGCTATATATGAGCTCACGGTGTTTGAAAGTGGGAAAATACAATGTATGGGAGTGTAGAGCAAATTGTGAGGTTTCCCGTCTTTTTCTCTTAAAATCAGCACCCCAAGCCCTCTATTTATAGGCATATGAACCACAGGTGTACTGCTTGGTGGCCATGAGTGTGTACAAGAGAGGCGGGTCGGGTCGGCCGGGTTTGTTCGGGTCGGGTTGTCTCAATCACGTGCACTCGAGACCTTTATAATGTCCACTCAGATTTTCAGAAGTGCAATCAGGGCATCCGTTTGAGGTATCTGAGGACCTATTTGGACCGCCGTTGTCGAGAGTTTATGCGATGGCATGGGATTAGAGTTTGTGCGAAGTCATTGAAGATGGGACGATGCCCTCCGGTCTTGAGCTTGAACTTTCATCCGTTACCCACTTATAATAGTCACTCGGGATTGGTTAGCCTTGTGGGACATTGTTGCGTAGAGGCGTGATGTGGCATCGTGTTGGGACGAGATAGCGATGTTGCCCCTCACCAGGTGTTATCACCCGGATTTGGTACGATAAAGCATCGTTGCTCGAGACTTATTTGAGATTGAATTGCTGCAATTGTTGAAGGTCCTCATTGTCATCTTTGAGGTGTACTGTCTTCCGATGTTATTCTAGGGTTGAGTGCGGTGCATCTCGTTGTGTGCCGAGAGATTGAAGTGGTGGCATTTGAAACAAGCATTTAGGGGTTATCTAAAGCTGCATTCCTTGGGGTTATCACCAAGGTTGGTGGCTATTCCATGGTTGGGGCCGAATTTGGATACCTCGGGGTTATCTCACGAGATTAATCGGTCTTCTCGGTGTGTGTTCGGTATTATATCTGCAGGTCTCGGGGTTATATCGAGGTTGGTTATTGCTCCCAGTGTGATATGGGGTTGATCTTTGAACTCCGGTAGTATCGGTATGGATTTGGATTGTCTTTCGGGGTTTCTCTTAAAAGGCGAATCTATCCTCCTGCAATGTTAATGTGATAGTATGAGAGAAAATTTGAGTGTCTACAGATGCCCTCTTTATCATACTCATGCATGGCGATGCATGGGTAGGATAAAGAATCTAGACACTTGAAAAGCGAAGATAAACATGGTACTATGGATAGCAACATGATGCAAATGTATGATGCATGTGTGCGCCGAATCTATGGGGATGATGTTTGGCTCCTGTTTGGAGGGATTATCACCACCGGATCGAGTCCGAATCTATTAGGATGTTGATGTTGGAGTTATCACCAAATTCTGTGTTCTTGATAATGATTTGATCTGAAGAGTACCTCTTATGTGCAAGAGATCTATGGGGATAAAGCTTGATCTATTTGAGGATGTGTATAACATATTCCATCATCTATCCTCTTTGATAATGTTGACCTCTCTCTGGTTAGTATCGCGAGAATATGTCACGATTACATTGGATTTATTGCTTGATGACAAATCTTTGTCGAGGATGCGACCTTCGTTGGCGATGTGAATCAAGCATTTGAAACATCTATGGGATATCTTGTCAAGGTTGCTTGACCTTTCTTTGACGTGAATCAATGCATTTGAGACTACTGTGAGGAGATCGTCAAGGTTGTTTGACCTTGTTGATCGTGTAGATCAACAAAGCATTGCGTTGTGACCCGTCGAGAAGTCATTTGAGAATATGAAGCGGTTGGGTATGAAGACCTCGAATAGCTCTAGAGCTCGATAGGTTTAATCGTTATCGGTGAAATAGCGTCGAGGTTGCTTGACCCTTGTTGATATGTGTGTCAGCGGTGAGCATCGTTACTACTCTGCCGGAGATATATGTTGTAACCCCGTCGAGAATCTCTACTAGGGACGCATGAGTAAGTCGTAACTCCGAATAGTTCTCAATGCTTGATGGGTTTAATTGCCATCAATTTGGAATATCATCGAAATTTGCTTGACCTCCGTTGATGAGACATACCAGCGGATGAGCGATGTTGTAACCCGCCCGGGAATCTATGTTGTAACCCCCGTCATGACCTCGTTGTAACCCCGTCGGGACCTACGTTATAACCCGTCCGGGGACCTACGTTATAACCCCCCCACGTTATAACCCGTCGAGGGGACCTACGTAGGGTAATGACCCGAGTTGGCGGCATCGGACTGTCACGAGGTATTGCGGATGTGATTTGTGACAAATGGGATCATTGGCGGGGTATACCTCGTGTTTGGGTGACTACTAATGAGTGATGTCTGAGTTCAAAGTCTCATCGAGAAGACCGAGGATTGTATCTTTGTTTTGCTCGATCGCGTGGCATTTTATTCTCGATTTGACCTTTCTAGCCGTAAGAACTCCGTTTTAACTCGAAGCTGGATGGAGCCGGAGGGTGGGACCCACATAGAGAGGCCGCGGGTGCACTGCTGCTGCGATCATGGTGAGCTCTGACGGCGTGGATGATAAATCCTATGACTGCCTTCCATGAGTTCATTTCTAACTCGTTTGCTTAGAAAAATCGTGAGCCTTCTTGGATCTGCTTTGAGTTTGAATTTGCTTTCTACAGAATTACATCATCAAGTACAAGTGTACTACTTATCACAGTAGCATATGCATGTATTTTTCCGGTTTAATAGTTGGATTGTGAGTTATATGCGAAATGCATCTAAACACATAGTAGTGATTATGTATGCACAAATGACTTGATAAAAATATTCAACATAGTAAATGTTAGTATTAAACCATCTTTGAACATAATGATGTGAAAAAATTTGACTTTTGAGGCGGTCAATTGACACCTTTTTACTGCTATTTTTTTGTCTATTTGAGGTCGATGAGTAAAAGGTAGAAAGGCAAAATACTCCTAGCATTGAGGTTGGCCTTATGCATGATGATTTTAATTTTTAATGCATATATTATGTATATGACTTTGGGGCGGTGTCTTCTTGAATGGCCACCTAGACATGCCTATGTGCATGTGGATAGTCCTATTTTCAAAGGGACTATGGCAAAATTTTTTCAAATGTAGGCATTGGGTAGTCATGCATTTTAACTCTATTATATGTTTAAAGTAAATGCATGCATGCATATAGTCATAAATGCATTTAAAAGCTCGGTAAGAAAATACCACCCTACGAGGTGATTTGGAGACTTGTTGTCGGATATTATGGATCCGGATCAGTAGAAGCGGTTCTTATGGGGCCGCTTACGGCGTCTGGCGGAGGGGCTTTGAAGTGCCTCGTCCTCGTTACGTCGAACGACCTCGTCGGTTGGTGGAAGTTTGTGATCATCGTCTGTCGGTAGATGTTCGGGCGTTCGAGGGCGAGGAGGCGGATATTATTGAGGATCCCGCTCTGCTGCTGCATATCCCTCGCGAGGAGCTTAGAGCATTCGGTGGTGAACCCGGAGTTCTTTGGGTGATTTGGGTGAGACATCCATCGATGTACTTGCATGCTAACGAGGTATGGCGTTAGACTTTATCTTCCTTCTTTCTATTGATGAGGATTAAAGGGTTACGATGTTGATCGCATTTCATGCGGGTTCGGGTTTTACTGACCTCGAGGCTGGTTTAGCATCCACTCCATGTACCGGCGCTTCATCCGATTATAGAAGCGGTAGTGCATGAGTGGGGATTTGGGGCATTTTCTCCATCCTTCCCGTCGTTGTCACAGGGTTACCTCGGGCATTATGTTTGGCGATGGTTTCATCGGATTTCGATCCTCCCCCTCTTTGGATTTGAGGTGATGATGGCGCCTATGGATTGGCGATTTATCACGGTATGGAGTTTGGAGAGGGCGATTGCCTTGCATGGCGAATATTACCCCTCCTGCCGTCGAGATCCTTATTAGGAGTTCGGCGGGGCGCTCAAAAGCGGGGCTGTCCGTTCGGGTCCTTTGGCGTAGATGTTATAAGCGGGCTATTGGTGAGCCCATGCACGATGATGTCGAGGATCGGGGATCGCGTTCTGCGGCGATTGTTCTGATGATCATTCGAGTACGCTTCATAGCAAATAACTCTTCCACGGTATCTTTCGCTTTGGTCGGCGCCACCACGATGATGTGGACCGTATAGGAGAGTATTTGGGGCTCTTACACCTTTGCCTATTTCCTCGGGGGCATGCGTCTGCGCTCACGAGGGGTTTAATGAGAGGCTTGGCTAGGATTTTACCCATTTCTTTGGTGAGTATTTCTCTTGTCTTTTCCCATTCATAGGTTAAGAGTGTTTCTTGATAGCGAGATGTTTTGCCATTGTGTTGGCGTTTTGGGCCTATGAGAGGCTTCCATGTTTTGCGTCCCATGAGTGTGTTAGGCTTAGATACCTATCCACGAGGGATGACGATGGCACCATTCTATTTTGTCGAGAGGTCCCTGTATCTCGAGGGCTTCGCTCCGCTAGTATCTTGTTGGAGTTCTTGTGGTGGCGCCATCACATGGCTTCCATACTCGGGGATCATTTGACCATCGGTTTTGAGGATGGACACCCTCTTTGGAGTAGAGTATTTGATTTCACCGGAGATTTCCTCTCTTCACGAGATGGAGGTTGGGAGCTCTATTTAGGAGAAGCGTCTATTAGGAGCACCACGGGGGAGATTCGTATCCGATCTTGCCTCTGTCGAGCGTCATTGGCACTGTATCACGATCACCGTCACGGATATTCCATTGTTGGGAGTTAACGGTTTTGATTTTATCGAGGGTCCATGTACTCGGGGAGATATTCGGCGTTGGTGGCTCCCTCGCACTATTGGGGCCCGATCCGTGCCACCACGATTTATGGGGACATGGTTCGGGATCTTTGATGATGGCCGGATTGGGTGGCTTGTGTCCGACTCAAACTCATCGACCCAGATTGATAGTTTTGACGGCGGTTGGACCCGGCACATGTATTTATTTGGCATTTTGGGAGAGATCCGGCGAGAGGTGGAGTCATTTGTTCCTTCGGCTCGGTCTTTGGCCCTCGGAACGACCCATTTGGTTTTTTGGTGCGAGATCCTCCTCTTTATAGGCTGACATCCCTGTTGATAGAGATCCGGTGACTCGGGAGGAGTTACATCGGTGGGCGAGGATTGAGGATGTGGACATCGAGACCTGGTCTTCTCCGATGTATATTCTCGTTATATCTTTTGATAGGCCTCTGTTAGATATTGGGTGGTTGTTCCCCATTCTCGCTATATCTTTTGATAGGCCTCTTTGTTAGTAGTAGAGGCGTTTGTGCCCCATTTTCATGTATTTGTAGGTTTGTATAGAGTGATGTATTAGATGATGATATATTTAGGAATGTATGCACCATTTTTCATTCCTATATCATATTGCCATCCATTATCTATTATGCATGTATCATGTTATGCATATGTATGTATGTCAGAGATATTCGGCATTGACCCTGGATGGTCTTATGACACGGCCCTTACGAGATGTCTTCTTGACGAGTTAGTAGTATAGATCATACCCACCGTCGGTGGTGGCATTGGGTATCGATCGTGGTATGATAGCATGTCACTTGCTTGAGACGGGGTATTTGTAGATCTATTCTTTTGACATACCATGACCCTTTTGGCATTTCGAGGTTCTGCGAGGATTTGTAGGCGGGATCTTTAGAGCATTGGCTACACGATGGCGGTATTCCATTTTGGCACCCATGAGTTGACTCTACTGCGGGAGGTATACACGTTTGTGATGTTGCCCTTAGGCGGACCTTGCGTGCACATGGCTTTGGGAGACATGAGTAGGCGATTCATGACTCTCACGGATTGAGGTAGTGAGTAGTGCGAGGATGGTGACATCAGTACGTGATCTCTCGGCGTTTTTTACGTATGTAATGATTTGGCGCGGAGGATAGCTACTCGCGACATTAGAGATTTCACCGTGTCGGAGGATCATTGGCGTTTGGCGAGTTGATGTCTTGATGCTATGTGTCTTTATCATACGTGTATATGCCGCGGTATATGGATGAGATAGATATAGGAGTTATCATGGCCGTGAGAGCTCTCGGGGAGGTCGTACCATTGTACCTATATGATCGTGGCGAGAGACCTGCGATCGACATCTCTCTTGATACTTACCGTCGGGCGTGTTTCTTTGGGAGTTGGTCATCTTTGTATGTGTGGTTTATGTCACACTTGCGGCCGGTTGGTACCCTTAGGCGGCGGCATGGGTATTGCTTCTCCCATGATGTGGCTATGTCATACTCCTTTCGACCATCGGAGTGTCTGAGATGCTCGAGTCTGGTCGCATTTTTGGCGAATATCGGAGATCCATTTAGCATATTCTTTGTGCTCGGGGCTTTGCTCACCATCTGACTTCATTACTCATACTCGGGCATGGATTTCCTCCCTTTGGCGGCTTGAGGCGTGACTACTTATCACCCATTGGTAGTGATGTCGCGATTCGACCGGTTCGAGATTTTCATCCTTTCGAGAGGCGATAGGTCGGTGATTCGACTTCTCGATACCTCTCGTGAGAGACCCGATCTCGTGTATACGCTTCTTTGGGATCGGCGTGAGCTAGTTACTTTTTCTGTCGGTCGTCCGGTTATTAGCAGAGTACTCGCATGGATGGAGATGGAGGTTTTATCAATTTTGCGACATATTTGCGATCTGGGAGGAGAGTGAGTTATATGATGTAGAGCCTATGGAGGACATTGATGCCTACATCGAGGAGGAGCCATTTCTTTGGGTTGCCGACATTTCTTCGGATTCTCCTAGTACCGGTACTTTTGTGATTGACACTCGACACGATATTTAGAAGCGAGTCTTCATCGATGACCTTTGAGAGAGATCGATTCGATCTATGATGTCATTGCTCTTGATGTGAGGATGCCGCTCTATTGAGAGAGGCGAGGCATTGGCTCGTAGAGAGATGCATTATCATTTGGCGTGATGAGGCGGTCGACCATAGAGCGCGAGTGGTAGTTAAGCGGGATATCGCCATATCTCGCCCGGGATGTGGCCATCACAGATAAATCTTTTGCGGTGAGGTCCCTTACCCTTTGGTATGATCGCGAGAGATAAGCGCTTATATTGATGAGCATATGGTGGTCATCATGCGGATGACTCTGATCTGTTGGGTCGTGTGGATATTCTCACCCGAGGAGACTACTGACTTTACCTCCTTCATCATCGAGAGGGGCGCCATGTTGGTCTTGTTAGCTCGCATGTACCACGACTTCGTAGATGAGCTTTATATTCACACTGCCTGCAGACTAGCTTAGCCATTTTGTCATATACGATTTACATTGTATATATATCAAACAACATTATATATGATGAGGAAAATATATTTTGGATCACTTCCCTTTTAGATATGCCTTCTTTATTTGCTTGATATTTTTTTTCTTTGCTCGGGGCTTGTGATCTTGATGTATACGAATTCCTCTGGGTGGATGGACATTGAGTTGTCTCTGGATAGTTGAGAATGGATCATCGATCTATGTATCCCTACCATCTTTGGTGTCTTGGGACTTGTTTTGAATGGAAATGTGGAGAGGAGTGTGGCTTTCTCTCTACGAGATTTGTGCGCTTTCCACGGATGGTCGCTTGATACTTCTATTGGGGAAGCCTAGTTAATTCCATCTCTTATGGATTGGTGTTGCTCTTCAAGGCATGATTGCATGACTTAGATGGTCGTGAATCTCTCTATTTGGGAGGAGTTGGGTAATTCCATCCCTTTGAGTGCGGCCGAATGAAATGTAGTGGATTGAAAGAGGATCGATACCGAGTTGACAATGGTTTGTGTTTTGGTAGGGGTGAGGCCGAGACCATAAATGGTACCCTACGTACTCTATTGAAGAGGAGATCGGTCTGCGTAGTTTGAACACAGTGTAAGAGGTTCAAAAATTTGTATATGGGTGACATGGTGTAGGAATGTTTTTGGTTGTTTTTTGTTTTATGTAAGGGTAGAAATGTTTTGTTGTTTTTTTTTTTTTATTGTGGTAGGGCCATATGAAAATGGTTGCCTACGTACTCTCTATTGAAGAGGAGATCGGTCGGCGTAGTTAGCCCCTCGGGCGAGAGAAAAGCGTAATCCATGTGCGAGGTCGAGTGTGGGGAGGAGAAAGTTTAATCTAGGTTGAGGATAAGCTGTAGGTGAAAAGTTTGATCCCGAGAATGGGTAGCCAAACTATAAGCACAAGAGGTTCAATCGCGGTGGGATGACTAAGTTGTATGAGTGTGAAGGAGAAAGCCAAGTTCTTTGGCTTGAAAAGTACGTTTCCTGAGGGGAAAAGTGTAGAAAGTTGTATGTGGTAAAGGGTTAAAGAAGCCGGAATTTGGTGACACGATGATTATGCATCGGGGTGTTTCTTTGGTTACTGCCGGACATAATACTGTTTTTCACGATTATGCGAGTTGATGAGTTAATGGAAATTCATCATAGTCCATTTCTTGCAATCTGAGGCGCCTCTGTCGATACTTCCTTGACAATAAGCGGGCCTTCGGTTAGGGGCGAATTTTCCTTTGCTTTGATCTTGGTTGTCGAGAATCTTTTTCAAAACCAAGTCGTGTTGTTTTAAAGCTGCCGTGGCCGGACTTTTTTTTGTTGTAGGATCTGGCGATCCTTTCTTTGATATAATGACCATGGAAGATAGCGCGGTTCGCTTTTCGTCTATTAGAGACAATTGGTGATATACATCTTGTACCCATTGGTCTTCATCCGGTGGCGTCGATCAACACTCTGAGAGATTCCATCTCAACTTCTATGAGAACCTTTGCTTCCATCCCATAGGTTAAGCGTGGGGGTTGCCCGGTTGAAATGCGCATTGTGGTTACGTAGGCTATGAGTCGGAGAAATAGGTCGAGGCCAATCTTTGTGGTTGGCGGACATCTTTGCATAATCTTCTTGATGTTTTTTGTTTAGCTTCAACAATGCCGATTCATCTTGGACGATAGATGCCGAGTTAAGATGTTTGATGTGGAAATTCTTGCATAATTCCTCCATCATTTTTTGTTGTTGAGTTTTTGGCATTTATAAACACAATCACCTCTGGTTGTCCATATCGACAAGCGACATTATTTTTACGATGAAAGCAATGATGACTTCTTTAGTGACCTTGGGGAAGGAGGGCTTCTACCCACTTGGTGAAGTAGTCGATCATGGTGAAGATAAATCGGTGACCATTATTTGGCTTTAGGCTCGATGGGCCAGATAGCGTCCATTCCCATTGAGAAGGGCTTGGGCGAACTCATATTGTGGAGTTCGTGGGCGTGTATAGCATTCCCATGAATCATGCTTGATAGCATCTTTTGGCGTGGTCATTGCAATCGACCTTGAGAGATAGTGATAGTGTCCGATCACGAGGACTTTCTTGACAAGGAGGGGCCACTTCATGTAGGGACCCTGAGACTCCACCATGGATTTCATCCATAAGCCTTTGGGCTTGATCTTTGTCTAGACACACGGAGAGACCTAGTCTGCATCTCTCTTTTGTAGGCGCATCTCCACTCGGTAGAACTTCATAGAAAGTCGATGGATCCGCCTTTTCTCGGTCGGGCTCGCCTCGGTGGGTGTAGATCCATCTCATGAGATATTCCTTGATATGTTGATACCAAGGAGGTTGGATGGGAGGTAGCTCATCGATACTTCTCAATGTAATTCCCATAATTTGGGGCCTTGTTCGGGGAAATTGTGGCGCTTGGCAAGTGTTCCTTATCGATATCTTGCGAATCGAGGAGGCCAAAGTTGCTAATGCGTCAGTAAAAAGTCATTCTATTACGAGGAATGTGTAGAAAGGAGATTTCTTGAACTCAAAGCCATCTTCAAAACTACTAGATGGTAAGGCGGCAAATGTAGTTCCTTGGTTTGATAGATTTCGGTGGATTGTCGATTTAACAACTCGAATCTCCAAGGACGATTAACGCTTTGATGCCCATTGAATGGGCAAGTTTTAGCCCATGAGATAGCCTTCATACTCGGTAGTATTGTTGGTCTTGACAAAGCTGTAATTTAATGACAGCGGGATCTGCTCCCCGTGCAGATACTAGAAGCTGCTCGGCTCGAACCTTCCATAATAACGGCTCCATCAAAATACATCTTCCATGATTGGCGCGTATATCGTCTTGATGGTGTTCTTTGCCTTGTCATTACTCCTTCATCGAGGGAAATATGTTTTCAAGGGTTTGAAATCCCACGAAGGTGTGGCGACCCGATTGATCGCGATTCCTTGACCTTTGATGGACTTTTTGAGTCACATATCGATGTCAAATTGTTGTAGGATCAATTTGCCATACAGACGGTGGCAATTTAACATGGGTTTGTTGAACACGTGCTTGAGAGGATCCGCGGGATATGAGATGGGTTGTGTGACCATGGAGGTAATGTTGTAACCTCATGGAAGCCCATGCTAAAAGCAACACGTCTTTTCGATCGGAGTGTACTTGTGTCACTTCTTCTTTGAACCTTTTCTTGAGGTAATAGATAGCTCGTTCTTGGCCTCTATCGTCTTTACGTCGGACATCGACCCATGGCATTGTCACTTACGGACGAGATACATGAGCAGGGAATATCGTCCACTGGGTGGTACCAAGGCAGGGAGCTTTGACTATTTGTTTCTTGATTGTAAGGAAGGCATTACGGCACTCATCATTCCATTTCATGGAGGAGTTCTTCCTTAATAGCTTGAAGATTGGCTCACGGAGTTCTTTGTGAGTTGGGAGATAAACCTACTGATGAAGTTGATTCTTCCCAAAAATCCCCGTATTTCCTTCTTTGTCTGAGGAATGGGCATTTCATTGATGGCTTGGATTTTGGCAGGATCCAGCTCTATCCCTTTGTGGCTGACTAGAAATCCTAGCAATTTGCACGATTTAAAGCAAAAGGCGCACTTATTTGGATTCAACTTCAAGTTGTACTTACATGAATCTGTTGAACAACTTTTTAGAGATGGTCTATATGGTCATCCTCCTTTTGGGACTTGACAATGATGTCATCCACGTAGATCTCAATCTCTTTATGCATTAAGTCGTGAAAAGAGCCATCATAGCTCGTTGATAGGTAGCTCTCGGCATTGATGGTAGAATGACAACCGTCTCATAGCAAAAAAGTTCCCCAAGGAGTGATGAAAGCGGTCTTCTCACGATCTTCCTCGGCAACCATGATCGATGGTACCCCACAAAGCAATCGACAAAAGGAGTACATGTCGTATTACTTGATATTGTCAATGAGAATGTGGATAAATGGCACGGGAAAGGCTGTCTTTTAAGCAAGCTTTATTCAAGTCCGGTAATCATAAACTCGCACCTTCCCTCGGGTTTAAGTACAGGCACGATGTTGGATATCCACTCGGGATATGTAGACACCATGATGATGCCGACTTGAAATTGTTTCACAATTTCTTCTTTCACCTGCTAAACTCCACTCGGTTTCAATCGCTTTGAGTTTTTAGCTTGGTGGCTTAAATCCCTCTTTAATGGGAAGGCGATGAAGGACAATGTCGGTGGACAAACCCACCATGTCTTCATGAGACCATGCAAACACATCACGGAATTGGGTTAATAAGTGTAACCATGTCATTAGTTGGTTTGGGGTAAAGTTTGAACCAATCTGGATTAACTTAGGGCTTTTAAGGTTAGAGATTGAAAGAAGTGGTTTGATCAAGGTTGGGTTTGGGTTTGTCTTTGACCCATTCTTGAATTTCTGGAGGCACCTCAATGTCATCTGTATATCCATCAAAATTTGAATTCATCTCTACATCAAAAGTCTGATCCTTGTGTAGGAGAGGCATCGTATCCATGAAATCTGAGCACATCTAAATTGAGTCTGAAACAAAATATGCTTTCACTTAGTATATATGAAATGTGTTGATCATACGGTGTTAGCATATCTTGGCAAAATAAAGCGCTAATATTGTGCGAGAAAAGTGGCGGTTATTATATCTGAGGCGAGAAAGAGTTTTTACGCGCATTTTACCCTCGTCGACCGAAAGCGAGGAATGTTGTCCCAATTGGCGAGGTAAAGTCGGGTGGACCCATGATGATGGAGGATTGTCATCATCCTCCACATCCCGAATGATGGCCATTACATACGGGCAATCATCGTGCAGGGTGTATCTGTTGGTATGTTCATCATGAGCGATGATGCATATCTGGGACATCATCCGTATAGCGTCTTATTTGATTCTTCGTTCCTCTTCTTCCCTTTGCGGGATTTGGAACAACGATTTCTTTCTCCTTCACCGGTATTGGCTTGGGAAATAACATAGCCATTACATTGGTTGGCACCTTTCTTTGGAGGTTGTGCGGACTCGAGTTTGAAAGCGAAGCGAATGCCACATGGTTGAAGTTGAAGGAATCTGCTGATGCTTATGAGGATTCTGTGACTAAATTTGGCGAGAATAGCCTAGTCCAATTTATTTCGACTTGCTTAGTTAATCGAATGGGGTACTTGATACCACTGGAAATCTTACTGACCCTTGTGTCGGTTTATGACCTAACGACATCATTTCTTGAGTGGTGACATCACCTCGGCGAGATCTTAGGTTGAGCGATGGTGCTCCAATAGCGTGGTATTGGGTGTTGCTTATTTCAAAGCATGAAAACTAACTGGTTCTACATACGTATTGGCATTGATGAGCGGCATGTCCCGTCTTTGAGAATCTCTGGTTCGGCGTTGGTTGTGACGGGCTATTATTGATGATGTATTTCAATTGTTGGTGAAGAGTGGAGGGATTTGCTTGACCATATGAATCCATGGTCATCCCAAGAAAAGGTTGTATCCGAATCTATCTTGAGCACATGGAAGATCGCGAGAATGTGTGAGGACCAATTTTGATTGGCGGCTCAATTACTCCGTAGGAGATTCTGGTGGGCTCCATCAAAAGCTTTGATGATAGTATGGCTACTCAAATTCTATTGAGATTGATATTCATCTTCACCAAGGTAGCGTATGGGCGAGATATTGAGAGATGAACCTCCATCTATTAAGACTCGGCTACCATATATCAGGAGGACAAGACCGCGATGATGTGCAATGGTTTGCAATGGCCAGGTCCCTTGAGGCGGTATGTCATCATCGATGAAGGATATCACATTGTTGTTGAAAATGTGATCAACCATATGTTGAAATTTTTCCGTATCCCGCGATGTCGGGAGATGGCTTCTTCTAGAACCTTTAACAAGATCTTAGGTGATTCTCGGAAGTTAGGACCAAGTCAAAATTGATATTTGTTGTGGAGCTTCTTTCAAGCTTAAAACCACAAGTAGCTTCATTATGACCCCTGTAGCGGAGGAATTTTTCAATCTTCTCCATGGGTATTTTCCCTTTGATTTGGTGGTAGACTTCATCACCGATGGAAGATATCGATGGATTTTCCTTCGACCTTCTGCGGCGGTTGTATGTGAGGTGGATCCTTCACCTTCTCCATAATTCCACGGAACCTTGCATGAAGCTAACAATAGGATATTGTGCTCTGCATGGCAAGTTGATTGGCTCGGGGTGGCCACTTTCAAAGGATTGTTTCCTCCCTTGAGTTGAATTATTGGTGTTGTGAGTAAAGTATTAATCCCCTCGACTTGGTGGATATAGCTGCTACCACACTTTTCCACTTAGTAGGGCTGCATTTCTCCTTTGCGTAACACGGTGTCGTTATCGTCAGCCTTGAGACACCCTTTGTCGATTAGATTTTGAATAAGGTGGCGGAGTGCCCGACATTCTTACGTCTTTGTGACCGCGAGGCGGGGTGGTGTATTGACATACTCCATCGAGTTTGTACCAGTCCGACGAGGGTTGATTGGAGGTAGAAGTGGCTGATCCTTCCTTCATTGATTAACATATGAAGAATTTCCTCCATGGGTTGGCCCAAATAGGTGAATTCCCTTTTGTTGGCGAAATCCGGCCGGGCTTTGGCATTTGCTCTCTTCGTCACTTTGTCTTCCGACATTTCATTTTTTGAAAGTGGCGAGGAATATTCATGACAATAGGTAGGAGGCGGCATGCTCTGGTGATTAATTGTCGAGTCACTTGATCTTGATAAGTCATCGATTCCATGATTGCTCAATTTGTTTGCCAAGAGCTTTGATCTTTCGTTCTATTGTGAATTGGAACTTAGCATAATCCCATCTATCATCACCGTCTTTGAGGGTCTAAGAAGATTCACAACTGAAGTTGGAATTCTATCCATTGCTTCAATTGATCATGTTGACCTCTTCTTCTTTGTGTTGAGGAAGAGGGTTGTCTTGTACATGAGGCTGATCGGGTTTGGTGACTACGATATCCCCGTTGTCTATCAGGTCCTGGATCTTGTGTTTCAAGGCCCAACAATCCTGAGTATCATGTCCAGGTGCCATGGCATGATAAGCACATTTCTTAGCAGCATTGAAACCCCGTCCATTAGGGTTGGCTGGTGGAAGAAGATGCATGATTTTCTTCTGTGTTGTTAGAAGATTTAAAATGTTCTCGAGGGTATCCCTAAGGGTGTAAACACTCGATGGCATTTGACTTTCTCCACCTTTTAGTCTTGGAGGGTTTGTGGTGTGTCTTGGAAAGGGAGTGTAGTTTCTCCTTTGAATGGGCATATTTTGATTGCCTTTTTTGCCCTGTAGTATTAGGAAACATCTTCTTCTTTCTTTTTATGGACCCTCAGGAAGTTGTTCCCATAATTTCCAGTTGGATGTGTCTGCAACAACTTTGAGTGCATGACTAGGTCTTGAATCTTTTCGACTTCAATCCCATCTCGGCCATCTCCCCATGTTTAACCATTTGAGAAATGGTTTGCGATCTTGGCTAAAACTCTCTCATAGAAGGAGCTTCTTGTATATCTATGAATGTCATGACCATTTACGATTCTGTCATGGCAGGACTAACTTGGGCATCCAGGCGTCTCCACCTTTGAGCATACTCTCTGAAAGACTCGTTAGACTATTTCTTGATCTTGGTAATTTGATACCGATCAGGAGCCATCTGAGTTTGAAAACTGTATTGAGTGAGGAAGGCATGTGCTAGCTCTTCCCATTTATGGATTTTGGAGTTGTCTAATCTTGTGTACCACGAGCAGGCTTCTCGGTTAGACTCTTTTGGAACAATTGCATTACGAGTTTTCATCCTCTGCATAGGATCCAGTTCTCGATAAATACTTTTAAATGTGTATAAGGATCTCCTAACCTGTCATATTCTTCAAAGTCAGGAGTTTTAAATTTTTTTTGGGTAATGAACACGGGAAAAATACACATAAATCAACATATGAAACACTCCGTGTGTTCCAATTCCTTTGATAGTCTTGAAGGTCTCTTCCATTTGGAGGACTTTCTTTTTGATGTCACCGGTATGCGGATCTCGATTGGGATGGGTAGCATCATGAATTTTGTTGGTTGTATCCAACTGTAGTTCAGGTATGGTAATGATCGGGATTCCTCCTTGTGTGGAGGATTCAGTATGTACGGGTATTTTTTGACCCTGTGTAGACTGGTGTAATTCTTTTAATAGAACAGCCAAATCTGTAATTTATTTGCTTAATCCGTCGAATTCTTTGCGAGAAACTGGATTAAGTTCAGTCTGGTCGGATGACGACATGATTGATTGTAGGCCTGTTGCCTTTTTGGACTTTGACCGGGTAGTAGGTCCGACTGATTCCCTGCAAAAGACTTGCATAGTTTAGTCTTTAGGGGAGGTGTATAATAACATGCGATGTGTTCGTTTTAGGGATTTTATCCTGCAAAACGGGTGTCAGTTGTTTGTAACATGTATGTGGACACATTGCTTTATATTTCTCATTACATGGAGATATATATGGCATGAAATTACAAGTAATTGTGTTTACAAGTAATTGAAATGAGAGAGCATGAAGAGACTTTCCTCCGTTTTGGGTTTCTCAGAGGCTGACCTATCCTAGGTTACTCTCGCGGCTTTTTGGCATTAAAGTTCCCAAATCATCGCAATCTACTTGACGGGAAGTTAATCCGGTCTTTCAACTAGAAGCGAATTTGGGTGGTGCCTTTCACGAGCCTCGGAGAATTAGTCTTCTCACGAGTCGAGTAATCAAACAAGCGGGATAGCCTCTGGTGGAGGGACCACACAACATACATTCACATACATCGCGTCTCTCATAGTATGAAATGATGACATGTGTGAAGCACTAATATCATAAGCGGTTTATAGTGCGAAGCACTAACATCCTACCATGAGATATGATGCGAAGCACTAAGTTCAATCAAGACATGCATTCGTACACATTCATCAATGTAAATGCAACATCCACACACAAGCGGATAACAATTTTGAAAAGATTGCAATAGCGGCTTAAGTCCTCTTCTTTGGAGTCCCCAGTGAGTCGCCACTTTGTCGACGTCGGGATTTTTGGATGTCCTTTCAGTTACTTGTTCTTTGGTGTTCTCATTTTAGGTGAGATTTGTTTGAAAAAACAAGTGAAAAGGGTCGACATGTATGATGTCGATGATGGGGGCTATTAAGAGTCGCCATTGAGTTGGTTTTTAAATGGTTGTACCAACACAACCAGAAAAGGTTTGCACATTGACCCGGTGATGTGACAGCGATGATACGGGTTTGGTTAAGCCGAGATTTGTTTAGGGTCAGGGGACTTGGTTATCGCGGGGGAAGGTGTTAGGCACCCCAGACATCCGTGTTACCACGGTGACCGCCTCTTTTCAAGAAACTATTATCGAGTGTGTGTGTGTGTGTGTGTGTGATGTGTCAATTGTTATATGGAAGTTGTGCGAGGCCTCGTTGAACTATATATACAGGGTTTGAATTTATGTAAAAATTCAATTTTTAGCAAGATATGGCATTGATGTTTTATAAAGAGGTTTTTTCAAACCACGATGCTCAATAGGAATTGAGACCTTTTACACTCCCATTTTATTAAGTGATAGAATTTGGATTGATTTTTATTTGCGGATCGAGGCATCCGTATGAAAATAATATACAAAAATAACAGACTTCCTTTTGGAAACCCGAGGAAATTAGGACATCATGAGAATAATTTACAAAATTGCTGCAATTGAAAAATGTCCATAAAAGAATCTAGATCGATGGGATGAGGTGATATATATAAAATGTTGCTTGATTTGTATAAAAGCAATAGCGGTATATATATAAAAAGCGTATATATATATATATGACATGATCACCAACCACGAAGCACCTCCATGGGGATCGAAATGTAAATAAAGTTGTTAAAAGCTATCAGCCATACGGAGAAACTCAGGCGGAAGGGATAAAAAAATGTAAAGCGATCAACTACCACGAAGAAAACTCGAGCGTACGCGATAGCAGATAAATATATATATATATATATATATATATATATAAAGCGATAAATGCAACCTAGGATGTAAAATCGAGGCTCATCGAGCGAGTTCGACCACGTTATATATATAATATATATATATATATATAAAAGCGAAAGTAAACATATAGGATATAAAATCCGGGCTCATCGAATAGAGTCAACATGAGTTAATATTAATATATATATATATATATATATATATATATTATAGCAATAAACGCTCGCATCAAAGTCTAGGCTCATCGAACAAAGTTCGACACACACAGAACAATTATATATATATATATATATATATATATATATAGAAAAGCAGTAAAGCGCTCGGCAGAAAGTTTAGGCTCAATCGAGGCATAACATAACTCGATAATGTTAGTCAATATATATATATAAGTATATATATATATATATATATATATATATATATATACAGACTAGAATGAAACCACGGACCAAAGTCAAGGGCAAAAAGCAAGCAACACGACTCTCGGCGTGTAGAAGGGTGTGTGCAAAGATGAAGAGAAAGACTCTAAAGTGTGTGAGAAGGCTTACGGTGGTGATAAAAAAGGCTTCTATATCTTTAGAGTGGGTAAACACTAGCTTTTTGTGGGTACAAAGAGGCTATATATGAGCTCACGGTGTTTGAAAGTGGGAAAATACCTTTGTATGGCGAGTCTTGAGCAAATTGTGCGAGGGTTTTCCCGTCTTTTTCTCTTAAAAATCAGCACCCCAAGCCCTCTATTTATAGGCATATGAGAGCGGGTGGCGGTGTGCAGCCGCAGTGTACCAGGGTGGTTTGGTCGGGTCGGGGTCGGGTGGGTCGTCTCAATCGTGCACTCGAACCTTTGTAATGTCCACTCAGATTTTTAGAAGTGCAATCTGGGCATCCGTTTGAGGTATCTGAGGACCTATTTCGGACCGCCGTTGTTGAGAGTTATACGATGGCATGGGATTAGAGTTTGTGCGAAGTCATTGAAGATGGGGACGATGCCCTCCGGTCTTGAGCTTCAACTTTCATCCGTTACCCGCACTGATAGTCACTCGAGATTGGTTAGCCTTGTGGGACATCGTTGCGTAGAGATGTGATGTGGCATCGTATTGGGACGAGATGAGCGATGTTTCCCCTCCCGGTGTTGTTATCGCCGGATTGGGTTGATAAAATGAGACGTTGCTCGACTTCATTTGAGATTGGATTGCTTTGCTTGCAATTGTTGAAGGTCCTCATTGTCATCTTTGAGGTGTGCTGTCTTCCGATGTTATTCTTAGGGTTGGTGCAGTGCATCTCGTTGTGAGCCTTCGAGATTGAAGCTTGTGGCATTTGAAACAAGCATTTTAGGGGTTATCTCGAAAGCGCATTCCTTGGGGTTATCACCAAGGTTGGTGGCTATTCCTATGGTTGGGGATGAGATTGGATACCTCGGGGTTATCTCAAGAGATTAATCGGTCTTCTCGTGTGTGTGTGTTATTATATCGCAGTCTCGGGGTTATATCCGAGGTTGAATCTATTCTCGAGTGTGATCGGGGTTGGAACTCCCTTATTGTATCCCAGATGGATTGTGATCGGGGTTCTCTCTTGAACTGCCCTCCTCAAGGTTGTATGTATAGTCAGGTATGGATTTGGATTGTCTACAAGGGGTTCTCTCTTAATAATTGTTACGAATCATCCTTAATATTTTATTTTATTGATTCAATAATTGCTACGTTGATATTTTATATTATTGTTGTTTTAATAATTGTCACTACACAAGATTTTCCATTATCAAATCAATAGTTCATATTATTTGAATAATATTATTAGATAGCATTATTGGCAATGTCTAGAAAGTTCGTCTCTAAGGAGAGGTTTGGTCACCTAATTCATGCCGCCAAGAAGGAGAAATCCTTATTCGAAAGCCCCCCTTTCTTCCGGGAACTACACGGTCATCGATGATTGTGATTCGTAATATTATTTGTGAATAATTAATTATTGATTTATATGATAAGGAAAATATTCATTTTATGTGGATATAGATGGAGAAATTTTTAATGTGACAATTGTTGAAAATTGATATTTTATCTTTTCTCGATAAAATAATTCATTTAAATATATTATTATATTATAATAATATAATAATGGTGATATTTTTACAATGAATGTGTGATATATGAATAAATGAGGAGGAAGAGTATTTTTGTTACTAAAAAAATATTTAAAACATGTGTTTCATGTTTGTGGACCCCATTTCTTGACTGAATTTTAATTATAGCCTGTAAAATCATCCGTATGTGGATTTCGATCAATTTCTGTTTGGAATTTGGAAAAACTTTCTTCTACAAAGTTGTAGAGAATTGAATTTCCTATGGAAGGACATAAGATTTGAATTTTTCTGATAAAAGAGCTATTTATTATGAATTATTGAAGTTCCGAAACAATTGATTTTTGGAGTTTTAAATAATTTTAATAACAAAAATGTTTTTTTTTCTTTTGGTGAGGTGAGCCCACTTGGTGGCTGATGTTTTGGGCAAAAGAAGGGTGCGTAAGAAATTTTAAAAATATATTAATATTTTATTAAATTTTTCTGCTTTGGTGTTCTAAGCACTTTCCTATAAATAGGTGCTTAGGTTAGAATTGAAAATCACACGTAAACTAAAGTTTTTCTCTATAATATCGAGCGTATTTTGTGAGTATTATGGTACTTTGAGTGTTACTATACGGTGCAAGTTCCTTCAAAGACTATATCCAAAGATTCCATTAAGAAGAACCGACTTTTCTAGGTAAGGGATGTTATTTTTTTATAAATGATATTATTTCTTTCAATATCATTACGCGGAATATTGGTAAGATTTTTCTTGTGAAATTCTTGTCCTTTAGTGTCTGGGTTACTATTCACGATATCTAAGATTTATTCACGATATCGACACTATTCACGATATACGCAAGACTATTCACGTAAAAATTAAATTTTCATTTTTGTCCAAGATATCTATTATGGATACTAGCTTTGATTGTATCCATGTTTTGATCTTCATTCTTGAATTTTACTCCACTATGGTTATTTGTGAAGTATTTTTGAACTTGGATTGTTTAAAGTACGAATCCTTGATATTTGTTCTTTTGTTTCACTGGATTCGTTTTCTTTAAAATATTTTTCATCATGCTCAGTCCTAAATGATGATATAACTGAATATCTTTGGCATGTAGTGCAAAGACGAATGATTTTCTGATGAATATCTTTGGCCCGTAGTGCAAAGATGAGCAGGTGTTTAGATGAACATGACCAACTGGTGAATATCTTTGGCCTGTAGGGCAAAGATGAATATTTAATTCCAGCTATATATATTGATTGATGTTACAAGGATAAAATATTAACGATGAACTTTTAAATTCATATATAGAAGATAGTAGATTTCATTCTCTACGTAACTCTTCTAATGAATTATTATTTCCGCTGCGAATATTGATTTAAAATTTGTTTTCTATTGTATTCTATTAGATTTTTCCCTGTTGAGGACTAACGATAATTTTTTCTATATTATCTTAGTCATAATGTTCTTTACTAGGCTAGTTGAGCTCACCCTTTTCCTTTTTGTTCCATTTTTCTTCTCAGGAGGCGAGAATGTAGCGAGTACTAGTCGGGGTGTGGAATGATGGTTCTAGAAGTTGTTTTAGTAGTCCTCACTATTTTGTAAAATAGTGTATCGATAATTGTAATGAGAAATTATTTGAGTGTGTATATTGTCTAGATGACAATATTTGTATTTAAACTCACAGTTTAAGTGTTGTCGTATTTTGCACGACAATTGTATTAATAAAGTTGTAGTTGTTTCTGTACCATATATTTGGCGACTCAGAATGGGTGTTGTATACCTATTTTGGTGGCATCACATAGTCACTCTGTTAACAAATTTGACAAGGAAAGCCGTAAAATTTGTTTGGACGGAGAAGTTTGAAGAAATTTTTTAAGACTTGAAGAAGAAGTTAAGTGTGGCACATGTGTTGTCATTACCAGATAATACAGGAAACTTTGTGGTATATAGTGATGCCTTACATAAAGGACTGGGTTGTGTTCTTAGGCAGAACGGCAAGGTTATTGCATATGCATCAAGACAACTGAAGGACTATGAGAAAGGATATCCGACTCATGATTTAGAGTTGGCTGCAATAGTATTTTCTGTAAAGATATGGAGATACTATCTCTATAGAGAAAAATGTGAGATCTACACAGACCATAAGAGTCTGAAGTATATTTTCACTCAGAAGGACCTGAACATTGATAAGTGGATTTTATATCCACTAATCGTTATCCATTTCATGCTTAATCGTAGCTATTTTCTTGTTTTCATGTTCGTTTTTATTTATTTTGTGTTCTTTCATGTGTAGGGTGGTTGGTGTAATGAATGATGAGAAAAGGAGGCATTTGGTGCATAATCGGAGCAAGAATTAAAATGAGCAAAATCCTTTGATAGTGGACTAGCCCGCTGGGCCGAGCTCAATTGCCTTGTATACCCCTGCCGGGGCGGGGGGTAGCGAATTTTGGGTACTCCTGTTGCGTGTTGAACTCTGCTGGGATACAACTTTGAGCATTTGAATAGCATATAGACTCTAATAAGCAGAGGATTTCGACTGGGAATTGTGTGTTGGATGCTTATTTCTCTAAAAACAACGAATCAAGGATCAGAGAAGGCAAAGTACAGAGATTAATTCTAGTTTTTCATAGCGAGCTTTGGAGGAGTATTTTGAAGAGATATTCCTGACGATTGCAGATTAAGGCTACGTGAAGGGTGGTTTTGCATTATTCTTCATCTTAGTTCTATATTTGTAATTGAAAGGATGTTTCCTTTGAATTATTCAGTTTTTATTTCATTCATTATGAACTAATTCACTTTTTAGGCTTTTGATGGATCTTTTGGTAAAACGATGATTTTATAACTTTGATTTCTAGTTCAATAAAGTATTTTCCAGTTTATCTATATTAATTTGAGCGTGAATTTGTGAATTGCCTGATCAACGATTCTTTGTGGAGTTGTATGAACTCGAGAGATGAAATATAGTCTAGACTTAGTTAATATAGCATGGGTTCATGAATTTTGTGAATGGCAGAATCTTGATGAATGTTAAGGTAGAGATATGTTTGACATCGTATGTAATCGGATAGAGAACTTAATCTTAAACCTTCTTTAATTTTAATTCACATAGAGATATAGCGAGTTAGTTGATTAAGGTGTTTAACTTGCTTCTATCTAAATTGTGGATTTAAGTTAATACGGTATTAGTGCATCGAGAGGTGGCTAGTACTACATTCGTGTTCTTGATTAATAAACTAGGATAGTGAGTTGAATTGGAATAAAGGTGTGAAAATCAGAGTGAAGCTTAGGGTGAAATCATAAGTCTAATTCTCTATTATTTGTTTGAAATTCCAGATTTTGATATTTGTGATTGTTTTGTGATAGTTTATTTATTTATTAATTTAGTTTCTATAAATTTAAATCATTCAATTCAATAGTTTAATATAATTAAGATTAATAGGAAATTGGTAATTGTGAAGTTAAATTTCTTACTAATTTGTCTTCGTGGGAACGTTACTCTATTCATTACTATATTACTTGTTGACCACGTATACTTGCGTGTTGTGCGTATATAGATTTTACCCCACAAGTTTTAGGAGCCGCTGTCGGAGACCATTTAGTCTAGATTTTAATATTTTTACAATATCAGTTTAATTAGTCCAGTTTTACTTAAACACTTTTTGTTTTTGCTTTTGTTCTTCTTATTTTAGGTTTTTGACATTGGTTTATCCAAACACGATCCAAAAATCCAGATTTGCTTCCTTTTGAGGACGATATTGAATGAAGATTTTAGAGGTTAAGTGGATCAAGGAAACAAGGAACGAATTCGAAAACTCTGACATAGAAGAAGAAATGGCAGTTGAAGACCAGAAAGCGTTAAGGGACTTCGCCACACCCAATTGTTGCAAATACATTCGTAATCAAGCCTGGGACGATTCAGATGATCCAGAATTCAATTCAGTTTGGGGGAATGGCTAATGACGATCCGAATGAACATCTAGTCAGCTTTTTGGAGATTTGCGACACCTTCAGGTATAATGGGGTGTCGGATGATGCGGTGAGACTTCGCTTATTTCCATTCACCTTACGGGACAAGGCAAAGAGTTGGTTACATTCTCTACCACCAGGATCGATAACTACGTTGGAAGACTTAGCTCAGAAATTCCTTTCCAATTTTTTCCCACCAGCGAAAATTGCCAAAATGAGGAATGACATAACAATGTTTGAGCAGTAACATGGGGAGTTGCTATATGAGGCATGGGAGAGATACAAGGAGTTACTCAGAAAATGCCCGCATCATGGATTGCCTAAGTGGTTGCAAATGAATACTTTTTATAACGGACTACATGGGAATCTCAGGACCATCATTGATGTAGCGTCGGGTGGAGCGTTCATGGCGAAGAGTTATGAGGACACCTACAATTTGATTGAGACCATGGCGGCTAACAACTACCAGTGGCCCACAGCAAGAATGACACAGGCAAAGGTAGTTGGGGTGTTAGAAGTAGATGGGGTGACAGCAATACAAGCACAAATTTCTGCGATGTCCAAGAAGTTAGATGCCATGACAGGGGCTCAAGTACACCATGTTGCAGTGGTATGTGAATTGTGCGCGGGTGACCATGCTTCAGATCAGTGTGCAATCAATCCAGCGTCCGTGCAATTCATAGGTAGCTATAACAGAATTCCTCAAAATACATATTAAAATGCATATAATCAGGGGAATATGAATCATCCAAATTTGTCATGGAATAATAATCAAAATCAGCAAGCTCCACGACTGTCATATCCCCCAGGATTTCAGAGTCAACAGCAACCAGCTCAACATCAAGAGAGAAAATCAGACTTAAAGGAATTGTTCACGAAGTATATAATAAGCAACGAGGTTGCAATGAAAAACCAAGCAATATCTATCAAGAATCTGGAAAATCAGATTGGACAGATAGCGTCTGCTTTGAACAACCAACCACAAGGAACTCTACCGAGTGACACCGAAAGGAATCCCAAGGGAAATCATGAACAATGTAATGCAATCACGCTCAGGAGTGGTAAGGAGTTGGGGTCTATTTTTGATGAGAAAGCCAATACAAGAGATGACTGTGAGGATGCAGGGAATGACTTGAACACGAAATCTATAGAGAAAGCGGTGGAAAAAGGAAAGAAAGACAACCAAATTAAAATTACACCACCTGTACCCTTTCCTCAAAGGCTAGAAAGTGCAAAGTTGAAGAACCAGTTTTTGAGGTTCATGGATATATTCAAACAATTACATATCAATATTCCATTTTCCGAAGCACTGGAGCAGATGTCGAGTTACATTAAGTTCATGAAAGACATTTTATCCAAGAAACACAAACTCCAGGATTTCAAAACAGTGGCATTAACCGAAGAATGCAGTGAAATACTGCAGAGAAAGCTCCATCCTAAATTAAAAGATCCGGGGAGTTTCACAATCCCGTGTGCAATTGGAAATCAAGATGTGGGGAGAGCGCTATGCGATCTAGGAGCAAGTATTAATCTTATGCCACTATCCATTTACCGAAAGCTGGGATTAAAAGAACCAAGACCGACCAACATTAGTCTACATCTTGCAGATAGATCATTAACATATCCATTAGGAATAGTTGAAGACGTATTGGGTAAGGTTGATTCATTGATTTTTTCAAATGATTTTGTGGTACTAGACTTTATGGAAGATAAGAACATCCCTATTATTTTGGGATGACCATTTCTGGCGACAGGAGAAACACTGATTGACATACCTAACGGAGAACTGATAATGAAAGTGTTTAATCAAGTAGTAACGGTGAAGGTGTTTAAAGAAATCCCAATCCCGACTGATAAGGAAGAGTGCGAGTTGCTTAAAAAATCTACACGCGTCAAGTTCAGGGGTTGCAAGGAGGATAATGGTCTAAAGGCGTTAATCGAGGATATAATTTCAAATTCATCACCAGATATTCAAGTGCACAGACACGTATTATAACTGTGTTGGTGTTATGCGACAAATAAAAATCATGTCGCGGATAGCCCAACCGATCATGGATGAAACAAGGAGTAGTCAGGCTGAATGACTTAAAATAAAGCACTAATTGGGAGGCAACCCAATCATTTCTTTTTAGTTTATTTTATTTTTATTATTATTATTTTATATATTTTTTTATTAATATTCGTACTATTTAGATTATAGCTTAGGATATTAGTATCATTAGGTAGTCTTTTCGTTCTATATTTCATGGAAATCTCTCAATCATGCTCAAATCGATCAACAATCTACTCATGTATGTGTGTTATGGTTTGCAGGAGGGTTAAATAGTGTGTAAGAGGAGCAACAAGTAAGAAAAGTAGAGAAAATAGCAAGTTGCAAGGCTAAATACAAGTCACAAAAAAACTGAAGTCAGGGGACACCCCTGTCGGGGCGGGCTATTGTGGATTTAAGTTAATACGGTATTAGTGCATCGAGAGGTGGCTAGTACTATATTCGTGTTCTTGATTAATAAACTGGGATAGTGAGTTGAATTGGAATAAAGGTGTGAAAATCAGAGTGAAGCTTAGGGTGAAATCATAAGTCTAATTCTCCATTATTTGTTTGAAATTCCAGATTTTGATATTTGTGATTATTTTGCGATAGTTTATTTATTTATTAATTTAGTTTCTATAAATTTAAATCATTCAATTCAATAGTTTAATAGAATTAGGATTAATAGGAAATTGGTAATTGTGAAGTTAAATTTCTTACTAATTTGTCTCCGTGGGAGCGATACTCTATTCATTACTATATTACTTGTTGACCACGTATACTTGCGTGTTGTGCGTATATAGATTTTACCCAACAAACATGTGTCAAAGAAGATGGATGGAATTGATAAAAGATTACGATTGTGAGATCTTTTATCATCCAGGCAAATCGAATGTGGTTGCAGATGCTTTAAGCAGGAAAGGTCGGGAGAAGTTGATGTTGATAACCACTCAGGAGGAGCTTATTTCAGCAATGACAAAGCTAGAGTTCGAAATAAAATTTCCAAAAGAATCCGATGAACGACTATTCCAAATGGAAGCTAGTCTAACTTTGGTGGACAAAGTTAAGAATGCTTAACTACAAGATGAAGAATGTAGAAAGATCAAAGAGAACGTGGTTAAGAGTAGTGAAGTGAAAACAAAATCGATATCGAAGGGTTACTGAGATTTGAGGGAAGAATCTGGGTTCCAGCAGTACCAGATATTAAAGAAGAAATCTTGACCGAAGCTCATAATTCAAGATACTTGATTCATACAGGAAGTACGAAGATGTATCAAGATTTACGACGTCATTTTTTGTGGCCAAACATGAAAAGAGATGTTGTTGAATGTGTTGCGAAATGCTTGACATGTCAAAGAGTCAAGGCCGAGAATCAAAGACCAAGCTGATTACTTCAACCGTTAGAAATACCAGAATGGAAGTGGGAACACATCACAATGGATTTTTTGGTGGGTCTTCCAACTACTCAGAGAGGATGTGATGTGATTTGGGTGATAGTGGACGGACTGACAAAATCAGTACACTTTTTGCCAATAAAGATTAGGTTCAATCTTGAATTCTTGGCAAGGTTATACGTTAAAGAAATCGTTTCGAGACATGGAGTGCCAGTGTCAATTATATCAAATAGAGATCCGCGATTCACGTCAAAATTCTGGAAGAGACTACAAGAATGCATGGGAACACAGTTGAGAATGAGTACAGCTTATCATCCGCAAATAGATAGCCAAAACGAACGAACAATCCAGATATTGGAAGATATGTTTAGGGCATGCATCATGGATTTCAAAGGGAGCTAGAATAAACATTTACCATTGGTGGAATTTGCCTATAACAACAGTTACCACGCCAGCATCGGCATGCCACCGTACGAAGCATTATACGACAAGAAGTGCAGAACTCCATTGTGCTGGGATGAAGTCGGTGAACGCAAACTATTAGGACCAGAACTGGTTCAACAAACTGATGAAGTTGTCAAACTCATCGTGACAGGGATGGTAGCCGCCAAGATGCATGTAAGAAGTATGTTGATCAACACAGACAAGATCGTGCATTCGACGTAGGAAATTATGTGTTCTTAAAAGTTTCTCCTTGGAAGGGGAAAATTCATTTTGGTAAAAAGGGAAAGCTAAGCCCGAGGTTTATTGGACCCTTCGAAGTGCTACGAAGAGTAGGAGAAGTGGCTTACGAGGTAGCTCTACCTCCAGAATTGCAAAACGTTCACAATGTTTTTCATGTTTTGGTGTTACGACCGTATAAACCCGATTACAAGCACGTGATCGAGTACGAACCATTGCAGTTTGATAAGGACTTGTCCTATGAAGAGATTCCTATCCAGATAATTGACAGGAAAGAACAAGTGCTCAAGAATAAAGTTATACCTTCTGTGAATGTGATGTGGAAGAACCACAATGCTGAAGAAGCTACGTGGGAACTTGAAGATAAAATGATGAAATATTACCCTGAGTTATTTGTTTAATATATGTCTTCGATTATGGGGGCAGAATCTTTGTGAGTAGAGAAGAATGTGACGAATGATTTGTTTGAGTTGTGATTCTGAGGACAGAATCCTTGTAAGGAGGGAAGGATGTAACAATCCAGAATTTTAAATTGTAATTTTAAATATTTATTGAATTAAATAAATATTTAATAGATGTGTTTATTGTTGAATAAATATTTTTTTAAATTGATTTGATTAGATTTGGTTAATTATTTGTTAAATAAATAATTAAGGAATTAAGGAAATTAATTATTATGAGATAATATTATAATTTAAATTAATAAATTAAGTTAGAGAGTTTATAATGATTAAATGAATTATTATAATGTCTTAATTTAATTTGGTAAATTAAGTGTGACCATAAACTATGTTATAAAGGAGTTATTAAAATAAATTAAAGGAGTTTAATTTAGTTTTGCCAAACAAGGCTTAAAGATATTAAGTCTTTAATTTTTTAAAGAGTTTTGCCAAATAGAGCCTTATGGCTTTTGGATTTTTGGATTTTAAATTTTTAATATTATAAATTGAATAAATAAAATATAAATAAAATATATATTAATTTTTAGTAACCGATAACTTATTAGTATATTTATTATAACGTCAATTTTTAAAACGTTTGAAAATCGTGCGTTTGTTTTTTTTAAATTTTACATATAGTGTAGTTGGTCTAAACCTAAGTCTAAGAAGAAGTTACACAAAAAAGAAAAGAAAGAGTTTTCAGAGGTTTGAGAGAGTCTGAGAGAGAGAATCAAGAGAGAGTTCATGAGTCTTTCAAACAATTATCTTTGGTGAACAAGGATTAAGCAAAAGCGAAGGCATGTTACATAACTTGTATATATATATATATATATATATATATATATATATATATATATATATATATATATATATATATATATATATATCAAAGATATTTTCTTGAGCTTCACCTTGTGTGTAAAGTTCTTTACAAATTCTCTATAAAGTTCAAATTCTCTTGAATTGTTGTATAAACTGAATAATTGCAATTGTAGGTAATTGTAATGCTAGAGTTTATGTTTAGATAAGGGATTGTATGCTAGTTTCGTTTAAAAAGGAAGAGAAATGTTTATAGAATATATATATATATATATATATATATATGAAAATGGCTGGTAAAAGTACTAAAATTGATATAATGTAATTGTCTGTAATTGTTTGTTTGTGAACTAATGGTGAAATTGAACATTGAATATATTAATTTTGTAAGAAACAAAGAGATTATAGTTAGAATGGACTAAGTTGGCGTATAAATTGGGATTACAGTGTTAATTTTTTCAAAAATTGAGTTTTGGTTGAAAACATGGCATTCAAGGATTTAAGTTTTCTAAAATTGTTGTTTAGTTGTTTTAAATTGGTATATGTATGATGGGTAAAGGTTATGTGTAATTTACATAAGTTATACGTGTTAATTTAGCTACTAAAAACTATTAAACAGACAGAAATTAGCTTTGTTCTATTCTTCGTCCTCAGTTCTATAAGTTTCGGCGCCTTAGTGCCAAAGTCGAGCCAGCAAATTTCAAAACCTCACACACAAGTCAGCCATTAACTTCAAGGTCGTCAGTGACGCCTTTGTCTAGCTTAGACACCATGTCATTGGCCTTGAATCATATTGGTAAATATGATACACACAAGACAAAGCTGTGCGCCAAGAATGCCAAATGAATGTAATGTCCGAAATGACTTTTATTTTGCACAAAGTCTGTAATTGTTGATGTAATGCAATACTATGACTATTAAAAATATAATTTTGTTATTGTGGTTTTATAGTGCTAAGAATTAGCATATTATTAATACTTAACGAGTGTTATTATTATCTTATTGGTGTAACTTGACTATGTGGTTAAAAATCAAACCATACATGAAATAGATACTTATTTACATATAGAGTAATTGTAAGGACTAATTGTATCCTAATGATATGTGATTAGGATATTGTGAATCAAACTATTTTGGTTTAGCTTACACGCAAGGCAAGTTTTCTAACTCTACACTTTCGTTGAGCTAGTTCTATTCTTATATTGAACAAGTTCATTGTTTCTAGTTCAATTACAATTATGCAAGTTTCTTAACTTCTTTCAATTCGTGTATTGAACGTAAGTATCTTATCCTTAACTTGTTATTTAGCTTACAAGTTTCTAAATTCTGATGGACTAATGTTGAACATTTTTTACCATTCAATTACTATTTATGCATGCTCCATACTCAATTTTAAATAAGATTTCTAACCTTAACTTAATATTGTTCAAGCAAGGTATGTTATGTTATTCAATACTTATGCTATTAGATTATTCCTAAAGCATGACCTTAGCATACAATGTTGATTCACTTATGATTTATTCCATAACATAATGTTATTAACTTTTTATTTAACTAATCCTTAGTTGATGTCCGTTGATTTCCAAATTACCTTGAAACGTATCCAAATCAAACTTACTTTGGTGCAGACTTATATTCTAAAATGCTGAGATGAACAACCCTATTATTAGGGGATAATTTACGCATAGCGTTGAAATGTTTGTGCACAATAAATTGTACGAATGGTTGATCCCCCTAAGTACGAGGAGTCCCTATAGTCTTATGACTGTTAAAGTTTAAGTTTGAAAGATTACTTATAACTATGGACATAGTTTGTGGTCTTATGACCCTCAGATATGTGATTCAGATTTTGATTATCATTGATAGAACCTATTATTCAGTTCTATTGAGCCTATTATTTGGCAATTGTTGTAAAGTTGTATTCATTATCATTTTAAGTGAGCTTTGTTTGCTCACTCTTGCTTATATAACTATTACAGCTAAAGTTGAGAAGGTCGATGTACCTAGCACCTGTAAAGGGAAAGGAAAGATGAACAAGTATTGAAGACTTGTAATCATGTTGACACTTTGTTGTCAGACTTTAGTTTTGTTAATGTAATGAATTTATTTAATTTTCCGCATATAAAGGTTGTATTTAAAGGTTAGATAACCTGAGAGATTTTTATTAATGTAATCCTTTAATGGGAAGGTTTATTATTCTATTTTATTATGATTGGGTAGTTAGATATGAATGTTTTTATTAAGTGAACACCAAATCTTGAGGGAATGAAGTACCCGGATTTGGGGGTGTCATAGGAAATTTGCGAAATGGACTTTATATACTTGACTTGCATGAAAATATACTTCAAATCGAAAAAACTAAGAAAAGGAAAAGAGATGAGGTTAATTATACCTATATGTGGCACTGTAGACTTAGTCATATTAATGAAACAAGGTTATCCATGTTATATCAAGATGGGCTCCTACAGCTATCAGATTATGAATCATATCCAACTTTTGAATCTTGTCTAATGAGAAAAATGACTAAATCTCCTTTTAGTGGAAAAGGAGAAAGAGTTATAGAGTTGTTAACGTCAGTACACACAGATGTATGTACACCTATGACAATTACTGCACGAGGAGGGTATTCTTATTTTATTACATTTGTGACGCCCCCAAAATAGGTCCATAATACCCATTCTGAGTCGCCAAATACATTATACAGAATAAATACAAACTTCATTTATACAACTGTCGTGCAAAATACGACAACACAATAGCTGAATTTCAAAACAAATATTGTCTCGTAGACAATATCCAAACTCAAATAAAGTCCTCATTACAATTATTATTACACTTTTTTACAAAATAGTGAGGACTGCTATAAAAACCATCTTGAACTATTACTCCACTCCCCGACTAGTCCCAGCTATATTCTCGCCTCCTGAGAAGAACAATGGAACCAAAAGGAAAAGGGTGAGCTCACTAGCCCAGTAAAGAAATTATGACTAAGATAATGTAAACAAATTATCATTAGTCCTCAACAGGGAAAAATCTGATAGAATACAATAGACAACAAGTTTTAGATCAACAACTGCAGCAGAAATAGCAATCCATTAGAAGAGTCAAGTAGAGCATGATGTCTACTATCTTCTATGATTTAAAAGTCCATCATCAATATTTTATCCCTGTAACAACAATCAATAAATATTTCACATCAACGAATTATCTATGCACCATGGGCCTATGATATTCGTTAGTATCTCAAGTGGTCATGATCATGCCAAACAACTGTCCATCTATACACTACGGGCCAAAGAGGACTTTCACCACATCATTTGTCTATAACATTATAGGTCATGATTATACCAATACAAAATTCCTGGTCATAATCATACCAATCAACAGTCCATCTATGCACTACAGGCCAAAGATGACTTTTACCACAACATAAGCATGAGGATGATGACAATGATATAAAGAATCAATCAAGTGAGATCAAGGATAAATATTAGAGATTTATAATTCAATTTATCCAGAGTTCAAGAATGTCCAAATTGTCAACATGATAACTATTTGTGGAATAAAATTCAAGAATGATATTCATATATCAAAAATAATTTGGACAGAAAAGAAATCGCATTGAGTAGAAGATCATATGCGGGTACGAGTGTGATATTGTCAACGCAGAGGCCCATTTTGTATGACTTACAAAGGATGGAGATAGAGTTAAAGACTTTAGGGACCCATGTGACGATAACGACTATACGAGTAGAACCGACTTTAATCGATAAAGTTAAAGCTGCTCAAGCTACATACCTAGAGCTGATGCGTATGAGGAAGAAATTACAAGAAGGTGCTATTTCAGAAGCAAGAATCGATGAAGAAGGAATACTTCGAGTCAACTCCAGACTTTGTGTTCCTAACGATTCTAACTTGAAGTATAAAATCATGATGGAGGCGCCCAACACACCATTTGCAATCCATCCTGGGAGTACCAAAATATATCGTGATCTTCGATATACATTTTGGTGGGGCAATGTGAAGAGAGAGATAGCGGGGTTTATCTCAAGGTGTCTAACTTGTCAACGAGTCAAGGCGGAGCATCAAGTGCCAAAAGGTCCATTGCAACCACTTGAAATTCCAAAATGGAAGTGGGAGCACATTACCATGGATTTCGTTACTAGTCTTCCCAAGGTTTCTCAAGGCATAGATGCGATTTGGGTCATTGTTGATAGATTGACCAAGTCTGCTCATTTCTTACCGATACGAGAAACTTATACCCTTGAACGTCTTGCTCATATGTACATAAACGAGATTGTAAGATTGCATGGTATACCAGTATCCATAGTTTCTGATCGAGACCCAAGATTCACTTCACAATTTTGGGTTAGTTTGCAAAAAGCCATGGGCACGGATTTATGATTTAGTTCGGCATATCATCCTCAAACGGACGGGCAGTCGGAGAGAACTATTCAAACTCTTGAAGATTTATTAAGACTCTGTGTCCTTGACTTCAAAGGAAGTTGGGACAAGTTCTTACCATTGGTGGAGTTTTCCTACAAATAGTTATCAAGCAAGTATTGACATGGCTCCATTTGAGGTGTTGTATTGAAGAAAGTGTCGTTCTCCAGTATGCTAGGATGAGGTGGGTGAACCAACGTTGTTAGGACCAGAGTTGGTACGTATGACTACTAAAAAGATTCAAACGATCCGATAACGTATAAAAACCTCATAAGATCGACAAAAGAGTTATGTTGATCTTCATCGAAAGGACGTGGAATTCAATACTGAAGATCATGTGTTGTTACGTGTTGCTCCATGGAAAGGAGTTACGAGATTTGGAAAGAGAGGAAAGCTCAATCCTCGATTCATCGGCCCATTTTTAATCCTCGATCGAGTAGGAATTGTGGCCTATAAACTCGCCTTACCACCAAGTATGTCTCGTGTTCATAACGTTTTTAACATATCTATGTTACGTAAATATGTGAAACACCCGAATCACATTATTGAATTAGAACCAGACGAGATAGCAGAAGATTTAACGTATGAGGAGGTACCTATTAAAATCCTGGATAAGAAAGATCATATTCTACGCTCCAAGGTTATACCTCAAGTCAAAGTTTTGTGGAGAAACCACGATGTTGAGAAAATGACCTGGGAGTTAGAATCTAAAATGAAGTCAAGGTATCATCACCTCTTCGACATACCAAGTACGCTCCTTAATTTCGAGGACGAAATTTCATAAGAAGGGGAGGTTGTAAGACCCCAACTTTTATGAATAAAGATTAATTTTTTTCTCGAAATATATTTTTGAATATTATGGTGTGGATTTGATATAATGTTATAGTCTTTAGTATTATTTATAAATTTTGCAAAGTAAGCAAGTGGTTATATAATATTCGATTGGTCGGGGAATATTCGTTTTAACAGGGAATATTCGTACGACGACACAATCATTGGTGGACCCCACAATGAAAGTATTGTCGTAGTTAGAAAACGACAGAATTATCTTTTTATAAAAGTAACGGTGAAAGTTTTACCGTTAACATATTGAACTACCCGGTGGTAAAAGTACAGTAATACGCGTGGTTGCATAGTAGCATACGGTATTGATTATTGATGCTTACGTGAGAAGTCACTCAGTTATACTCAATTATTGCTACAGGAATTGTTGCATAATATCTTTCATATTATTGATTCAATTATTGTCACAGTATCATCTGCATAATATTTTATATTATTAAATCAATAATTGAGACGACAAAGTTATTCATATTATTATTTGCAATATTGACAATGTCTAGAAGTTACATAAGGAGATGTTTGATCACCTAATCGCAAGGCCAATAAGGAGAAATCTTATCTGAAAGCCCCTCTTTCCAGGAACGACACGTTGTTAAATATTATGAGTTATAATATTAATAATGAATAAGTTCATGTTGATTAAAGATAAAATTTATAGCTCCATTGTGTTGGGATTATTAGTGTTAGTAGAAATCGATATCTATTTCGATAATAATGGATGTCTAGAGGTTATATTGATCAATCGGGTAATTAATCGGATAAATGAGCAATTAATTGCTATTAATTCAAATACTTATAACTATGTGCTCACATGTGTGTACTATTGATTCACATTCATGTACTATTAGGGGAGGTGGTGCAAGATTGATAATACTTACATGACTAAATTAAAAATGGAGTTATAGATGAAGGTACTATACTGTAACTATTAATTCACAAGATGTACTATTAGGGGAGGTGGTGCAAGTTTGATAATACTTGTAGGACTAAATTAAAAATGAAGAAAAAGATGAAGGTATTATACTGTAATATTTCGAGCCCCAAAACGTGCAATTATCGAAACTATATTTTCCTATAAATAGAAGCTCATTCTTCTTTCATTCTCACCAATTCACTAAGACTCACAAGAGCATTTATAGAGAGAGAAGCTTTAGAGGGAAAGTAGAAGAGAAGTTTGCTACCTCGTTATTCCAGTATCCAGTCTTCTTCTGAGGTAAGGGATATTATTTTGTTCAGTATTCATAGGAATAATATTTTCTTCCATACTCTGTAGTATATGAGTAATATTATTTCGTCTCGTATTCCTAATTATACCATCATTCGGTTAAAGTATTGCTTCTATATTCCGTGAAATTAGTAGAATATCTTTGAAATTTGCGCTTCATCTAGTATCGCTTCACAAGGATATTTTCTGCACATTCTTGTTAAATTTTAAGTTTTTCATTCCGGAGTACTGTCCATAAGTACTATTCATTTATGCGGTACTATTCACAAAAGTACTATTCACGGGTACTATTCACAAAGTACTATTCATGAGTACTATTCACGAAGTACTATTCCTGAAGTACTATTCACGGGGTACTATTCACTCGGGTACTATTCACCCGAAGTAATATTCATAACAAATATTGATTTCTTTTCGGTCCAAATCATTTTTGATACATTATCATTCTTGAATTTTACTCCACAAAGTAGTATCATGTTGACAATTTGGACAATATTGAATTCTGGATAAAATAAATAATAAATCTTCAAAATTTTATCCTTGAACTTGTTTTATTGAATTCTTATATCATTGTCATCATCGTCATGTTTATATTATGTTGAAAGTCATATGTGGCCTGTAGTTCATAAATGGACTTGGTATGATTATGACCAGGGATTATCGGTATAATCATGATCGTAATGTTACAAATGATGTGGTAAAAGTCCTCATTGGCCCGTAGTGCATTGATGGACAGTTGTTGACATGATCATGACCATTGATGAATACACGAATATCCTTAGCCCGTAGTGCATGGATAATTTGTGCCCGTTATACTAAAGAATATCCTTGGTCGTAGTGCAGGGGTGATTCGATGATGTGGATTATTTATTAAGCTGAGTCTCAGCGATAAAAGTGATGAAAAACCTTTTAAATCATAGAAGATAGTAGATTTTATGCTCTACTTTACTCTTCTAATGGATTACTTGTTCCACTGCAGTTAAACTTTATGTTTGTTATATTTTATCAGTATAACACTGTTGAAGGCTAACGATAAATTATTCTGCATTATCTTAGTCATAATATTTCTTACTGGGCTAGTTGAGCTCACCCTTTTTCTTTCATTGTTCTCTTCAGGAAATGAGAACGTAGCTGGGACTAGTCGGGGAACGGAGTGACGGTCCAGATGATAGCATTAGTAGTCCTCACCATTCTATGAAATAGTGTGATAATAAATGTATTGATGACTCCTTTGAGTTAAATACTGTCTAGAAGACAATATTCGTATTAAAACTCCCAGTTTATGATTTATCATATGTTACACGACAGTTGTATTATTAAGTTGTATTTGAATTTTGTACCATGTATTTGAGGACTCAAGATGGGTGATGTATACCTATTTTGGGGGCGTCACACTAAACTACCTTAATTAATTATAAGTATAACATTTACGCTTATAATAATTAATATATACTCCATTAGTTATTTAAATGATAACATCCAAGATAAAATAATAACTTAAGTTATTTAATATATTAAAATAACTTAGTTTTCTTTCATTAATTAATTCCCTTGAAAATATATTAGAAATTATATATTTTGTCATAACATAAATATTATGTTTTCTCAGAATAAAGACATTTACAATTAGAACTTAATTTGCTTATTGTCTCAAGATATTATTCTTAATATAATATCAATTAACTATATATATTTACACATGTACATATATTATATATAGAAAATAGATAATAAGTTTATTTTCTATCATAATAAATTGTTTCCATCAATTTATTTACATATAGCTAATACGCTTTTAATATATTTACTATATTATTAATCATACCTCATACAAAAATATATAAGGTAATATTATTATTCAAAATAACATTTCTCCTTTTATTAAAATAATTCAATATTAGAAATTATTTTAATATCCTTTATTAGAAATATATAATTATTATTTTCTCTCCTCTATAAATTGTTCCCAAAATAATTTCTTCAAATATTAAATATCCATTTAAAGATATAATGATTTATGTCTCCCTTTATACGTATATATATTTAACGTTATTCGTACATTAGACTTTCTCACATATTACCATTTTGAATAATATATATAAAGTATCACATATTCAACACACATATTAATTCACTCATTTACTTAAGTAAATTAAACCTTGTACTATATTACCATAGTTATTTAAGGTTTAACATACACATTATATTATTCCATAATATAACTCTCAACTATCAATTAACCAATATTTATTCTTATTAGTTAATTCTCTCAACTAACTCATGTTTCATTATCCAAACCCATTCGCGAATAACTTACGTACTATCAATAACCTATATTATAATCATACCACATACACAAGAAAATGACGATTATACATTAATGTCACCCACTTACTATGATAAAATAATCCTATAAACTATTTAATATCGATAAGAAATTGTATCCACTTCTTTTATCTCAACTGAATTTTCTCTGCGATCAATAACAATATAATAATAATATATTTATTAATCACAAAAATCACATATTACATGGTTCATATTACCCTATGTAACACATTCCTACATACCTCGTATCACATAAATATTTTTATTCGAACCCATTTCACACTTAAGAATTTTATTCATTAAATTCTTATTTAATAATTTCTAAAAATTCGGGTTCTTACAGGTACTATTCATTTGGTACTATTTATTCGGGTACTATTCACGAAAAAGTGATCAGCTACTACGTTCGCTTTTCCATGATGGTATTGAATGGTATGATCGTAATCTTTTAATATCTCAAGCCATCGTCTTTGCCGCATGTTGAGTTCCTTTTGAGTGAAGAAATATTTGAGGCTTTTATGATCAGTATAGATCTCCACCTTCTCTCCATACAGGTAATGCCTCCAAATCTTAAGCGCAAAAACGACAGCTGTCAACTCTAGATCATGAATAGGATAATTCCTCTCATATTCTTTGAGTTGTCATGAGGCATAGGCTATGACTTTCCCATGTTGCATGAGAACACATCCTAACCCTTTGCTTGAAGCATCACTGTATATGACAAATCTCTCCGAGCCATATGGTATTGTCAGAACAGGTGTTGAAATGAGCCTCCTCTTGAGTTCTTGAAAACTCTTCCCACATTCTTCGCTCCAACTGAATTTTGTATCTTTCTGAGTCAGCTGAGTTAATGGAGTAGTGATTCGAGAAACCCCTTTTACGAATCTCCGATAATAACCAATGTAAAAAAAAGCTACGATTTGATTACTAACTTAGGTTGCTCCCAGCTTTGAATTGCTTCAATCTTTGTCAGGTCAATAGATATTCCATGATTTGATATCACGTGCCCAAGGAATGCTACTTCCTTAAGCCAGAACTCATATGTCTTCAACTTGGCATATAACTTGTTTTCACGAAGCTTTTGGAGTATCAGCCTCAAGTGTTGCTCATGATCTTCACGGCTTTTGGCGTAAATGAGGATGTCATCAATAAAGACGACCACAAAGTGATCCAAATATTCCTTGAATACTCGTTTCATCATATCCATGAAGGTAGTAGGAGCATTAGTCAGTCCAAAAGACATGACTAGGAATTCGTAATGCCCGTACCAAGTTCTGAAAGCAGTCTTTGGAATGTCATCTGTTTTAATCTTCAGCTGATGATATCTAGAACAAAGATCAATCTTTGAAAAAAATTTGGCGCCTTGCAACTTGTCAAACAGGTCATCAATGCCAGGCAACGGGTACCTATTTTTGATGGTGACATGATTCAACTTCTGATAATCAATACAAAGTCACATACTTCCATCTTTCTTCTTCACGAATAGAACAGGAGCACCCCCAAGGAGACGTACTAGGTCGAATGAAACTGATGTCTAACAATTCCTGCAGTTGGGTTTTTAACTCCTGAAGTTCAATAGGAGGCATTCGAAGGGCTTTGGAAATGGGTTTTGTACCGGGTTCAAGGTCGCTACAAAATTCAATTTCACGCTCTGGGGGTAGGCCAGGAAGTTCTTCAGAGAATACGTCTGGAAATTTATTAACAATAGAAATATCATTCAAAACTGACATATTTTTGTTTAAATCCGTGACATGAGCTAAGAAAGCTTGACATCCGTTTTTCAATAAACGAATAGCTTTATGGATTGAGATGACAGTGATTGATTTTAATGGTTTGGTTGCTTGAATTCGCATAATAGGTTGGTTAGGAATATGAAAGCTAACAACCTTACGAAAACAATCAATTTTTACATGATGAGTAGTTAACCAATCAATCCCTAGAATTACGTCAAATGCAAGTATTTTCAATGAAATAAGATCGACAGGTAATGTGAGGGTACCGATTTGAACCAAACAAGACTTATAAACAGTGGATGTAATGAAGGTTTCTCCTAATGGAGTTTCAACAGATAAGTCAAAGTCTAATTTCTCCGGAGTTAAATTTAAACGTTGAGCGCAAGTAGGAGAAATAAAAGAATGGGTAGAACCGGTATCAAATAAGGTATATATTTCGCTAGAGTTTATGATAAGCTTACCCGTGATGACCTCGTTCGGGTTCCTTGCTTTCTGAGAGGTCACAATAAACGCTCTCCCTTGAGCTATTGGTTTTGACTTGTCTGGGACGAAATTTGGTGTCACCATTCCAACTGGACTTGGCTTCCCAGTACGACAAAATCTAGCTAGGTGACCTTCTCTTCCACAATTGTAACACATTTTGGAGTGTTGTGCACAATTTGGACTGATGTGTCCCTCTCTTCCGCATTTGAAGCATATGATAGGTGGTCTTTCTCCTTCCTTAACAATGGGTGCTGGTGATGACGTCTTTCCATCATTGTTGAATCTCCTCTTCTTGAAATGTCCACTTTTATTGTCTTGGCCATGATTACCACCGAAGTGGTTACCATTTCTGGCATGTTAATTCCCTCCACGTTTGTTGTCACCGCTTTGATGATTGTTACCACTAGTATTATCATTTTGTCAGCTGCTTTCTCTTGGTTGGGTTAACTCGTTATCGCGCTCTAATAACTGAGCCATATTTACATCATCTGAATACAAACACAATTTGTGAGAAATTAAGTATTGACGTATCTCGGGTTTCAAACCTCTTAGAAACATCCGCGTCATTCTCTCCTCATTATCAACCAAGTGGGACGAAACCGGAAAACTTCAGTAAACTTAGCTTCGTCTTCGTGACACACGGCCATATTGTTCGCTCGATTTGATGAACTCTACCTCCTTCATGAGATTTAATACTTTCGGGAAAGTACTTGTCATTAAACAGTTCTTGGAACTTCTCCCAAGACATCTTCGGGCGGCGAGTTGAGTACGCTTTACCGATTCCCACAAAGAGTCCGCCTCTCCTCGCAACATAATGGTGGCAAAGGAACCTTTTGCTTCTCGAGCATCCCAAGACATCAAATATCTTGGTGATCGCTTTATCCACGTCTCTCGCTTTTAAGTGGTTTTGGCTCTCCAATAAACTCCGGTGGTCCCAGCCTTTTAACTATTTAGCAGAATCATCGTCGAGAGTTGCCGGTGTTTCCACCGCATTTTGAGCAGAGTCGCTTCTCACCGATGTTGCATGAATTGCATAAAGCCTCTAAACATCCCATCGTTATTCATTTGGTCAGCGTTTTTGTTTTCTTGAGGATTATTGCCATCCTGATGCACATTATCCTGGGTATTGATCGTTGGTGACTCAACGGTGTCATGTGTTTCATTGCTTATCTCAACATTTTCGGATGCCATTTTCAAATACCGCCACAAAATAAGGGTTAATTGACACGTCACATATTATCCCTATACTACAATTCCACCAAATAAATATCTGAAATAAACTTAGGTAGGTCATACTAGCGAAGGAATTTTCGTCTCTCCCTCCTAGTTCTAGTCTCACATCTCACCAGGATCATATCCCTAAGCTTTGATACTAACCGTGGACGCCCCAAAATAGGTATACATCACCCATCTTGAGTCGCCAAATACATGGTACAAAATTCAAATACAACTTAATAATACAACTATCGTGTAACATACGATAAAACATAAACTGAGAGTTTTAATATGAATATTGTCTTCTAGACAGTATTCAACTCAAATGGAGTCCTCAATACATTTATTATCACACTATTTCATAGAATAGTGAGGACTACTAATGTTATCATCTGGACCATCACTCTGTTCCCCGACTAGTCACAGCTACGTTCTCATTTTCTGAAGAGAACAATGAAAGAAAAAGGGTGAGCTCAACTAGCCCAGTAAGAAATATAATGACTAAGATAATGCAGAATAATTTATCGTTAGCCTTCAACAGTGTTATACTAATAAAATATGACAAACATCAAGTTTAACTGCAGCGGAACAAGCAATCCATTAGAAGAGTCAAGTAGAGCATAAAATCTACTATCTTCTACGATTTAAAAGGTTTTTCATCACTTTTATCGCTGAGACTCAACTTAATAAATAATCCACATCATCGAATCATCCCTGCACTACGGCCAAGGATATTCATTAGTATCACGACCACAAAGTATCCATGCACTACGGGCCAAGGATATTCGTGTTTTCATCAATGGTCATGATCATGCGAACTATCCATCAATGCAATACGGGCCAATGAGGACTTTTACCACATCATTTGTAACATTACGGTCATGATTATACCGAATAATCCCTGGTCATAATCATACCAAGTCCATCTATGCACTACAGGCCACAGATGACTTTCAACATAATATAAACATGAAGATAATGACAATGATATAAGAATTCAATAAAACAAGTTCAAGGATAAATTTTTAAAGATTTATAATTTAATTTATCCAGAATTCAATATTGTCCAAATTGTCAACATGATACTGCTTTGTGGAGTAAAATTCAAGAATGATAATGTATCAAAAATGATTTGGACCGAAAAGAAATCAATTTTTGTTATGAATAGTACTCCGGGTGAATAGTACACGAGTGAATAGTACCCCGTGAATAGTACTTCAGGAATAGTACTATGCGAATAGTACTTTGTGAATAGTACTCCTAAATAATACTTTGTGAATAGTACCCGTGAATAGTACCGCATAAATGAATAGTACTTATGGACAGTACTCCGACATGAAAAACTTAAAATTTAACAAGAATGTGTAGAAAATATCCTTATGAAGCGATACTAGATGAAGCGCAAATTTCAAAGATATTCTACTAATTTCACGGAATATAGAAGCAATACTTTAACCGAATGATGGTATAAAGGAATACGAGACGAAATAATATTACTCATATACTACATAGTATGGAAGAAAATATTATTCCTATGAATACTGAACAAAATAATATCCCTTACCTCGTAAGAAGACCCGGATTTGGAATAACGAGGTAGCAAACTTCTCTTCTACTTTCCCTCTAAAGCTTCTCTCTCTATAAATGCTCTTGTGAGTCTTAGTGAATTGGTGAGAATGAAAGAAGAATGAGCTTCTATTTATAGGAAAATATAGTTTCGATAATTGCACGTTTTGGGGCTCGAAATATTACAGTATAATACCTTCATCTTTTTCTTCATTTTTAATTTAGTCTTGCAAGTATTATCAAACTTGCACCACCTCCCCTAATAGTACATCTTGTGAATCAATAGTACAACCATGTGAAAAAAATAATTACAGTATAGTACCTTCATCTATACCTCCATTTCTAATATAGTCATGCAAGTATTATCAATCTTGCACCACCTCCCCTAATAGTACATGAATGTGAATCAATAGTACACACATGTGAACACATAGTTATAAGCTTGTGAATTAATAGCAATTAATTGCTCATTTATCCGATTAATTACCCGATTGATCAATATAACCTCTAGACATCCATTATTATCGAAATAGATGTCGATTTCTACTAAAACTAATAATTCCAACACAATGGAGCTATCAATTTCATCTTTAATCAACACGGACTTATTCATTATTAATATTATAACTTATAATATTTAACAACCAGGTCGTTCTCAGAAAAAAGGGGGCTTTTCGATAAGGAATTCTCCTTATTGGCGCGCAATTAGGTGACCAAACTTCTCCTTGACAGAACTTCAAGACATTGTCAATATTGCAAATAATAATATGAATAACTTTGTCGTCTCAATTATTGATTTAATAATATAAAATATTATGCAGATGATACTGTGACAATAATTGAATCAATAATATGAAAGATATTATGCAAGAATTCTCGTAGTAATAATTGAGTATAACCGAGTGACTTCTCACGTAGTTAAAGATCAATAATCAATATCGTGGTTTCGCTATGCAACCACAGCAGACATCGTACTTTTACCACCGGGTAGTTCAACATGTTAACAAGTAAAACTTTTAGATTACTTTTATAAAAAGATAATTATGTCATTTTCTAACTACGATAATACTTTCATTGTAGGGTCCACTAATGATTGTGTGCGTCATCTTAATATTCTCTCGTTAAAACGAATATTCCCCACCAATCGAATATTATATAACTACTTGCTTACTTTGCAAAATTTGTAAATAATACCCACAACTATAACATTATATCAAATCCACACCATAATATTCAAAAATATATTTCGAGAAAAAAATTAATCTTTATTCATAAAATTTGAGGTCTTACATTTAGCATTTAAATACTTGAGTCACACAAATATTATATTAAAAGAATAAGTGTAGAGAATGAGAGACGCTTAAGATCGAACTTGTGAAATATGCCTTGTGTGGCACAGTGATGAGATATATTGTCTTACGATATTAATTATTGTTATGGACAATATACTAGTATCTAGCAATTATTTGATGGTATATTGAATTATTATTATTGCGAGTGATAGCATGATAATAAGTATATTGGTTATAAATATTATAAGATTTATATTTATTGTGATAATTAATCATATAAACGCTAATCAATTGTTATAGAGATTAATAATTGATTTACGAGGAATGGATTAATTAATACTATTAATTAATTGATAAGATAAGTAATTTAATTATAACCTAAGTTATATGGGAAGAATGGTGTACATATATTATATAACTTAGTGTACGTATTATATGACTAAGAGTTGGGCATAAATGATTTATACTTACAAGTTGATGAGGTTTGTTTGTCCCATATTAAGTGTCCAATTGCTCTTCCTTTTCTCATTCACGTGAACTCTAGAGACTAACCTACTCTTCCCTCATTTTCTTCAAAGTGTAGCAAATAATTTCAAGGGGAGTGGGCAACATGATGGGACTCACCAACCACTCACCAACTCTTCCTTAACCATAATACAATTCTCATTCCCGTTGGTTTGAATTAGGGAGCAAAGCTATGGACTGTGTTTTGGGTTTTCTATATATAGAGCCTTTTCCTTCTCCTTTCATGTTTGATAAGTTGTCTGAGAAATGAACTATAGAGAGTTGGGAGAGTTGGGAGCAATGGGAAGATATATTGAGGAGTTATAGTTAGCCAATTTCAAGCATTCAAGAGGTAATCTTTCTAACATTAATGCTCTTGAGTTCTAGGTTTGTAATTTCTTAGTAATATCATGAAATTCTTGCTAAGTAAGTCCAAAATTGATGGCTAAAACTTGTTGCAATTCATGAATTTCGGTTAGATGTTGTCAATTTAGTTCAATATGAAATCAACGGAAGTTAAACGAACCAATTTGGTTGAGAAATGAATTCAGGGTGAATGAATTTGCTAAACTTTTCAAAACCAGAAAACTATGCATTAACATGAGTTTCAAATTCATATTTAAGTTAGTTAATGTTGATGTTAATTGATGGATATTTAGTATGTTGTAGTTTTATGAGTTACAAACTCAGAGAACCAAAAATGGACTGATTTGGATGAGTATAACTCATGTTATGAAAATCGGAAAGGGTAGGGGTCTATAAAATTGCGAAGAACAGAGCCTGATGGACTCTTTCGCTGAATCGGGCGTAGTCAGTACCGCCCCCAAGGCCATTTAAGGCGCAAATTGCTACGGACATCATCATCGGTGCAATCTTTGTGACTCGTTTGTAGTAAATTAGGCATAACTATTTCATACGAACTTCGATTGAGGTGATTCAAGATGATCCGGAACGAGGAAGAATAGACCTACAACTTTTTGTCTTTACGTTTTTCAATTTGAGGTCATTAGAAATGGTCAAAACAGTCATCTTTGTGACTATTACATATTCGGAGGCGATCAGAGGGCGTCGAACGAGCACATACGCAAGTATAGTGCTCCCGACGATGGAATATGTTATTCTAAGTGATGTAACATGAAAATGCATGATCTTATACATGACATATAAAAGTTTCCTTGCTCATAATAGAAAGATTTAGCATGACTTAGAATGTGTTTGAAAAGAAACTTAAAGATTTTGAAAACAAACCTTGACGAACTTTAAGTCATTTGAGTTCTGACCTTGTAGTGAGCATATGGTGGAGTCATGCAAGCATAAAATGTGATCTTAAGTTACTTCATATAAGATAACTTGTATAGCTTGGGTAATATGTGTTTTCAAAGAGAAATTCAAGTTTTGAAAACTAATAATCATAAGCATGGTGTCGTCTACATTTTGACCTTGTAAGAATGTGTAGAAATATGCATAAATGAATATGACATATGATTCAAAGTTATCTTGCATGATTTGGTTGGCATGACATGGATTTAAAGAAAAGAGAATTAAACGTTTTGAAAACATTATTCGTGAGCATTGTGTGGTCTAAACTTCTGAATGTGTAGGATGGCATACTAGTATCTTTTTGGTCTTAAAACATGACCTATAAGTGCAAACACATAGTTTCGCACAATGTAAGTCATTGGAACATGATTTTAAAAGTGTTTAAAGTGATGGACGAAACTAGTTATGTATAAATGATATGAATACTTGCGAGCGTGCATTATATAACCCTCTCGTATGAATAAATGGATAATATAGTTAACCTCATGATTTCATGAACTTGGTTGGCCTTAACTTCGTAGAAATTTCCAACTAGAGACATATTGTGTAAAAGTGGACTTGATACGACTTTAAGAAAGTCCAAGATCTCTTAAGATGTATGCTTGCTATGTGTTAATATTCTGGTATACTTAAAAGAAGTGGAATGAAACCCAGAAGATAAAAGCTCAACTTTAGTATGGTGTGGGATCTACAGTAGCTATGCCAAGATTCAAGTTTAACCTCAAGCAATGCAATACAATGAGACATGAAATTAATGGACATTTTAATTGCTTTCTGATTTTGGCAACTTACTTATAGTACTATCCTAAGCTATAGTACTTGACATGGATGATGTTTTAAGCCTAAGAGCATGTAATGGTTATATAAAACCCAAATTTGTTAAAAGTTATTAAAGTTTGCAAAATGCAAGAAATATATGAAATATTCATCTATGGATTTGAAATGTGTAACAAACACATAGCGAGTCACGTATGTAATAGATTTATGAATGTTGATATTGAACATGTGTAGCTAAGGTATACTATACATACCTAGATATTCTAAGCGTATGATGAGAACGTGAAGTGTAGGTTTTACGAACCTAGTTAGGAAACAATGGAACATTATTATTACATTGAGAATGTATGAATATGTGACTAATGGATGTGAATCCATGATTATATTACTGTGTAGGAATACACGAAGTATAGATAAGCTTTAAGAAGTTAAGTCGTAGTTGATAAACTACGAATCAGGCAAGTCTTTCAGTTCTTATCTGATATATGAATTCTATAACTGTTGATTGAGCTATATTTTGCTATGATAATGTTGATGTATATATATGAAATATATATGAGATATGTATGAAAGTTGAAAGTTGAAAGTTGATCTTTGATAATATGCTTATGAAGTAAATCTCTATGCCTGTTATGTGATAAGTAACATGCGTAGTAAACGTTAATTGATTATGAATGCATGAACTGAGTATGTTATTAGATGTTATGTGCTGCATGAAAACTGTTAGAATTGTTGGGCTATCGAGCTCACCCTTGCAAATAACTACTTTTGCAGGTTAAGGACACACAGTAAAGGTTACGTGCTACTTAATTGATAAAGTTCAATCATATCAAAGGAGATTGATTTGTTTAATTAAATATATGTTCTTGAACCATGTTTAGGTTCTAGTAGATATACTTGATAGTAGTTACGATGTGTAACACATGTTAGCTTGTAAAGTTGTACTATGTGATACATAGAGAAATTCAAATCGAGATGTAAAGATTTATACAGTAATTCGAATAAATTGAATCATAACATAATTTGATTCAAGGATATGTAATTGATTCTAATTAAGATATCAATAAAAGATTTATTTTCAAAAGAGATTGAAAAAGTTTAAATTATTTCGCATATTTATATAATATCGAATGTGATGTAAAACAGTAAAACAGGAATAGTAAATGACCAAGTTGTGAAACTTATAAAAGTTTGGGGTCATTGTGCAGATCATGGAAATAGAAAGAATTTATATCCTAAACTATGTAATAAGTAAAGTTATATTCATTAAGTTATGAATTAGAAATATAAATAGTTTGACGATAGTAGTATCATGGCGGACCTGATCCGTGGTTCGAAGGGACCCGAATTTGGGGGCGTCACAGTCACTACAAGAAATCACACAAAAAATGACGCTAAAATTTGTCACATAAAATTCATTTTTTGTCACTAAAACATTTGGTGACGAATGTTAATCGTCACAGAGACTGTCACCGTATGAGCATGGTATTAGGTTTTTGACAATATTTGATGTCGTCACTAAATGTTTTAACTTATGGTGACGATCTACATCATTGTCACTATAATTAATAACTTTTAGTGACATTAATAGCGCATCACTATTTGAATGAAACTTTCGTCACTCTATATTATGTTTCGTCATCAAAACATGGTGCATTAAATGACGAAAATCATTTTTCGTCATTAAATGATATTATTTTAGTGACGAAAATATGTTACTCTATTTAAATCATTTAATTTTAATGACGACAATATTGTCATATTTATGATTATTTTTTCGTCATGTTATTCTGTTTATCATCACCAAAAATAAGAAAATAAATGACGACATAACAATATGTCACCTAATAATATATTTAACATGACAATTATGTCGTTGTCATTTCATATTTTAAATAATATTAAAAAATAATTTGTCACCAAAGAATTATTTTTTGGGACACATTTTTCAATGTCACTAATTGAATACTTATGGTGACGATATATTTCGTCACAAAAAGAGTTACTAATAGTGACAAAATTAGTTGTTGTGACTAAATGAATATATAACAGTAACGATATAGTTTGTCACCAAAAAGTTAATTTTTATGACACATTTTTCTCTGTCGCTAATTGAATACTTATAGTGACGATAGAAATCGTCACATAAAGAGCTATTAATAGTTACAAAATTAAAAGTATCACTAAATGATATATAATAGTGACGGCATAACTTGTCACCAAATAGTTAATATTAGTGACAAGATCAATTGTCATAACTAAATGAATATATATAATGACAATACTATTAATTCTAAAGAGTTAATATTATTTGTCATTAAATTTTAATTTTCATTGACCAAATATTATTTTTCAATAAATAATTATAAATCGTGATGATGTAGTGTCATATTAAGGTGTTTGACATTCAAAATGTATTGTTACATTAACAATTTTCAAAAAAAAATATAATACATTTAGTGAGCTTTTTAAATTAACTTTACACCTGTATATAATATAAGAGATAAAAGGCAATATACATTTAAAATAAAATATAATTATCTTATAAAAAAATAGTAAATTCACTGATTCAATAAAATACCCAACTAGCTAGGCAATAAACAGTTGCTTAAATAATCTAAGTACCACAAAACCAAATTATATAATCCAAAAAATTAAAATTCTAAAATCCATATCCTAAAAAAATGCTTAATTAAAACCTTCAACCTTGTCTAACATATATGCCTCAAATAGGATGTCAGTAGACACAATGTGATACAAAGATAGTAGCTGAAAAAGGCGACTCAATTAATGTAGTCTGATTAACAAACTCTATTTAATCTACTATATCACAAGTTATATCAGAAAGTCCAATAAGTGGACATCCTTTCCTCATCAGCATCATAGACTAGAAACTTGAAGTCCTACTACTTAATCAAGTACTTACACTAAGACTGTCAAGCTTTACATTGTTAATTCATCACCAGTAATCAACAAAACACAATATTTTTCAAGAGATTCTCTTTTAAAGTACCTAATCAAAGCTTTACCTAACATTAGAAAAATGCAAGAATTGGTCAAAAAATTATAATTACAGTAACCATCCAAACAAGAACAATCAACTATACAAAAAATTTTCCAGGACAAGAATTGGCTAGAGATAACTATAGTCGGTCGCAACAAGATAAAATAGAAATTGCTAATGACTATTTAAAGCAAAAGAAACTATGGTAAATAGAATTAGAGAAAAACATAGCAACAACACAAAAAGAGTAACATAATACATAATTTAACTACATCCAACTATGATGTCTCAGTTGCAGACTAAAAATTTGACAGTCAAAATTTTCGTACAAATTTTTATTTTTGCCTGATGGGTACAAAATAATCTAGTAAGAGCTTTAGGGGTAATAATTTAGCATGAAATCATTCAATAACACTATAAGGTGGAAACCGATAACCTATGATGTAAATCACTATGGCAGTGACTATTAAAACATTCATGGACCAGTGACTAAACTTTGAACTGAAGATCAAATTTGTTGTCAAAATAGCTTAACTGCTCACATTGTACCAAAGAAGATATTAAAAACATAAATAAAAGACTAAAATTAAAAGCATGTACATAAAATAAAAATATAAATAAAAGGCTAAAATTATTTAAAAGCATGTACATACAATTTGTTCTGGACCTAAAATTAAATATGCACTATGCCCATTAATGAGCATGTGTAGCAGTCGAAAGTAAATTTTCATGCAAAGAAAATTAGTCCAACTCGAAGCAGACTCACAACATTAACACTAACTATATTCATTTGGAAGGAAGCAGCTGGACAGTAAATGAATTTTCATGCTCTTAAATTAAGTTGGATCATAGGAACCAAATTACCAGCTTCCTAATTTTTGTTGGATTACAACCCTAGTGTACATTTACTATTTTGAGAAGAAACTAATCACATAAACCCATCTTATAATTTAAGACACTTCTGTTTTGAGTTGATTTCTTTCCTTACTATGTAACCAGATTGATAACAAGACTGAAAAAAATGAGAGAGACCAAAAGTTATATATTGAAAAGGTCATTAAAAAGGGGTTTGGTGTATATATTAGAGGGTAATTAATAGCAAAAAATGTATACAAATATAAATGTAATAAGGATATATAATAGTTTATCGCACAAATTCTTTGAACTGCAACCCAAGGAAATGTATTATTACTGTGAGGGAAAAAAAGCAATTACAAAGCATATACCCAGAGAGCCAAAACTATACAACAAGACTAAATTAATTACAATCCCATGAAATTAATGCCTGAAAATGAACTTGTAATCAAAACCTAGCTAGAAAACAGTAAGTTACATAAATCAAATAAGAATTAACTGATGTTGCAACCAAAATTAACAAATAACGACAAGTCCACCAAAAGAAATGGTATATTAGTATCTGTGTGACATGGGCGCTCAGCTTTAATTCGAGCACTCGAGAAAATCCCCATTATAAAATTACACCAAGAAATGAACAAGGGCCTGCTCCAAGTTTCTTATTCCTGACCTTGCAGCTTAGCAAAAATGGATTACTAATCTTCAGGAGTTGCACAAAAAAAAGGCAGATCTGAGTGTGAAAAGCTGGAAGGAAAAATAAAACCTTTACTTTTTCGATATAGAAACATGGTTTACACCAAAACACAGCTCATCAATTGATTTTTTTTTAATAAAAAAATCGAGTATAAAATTTGAATTCAGTAGAAACTCAGAACACAATAATCAAGAAACTAGTAACCCACCTCATTTTATGTGAAAACGCAGCCAGAACTACAATGAGAGAAAGGGTTAGAGAGAGAAGGGTTTGTTGATGGAGTGTTTTTTGGGGTTATTTTGGAGCTGGGGGAGAGATTTAAGCAAGTTGGGTTTACATATATATATATATATATATATATATATATACATATTGGCGAGCTCATGTACATAAAATTTGTTTATCAGTATCAGCTCAACTCTTTTCTTTAAGTTGCAGCAGATAAAAAACCCTTGTTAAACTCAAAACATGTAGCTATTTTGTTGTATATCTGTGTTCAATATGATTAGAAATAACATGAAGAACATTTAGCTTAATTTGGATTTTCGAGCAGAAAAAAAATCAACCCCTTAATTCTGTTGACGTTTTTGTATTAAGAAAAGGACAGTTTCTTGCTGTAACTAATTGATTAAACACCCAATCAAAACTACTAGACATTCATAAACTCATATAATCCATACACTCATAGTACTCATCTTCTCAAAGTACAAGTAAAAACAGCTTGTGAATATAATAAACAAGATAATTAAGAGTGACAATACCAAATTCAAAAACAATTAAATAAACTCAATAAACAAATCAACAAAATTAATGAAGAACATCAATCCACTACCACATCTATCAAAACAAAGTACAAACAAACAAAATAAAATAATTAGTGACATTTATATATTATCAATTGGAAACAACATGGTATTGACAATTTAACACCTACAACATTATTTGATCCCCATTATTCAAATAACTACTCTAATTAAAGAAACCCCATAAAACATAATAAACTAATGAATTAAAGATTATCCACAATTCTTGATAGATCAAAATCATTGAGACCAAGAAGCAAAAATGGAACCTTAAAATAGTATATACTGCTGCTCAATCTTGTTGTTGTTGCAAGATGACTCTGTTCCTCCTAAAGCATTCGATTCGATGGTTACTTCTACATAAACTTTGGTTTCTTTGAGATTTGGGTCAAGGGTTTCTGATTTCGCTACTTTGTCTGTAATCGGTATAGTCTTAAGCTTTCAAAATTAGGTATAGAGTGAAAGAATAGGGAGGAGAGGGTTGTGAGGGAGAGGAGAGGAGACGAGAGGAGACGAGAAGGAGAGGGTTGTGAGAGAATGGTGAGGTGTCCAAGTTTATTTTTCTTTTAAGGGGTGTTCGAAAAAACCTACTTATAACTCGTTTGTTAGCGGTGGGTGTTTGGTAATAACTTATAAGTCAAAGTAAATAAGCACTAATTTAGTATTTATTTAAAAATAATTTATAAATCATTTTTAATAAGTTAGTTTGAATAAATATAATGTCTATTTTACTTTTTTTTATTTTCTTAAATTATATTTCTATCCTTCCAACCATATATATATAAATAAATAAATATATATAATTGATACAATACAATATAAAATATATATTAGTAGGTATTATATTTATTTATAATATAACACTAAATATATAATATTCTAACATATAATATAATATATATATACTATTATATAACAATATAATATATATATATATATATATATATATATATATATATATATATATATATATAAAATATAATATAATATTAAATATACAATATTAAAACACATAATAATATATGTATATATAATATAATATAATATTTATATGTATTATATTTATTTTATATTATATTATACTTATAATACAATATAATATATTTATTTGTTTGGTGTTTAATTTAATGAAAAATGGTAATTCTTATGATATTATATTGAATCAATGTGTCTTTTTATTAATGTTCTTTTTAGTAATTTTTACATTTGATTTTAACTTATAAGTCATTATCAGTCGAAAAAATTAATAAATTATTTTAACTTAATTTTTTGACTTATAAGTCAATCTGTTACCGAACACTTTTACTTATAAGACACAATTTAAAATGACTTAGAACTCAACTTAAATTTTAACTTTAACGACTTGTTCGGCAGTGACTTATAAGTTGGTCAATCATTTGCCGTTATTCCTCAATTTGGCAATGACTTATTTTTCTACTTATAAGTTAATTTTTAAGTCAAAAAAATAAATAAGTATTTGTAACTTATTTTAAAATGACTTATAAGTTTTTTTAAACTAAGTTAGTTTGACCAAATGTAATGTCTATTTTGACCCTATTCCATTTTATCCATCTTTTTATTACTTTTCTTTTTAGTAATCACTACATTTGATTTTAACATATAAGTCATAATTAGTCGAACACCTTCATAACTTGTTTTTACTTAATTTCTGACTCATTAGTCAAATTGATACCGAACACTTTTACTTATAAGTCACAACTTATAAGTCAACTTATATTTTAACTCTAAGTCATTTTAAAATAAGTCATTGTCGAACGGGTTCTAAGTCATTTTAAAATAACTTTAAGTCACTTTAATCCATTCCTTTATCTCCTCTTAAGTAGTTGAAATTGTACTTTTAATTTTGACGAAGTTATTTTCCATGAAATTTTTCGTCATAATTAACTTATTTTCCACCGAATAAATTCTATCAAAATAATTTCATCGGCACCCCAACGTACACATGAAACAAGTGCACATTCCTCTCGATCAACTATAATTATTACTTTTTAGAATATTTGCAACTTCAGTTATAACTAATGAGTAATTTGATTATTACTAGCTAATACTCCCTCCGTCCCATGATAAAAGTCCTTATTATTATTTTGGGTAGTCCCATGTTAAATGTTCATTTTCCTTTAATAACCAAACTTTTACACATATTTTCCTACCGTAGCATTAAATATCTCATACTTTTCTTATTCTAATTCTCTCTCCATATTTAATGGCATTATTATGGGCAATTTTATCATTTTATTCATCTTCTTAATATGCGTAAAAAGTCCACTAAAATTTTTATCTTGGGACGGAGAGTACAAAATATTACTAAATTGGTTATCTAACTCAATAACAGTGGTATGATAATCGAATTGTGATGAAAATTTAATTGAAGCACGTTATGTCATTATATACTAATATAAAAAGAAATCAAAACAAATTCTTTAGGTGTGAAACAATGTGAGTGAATCACCATCATGCTCAAGCCCCAATGTCGTAAATTAGGAAAAAAATTACTTCAAAATACTTAATAATGTACTTCCCAATACTTAACATTTTTTGGTCAATTTTCTCCCACAATTTCATTCCGGCTCTGTCCCGCCCAATTTTTATCTTAGAGCGGTAAGCATCCCAAATCTCACTCAAGCCTCTCTTCTATAATCACGGTATCTTGCAAATGCAACAACAATAGAAACGTGAGAAATCGTTGAGACAACTGTAAGAAGAGTTGATGGCGAGAGGATTTAATTTAAACAAAGAACGCGATTATCTTTCAAGGCACCAATCGCTATATAGTCAGCCCCTAGAAATCGGGTTTTTTAGCAGGGTGTCTCGTGAACCTTCACAAGCTAAGCATTTCTCTTCCACTCTTTACGTATTCTCTATTTGGATCTTTCCCTTTCCAAAACAATATCTCTGATTAAATTTTCTTTTAACAAGGGTTTTTTTTTATATTTTTCCAAGAATTTGTGATCTAGTTCTATGGATCCGAGTGTTTGATTATTTGTGTATTTATTAATTTTTCACCATCATACTTATAAAAAAAAAATCTTCATGAGATAACAAGCTCACTCACTTGGAATGTGCCACACGAATGTTTAATTTTTGATAAGAAATTAGGATTCCCTAATAAGGTTTTTTATTTTCTTTTTATTTTATAATTTTTTCCCTTAAGCGCTTTAAAGTGTGCAATGTGTTATGCTTGAAAGTTTTTGTTAATATTGCCTAATCTTTTATTTATTGATTTTCGATCTTCAATGCCGGTATTTAAGTGTTCACCTCTTTTTTTTTCTTTCCTTGATTTTTTTTCCTTTTCAACCTAATTCTCATTGATTGATTCGATAGGTTCAATTTCTATATACTCAATCAAGCTCAAATGATGTGGGCAGAACCTTATTATCTTTGATCATTGAATTTTACTACTTATTTCTTTTATTGGTTTTCGATCTTCAATGCAGATTTTAATTGTTTGTTTTTGTGTGTGTGTGTGTGTATACACATACACCCATACATTTCCATTTTCAACTTCATTGGCTTTGGTTGGCTCAATTTATGTTATTCATTCAATTTTAGTTGACCGATGATTCTTTGTCTGACATGCTATTTGTGAACTCCAGGAGCCCTTATGATTTTGTTTGAAGACAATTTCGGTAGCATATTGCACATAGGAGATTGCAGACTTGATCAAGAGTGTTCGCAAAGCTTATCTGACAAGTATTTAGGTAAGAGAACTAGGGAACCTAGATGTCAGACTGATTATGTCTTCTTAGACTGCACATTTGAGAGATTTCCTTCAAAGATGCCAAGTAAACACTCTGCAATTAGGTAGGGTGTACTTCTACTCAGGCTCATCTAGCTTATGTTCTTTCTAGTCTCTACTCTGGTATGATGTGTTGCAGTATTCATATGTTTGAACACCGCCTACTCATGCCTTGTCCTGTATACATGTTATAGTCGAGTGTTTGATTATTTGGGTATTTATTGGTTCCAAGACCTTATCACTTACTTACTTTCTCTGCATTCACGATGCTGAAAACAACAAATAAGTCTATGTCTGAAAATGAGATTGTACACAGTATCATGCTTAGCATGGTCGCAGGACATGAAGCAGTTCTTCAAGGTGTACGTACGTAAAATAAATACACACACACACACACACTCATGTTGTCCTTATATAGAAAATGAAATATTCACAAAAAAAGAATTAAGAAGGAAATTGTTCTTCACAAGTTCTTTTTTATAATATTTCTACAATATTTTCCATCACATAAAGATGAGACATACACCACTTCCACCGTCATTTAAAGTAGACCTTGTGAAAATAGTTCTATTCTTAAGAACAAGAATTGTGCTTTGATTTTCAAATCTATGAGATTATTTATATATTTGGCTTAGTTTTTGCCAATTTAAGTGAAGAAAAATTTGATGCTCATGACAAGTCCGCATCATGAGCAGTGCAATTGGGCTATGATATCATTTTCCATAGAAAATGTTTATAGTGATTGGCAAATGATGTGTCCATTTCATTTTTGGGCAATTATCTCTTTTATATGTAGTAATACTCTATAATACTTTCTTGGCATGGTAGCTCATACATGATATGATGTATCAAACAATTATACTCCTGTTTGATATTTGGCTTTTTCCTTGCACGTATTAAGATTAATTTGTCGAACACATATATCTTCCTTCTTCTTTATATTTTTGCAATAAAATTATTTTTATCACAGTACAAAACTATATTTGCTTAGATGTGTCTAGGAAAATCTTGATATTCATTTAAAAAAAAAATCAGAAGTTTAAATGAGACAATTGTTTCCAAAAACATAGAGTGGTACATAGGGAAGGGAACTATTCACTAAACTCTAGTTAAGTTTGGTTATTCTGTATACAAGTATTAATTACTCCCCAGACCCTACTGCTAGTGTATGAATGGACCCAAAAATTATATACAAAATAGAAGTGAACTAATAAACCCAAAACAGTGTTGCAGCATCCCATGCATTCTATCCTAGCCATGTGAAAAAGCTCAGAACAACATATAAATGGCGGTGAGTTCATTGCATTGGAATGATCATATAATTTATATACTAGTGATCCATTGAAAATATTATAATGTTCATCTCAATACTTTCCCCCCTTTTTTTGTAATAATATGTGACACTACTCATATGTTTACAATTTTATTATATGAGTTTGAATACACATTGAAATTGATGTTGTAGTGTTTTAGTTGGGTCTTATCTCATTGTCTTGAACATGGAGTTTTTGTTTCAGGTCTTTGATGTTGCGCCTTTATTTGAGCATCCAGAGGTAGACCCAAAACTAGTAGCTTCAATCATTCTGGGTGGTGGTGTTAGGACTCGTCTCTTTCCTGTCACTAGCAGAAGAGCTAAACCTGCTGTAAGCGATACCCATATGTATTCCCTACAATACTGATAATTGTAAATTGTGTTGTTTGACTTAGGATGAATGTGGTTTTGTGTATACCATGGCTGATAGGTATGTCAGCATCTTCTATTTAAAATGATATGGTTATATATCCACAGAGTTTTGGTAATTCCTCCACCTTGTGCACTCATGTTTTGAATGCTGTGAAATCGAGTAGCAGTTATACTTGTGTGTTGTAATGAACTGTTCTTTCCCTAGTTAAGTAGTGATTTGGTATTTCATGGGCAGTTTGTTGAAGGCCAACTTTGTACACATGTCACGATAAATTATTTAGATAGTTAATTGTAAAGATGATGAATGATCATGTACCGAATAATTTTATTTAATTAATAATATTTGAGTTTTTTGTACTTTTGTCATAATTTGTTATGGGTCATTGAACCATCGCTTATTTTGTTTGTAAAATAATTTCGACATTCGTTACATAACAAAGAAAAATGCAACATTTATATCGTTGAAAATCATAACAACTTTCGTTGCACAGATAAAGCAAATGACAACTTATAGTGTTGTTGCTAATCGACGATAACTTTCGTTGCTCTCAAAAAATAATCATCATCCTGTACTCCAGGTGATCAGCCCTTTTTACTATGTATTGCGCAAATATTTTAACGCTATTGCGTAGCTCTAAAATAATCCCCTGATATAGGGTTGTTATCTCAGCTTAGATTGTCAGGTTCCTAACCAAAGGAGGTTTGGTTGGGAATTAACTTCAAAGGAATTCTAGATCTTTAGAATGCTCATCAACCAAGTACTGGTTGAATCAGACAGAGACAAATAACTATTCAAAAGTTTGATTATAATATCTTCATGAACAAGGTATATCGATGAATCAATAAGAGCTAGAGTATTACCAATTTCTAAATTGAACAAATGTTATCATTGACAAAATGCTTTCAAAATTGTGTGAGTACATAAGCAAACCAAAGGAAGTTTGATTTGGGTTGACTTCAAGGTAATTTAGAGTTTAGAACATTCATCAACTAAGGATTAGTTGAATTGGTAAAGAATCGCTAGACAACTTAGAGTTCGGTACAATAATGTAAGATAGTACAATGACATTGGAGAACGAAGATCAAACAAAAGTTATTAGTAGCTGAATAAATACATTTCTTACAACAACATTACAAACTTTAAATAACCAAAGTAATCTCGTTTGGAATAAAGAAATAAAGATTAATTAACTTGCTCAACAGTAAATGAGGGTTAAAGAACTTGCATAACAATAAATTGCTCAACAAGAGATTAGAAATAGAGAACTTGCAAAAGTATATCATGACAGTGAAAAGTAACCTTGCTAAAAAATAAAGTAGCAAAGGTTAGGGAACTTGCCTCTTGCGTAAGCTATACAATTATAACTCACGTACTCCAATATCCTAAACATACCATTAAGATTATCACATCAATTAACTACATACGCATTAACCTCATAGATTCTTTTCTCATCTTAGTTAAGTTATAACCTTTAGTTTAAGGTCTAACCATATTAATAAACCACATAACACGAATCTGAAAACTCACTAACACATATATAAGACTTTTAGCATCCACATCACATTTTTAACTCTTATTAATTAATACTACATTTCTCCTTAATCAAACTGGAAGTTCAATCAAGTGTTTAAGTCTTCCTAGGACTACTTATTGATTTTATATTAACCACATTCCATATCTTATAATGTTCATCTCAGAATCAAAAGTGTTAGCTTTATAACACCCATTCATTATTCATTGTGTACTTTAAATCATAACTTAACGCGTTCGTAACTTACTAATCATTTTTACAATGTTGAAATTATCAATGACATGACACGATTCTATTTTAACCTCCTTGTTACATGTTTGACACATTAACATAACCTTAGACCAAGTTATAGTGGTATCCCATGTCTGCAGTAGTAGCAGAAGTTGTTAGTTCCCAATAGGCACAATAGATCTAGAAGGGGGGTTGAATAGATCCTTTTTGATTTCAAATACTTTTCTCTTTTATTTTGTATTGCTATTAAATTAGCATATGACAAACATAAGAATCTTTTCGAGCACAGCGGAATAAGTAAATGATCCCCTTCATTGACATATTCATAATCATACATACATTATTCGTAGAGTTAGTTCAGTTGTAAGTAGTTAAAACATACATAGCAGTTATAGCAGTTAATAGACATAATGTAAATGACATAAAGTAAAAGACACAAAGGGTTTTAAGTGGTTCAGAGACTCAAGCTCCTAATCCACTCTTCTGCTTTCAACTAGCAGGATTTCCATTAAGGAAGGGCAGTACCCTAAATCACTAAGATTCCTTCAAGGCCAGTAGCCTTGGGACTTCAGTTCACTAAGAAATCTTCAAGGCCAGCAGCCTTGGAACTCCTCTAATTCCCTAGGAACTCTTTAGCCCAGCAGGCTTGGAGTTGGTACTGAGCTGCTATGATGTCTTCATGCTCTGAACATCTTTTGTACTTAGTAGCTTTGCGTGATCACCCTTGAAGTGCAGTTGAGTGTTGCATGATGCTCAGCTTCTTCAATTACTCAACCACTTCGGATGATCCCTTGATGATTTCCTTGAAGATCATTCCTCTTGATACATGATGGCTGCACATTATGGGTTTCTAAGATGACTGTAAGCTCTTCTGCTAGATACTTAGAAACTTTCTCATGCTTGCCACCATGATGACGTTCGTGATCTCCCTTCTTGATACTTGATGTCTTCTCATGATGGACTTACTAAGATGACTTTGAGCTCTTCTTTATGGTACTTAGAGTCTTCCTATGATGGACACCAAGATGACATGATGCTCTTCTTTCTCTCAACAGTTCAGAACACTCTTCAAGTAGTAGAACTCTCACTTCTACTTCTTTCTTTGTCTGACTCTAAGTGTTCGTGGTGGATCGTAAAGTGAGCCTTCAGACTCACTATCTTACATGGTTTAGAACAGTCCACCGTTACTCCAAACTCAGCAACTCCAACAACCTTCGATCGTTGAAGCTCTAGCAGATTTATACTCATTCCCAATCCTTCTATTGGAAAGTAGCCGTTGAAAGCTATTCAAACATCTTCACAGATCTCGAGTTGCTTGAGGTAGATTGCAGATGTGACATGTCATACTTGTTCTGACACTATAATCTACTGTTTCACCTACCCCATCAGAGTTGTCACTTTAATGTCTTGGGTAGGTCGAAGACTTTATTTCCTCCTTCTGATTTCTCGATCAGAGGTTGTCCTTTTGCATCGATGCTCTCAATAAGCTCTTGTCTGAATATTACCCTTCAGATTGAACCGTTGCCAATGCTTCAGTCTTCAACTATTCAGACTATATGATTCTGATGCATGTCTTCAAGGACCTGATCGTAGTGTCATGTTGACTGGTAGAGACAACACTACGATCTTGAAGAGTGTTTATTGGATCTTCAATGTAGAACACCTCTTCCTTCTATTGTGTAGTGCTTCAACACTTCTGTTTGTCTCAACAGTTCTCAGATACTGATGACTTGACTTCTTTGTTCTGGCCCTTCTGAATAGCAAGACACTTCAGATTTGTGGCGTGTCCAGCTTGCTTTCTCTTTGTGATCTCCCATTCACTTATCATCAATGGACTGACCCAATGCTTAATCACTTTAGCCTTGTTCTTCAGAAGCTGTCCAATATCTCTATATGCACTTCATCAGTTCTTTCCTATGTTTGGCAAACACTACGATCCTGGTTTCTTCCAAGATCGTGCCTTCTTATCTATTTGATGACATCGCGACTTGCTAACTTTCCTTAGTCAGTTACTGAAGTCTTCTTCTGATCTCCTTGTGGAAGACTTCATCCTGAATAGCTTCACAACTCAATCTGGATGTTGATTGGGTTGCTGCTTAGATCTTCTGTTAGCTTGCATGCCATTCGTTGAGTGCTCTCTGATTTCCTTCAGGATGAGATGTATCTTTGCAGTGCTAACCAGAGGCTTTGTTCCTTTGGATATTCTGGGAGTGCTCATTTGTTGGGAATCATATTTTCTCTACGATTCTGCCTTGGCATTGTGAGCACAACGCTGAGAATTGAGGTCGTGAGTCCCCGCACTCTATAATTCAACTGACCATGCAGAGACACTCACGACTCGAGATCGATCTTGACACTCTACGATTTCGGCCTTGTGCTTGTTGTCTTCATCTGATCTTGCTCAACTACGATTTCTGCATGTAATCAATAGACTCTACGACTCAGAGTGTAGTCTACGATCCTTAACTTGGCTTTGGCATCAGTAGACTCTACGACTCCGAGTGTAGTCTACGTTTCTGACTTGGTTTCGGCAGATGTTCTATTGGCTACCAGTGGCGGCCGTCCTCACGATTCTGAACATGACTTCCTCAGCAGACTACGGCTCCGAAAAAGTTCTACTCGACACACTACGATCCTTCATCGTTTCTCCTGGCAGTCTACGAACTCCGAGATCTACTATCTTACAGACTACGATTCTGCCTCGACAGCTCCCGAGTTTTCCTTGACTCTCCTAGCAAACTCTGATTTTTGGTGCAGTGCTCGACGATCAGACAAGCCTATCTATTACATTATAAGATCAACCTAACATGATTGATCTTTCTATGTTTGTAGTCCTTGTACATCATTTCTTTTTAAGGACTTTACAAAGCTGTTTTGCTTATATAGGATCAACTTAACATATTTGATCAATTCATTCTAAGTCCTTGTACACATGTTTCTATTATCTATCAAAGGACTTTACAACTTTTTCTTAATGCAAGCATACTTGCATATTCATTCATATATATCATAATCAAATCATATATAAATAGGAATAACATTCACATGCTTATTCCTGACAATCTCCCCCTATTTGATTATGACAAAAACAATAAGTGCATATGCATGTTATGAATGAATCTTATATACAGTTAGCAGCTGTATTTCTAAAACAGATAATCATGAATGTCATTTATAATGATATGGAATTTAATACTCTGACATTTTACATCCTGGATCAAGAACATACCTAACTAGTTAGAGATGTACCTCTTTGGCTCCATGTATGTTTCCAGGATGTCTGTTGATCAACTATTCATCTGTTTGTTCTTCTTGCTCTTGCTCCCCCTGGGATGATGATCTTCTATCTTTGCTTGGCTCCCTTTCAGCTTCTTTCTGAACATGCTCCCCCTCAAACTCTGCGATCATATTATCATCATCTTTTGGCTCCCCCTCAGATGATGATTCTTTTTCTACAGCTGCTGTCCCATTCTTTGACTTCTTCTCCCCTTTCCTTATGTTCTTCTTTGAGTGCCTCTTGCTCTTCCTCTTTTTATGCCTCTTTTTCTCCCCCTTTTTGTCATTAATCATTTGGGAGAGCTGCTCCATGTTGGACATAAGCTTCTCCATCAGGTAGAAGGAATTAGCATCAAACTTGAGTTCCTGTTGGCCTAGCTCAAGTTGTACTGAGTAAGACTGCTTCATGTCATCAATCTTGTCAGAGAGGGCTTGAATCTGCTCTTCATTGGCCTTCTGTGCTCGTAGAGCATCTGCCTTCTGATCATTCATGACTTTTAAATAGATGTTATCCCTCTCTTTAAGTTTGAGAGATACATCAGCCATAGTAGCTTGAAGCTTGTTCTGGAGTGAAATATCTCCTGCTGTTGTTAGCTTCCGTGACTCTTCAGTGAATAGAGATATTTTCTCACTTAGTTCATCAGAATTTTTCATCAGCTCCTTCTCCACAGATACTTGATTATCTAGTTGAGCAGCCTCCTGTCGAGCATTAGATTGAACTCTACGATTTGCATTCTTGGACAGATTTTCAAAGGTTTTGAGAATCTGGAGAATCATTGAGTTCCAATCGCTGGTTGAGGATGAAGGAATGTCGGATAAAGCGTTTCTCAAAGGTGATGTAGGTTTCTAATTTTGATCTTGAACACCATCGCAGTAGAGTGAACAGACCTCTACGATCATCTCCTTTGTTATGTTCCTTCTTCCTTGAGAGTCCACTCTACGATCGTAGGGGATATAGTGATTTCCAGCATGGCGATAGACTTTGAAGTGAGGCTGGTTTGTGATCATCTTTGTAGCAAAACTCTTTACCCTTGGGAAGTTTTGTGCCACCACTCGTGCTTGAAAATGAGAGAGTAGCACCAATCCCAAGTAGCTTCCATCTCTTTCAGTGTGGGCTTTTAGCCATGACATCCATTGGAAGAACCATCTTATGAGCAGATCATCAGGATTGTAAAGGATGGTTGTGCAGTCTAGTTCCATGTTGTTCCAGTTTTTAAATACCTCAAACGTAGTCATCCTTACTACCTTGAGCTGTTCATTTCCATGATATACCCATCTTTTTGGTGGTGTTTCTGGTGGTTCATTAGAGACTTCTACCACTATTCTCCTGGTGAATTTTTCTGGAGAGAGGACATGATAGAATTATGTTTCCTCTAATTCCTGATTTTTAGAATTGGAATCATTCTCCATTTTTTCTCTTTCGGAGCCTGAACCATCTTGATCATTTCTAACAGTGAATCCTTCTTGCTGCATTTCATTTCCAGAACCTTCTTTAGCAAGATCTTCCTCTGATTCATCTTCTTCACCACTAGTTCCATCTTTAGCACTTTCATCATTTGATACAGACTCATCATCACTTAGTTCAATGACAGCATTGGTGTGATCACTTCTCTTTATGGAGGTAAATTTGGCTTGTAGTCTATAGCTCTTCCTTCTCCTTGGAGGTTCAGCTTTGGGAGAGTCAGATTCTTATTCCTCTTCAGACTCTGAAGCCTTTGGTTCATCAGACGAACTTCCTTGGGGTTCAGCATTGGCAGGGGCAAATCCTTCTTCTTTGGACTCATCACCTTTTGAGCCATCATGGGAGCTTTCAGGACTGGAAGGGGCATGTTCTTCTTCTTTAGGAACAACATCATTTGACCCATTATCTGGACTTGTTTGAGCACTTGCAGTTGGGGATGGAGCTGGGTCAGCTTGAATTTCTTCTTCATTCTCAGAGTGAATGCTCTGAGGGTTAGCCACAGGGCTTGGGCATTCTTCTTTATCGAAGAGATCTTTAATTTCTTCCATTACTCGACTTCACCTTCATTCTTTGGACTCAAATTTTTAACATCTGTCTCTTTTTCTTCTGCTGACTCTACGTCCTCCTCTTCAGCAGATGTACTATTTTGGAAAGCTGGGACTGGCCTGTTTTCCACCTTAGCTTTTTTTTCTTAAGGTCTCTTGAAGCAGCCTGTTGCTTCTTCTCTTTGTTGTTTCAGCAGTTAGGGCTCTTTCTTCTTTAACCTTGTCTTTGATGGATAGACTTCTTGATGGGGCTTTGGTTTTCTTCACACCCCCGGATTTCTTTTTGGCTGGTGTAATTTCTGCTGGTACAGAGTCATCAGACTCAGAGCTTTCTACCTCTTCTGCCTTCCTCTTCTTTGTAGAGGCCTTCTCTATCGCTTTCAAAGTGGTGACCTTCTACATTCTCCTTGGGGTTCTTCTTCCAGTTCATAAACTGTTGTGGAGACATTACTTTGTGAACATTTAGAGGTTCTCCCTCATCATCCTTGATTCTTCCTCGTAGCTTCTTCTTCATTACAATGCTCAGTAGTCTTCCATGAAACACCTTTGTCAGAGGTTTTTCTGTAGACTTCTTTAGCTCAACCTTTTCTACCCACTTGGAGAGTTGGTCAAACAAGATAGCTCCAAAGTTGATTTGTTTCTTCAGAACTATTGCTGACATTATCTTCAACTGTTGGTCAAGCACAATATCATGTGCAGTATCCTTGCATAAAATACATTTGCCTACTATTTCTGCAAGAAATTCGAACTCTTCTGGAAACTCCTTCTTCTTCATGTCCTTCAGACTAGGGTTTCTTTGGTACCCCATGATCTCATTTGCTTGTTCCGTATCGACATCATCAAGGCTTATCAGTCCTTGGTTAGGAAAACCTAGGCATTGATTGAGGTCAGAAGATTTCAGCTTTAGAGACTGACCTTTGACCTTGGTAGAGAGGGTTCCAAAGTTTATGGAAGCATTTGAGTAGAATTCTTTCACCAGGTCAACATATACTCGAGTGCTTGCCTCAAGGCATTCTGAGAATCCAGCTTTCTTTAAAAGCTCGAGAATGTCTCTGAATTTCTTTTCGGATTTCTCAAATGACTTGATTCCGAGTTGAATGCCAGTGATTACTCGCCAGTTTTCCATTTGAGCAGTTCAAAGAATGTGGGTATTTGATTCAGAGAGGTTTATAAAAGATGGTTGATTGTGATTTGGTAAGGCTCTGGAGTGTTAACCTATTTTGGCTCTTGAGAGGATTTTAGGGTTTGAAAATGGGAGGGAGAAAGGTTCGATAGCTTCTGATAATTGGTTACAGATTTGAATTTGTCTTTGTGGCAGTTCCTTCAACTCTGCATAACAAGTGATGTGTCAACCGACCATTGGTTGCACGATGCCAGTAATAAGCTGTAACTCCCCATAACTTTTCAGTTAGATATTTCCTTTTAGAAGAGTAAACGTTTAATCGACGTGGTTTTGACCGTTGACCTTTTGATTCGAAGAGTAACATGGTAAGGTAGCTATGGACTCTACGTTTTCCTTTGTTAACTCAATGATCAACTTTTGAGAGATGCTGCAGTGGATGGCTTTGACATTCATCCTCATTTTGAAACTACATATCTTGATTACTAATATACTCCAATCCAGTTTTGGCACTTAAGTTCTGATGTGCGTTTGTACGATGTCTTTCCAAATTGTATTCGAACTTATCTCCTCATAATCTAAGTAGTTGAGCAATTGTCCAGTTCTTCCAAGCTCGTTGTGAACTGGAGTGTTCTCTGGTAGGACTGCGATCCTCGAGTCTGCTTCTACGATCGTTGAAGTTGCACTACGATAGTTGAAGTTACATTACGATCGTTGAGTTCTCTCAAACTCTACTCTGCGATCGTTGACTGTCTTGGTTCTTGAGATTAATTTTACTTAGCATTCCTTCTGGGTCAAGGTAGCTCAGGAAGGGCCAACCTCTTAGAGTGAACTAAGGGTCAGGTTTGTCCCTGAGGCGCTTTCCAGATGAAGTACTTTAGGAGTTATTTGCACTGACATCTCTTTTGACCTTTTCTGTTGGGGAAGTCCTCTACCAACTTTGGACAATTGCATTTGTTATAATCGTGGTGTTTTCCTGCTTCTACACTGCGATTAGATGTTTGATCGTGAGCACTCCACGACTTTGAGTTGGGTGGCTGATAGGTTATCAGTAGTACGTTTGAGACGTTCCTACTGACTATGGATATTCATTTGGTTCATCAGCTACAAAGTTTTGGGACTCTGTAGCTGGTACATTTCATCATAGTATAACTCAGTGTTGTTGTTTGTCAACAGATCACTGCTCCCCATGGTTGATGTTGTCTTTCCAGATAGATGTGATTCCCTTTACTTTAGGTTCATTTGAAGGCAGCCTCACATATCTCCTTCTAACTGGAATCACAATTATCACTTAGATCTCCCTATATTGTAGGCATGAATATTTTCAGGACTGATAAATCTACGATAATTTGACAGCACTACGAACGTAGTCTTCTTTGTCAGTCTTGTGAGTGTGAAGTTCTGCTCCCGTAATGAGTTCCTCTCTACTGATGCTCGATGATCCTCTGATGTGAGCTTCCTTGAGGATTCTTCTCATATACTTTGCTTTGCCTGATTTGAACATATAAGACCCATTTCATCTTTGGTTGTATGGCTTGCTTCCATATACAGATTAACAGCCATGTGAGCTTCATTCAGTTTAGCTTAGTGGGTATTCGAGGATAGGCTTGGACATAAGAATTTTATCAGAATCATTTCTGAACAGTCCTTAGCCTTCTACTGGTTGAGTCTTCTTGACTGAAGTCATCTGCTTCAGCATTCCTTAGTGTGGTCAGACAGACCAAGTACCTGCAGGTTAGATACATTTCTATTTCTGGTACCCACAATTAAATCGATCCTGCTAGGTTAGTTTTTTTTAAACTCATGTTCCTCATATTTGGATAATCATCATATTTATCACCAACAGTCATATTCATGCATGCAACTAGTTTTAGATAATACATTTTGAGATGCATGAAGGTGAGTGTGTGTAAGATTTGTCATTTTAACAACACACTCTTTCTCTTTGATGGTTTCATCATTTGCTGGGTTATGTTCACAATGTTTGAGTGTTCATAGAGTGGAAATCAACTCTACGATTTATGTGTATCTTATTGATTTATGGAGGTGATCAGTTTCTACAGATCATCAGAATACACTTGTAGAACTGATTATACTTTGTGGGTTATCAAACATTTAGAACATAGGTTTGTACATTCATACTAACCCATCAGCAAAGATTACTCCACATAAAAATTGATTTAACATTTGATATGCTTATGACCTATTTCAGATTTCTTTCAAGATGACCTAAAACTTGGGTGGAGAGAAAGTTTGTAGACATTTGAATTTCCATCCTCAGGGTACTTTCTCTCTTCACCTTTTTAGGTAGATTATGACTCCTTGACAGAATACTGTTATAGTTCATAAGAAGGTGCATTTATGATGTACACAAGTATAATAGTGAGGAACCGTACCTTTATACAGTCAGTTTCTTAATATTCATTTACCTTTAATATACTGAGTTTAGGCATTGATGTTCATAGTTTCACATTTGCTCCCGACAGCTTATTGCTCTTGTTGGCCTTTAATCAATCAGTCGTAGTTTTGAAGACGCAAGCTAGGAGAATTTCAGCATCTTTATTTCTTTGACATCCTTCGATTCACAAAGTTTTGCACCCAGCTGCTGGTTGGATAGACACATGTTTGAGAATATCTTCTTTCTTCTCTGGATAGGTATTTCTTAGCATGTATGGCCTTTTCATCTTTCAGGCTGGTGGATGCTTGACTCTGTGTTGTTGATGTCTCTTGGGCTATCTCGTCTGGTCTTCAGACTACAAGATTGACTGCAAGCTAGGATTGGTCTTGTTGATATAATATTTGAGAATATGGACCAATCTGAGCAGCTTCAGGTGTATATACACATTTTGGCTCACTGCATATACCTGTACACAATATTTCCAACGTGTGAGCTCATCTGCATATAACAAGTGAGTTACTACTAAACTAAGTTTAGAACAATGTTTGTGCCTGGAATCAGACTCAAAGCGATTAACTTTAGAATATAGCATGAGAACCTGCTTTGATACCAATTGTTAGTTCCCAGTAGGCAAAATAGATCTAGAAGGGGGGGGGGGGGTTGAATAGATCCTTTTTGATTTCAAATACTTTTCACTTTTATTTTGTATTGCTATTAAATTAGCATATGACAAACATTAGAATCTTTTCAAGCACATCAGAATAAGTAAAAGATCCCCTTCATTGATATATTCATAATCATACATACATTGTTCGTAGAGTTAGTTCAGTTGTAAGTAGTTAAAACATACATAGCAGTTATAGCAGTTAATAGACATAATGTAAATGACATAAATTAAAAGACACAAAGGGTTTTAAGTGGTTCAGAGACTCAAGCTCCTAATCCACTCTTCTGCTTTTAACTAGCAGGATTTCCACTAAGGAAGGGCAGCACCCTAAATCACTAAGATTCCTTCAAGGCCAGTATCCCTGGGACTTCAGTTCACTAAGAACTCTTCAAGGCCAGCAACCTTGGAACTCCTCTAGTTCCCTAGGAACTCTTCAAGCCCAGCAGACTTGGAACTTCATTTAGTCCCTCCGGACAAGGACCCCTCAGGCCCTGGCTTCTTGAGTTGTTTATTTGTTTGTTGGAGTTGGTGCTGGGCTGCTAAGATGTCTTCATGCTCTGAACATCTTCTGTACTTAGAAGCTTTGCGTGATCACCCTTGAATGCAGTTAAGTGTTGCATGATGCTCAGCTTCTTCAGTTACTCAACCACTTCGGATGATCCCTTGATGACTGCCTTGAAGATCTTTCCTCTTGATACATGATGGCTGCACATGATGGATTTCTAAGATGACTGTAAGCTCTTCTGCTAGGTACTTAGAAACTTTCTCATGCTTGCCACCATGATGATGTTTATGATCTCCCTTCTTGATACTTGATGTCTTCTCATGATGGACTTGCTAAGATGACTTTGAGCTCTTCTCTATGGTACTTAGAGTCTTCCCATGATGGACACCAAGATGACATGATGCTCTTCTTTCTCTCGACAGTTCAGAACACTCTTCAAGTAGTAGAACTCTCACTTCTACATTGTAGAACTCTCACTTCTACTTCTTTCTTTGTCTAACTCTAAGTGTTCTTGGTGGATCGTAGAGTGAGCCTTCGGACTCACTATCTTACATGGTTTAGAACAGTCCACCGCATATCTCAATCTCAAGAACTCCAAAGAACCTTCGATCTTTGAAGCTCTAGCTGATTTATACTCCTTCACAATCCTTCCATTGGAAAGTAGCCGTTGAAAGCTATTCAAACATCTTCACAGATCTCGAGTTGCTTGAGGTAGACTGCAGATGTGACATGTCATACTTTTTATGACACTGCAGTCTACTGTTTCACCTACCCCATCTGAGTTGTCACTTTAATGTCTTGGGCAGGTCGAAGACTTTATTTCCTCCTTCTGATTTCTCGATCAGAGGTTGTCCTTTTTCATCGATGCTCTCAATAAACTCTTGTCCGAATATTACCCTTTAGATTGAACCGTTGCCAATGCTTCAGGCTTCAGCTATTCGGACTCGACGATTCTGATACATATCTTCAAGGACCTGATCGTAGTGTCATGTTGACTGGTAGAGACAACACTACGATCTTGAAGAGTGTTGATTGGATCTTCAATGTAGAACACCTCTTCTTTCTATTGTGCAAGGCTTCAACACTTCTATTTGCCTCAACAGTTCTCAGATACTGATGACTTGACTTCTTTGTTCTGGCCCTTCTGAATAGCAAGACACTTCAGATTTGTGGCGTATTCAGCTCATTTTTTCCTTGTGATCTCCCGTTCACTTATCATCAATGGACTGACCTAATGCTTAATCACTTTAGCCTTGTTCTTCAGAAGCTGTCCAGTATCTCTGTATGCACTTCATCGGTTCTTTCCTTTGTTTGGCAAACACTACGATCCTGGTTGCTTCGAAGATCGTCGTCTTCTGTCTATTTGACAGCTACTGCAGTTGCTCACTTTCCTTAGTCAATTACTGAAGTCTTCTTCTGATCTCTTTGTGGAAGACTTCATCCTGAATAGCTTTACAACTCAATCTGGATGCTGATTGGGTTGGTGCTTGGATCTTCTGTTAGCTTGTATGCCATTTGTTGAGTGCTCTCTGGTTTCCTTCAGGATGAGATGTATCTTTGCAGTGCTAACCAGAGGCTTTGTTCCTTTGGATATTCTGGGAGTGCTCATTTGTTGGGAATCGTATTTGCTCTACGATTATGCCTTGGCATTGTGAGCACAACGATTGAGGTCGTAGTCCTGCACTCTACGATTCAGCTTCGGCTGTGCAGACACTACGACTCCGAGATCAAATCTTGACACTCTACGATTTCGGCCTTGTGTTTGTTGTCTTCATCTGATCTTGCTCGACTATGATCTCTGCATGTAATCAATAGAATCTACGACTAAAAGTGTAGTCTACGATCCTTGACTTGACTTCGGCATCAGTAGACTCTACAACTCCGAGTGTAGTCTACGTTTATGACTTGGCTTCGGCAGATGTTCGGTCGGCTCGTAGGCAGGCTGTCTCATCTATTCTGAACATGACTTCCTCGGCAGACTACGGCTCCGAGAAAGTTCTACTCGACACACTACGATCCTTCATCGTTTCTCCTGGCAGTCTACGAACTCCGAGATCTACTATCTTGCATACTACGATTCTACCTCGACAGCTCTCGAGTTTTCCTTGACACTCCTGGCAGACTCCGATTTCTAGTGCAGTGCTCGACGATCAAACAAGCCTATCTATTATATCATAATATCAACCTAACATGCTTGATCTTTCTATGTTTATAGTCCTTGTACATCATTTCTTTTTAAGGACTTTACAAAGCTGTTTTACTTATGTAGGATCAACCTAACATATTTGATCAATTCATTCTAAGTCCTTATACACATGTTTCTATTATCTATCAAAGGACTTTACAGCTTTTTCTTAATGCAAGCATACTTGCATATGCATTCATATATATCATAATAAAATCATATATAAATAGGAATAACATTCACATGCTTATTCTCGATGTAAGCCAACGCCTCGAGATCGTTGTATAGCACGATTCGCCATACATAAGCTCCTCGGGACCGGTAGCAATTGCAAGGCTGCTTTTTGGCCTTGGTACTAACAGTATCTGTGTCTTTGGTGCCTGAACGTAACCGTAAATGCGATGAACAGTAGCCATTTTTAGCCCAACTAACACGAATTTCACCCATAAAATAGTGAAATTAACATATACAATTAATATAAAACTATCATAAACATGTTTCCTCACATACTTTATATTTCTTTTAACTATTTTAACTATTTTAATTCCTTCAATTTCATGTTTTTATACAAAACACCATTTTTTTACATTCTTCACAAAATTTGACACTGTGATCACAATTTGTGTCCAAATTACTTTGTTCAAACTACGTTATCTTCGTTTCTTAATGTACTAGCATACACAAAACTCAATTCACAGTTTAACATACAAATTGACCATTAAAATTGGTACTTTTAGAAGCCACATGTAAAATACATATACTGTAATTACTTTCTTTCTTTTAAACGTAATTAGCATAAAAAATTCTTATCTAAACACTAGTTCTAATCATCACAACACATATACAATAACAAGTAATCAGTTGTATATCAACAATTCAAAAAGATGAATTCATAGAACTTGAAGTTATATGCCGTGAAATTCATATATATACATAATTATAAATATATAACATTAAGGTTATGAGTAATACCTTCTTATGCTTGAAAATCCTTGTTATCCACTGATAATTCCTCAGAAACACATGAATCTCACAATTCTCTCTCAAACTCTCTCAACTTCTCACTGTAAACCTCCTTCTTCTTTCCTCGGTATAAGCCAAAACTAAACCTTTTACGTAACATAAAGGAGACGCACCCAACGTATGTAACTACCGTATACTTATTATAATACTAATTACATATCAGTTAAAAAAACAATATACTTTATATTTATTATTTGGATTTATTTTATTTATATTATAATTATAATTAAAATTCAAAATTTAAAAATCCAAAATCCATAAGGCTTTGTTTGGCAAAAGTCTTTAAAATTTAAAGACTTAATATCCTTAAGCCTTGTCTGGCAAAACTAATTTAAACTCCTTTAAATTATTTTAATAAACAATTTAGTTTATAATTTATAATCACACATTATTTATTTGAATTTTCATATCCACATTAATCAAATAAATTAATTATACATACTATAATTTAAATAAATATTTCACTTAAACAAATATCACAAAATTATATTCTCATTATAATTTTATTTAATAATTTTAACATACCATCTTAAATTATTAAATCAAAACAACAATATAACATCTCATGTTATCTTACAACTCTCTAACTATAAATTAAATTAATTTAGAATATTTTCTAATAAATTTAATTCATAAATATTTACTAATAATAACCACATCAATAGAATACTTATTTAATTTAAGAAATACTTTAAATTACAAAACTACAACTTCATCAATAAAATATTTATTTAATTTAATAAATATTTTAAATTACACATACAATCTTAGATTGTTACACCTCAACCTTGGAAATGAGGGATTATTAGGCAGAAAGGAAATGGGAGAAATTAGGCAGAGAAAGAGAAAGGGAGTTAGGTAGGTTAGGCAGGCAACATGCTTAACTTTTTCTCCCTCCGTTGCACTATAAAGAGGGGGTAACCCCTCGTTCCTAAAACACACCTTCAATATCAGAAATTCTTATTCTATAGTATTGTGAGTATTTTTCTTGAGTATAAGGATACTTTGAGTGTAATTTTTTGTGCAAGATTTTCTTAGAATAATATCTGATATTCCAGTCAAATCTAGTTTCTACTAAGGTAAAGGATATTATTTTATTTCAATACTCGTAAGAAATATTAATTTCTTTATACAACCTATTATGAAAGTGAAATTATTTCATTTCATATTCCTAAATTTAAACATACTATGATAAGTATTGCTCTTATAATTCCTGAAATTAGTAGAATATCCTTGAAATTTGCGCTTCATCTAGTATCATTTCACATAAATATTTTTCTGAACATTTTTGTTAAGTTTTAATCTTTTCATGCTAGGGTACTATTCACAAAGTACTATTCACGGGTTACTATTTACTCAGGTACTATTCACCCGGAGTGCTATTCATGACAAAAATTGATTTCTTTTCTGTCCAAATTATTTTTGATACATGAATATTATTCTTGAATTTTACTCCACATAGCAGTTATCATGTTTACAATTTGGACATATTTTAACTCTGGATAAATTGAATTAGAATTCCCTAATATTTATCCTTTTATCTCACTTGATTGAATATTTATATCATTTTTATCATCCTCATTCTTATAATGGAAATAATCTTTGGCCCGTAGTGCTGGACTGTTGATTAATATGATTATGACCAGGAATTGTGTATTGGTACGATCATAACCTTTAATGTTACAGATAAGTTTTGTGGTGAAAGTCCTCTTTGGCCCGTAGTGCATAGATGGATAGGTGTTTGGCATGATCATTACCACTAGTGATACAAACGAATATCCTTGGCCCGTAGTGCATGGATAATTTGTTGATTTAAAATATTTATTGAATGATGTTACATGGATAAAATATTGATAAAGAACTTTTAAATCATAGAAGATAGTAGATATTGTAGACACAAGAAATTTTCTGCACACCTGTCACTAATATGGCAGGAGGACAGATTCGTCTTTCAAGAGGGAACCCTGGAAGACAGTTCATATCCATTTCGAATACTACCGGAAGTTCAGCATTAACCCAGGACACACACTGGGAGTAACAATTCCATCCTCAGAGATAACCCCGAGGCATGCAGATCCAATACCGGAACACACACCGGAGAAGACCGATTAATCTCGGAGATAACCCTGAGGTATCCAGTCTTAGTCCCAATCATGGGAATAGCTACCAGCCTTGATGATCAGCCCAAGGAATGCAGTTCTGGCGATAACCCTGGAAATGCTTGTTTCAAATACAACCAGCTTCAATCTCGGCGCTCACAACGAGACACCCAGTACCAACCTGGAGATAACACCGGGAGGACATGCATACCTCAGAGTTGACACTGAGGACCTTCAACACTTGCATCAGTCAAATCTCAGCAATAACCCTGAGCAATGTCTGCTTTATTAGCCCAAACCGGCGATTACTTCGGTGAGGGGCCAAGGCATCATCTCGCCACTCTAAGGCCACATCACGTCATCTCAACATCTCATACATACATTTCTACCATGATGTCCCACAAGAATCCAGGAGAACCAATCACGAGTGACTATTGTGCGGGGTAACGAATACAATTTGAAGCTGAAGATCGGAGGGCATCGTCCCATCTTCATGACTTTATACAACCTCTAATCCTATGCCATTGTACAACTCTCAACAACGGCGGTCCGAAATAGGTCCTATATACCTCAGTCGAATGCCCAGATTGCAATTCTGAAAGTTTGAACGGACATTGTAGTGCCTACGCACGCACGCATCGCGTCTTTGCGACCTAACCCGAGAAACCGGGGCAACCCGGCAAAATACTCCTACACATTTGATGGCTGGTCAGTAGGTACACTGCGGCTCCCCCCTCTATAAATAGAGGGCTTGGGGTGGCCATTTAAGAAGAGAAAGAGCGAGGAAGCCATCAAAGTTGCTCCGCACTTTGCAATATATCTTGAGTGCTTCCCATTTTAAACACTTGTGAGCTCACATATAGCTACTTTTGTACTTCTATGGAGGCGAAGTTTCATCCACTTTAAAGATATAGAAGCTTTCTTTGGCAACCCACTATAAGCCTTCTCACACACTTTAAAGCCTTTCTCTTCATCTTTGCACACACCCTTCTTCACGTAGAGAGTCGTGTTGCGTGTGTTTGCCCAAACTTCGGTCCATGGTTTTATTTCAGTTTGTATATACATATATATTATATATATGTATAATATATAAATTCGGTGCGTTTATTGCTTATATATATATATATATATATATATATATATATATACATTCGTCCCACCTGGAGTTTACTTCGTGGTGGTTGATCGCTTTTTACAGCTTCTTTACATTTCGTCCTGCTTAGAGTTTACTTCATGGTAGTTGATCGCTTTTACAGCTTTATTTACATTTCATCCCGCCTGGAGTTTCCTACGTGACGGTTGATAGCTTTTACTGACTTTAGTTTACGTTTAAATCACTTTGGAGTTTCCTCGTGGCGGTTGATAGCTTTTTTACAATTTATTTACATTTTGATCCCCATGGAGGTGCTTCGTGGTTGGTGATCATGTTTTATATATATATTTCTGACTTTTATATATATACATTTGCCATCGCTTTCATACAAATTGCGGATATCATAGCGCGCTAGGAATCATGTGATCATGATTGATTTATTAGATCTAGATTGGGTTCCGTGATGGACATTTTCAAATTGTAAGCGACTTATAAATTATTTCTGATGGTATCGAATTTCCTCAGATGGTTTTCATACCCACGAGGAAATCGGCATTATTTTTGTACATTATTTTCTTACAGATGCTTCGCATCTCGGAAATAAAATTTATCCAGCCGAACACTTAATAAAATGGAAGTGTAAAAGGTCTCAATTACTATTGAGCATCAGAGATTGAAAAACCTTTTTTATAAAACATCATTGCTATATCTTGCTAAAAAACTGAATTTTTACAAAAATTCAAACTATGTGTATATAGGTGCGAACGAGGCCTCGCACTACTTCCAAATAACAGTACATTGATCCACACACATACACATTCAGATAATAGTTTCTTGAAAAGAGGCAGTCATTGTGGTAACACGGATGTCGGGGGGTGCCTAACACCTTCCCTCCGCATAATCAAGTCCCCAGACCCTAATGAATCTCGGTTTCTTGAATTCGCGTTTAGCAGTGTCACATCACTGGGTCAATGTGCAAACCTTTTCTCGGTTGTGTTGGTACAACCATTTAAAAAACCAACTGGCGACTCTTAACAGTCCATCGTCGACATTATACATGTCGGACCTTTTTCACTTGTTTTTTCAAACAAATCTCACCTAAAATGAGAACACCAAAGAACAAGTAACGGAAAGGGACAATTAAAAATCCCGACGTCGACAGGTGGCGACTCTGCTGGGGACTCCAGTAAGAGGACTTAAGCCGCTATTACAATCTTTTTCAAAATTGTTATTTGCTTGTGTATGGATGTTGCATTTACATTTATGATGAATGTGTACGAATGCATTTACTTATTGCACTTAGTGCTTCACACCATATCTGCTTGTGATATTAGTGCTTCGCACATGTCATCATTTTCATACCGTGAGACGCGATGTATGTGAATGTATGTTGTGTGGTCCCTCCACCATGAGGCTATCCCGTCGGTGTTTGATTACTGGACTCGTAGGAAGACTAATTCCTGCGAGGCTCAGGAAAGGCACCACCCAAATTCGCTCAAGTTGAAAAACTGGATTAATCTCCCGTTGAGTAAATTACGATGATTTGGGAACCTTCATGCCAAAAAGCCGTGAGAGTAACCTAAGATAGGTCAGCCTCTGATAAACCCAAAACGGAGGAAAGTCTCTTCATGCTTTCTCATTTTAATTACTTGTAAACACAATTGCTTGTAATTTCATTGCATATCTATCTCCATGTAATGAGAAATATGAAGAAATACAAATTGACATGCTACAAATAGCTGACATCCATTTTACAGGATAAAATTCCTAAAATGGACACATCACATAGCATATTATTATACACAAATTCCCTAAAGACTAAATTATGCAAGTCTTTCGCAGGGAACCAATCGGACCTACTACCCGGTCAAAATCCAAAAAGGCTGCAGACTTACAGTCAATCATGTCGTCATCTGACCAGACTGACCTTAATCCAGTTTCTCGGAAAGAATTCGATGGATTAAGCAAACAAATCATAGATTTGGTTGTTCTGCTCAAAGAACTACACCAGTCTACTCAGGGTCCAAAGATACCCGTACATGTTGAATCCTCTACACAAGGGGGAAACTAGGTCATTACAATACCTGAACTACAGTTGGATACGACCAACAAAACTAATGATACCACCCATCTCATAGGAGATCCAGACACTGGTGACATCAAAAAGAAAGTCCTCGAAATGGAAGAGACCCTTCGTGCTATCAAAGGAATTGGAACACACGGGAGTGTTTCATATGCTGATTTGTGCATTTTCCCTGGTGTTCAGTATCCAGAAAAGTTTAAGACTCTTGACTTTGAAAAATATGACGGGTTAGGAGATCCTTACACACAATTAAAAGTGTTTATTGGAGAACTTGAATCTTATGCAGAGGACGAGAAGCTCAGAATGCAGCTGTTCCAGAAGAGTCTGAATGGAGAAGCCCGTTCGTGGTACACAAGATTAGACAACTCAAAGATCCATAGCTGGGAAGAGCTAGCACACGCCTTCCTCACTCAATACAGCTTTCAGTCTCAGATGGCTCCTGATCGGTATCAAATTACCAAGATCAAGAAACAATCTAATGAGTCTTTCAGAGAGTATGCTCAAAGGTGGAGACGCCTGGCTGCCCAAGTTATTCCTTCCATGACAGAATCAGAGATGGTCATAACTTTCATAAACATACAAGAAGCGCCTTTCTATGAAAGAGTTTTAGCCGGCATCGGTAAACCATTTTTTGAAATGGTCAAACATGGGGAGATGTGATTGAAGTCAGGAAAAATTCAAGACCTAGCTGCCCTTAAAGTTGTTGCTGATCACATCCAATATGAAAATTATGGAAACAACCCCCGGAGGGTCCATAAAAAGAAAGAGGAAGATGTTTCCCTGATACTACAGGGTCAAAAAGGCAATCAGAACCTGCCTATTCAGAGGAGAAACTACACTCCCTTTCAAGCACAGTCTTCGAACCTTCCAATACCAAAAGGTGGAGAAGTCAAACGCCCTCGAGTGTTCACACCATTAGGGGACACACTCGAGAATATTCTCACTATTCTGACAACAGAAAAGAAAATTACGCATCGTCTTCCACCAGCCAGCCCTAATGGACGGGGTTTTAATGCTATTCAAAAATGTGCTTATCATGCTGGGGCACCTGAACATGATACTTAGGATTGTTGGGCCTTGAAACACAAGATCCAAGACCTGATAGACAATGGTGAGATCGTGGTCACCAAACCAGATCAGCCTCACATTCAAGACAACCCTCTTCCTAAGCACAAAGAAGAAGAGGTCAACATGATCAACTGGAGCAATGGAACGAGTTCTAATTTCAACTGTGAATCCTCCCAGACTCTCAAAGACGGTGTTGACAAATGGGATTGTGCCAAGTTCCAGTTCACAATGGAACGAAAAATGAAAGCTCTATGCAAGCAAATTGAGCAATTGGCAGAACTGGTGACCTATCAACATCAAGTATCAAGTGACGCGTCAGTTAGTCAGCCAGGAGCATGCTAGTCTCCTCCCCCTTGTCACAAATATACTCTCGTCACCTTCAGAAAATGAAATGCTAGAACACAAAGTGATAAAGAGAGAAAATGCCAAAGCCCGTCGGGATTTTGCCAACAAAAGGGAATTCACATATCTGGGCCAACCTATAGAGGAAATCCTTCAGATGTTAATCAATGAAAGAAGAATTACTTCCCTTCTTCCTCCGGTTAATCCCCTCTTAGAACGGTACAATTCTGATGGAGTATGTCAATATCACTCCCATTCTCGCGGTTATAGCACAGAAGAATGCTGGGCACTCTGCCACCTTATCAAAAATCTAATTTATAGTGGTGTCCTGCGACTAGCAGATGATGATACAATGCTACGTGCGAGTGATAATACATGTCCTACTAAATGGAAGAGTTTGGTAGCAGTCATATCCACTGAGACTGATGGGACTAACAAATCACTCACAATACCAATAATTCAACTCAGGGGAAGCAACAATCCTTTAAAAGTGGCCGCTCCCGAGCCAATCAACTTGCCATGGAGATCACAATATCCTATTGTTAGTCTGCATAAAGTGCCATGGAATTATGGAGAAGGTGAAGGATCCACCTCACATACAACTGCTAAAGTGTCGAAGGAAAATCCACTGTATCTTCCCCAACGGGTGATGAAGTCTACCATTAAATCAAAGGGGAAAATACCCACGGAGAAGATTGAAAAATTACTCCGCACTATGGGTCATAACGAAGCCAAGGTGGGTTTAAGCTTAAGAGAAGCTCCACACCAAATTTCAATTTTGGACTTGGTCCTAACTTTCGAGGATCATCGAAAGATCTTGTTAAAGGTTTTAGAAGAAGCCTATCTACCAACATCAGTTGATACTGAAACATTTCAACACCTGGTTGATCACATTTTCAACAACAATGTGATATCCTTCACTGATGATGACATACCGCCCGAAGGGACCGGTCATTGCAAGCCGTTGCATATTGCGGTCTTGTCCTCTAGATACATGCTAGCTGGAGTCTTGATAGATGGAGGAACATCTCTAAATATCTGTCCATATGCTACCTTGATGAAGATGAATATCAATCTCAACCGAATCCGGAGTAGCCATACTGTCATCAAAGATTTTGACGGAGCCCGCCGGAATTCGGTTGGAGTAATTGAACTGCCAATCAAAATTGGTCCCCATACTTTTTGCGTATCTTTCAACGTACTCAAGATAGATTCGGGATACAACCTGCTCTTGGGACGACCATGGATTCATATGGCAGGGGTAGTCCCCTCCACCCGTCATCAACAGTTAAAATACATTATCAATGACAGACTAGTCACCGTCAACGCTGAGCTGGAGTGTCCTACACATGACATACCATACATCAATGCCAATGCAGATGTTGAACCGGTCAGTTTTCATGCCTTGGAAGTAAGAAATACTCAATACCATTCTATTGGAACGCCACCTCTCACACCCAAGATTTCTGACGAATTGATGGCAGCTACTCAAGAAATAATATCCCTGGGTCATCAGCCAGGACATGGGCTGGGTAAAGATCATCAGGGTATCAAATACCCCATCCAAGTTATCCATCAAACTGGTATAGCTGGACTAGGCTACTCTGCCAGTTCTAGTAACAGGAATCCCCATAAACATCCTTAGATTCCTTCAGCTTCAGTTATAAGACGTTCATCTATAATTGCAACTGCTGAGTCCGCACAACCTCCTGTAAAGGTGCCAGCCAAAGTGATGGCTATGTTATTTCCCGAGCCGGTACCGGTGAAGGAGAAAGAAGTCTTTGTTCCAGATCCCCGAGTGGAGGAAGAGAAATAAAGAATTAAACAAGACGTCATCCGAATGATGTCGGGCATACACATCATCGTTCATGATGAACATACAAACAGATACACCTCGGACGATGATTGCTCAGACATAATGGCCATCATTTGGGATAGAGAGGACGACGACAATCCCTCCATCACTGAAGTCCACCCGGACTTTGCCCTTGCCAATTGGAACAACACTCATTGCATTGGTCGACAAGGGTAAAATGGGCAGAAACTCTTTCTACCCTGTAGATATCATAACTGCTTACTTTTCTGTACAATATTAGCAGTCATTTTGCCAGTACATGCTAACACTTTGTATGATCAAACCTTTTCATATATACTAAGTGAAAGCATATTTTTCTTCAGGACCACAATTTAGATGTGCTGCATTTCATCGTCATTTGCCTTTTCTCCACAAGGATTGTACCTTTGATGCAGAGATGAATTCAGCCTTGATGGAAGTACATGAGGAAATTGAGGTGCCTCCAGAAATTCAAGAATGGGTAAAAAACAAACCTAAACCCAACCTTGACCAAACCATTTCCTTCAATCTCGGAACCTTAGAAAGCCCTAAGTTAATCCAGATTGGTTCAGACCTTACCCCAAACCAGCGGAATGACATGGTTACGCTACTAACCCAATTCCAGGATGTGTTTGCATGGTCTCATGAAGATATGGTGGGTTTGTCCACTGACATTGGCCTTTCCATTAAAGAGGGATTTAAGTCAGTCAAGCAGAAGCTTAGGCGATTGAAACCTGAGTGGAGTTTAAAGGTGAAAGAAGAAATTGTGAAACAATTTCAAGCTGGCATCATCATGGTGTCCACATATCCTGAGTGGATATCCAACATTGTTCCCGTGCCTAAACCCGGAGGGAAGGTTCGAGTCTGCGTGGATTACCGGGACTTGAACAAAGCTTGCTTAAAAGATAGCTTTCCCGTGCCATTTATCCACATTCTCATTGACAATACTGCTCAGTATTGCATGTACTACTTTGCTGATTGCTTTGCGGGGTACCATCAGATCATGGTCGCTGAGGAAGATTGTGAGAAAACTGCTTTAATCACGCCTTGGGGAACCTTTTGCTATAGACGGTTGTCATTCGGCCTCATCAATGTCGGAGCCACCTACCAGCAAGCAATGATGGCTCTCTTCCATGACTTGATGCACAAAGAGATTGAGATCTACGTGGATGACATCATTGTCAAATCTCGGAAGGAGAAAGACCACTTAGACCATCTCAAAAAATTGTTAAATAGGTTGCATAAGTACAACTTGAAGTTGAATCCTGCCAAGTGCGCCTTTGGTGTTAAATCAGGCAAGTTGCTAGGATTTCTAGTCAGCCATAAAGGGATTGAGCTGGATCCTACCAAAATCTAAACCATCATGGAAATGCCCATTCCTCAGACAGAAAAGAAAATACGGGGATTTTTGGGAAGAATCAACTTCATTAGCAAGTTTATCTCTTAACTCACAGCAACCCGTGAGCCAATCTTCAAGCTATTAAGGAAGAACTCCTCCATGAAATGGAATGATGAGTGCCAGAAGGCCTTCCTCACAATTAAAGAACAGCTAATCAAAGCTCCTGTTTTGGTACCACCCAGGGATGATGTTCCCCTGTTCATGTACCTGTCCATAAGTGACAACGCCATGGGCTGCATGCTGGGACAGAAGGACAATAGAGGCCAAGAATGAGCTATCTATTACCTCAACAAAAGATTCAGCATCAGTGAACACAAGTACACTCTGATTAAAAAGACGTGTTGTGCTTTAGTATGGGCTTCCATGAGGTTACAACATTACCTCCATGGTCACACAACCCATCTCATATCCCGCGTGGATCCTCTCAAGTACATGTTCAATAAACCAATGTTGAATTGCCGGCTATCCAGATGGCAGTTGATCCTACAACAATTTGACATTGTCTACGTGACTCAAAAGTCCATCAAAGGGCAAGGAATTGTGGATCAATTGGTCGCTGCACCTTTAGGGGATTTCAAACCCTTGGAGACATACTTCCCCGATGAGGGAGTAATGACAGTTCAGCAACACCATCAGTACGATACACGCCAATCATGGAAGATGTATTTTAATGGAGCTGTTAATATGGAAGGTTCTAGAGCTGGAGCAGTTCTAGTATCTGGTACGGGGGAGAAGTATCCCGTCGCCGTCAAATTGCAATTTGTCAGCATCAACAACACAGCTGAGTATGAAGGCTGTCTCATGGGGATAAAACTTGCCCGTTCAATGGGCATCAGGCGGTTAACTGTCTTTGGGGATTCAGAGTTAGTAATCATACAATCCACCGGAATCTATCAAACCAAGGAACTACATTTGCCGCCTTATCATCGGCAAGTTTAATAGATGGTTTTGGAGTTCAAAGAAATCTCCTTTCTACACGTTCCTCATAATAGGAATGACTTTGCGGATGCGTTAGCAACTTTGGCCTCCTTGATTTGCATATCTGATAAGGGACACTTGCCAAGCGTCATAATTTCCCTGTACAAGGCCCCAACCTATGGGAATTACGTTGGAGAAGTATCGGATGAGCTACCTCCCATCCAACATCCTTGGTATCAACATATCAAGGAATACCTACGAGATGGATCTACACCCGCTGAGGCGAGCCCAACTGAGAAAAGGCTGATCCATTGGATTGCTACGAAATTCTACCTGAGTGGAGATGCGCTCTACAAAAGAGATACAGGACTAGGTCTCCTCAAATGTTTAGACAAAGATCAAGCCTAAAGGCTTATGGACGAAATCCATGGTGGAGTCTGTGGCCCCACATGAGTGGCCCCTCCTTATCAAGAAAGTCCTCAGGATAGGACATTACTGGCTATCTCTCAAAGCTGATTGCAATGACCACGTTGGGAGATGCTATCAGTGCCAGATTCATGGGAATGCTATTCACGGGAACTCCACACTATGAGTTCACCTTGGCCCTTCTCAATGTGGGGAATGGACGTTATCGGGCCCATTGAGCCTAAAGTCAGTAATGGACATCGATTTATCTTCACCATGATCGACTACTTCACCAAGTGGGTAGAAGCAGCCTCCTTCCTCATGGTTACCAAAGAAGTCATCATTGTTTTCATCAGAAATAATGTCATTTGTCGATATGGACAACCAGAGGTGATTGTGTCAGACAATTCTAAGAACCTCAACAACAAAATGATGGAGGAATTATGCAGTAAATTCCACATCAAACATCTCAACTCTGTCATCTATCGTCCGAAGATGAATGGTGTTGTTGAAGCGGCTAACAAACATCAAAAAGATCATGCAAAAGATGTCCTCCAACCACAAAGATTGGCCGGACTTATTTCCTCTTACTCTGTTAGCCTACAGAACATCAATGAGAACTTCTACTAGGGCAACCCCCTACGCATTAACCTATGGGATAAAAGCAGTGCTCCCCATAGAAGTAGAAATGGAATCCCTCAGAGTGTTGATAGATGCTCAGCTGGAGGAAGACCAATGGGTACAAGAAAGGTATCACCAATTGTCTTTGATAGACGAAAGGCGAACCTCGGCTATCTTCTATGGTCAGTTATATCAACAAAGGATCACCATATCCTATAACAAAACAGTCCGGCTACGGCAGTTTAAGCAACATAACTTGGTTTTGAAGAAGATCATTGACAACCAAAATCAATCTAAGGGAAAATTTGCTCCTAACTGGGAAGGCCCATTTGTTGTCAAGGAAGTATTGACAGGAGGCGCTCTCAGATTGCAAGAAATGGACGGCGATGAATTTCCACAACTCATCAACGCGGACGCCGTGAAACGGTATTATGTCTGAAGTTTCCATCAAGCAAACATCCTGCTGTTGGATCATCAGATCACCAGTCATTCTGGTTCTTTAACCCTTTACCACATACAACTGTTCCACACTTTGCCCCTCAGGGAAACATACTTTTGAAGCCAGCAGCCTGGCTTCTCTGCGTTCCTACAACTTAGTTCATCCCACTACAGATTGAACCTCTCACGTTTGCAGTTTGGCTACCCATACATGGGATCAAACTTCTCGTACCTGCATTTTATCCTCAACCTAGGATTAAACTTTCTCCTCCCCGCAATCTGATCTGCACATGGGATCACGCTTTTCACTCGCCCTGAGGGGCGAACTACATCGACATGATCTCCTCTTTAATAGGAGTATGTAGGTAACCATTTCATATGGCCCGGTCGTAATAAAACAAAAATAACAAAAACATTTCCACCATTTTCCTTACAAAAACAAAAACAACAAAAAAGTTCCTACACCATTTCAGCCACATACAACGTTGAACCTCTTACACCAGGTTCGAACTACGCAGACCTGATCTCCTCTTCAATAGGAGTATGTAGGCAGCTATTTATGGTTCGGTCTCATCCCCCTACCAAAACACAAACCCTTGTCAACTGGTACTGGGATCATCCTTCCATCCACTACATTTCATTGGCTACAGACCAAGGGGATGGAATTACCTGAACTCCTCTCAAATATGAGATTCAGCGACCATCTAAGCCGCAGTCATACCTTGAAGAGCAACACCAATCCATAAGAGATGGAATTAACTAGGCTTCTCCTAAATAGAAGTACTGGCGACCATCTATAGTGCGGTCAATCTCAAAGAGGAAAGCCACATTCCTCTCCACATGTCCATGTAGAAACCAGTCCCAAGACACCAAAGATGGTAGGGATACATACATATCAATGATCCATTCTGAACTGTCCAGAGACATCTCAATGTCCATCCCTCAAGGAGGAATTCAGAATACATCAAGATTGCAAGCCCTGAAGCAGCAGGCAAAATATCAAGCAAGTAGCAAAGAATATCTAAAAGGGAAGTGATCAAAAGTATATTTCCCTACTATATATAATGTTGTTTGATATACATAATGTAAACTGTATAGGACAAAATGGCTAAGCTAGTCTGTGCAGGAGAATACAAACTCATCTAAAGGTCAGGGTATATGCGAGCTAACAAGCCTAACATGGCATCCCTCTCCGAAGAAGGAGGCGAAGCTGTGGTCTCCTGTACGAGAATATCCACATGACCCAACAGATCTGCAGCCATCTGCATGGTGATCATATGCTCATCAATGTAAGTGTTCATCTCTGCGATCATGACAGTGGTAAGGGACCTCACTGTAGTACTATCTGTAATGGCGACATCCCGAGCAGAAATGACACTATCCCGCTCAACTATCACTGCATCTCTGGCTGATCTAGCCTCATCCCGCTCAACAACAGCGACATCTCTGCGAGCTAATGCCTCATCTATCTCTAATAGAGCTGCGTCTCTCCCATCAAGGGCAGTCAACATCGAGGCTCTAGCCTGGTCTCTCTCGAAGGTCATCAGATGAAGACTCGTCAAGTACTATCTTTGAATATCAATCACAACAAGATTAGTATGGGAAAATCTAAAGGAAATGCTGGCAACCCAGCAACCGGCTCCTCCTCGATGTAGGAATCAATGTCCTCCATAGGCTCTACATCATCGGAATCACTGCTCGGCAATATGGATACTACCGCAGCCGGTGCAATCTCTATCTCCATCCATGCGGAATACTCTGCAGAACAACCTGGATGGCTCATAGAAAAAGTAGCTATCTCTCGCTGATCCCAACAAGCATACACACGGGATCGGTCCTCTACTGAAAGATAACGAGAAGCAGAACGTTGACCCGACGCCCCCTCGAAAGGATGAAATTCATGAAACTGGTCAAACTACGACATCACGGCTAGCGGGTGGTAGGTAGTCATGCCCCTCAAGCCAGTAAGAGGGAGATAGTCCATGCCTGGAGCATGAGTAATAAAGCTGTAAGGTGAGCTAACCCCGAATACGGCAATATGCTAAACGGATCCCTGATATTCGCGAAGAACATCGACCAAGACATGGCGTCGGTACACTCCGATGGCTGAAAGGAGTATGACATGGCTATATCATGGGCGAAAAAATACCCATGCCGTCTAAAAGTGCCAATCGGTCTCAAGTGTGACATAAACCACACGTATAGCATGACCGAGCTGCCCGTGAACACTCCTGACGGATAAGCGCAGCAGTATGTTGCTGACCTTAGAGTCTCTGCTGTAATCATGGGAATGATGGTATGACCCTCCCTGAGAGCTCTCACTACCATGATGACTCCAATGTCTATCTCATCCATATACCGTGGCATATAGACATAAGACAACACGTACAATAGCAATACATCCACTCTGGCTAGACGCCAATGATCCTCCGGTGCGGTGAAATCCCCAGAATGTCATGTATAACTATCCTCAGAGCCAAATCTGTCAAATAAAAAACGCTGGGATATCACGTGGCTCGATGTAAGCTCATCCTGCACCACTCTATGCCTCAATCCAGTGAGGGTCATGAACCGTCGACTCATGTCTCCCAAAGCCATGTGTACGCAAGGTATGTCTAGTGGCATCATCATCAATCGTGCATACACCTCCCGAGTGGGAGTCAACTCCTGGGTCCCAAATTGGAAAACCTATCTCTCCGATACCCAGTGCTCTAGCATGCCATCCACAAATCCCGTGGGGACCTGAAACATCAACAGGGTCATAGTATACTGCAACAAATGATCTACGGTCACTCTGTCTGATGGTGACATGCTATCATACCACGATTGCATACCTGATGCCACCAATGATGGTGGGGTATGATCTATACGGCTAACTATTGAAGAAGACATCTGTACGGGCCGTGTCATAAGACCATCCAGGGGTCAATGCTGAATATCTCTGGACATACATACATATGCATAACATAATGCATGCATTGCAGATAATAGATGGCAATATGATATAGGGAATGAAAAAAATTGTGTATACATTCCTAAGTATATCAACATCTAATACATCATCTCTGTACAACTACAAATACAGGGAAATGAGGCACATAAGCCCTACTACTAACAGAGGCCTATCAAAAGATATAACAAGAATGGGGCACAACCACCCAATAGCTAACAGAGGCCTATCAAAAGAAATAACGAGAATACACATCAAAAGAAGACAATGGTGTCAATGTCTACATCATCAATCCTGTCCACCTGATGTAACTCCTCCTGACTCACTGGATCTCTATCAAAAGGGATGTCAGGCCTATACAATGGAGGATCTGTGCCAGCAAAACCAAATGGGTCATCTCGAGGGCCACCGACAGTGGAAGGATCAAACGAATCTGCCTCTACTAGATCTCTGCCCAAATGCCGGATAAAGAAATGTGCTTTGTCTAGTCGCCGGGTCAAACTATCAATCTGTCTCACATAAGTTGGATCTCAGACACAGGCTATCCAATCCATCATCATCAGGGATCCTGGAACCATATCCCCCATGAACTAAGTGGCGCAGGACTGGGCTCCAATAGTACGAGGGAACCACCAACGCTAGAATATCTCCTGAGTGCAAGGACCCTCTGATAATGCAAAGTCGTCAACCCCCAACAATGTGATATCAGTAACGGGTGTCTGTGATACAGGCCAATGAAACCTGACAGGATGCAAGATCAGTATACGAATCTCCCATGTGGTGCTCCTAATAGCACGTTCTCCTAAGTAGATCTCCCATCCTTCATCTGTAAAGAGAGGAACTCTCTGGGTGGAGATCATATACTTGACGCCAGTCGGGTACCCATCCTTAAAACCGATGGAAAAATGTTCCCCATAATAAGGAATCCATGTGATGATATTAGCTGTCAACAACTCTAGCTGCAGGCGGCAATGAGTGAAAACCTCAGCTATAGGGACCTCCGCCAAAATGGAATGATGCCATCGTCATCCTAGTGGATAGGTATCTAAACCTAACACACTCACGGGACGCAAGCATGGGAGCCTCTCGTAGGCCCAAAACTGTCAACACAATGGTAAAACATCTGCAGTCAGTAAACACTCTTAACCTATAAATGGGAAATGACAAGAGAAATACTCACCAGCAGAAATGGGTAGAATCCTAGCCAAGCCTCAGTAAAACCCTGTGAGCGCATACGTATGCCCCGGAGGAAATAGGCAAAGGTATAGGAACCCCAATCATACTCTCCAATACGGTCCACATGACGAGTGACGCTGATCAAAGCGAACAACACCGTGGAAGAGTTATCTGCTATGAAGCAGCCTCTAATTATCATCAGGAACAATCGTCGAAGAATGCGATCCCTGACTTTGACATCATCAGGCATGGGCTCACTCAAAAGCCAGCTCATAGCATCTACGCTCAAAGGACCTGCACGAACAGTCCTGCCCTTGACCGCCTCCGCCGGAACTCCTAACAAGGATCTGACGGCAGTAGGGGTAATATTCGCCATGCAAGGCACTGGCTCCCCTCCAAACTCCATACCTGTGATAAATCGCCAATCCATCGGTGTTATCATCACCTCACAGTCCAACAAATGAAGTGACTGAGTCTGATGAAACCATCGCTCAGACAATGCCCTGAGGTAACCCCAGGGACAACGATGAGGAAGGATAGAGAAGAATGCCCCGAATCCCCAATCATGCACTACTGCTCTATAGTCGGGATGAAGAGCCTGGTACATGGAGTGTATGCTAAACCAATTCCCTTGAGGCTGTGTGAACCCGGGAACCTGCATGAAATGCAGATCAACATCAGAATCCTTTACTCCTCGTCAATATGAAAGAAGGAATATCAAGATCTAACGCCTGACTCGTTAGCATGCAAATACATCGAGGGATGTCTGCTCAAGTCACCCAGAAGCTCTGAGTTTGCCACCTGAATACTCGGGAGCTCCCTACGGGGAACATGTGCAGCAAGAGCGGGGTCCACAATCAGAATGTCCTCATCCTCGTCCTCGACGTCCGGCACATCAGCCCGGACTAGACATATCACTGCCTCCACCAATCGATTTAGGTCGCCTAATGTAATCGGGTCGAGGCACTTGAAGCCCTCCTCCGTACACCGTAAGTGGTCCCACAGAACTACTCTACTGATCCAGATCCATAATATCTGGACAACAATTCTCCAAATCAACTCAGAAAGGGATAGTGTAGAACACTTGTACGGTGACAGAATTTGTAGAAAATCGCCCTTACTTAGTAGATCTGAAGGAGAGCTCTGGATTTTTTCTTTGCGAGACAAGTTAAAAATGACTTGCGAGACCAATATGCAGGATATTAATATCCACGATTGGCCGCAGGTCCATCCGCGGCTGAAGCAGGTGTACCTGCGACACCTCTATGTGGGCCCCACCCCTCTGGCTTGATCCAGTTTGAGTTGCAAAGGAGTTCTTGCGGACTGAAAAGGTCAAATCAGGAATAAAAATGCTACGCGATTGAGCAAAACAGCCTACATTCCTGGTCTTCTCAGATAGAACTTTGAATATGTACATCACTCATTGGTAGTCGCCCAAACACGAGGTATACCCTGCCAATGATATCATTTATTACAAATCACATCCGGTAATACCTTGTACAGGTCCAATGCCGCCAATTCCTGGTCATTAGCCTAAAGATCAACAATGGATCCCCGACGGGAGTTACAACGTAGATCCCCGACGGGGGTTACAACGTAGATCCCAGACGAGGGTTACAATGTAGATCCCCGATGGGGGTTACAACGTAGATCCCCGACGGGGGTTACAACGTACATCCCCGGCGGGGGTTACAACGCGTGTTCATCCATTGACACACACAACAACAAAGGTCAAGCAGCCTTGACATCAGCATGACCGTTGGCAAGTAAATCCAATGAAGCGTCGAAAGCCATCCGATGATATCAGCCGTTGATACACACATCAACAGGGTTACAACGTACATCCCCGGTGGGGGTTACAACGCGTGTTCATCCGTTGACACACACATCAATGAAGGTCAAGCAGCCTTGACGTTATTTCAGCCGATGGCAAGTAAACCCATCGAGGCATCAAAAATTATTCGATGATTGCGTACGTTGGTATTCATGAGTCCTCAATGGATCCCCGACGGGGGTCACCACGCAATGTTCCGTTGATTCACACGTCAGCGAAGGTCAAGCAACCTTGAAAATCTGCCCACAGAGTATCAGCCGTTGATTCACACGTCAGCGAAGGTCAAGCAGCCTTGATAATCTATCCCAAAAGGGTTTTCATCCGTTGATTCACACGTCAGTGAAGTACAAATCAACAAAGTTCAGACAATCCTGACGACATCTACTGTTGGCAGTAAATCCAACAGAATCTTGACATATCCTGGAGATACAAACTAGGAAAGGTCAACATCATCAAGGAGGATCGATGATGGAAAATGTTATACACATCCCCAAACAGACAAAGCTTCATCCCCACAGATCTCTTACACATAAGAGGCATCTCTTTGGAATTAAGTCTGTATCAAGGCTCCAGGATTTTGGTGATAACTCCAATATCAACATCCTAACAGATTCGGATCACACATCCAATCCTCGATAAATATTACAAGGATTTAGCAATCATCCCTAGCATGTTGGGCAACAACCCCGTACACGTGCATCATACATTTGCATCATGTTGCTACATATAGTATAATGTTTATTTTATGGCATTTCAAGTGTAAGATTCTTTATCCTACCCATGCATTGCATTGCATGAGTATAATAAAGAGGGGCATCTGTAAACACTAGAAATTTTCTTCACACCTGTCACTAATATGGCAGGAGGACAAATTCGTCTTTCAAGAGGGAACCTTGAAAGACAGTTCATATCCATTCCGGATACTACCGGAAGTTCAGCATCAACCCCAGGACACACACTGGGAGTAATAATTCCAACCTCGGAGATAACCCCGAGGCATGCAGATCCAATACCGGAACACACACCAGAGAAGACCGATTAATCTTGGAGATAACCCCGAGGTATCCAGTCTCAGTCCCAAGCATGGGAATAGCTACCAACCTTGGTGATCAGCCCAAGGAATGCAGTTTCGGCGATAACCCCAAAAATGCTTGTTTCAAATGCAACCAGCTTCAATCTCGGCGCTAACAACGAGACACCCAGTACCAACCTGGAGATAACACTGGGAGGACAGGCACACCTCAGAGTTGACACTGAGGACCTTCAACACTGCGGCGAATTCAATCTCAAAGAATAACCCCGAGCAATGTCTATGATTACCTTCAAACTGGAGATTACTCTGGTGAGGGCCCAAGGCATGATCTCGCCACTCTAAGGCCACATCACGTCATCTCAACATCTCATACATACATTTCTACACCACGATGTCCCATAAGAATCCAGGAGAACCAATCCCAAGTGACTATTGTGCGGGGTAACGGATACAATTTGAAGCTGAAGACAGGAGGGTATCGTCCCATCTTCATGACTTCGTACAACCTCTAATCCCATGCCATTGTACAACTCTCGACAATGGCGGTTCGAGCGGACATTGCAATTGTTTACGGCACGTCATCATGCGACGGCCGACCCGAGAAAAACTGGGGCAACCGGGACGACCTCGGTACACTGCGGTGGGCCTGGTCAGTAGGTACACATGCGGCTCCCCCCTCTATAAATAGAGGGCTTGGGGTGGCCATTTTAAAATGAGAATGAGCGAGGAAGCCCTGTCAAATTTGCTCCGTACTTGCAATATACTGAGTGCTTTCCCATTTTAAACACTTTTGAGCTCACATATAGCTACTTTTGTACCAGCGGGAGCCGAGTTTCATCCACTTTAAAGATATAGAAGCTTTTTTTGGTAGCCCACTATAAGCCTTCTCACACACTTTAAAGCTTTTCTCTTCATCTTTGCACACACCCTTCTTCACGTTGAGAGTCGTGTTACGTGTGTTTGCCTGGACTTCAGTCTGTGGTTTTATTTCAGTTTGTATATACATATATATATTATATATATATATATATATATATTTATATATATGGACTAATATTATCGAGTTATGCCTCAATTGAGCCTAGACTTGATGCCGGAGCATTTATTCGCTTTTTTATATATATATATATATATATATATATATATATATATATATATATATATATATATTCGTCCCACCTAGAGTTTACTTCATGGTGGTTGATCGCTTTTTATAGCTTTCTTTACGTTTTCATTCTCGCTCAAGTTTACTTGTGGCAATTGATCGCTTTTATGACTTTATTTACATTTTCATCACTTTGGAGTTTCCTCCGTGACAATTGATAGCTTTTACAACTTTATTTACATATTTCGTCACTTTGGAGTTTCCTCCGTGGCGGTTGATAGCTTTTACAGCTTTATTTATATTTCTGATCTCCCATGGAGGTGCTTCGTGGTTGGTGATCATGTCTGTATATATATATTTATAGCTTTTATATATATACTTGCTTACAGCTTTCATATAAATTGCGGTATCATGTGCGACTAGGAATCATGTGATCTAAGATTCAGCCTATTGGATCTAGATTCGATTTCCGTGATGGACATTTTCAGTTGTAAGCAGCTTGTAAATTATTTTGTGGTGTCTGAAATTCCTCAGATGGTTTTCATACCCACGAGGAAATTGGCATTATTTTTGTACATTATTTTCTTACATATGCTTCGCATCTCGGAAATAAAATTTATCCAGCCAAACACTTAATAAAATAGAAGTGTAAAAGGTCTCAATTACTATTGAGCATCAGGGTTTGAAATTTTTTTTATAAAACATCATTGCTATATCTTGCTAAAAAAACTGAATTTTTACATAAATTCAAACTCTGTGTATATAGGTGCGAACGAGGCCTCGCACTACTTCCAAATAATAGCACATTGACCCCCACACACACACATTAAGATAATAGTTTCTTGAAAAGAGGCGGTCACCGTGGTAACACGGATGTCGGGGGGTGCCTAACACCTTCCATCCGCATAATCAAGTCCCCGAACCCTAATGAATCTCGGTTTTACCAACCCGTTTAGCAGTGTCACATCATTGGGTCAATGTGCAAACCTTTTCTCGGTTGTGTTGGTACAACCATTTAAAAAACCAACTGGCGACTCTTAACAGTCCATCGTCGACATTATACATGTCGGACCTTTTTCACTTGTTTTTTCAAACAAATCTCACCTAAAATGAGAACACCAAAGAACAAGTAACGGAAAGGGACAATTAAAAATCCAGACGTCGACAGATATCATGCTCTACTTGACTCTTCTAATGGATTAATATTTTCGCTGCAGTTGTTGATCTAAAACTTGGTGTCTATTGTATTCTATCAGTTTTTCCCTGTTGAGGACTAAGGATAAATTGTTCTACATTATCTTAGTCTTAATATTCTTTACTGGGCTAGTTGAGCTCACCCTTTTCCTTTTTGTTCAATTATTATTCTCAGGAGGCGAGAATATAGCGGGGACTAGTCGGGGAGTGGAGTGATGGTTCAAGACAGTTATTATAGCAGTCCTCACTATTTTGTAAAATAGTGTATTAATAATTGTAATGAGGACTTTATTTGAGTTTGGATATTGTTTACAAGATAATATTTGTATTAAAACTCACAGCACATGTGTTGTCATATTTTGCACGACAGTTGTGTTAATGAAGTTTGTATTTGGTTTCTGTACCATGTATTTTACGACTCAGAATGGGTTGTGTGGACACATTTTGGGGGTGTCACAGTTAGTATCAGAGCTTAGGGATATGATCTCTAATGGAGATCTGGGGTTAGAACTATGAAGGGAGTGACGAGTAAATCCTTCGCTAGTGTGTCCTACCTAAGCTTATTTGTTATTTTTTATTAGTCAGTCAGAATATAGGGTTAATATGTTGCATGTGAATTTGTTTATTTAACCCTTGTTTTATGACAGTATTTGAGAATGGCATCTGAAAATTTTGAGATGAGCAATGGAGCACATGCGACCATTGAGACACCAACAATTAATAACCAGGATAATGTGCATCAAGAGGGCAATAATCCTGCTGTAAATAACAACACCGACCAAATGATGAATGATGTGATGTTTAGGTGCTTTCTGCAATTCATGCAACACCAAACGAGAGAAACTCTTATTCAAAATGCAGGTGGAAACAATGGCAACTCACGGCTGGTCACTGCTAATCAATTCAAGGAGTTGGGACCGCCAGAGTTTTTGGGAAAGCCAGAGCACTCAAGGCAGAAGCATGGATTAAGCAGATCACCAAGATATTTGATGTCTTGGGATGCACTAAAGAGCAAAAGGTTCCATTCGCCACTTTTTTGTTGCGCGGAGAGGCATATTACTGGTGGAAATCCATAAAACGTACTCATTTGTTCGCACTTGAGATGTCTTGGGAGAGGTTCTAAGAATTATTCAACGACAAGTACTTTCCAGAAAGTATTCGTCACATGAAGAAGGTTGAATTCATCAAACTGGAGTAGAACAATATAACTGTATCGCAATACGAGGCAAAGTTTGTGGAGTTATTCTGGTTTGCATTTCATTTGTTAGATAACGAGGAGCGAATGACGCGAATGTTTCAAAGAGGTTTGAAACCCAAAATTCGTCAACATCTTATCCCTCATAAACTTTGCTTGTATTCAGATGTAATGAATAAGGCTCAGTTATTGGACTGAGATTATGAGTCAGCTCAACCAAAAGATAACAACTGACATCATGAGAATAGTCATACCAGTGGCAACAATCATTGAAGCAGTGATAGCCAACATGCAAGAAATGGTAACCACTTCGGTGGTAATCATGGCCAAGATAATAGAAAGAAATGATTCAAGTGGAAATTTCAAGAAGAGAAGATTTAACAATGACGGAAAGAGATCGACAGCAGCACCAGCAACAACAACAGTTTCTAGGGGAGGAGAACGACCACCGGTTAAATGCTACAGATGCGGAGATGAGGGACACATAAGTCCAAACTGTTACAGTTGTGTAAAGGACGGTCACATAGCCCAATTTTATCCGGTAGTGAAGTCAAGTCCAGCTGGGACGGTGGCACCAAAGGCGGCTACAAACAAAACAAAGTCGGTGGTTCAAGGGAGAGCATTTGTCGTACCGCCCCAAAAGGCAAGGAACCTGAACGAAGTTTTCACGGGTAAGCTAATTATAAACTCTTGTGAAGTCTATACCTTATTAGATACCAGTTCTACCCATTCTTTTATTTCTCCTGCTTGTGCTCAACGTTTGAACTTGACCCCTGAGAAATTAGACTTTGACTTATCTGTTAAAACTAGGTTAGGAGAAACCTTCATTACATCCACTATTTATAATTGATTCAAGTTGGCACCATCACATTACCTGTTGATCTTATCTCTTTAAAGATACTTGCATTTAATGTGATTTTAGGGATTGATTGGTTAACTACTCATCATGCTAAAATTGATTGTTTTCGTAAGGTTGTTAGTTTTCATATTCCTAACCAACCTGTTATGCGAATTCAAGCAACCAAACCACTAAAGTTAATAACTGTCATATCAAGCCATAAAGCCACTCGTTTATTGAAAAATTGATGTCAAGCTTTCTTAGTCCATGTCATGGACTTGAACAAAAATACGTTAGATTTGAATAATATTTATGTTGTTAATGAATTCCTGACGTATTTCGTGAAGAACTTCTTGGCCTACCCCCAGAGCGTGATATCGAATTTTGTATTGACCTTGAACCCGGTACAAAACCCATTTCTAAAACCCCATATCGAATGGCTCTTATTGAACTTCAGGAGTTAAAAATCCAACTACAGGAGTTGTTAGATATTAGTTTCATTCGTCCTAGTACATCTCCATGGGGTGCTCCTATTTTATTCCTAAGAAGAAAGATGGGAGTATGCAACTTTGCATTGACTATCGGGAGTTGAACCATGTCACCATCAAAAATAGGTACCCGTTACCTCACATTGATGACCTATTTGACCAGTTGCAAGGTGCTAAATATTTCTCAAAGATCGATCTTCATTCCTGATATCATCAGTTAAAGATTAAAACTGAGGACATTCCAAAGACTGCTTTAAGAACTCGGTACGGGCATTATGAATTCCTAGTCATGTCTTTTGGATTGACTAATGCTCCTGCGGCTTTCATGGACATGATGAACCGAGTATTCAAGGAATATTTGGATCATTTTGTGGTTGTTTTTATTGATGACATCCTCATCTACTCCAAAAGTCGTGAAGATCATGAGTAACACTTGACGCTGATACTCCAAAAGCTTCGCGAAAACAAGTTATACGCCAAGTTGAAGAAATGCGAGTTCTGGCTTGAGGAAGTAGCATTCCTTGGACACGTGATATCAAAGTAAGGAATATCAGTGGACCCGACAAAGATCGAAGCAATACAAAGTTGGGAGCAATGGGAGCTATTGTTTACACTCCTAAATTAACCTCACTTTCACTTTAAAAATTCAAACAATTAGCACAGTAGTAAGCAAGGATCGATCCCACAGAGAGTGATTTGTTTTATGTTTATCCTATGATTTCTAATGAAAAGGGGATTTTGAATTAATTAACTAAATTAACAAGAATAAACTAATAAGAATAAATAATGAATAAAAAAACTTCATTTCTTCAATAAGACCCCGAATTTTATGAAATGAAAGTATTTAATTATCTTATAAAGATTAACTGGCAGTACCAAGAAAGATTAATTTGATAGAAGGTTAAAGTTATGGGGGATATGTGAAAATTTTGCAAAGTAAGCAAGTTGTTATAAAATATTCGATTGGTCGGGGAATATTCGTTTTAACAGGGAATATTCATACGACGACATAATCATTGGTGGACCCCACAACAGAAGTATTGTCGGAGTTAGAAAATGACAGAAATATCTTTTTATAAAAATAATGGCGAAAATTTTACCGTTAAACTGTTGAAATACCAATTGGTAAAAAGTACAAGAATATGCGTGGTTGCATAGTAGCTTTACAGTATTATACAAAGATCTTTGATTATTGATGCTTACGTGAGAAGTCGCTTCGCTTTTATTCAATTATTGTCACAGATAATTCTTTGCAAGCATCTCTTATATTATTGATTCCATTATTGTCACAAAGATCATCTCGCATAATATTTTATATTATTAAATCAATAATTGAGATGACAAAGTTATTCATATTATTATTTGCATTATTGACGATGTCTAGAAAGTTCTGTCGAGGAAAGTGGTTTGGTCACCTAATTGCGCGCTAATAGGGAGAAATCCTTATCGGAAAGCCCCCTCTTTCCTGGGAATGATCTGGTTATTAAATATTGTGAGTTATAATATTAATGACGAATAAGTTCGTGTTGATTAAAGATGAAATTGTTGAAAAAAAATATTTCCATTATGTTGAGATTATTAGTGTTAGTGGAAATCGACATTTATTTCAATAATAATTGATTTCTCGAATAAATGAGCAATTAATTGCTATTAGTTCACATGCAAATTACTGTTGGTTCACATGTATGAAACTATTGATTCACATGCATGTACTATTATGGGGAGGTGGTGTAAGATTGATAATACTTGAAGGACTAAATTAAAAATAAAGGTATAGATGAAGGTACTATACTGTAATAATTCGAGTCCCTAAACGTGCAATTATCGAAACTATGTTTTCCTATAAATAGAAGATCGTTCTTCTTTCATTCTCACCAATTCAGTAAGACTCACAAAAGTAATTATAGAGAGAGAAGTTGTGATGCCCCCAAATCCGGGTTACCTGACCCCCGAGTTTGGTGCTCACGATCCAACTTATAAATAACATCTAACTACTCATTCATTGATGAATAGCAATACACATATCATTAATATATATAGTTAATACATTGTCCCAAGTTATCTAACCATGACTTTACAAACATACCCCTTAGATATACAAAATGGTTTACAAATACAACATAATAAGTAATGTTCATTGCAACTAATCAAGCAAAACACCGGCTGCTTCGTTCCTAGCTGAAATATTTTATTTAGCAAGGGTGAGCAATAAATTTGCCCCGCGAGTTAAGATATACAATGAATGTATAAGAATTAGAACAATAGACTATCTATTTGGATAGAATAACACCAAAGTTCAAGGAACTTTGAAATAGCTGAACAATTTATTCTTCTCTAACCAATCTTCTCACAACCTATGCAACACAATAATGAAAGAATACAATGCTTTCAAAGTTTCTACGATATTCTATTGAATAACAAGATATAATTACTTTCTAAAATTTATGCCAAATGACCCCAAAGGATCTTGAAATTCTCTTCTCGAGTAACTATCACAGATTGACTTTGATATACCCAATAACAAGATGGAAATATTTTTCCATAATTTATGTTGAGATCACAAAGGATCTAGAACTTCTCTTCTTGAGTAACTATCAAATATTTTCTTTGATATATTCAGGTGTATCAGATAACCATAAAGATTAAATCATACCCCTCAGCAAGTATATAAAGTGATCAGCTTTAGTATACCCTATATTATACATAATACTTAAAACGCGCGCAATTATCGAATATTCGACCAAAAATTTCCCTTTTATATAAAAAAGGTTGTTCTTCTCAGTCTTATAATCAGAATTTGAATTATAACAACGAAATACGATGATTTCAAATTCTAATCACTTCTCTTCTCTTCTCGAACCTATCAGGTTTGCTTTATCGATCTAGCCGAAACAATTGGCATTGACATGTCAATAATAATTGAGTTCTCTTCTCAAACCTATCAGTTTGCTTTATCGATCTAGCCGAAACAATTGGCATTGACTTGTCAATAATAATTGAATTCTCTTCTCAAACCTATCAAGTTCTAACAAAAGTTCGTCTAGCCAGAACAATTAGCTAAGACATTTCTCAACAAGATTCAACAATAGACAGGAATTATCTGTACTATTTGCAATCAATAATAATTTCTACGGATGTGAATATCCAACAACAGTTATTCTCTAAGTATATTCTCGGAATCACTAATTAAATTTGAATTAATAAACATGCACTAACTGCGAATAATAAAAAATAAATTCTTGGACGTGGTCTAATCAACAATAATTAACCACCAGAGTATTTAAACAGATATAACTCAAGATTGAGTTAGGAAACTTGCCTGATTCGTTGACTACTGCTACGTAATTTAAGTTAACTTCTTTTATAAGACTTATCATTAATAAGATTGGTCTTTTAATCAGCATATCATACTTTGTATCATAATATAATTACTTTATCAATCAATTATCAATTAGATAACACCCTACAGCATTAGCATTTTATCATTATTTGATAATTCTTTAATCACTATATCATATCCATTATGATTTAACACTCTAATAAGTCAAATACCAAACCAGAAATCTGGATTCCAAATCTAGCAACCTGGATTCCAAATCCAGCATCTAGATGGCCAATCCAGCAAATCAAACTTCAATCCAGCAAACTGGATTCCAAATCCAACAACTAGATTGCAATCCAACAAGCTAAATTCAATATATTTTCAATTCAGTAAACTTCATTTCAATTCAACAAGCTAGATTCATCAGATTTTTCAATCCAGCAAACTGGATTCATTAATTATTCAATCCCGCAAGCTGGATTCCATATTCTTTTCACGAAAACACTAAATCAACTTCTTCTTTTTTTATCATTTTTCCAAACACATATACATAAATTTCATATACAAAAAGTATTTTTCCATAATTTTCCAACTTCCTTTAGTATTTTCCAAAAATTATTTTTAGTGTGTAGCTTAAGAATTTAGCCCCATCATGCTCAACCCCAGAATTTCCCATCTCTTGACACAATCTTATATGTGTTAACGTGAGCCTCTAGTTTAAATTTCGTGGCCATCAGAGTTATAGAACTCCGATTATAGTCGTTTTTCGTCGAAAAGTCACAAAAATTGAAATGGTCATAACTTGGTCATTTTAAGTCGAAATGAGCTCATTTTTTGGACAGGGGCTACTTAATACCATATATTTTCATGTCCCAAAAGGCCGAAATTTGTCTCACAAATTAAAGGGCCGAAACAACCCTTACAAAATTTTGGGCAGTAGCTTTTTCCCCTTTTTCACTTTTTCGTGCTTTGTTGAAAATAGTCCATACGGAAATATACAACTCCTTTTTCAGTGATTCCACTTCGAGATGTTAAAAAACTTATAATATTATCCTCCCAAATATTTCCAAAATTTTTGAATGTCAAAAAAATGACGAAACTGCCCCTACCCTCGACTGTCCAAAACAATTTGTTTTTCCTTAAAAGACACAAAACTATTTTTGCTAAATCAGTCACTACGGACCGTGTACTCAACATTTTTGAGTGCTACCACTTGGGTTTAGTATTTAATTTACATATCTAGCACCTCTCTTTGACGAATCGCAAAAAGAAGGTGTAGATCAAAAACGGTGGAAATCCAAAGTACATAGAAATTTTAGGGTTTATAAACTAGAAAATCACTTTTCTTTACTTTTAATTTCCAACTAAACCAACACCCAATATGGGTATATCTAAACATGAAATACTCACAAACACATAGATCTAAGGTTTTAAACCTCAAGATCATAACTTCATATTATCAAAAATCAAATCAAACCAAAAAGGAAATTAGACTACATAAGTAGAAATTTTGTTATACCTTAGGTTTTCCTTCTTCTCCTTCTAAAATATGAGATGGATCTTGGTTGTAAGAAAATCAAAATCTCCTCTCCTTCTCCTCTTGGAGCTGCCGAAAAGATAGCTCTCACTCTCTCTTCTCTAGTCTCTCTCTTTCTTTCTTAGTTTATGTTAGATAATAAAATAACAAGAAAAAGATAAGACTTAGATTTTTTTTTTGAAAAAGTATGTATATATATATTTGGTATATTTAACCATAATCTACCAACATATCTCCTCTCTCTCTCTCTCAACCACTAAAGCTTTACTTGCAAGCTTGAACAAAAATGTTGGCAAAATAAAATGATGACACATGGCTAGAGTAGGTAGGAGTGGGTGAACCACTTTAGCAACTAAAACAAGTAAACTAATTTAAGCAAATCACATACTCCATTTTTCCATACAATGGGTCCCCCCCCCTCTTTAATGTCCAAATTTGCTTTATTTTTATTTACCAATTTTACTTAAATCAAATGACTAACAAGTCCCTCACCACTTGGGCTAAAAAATTGGGCCATTCTTTTAATTCTTTTGGGCTTTCAAATTTAGTTTTTTTGGGTCATAACAAATAATATATTCCAACACTTCTACTAGTACCATTCCCTAATTATTTAATTAGGGTTTTCATTCACTTCAATCATAATTTAAATCCTTACTCATGTACACTTAATTTTCTTACCCCAATTAGACTTGCTATAATTAGGTTATAAAATTAAATAATTAAGATATATAAATTAAATCTCTTAAAATTAGTATATATTTTATATACCAATAATCTCTCGTATCATAACCCTTAAGTTATTCAATTTTGAATTCCTAATTTATAATTAGGTTACCTTAGATTTTCTTATTTGTTTATAATAAACAAATAAAAACAAACACATATAATTCATATGCATTTATCCACATATAACAATACACAAAACCATAAAAGTCTTTCACACAAAAAAATTTAAATCCATACCTTATTTCCAGTCTAGGTCTTATTATTCAACCTTATTTAATCAATTAAGATTTTATTAATCGTATAAATTCTCGGGTTATCACAGAAGCTATAGAGAAAGAAGAAGTGTATTCTGCTACTTCACAATTGCAGTATCTAGTCTTCTACTAAGGTAAGAGATGTTATTTATTTCTTATTCGTAAGGGATATTATTTTTGTTCAATATTCGTATGAAATAATATTTTCTTCCATACTCTGTAATATGTAAGTAATATTATTACGTTTCGTATCCCTAATTCTACACTCATTTTGTTGAAGTATTGCTTCTATACTCCGTAAAATTAGTAGAATATCCTTGAAATTTGCGCTTCATCTAGTATCGTTTCACAAGGATATTTTTCTGAACATTCTTGTTAAATTACAAGTTTTTCATGCTGGAGTAATATTCATGGGTACTATTTATTTATACGGCACTATTCATAAGTACACAGAGTACTATTCATAGGCACTATTCATAAATACGGTATTATTCACAAAGTACTATTCATGGGATACTATTCATAAAGTACTATTCTCAAAATACTATTCACAAAGTACTATTCATGGAGTACTATTCACTCGGGTACTGTTCACCCGGGGTACTATTCATGACAAAAAATTGATTTTTTTCTGTCCAAATCATTTTTGATACAATATTATTCTTGAATTTTACTCCACAAAGCAGTATCATGTTGACAATTTGGGCATTATTGAATTTTGGATAAATTAAATTATAAATATTTAAAATTTATCCTTTGTTTTCTTTTAATTTAATTCTTATATCATTGTCATCATCCTCATGCTTATATTGTGATAAAAGTCATTTTTGACTTACATGCATAGATGGACTGTTGATTGGTATGATTATGACCAGGGATTATTCGATGTAATTATGACATGTAATGTTACAAATGATGTGGTAAAAGTCATCTTTGGCCTGTAGTGCATAGATGGATTGTTGATTGGTATGATTATGACCAGGGATTATTCGGCATATTCATGACCATTGGTGAACTCACGAATATCCTTGGCCCATAGTGCATGGATAATTCAGTGATGTGAATTATTTATTAAGTTGAGTCTCAGCGATTAAATTGATGACAAACTTTTAAATCATAGAAGATAGTAGATATCATGCTCTGTTTGACTCTTCTAATGGATTGATTGTTCCCCTGCAGTTATTGATCTGAAACTTGTTGTCTATTGTATTCTATCAGTTGTTATACTATTGAAGGCTAAGGATAATTTATTCTGCATTATCTTAGTCATAATATTTCTTACTGGGCTAGTTGAGCTCACCCTTTTCTTTCACTATTCTCTTCAGGAAATGAGAATATAGCTGGGACTAGTCGGGAAATGGAGTAACGGTCCATATGGTTGCTTTAGTAATCCTCACTATTATGTGAAATAGTGTGATAATAATTGTAATGAGATTGAATTTGAGTTTGGATATTGTCTCGGAGACAATATTCGTGTTAAAACTCTCAGCTATGTTTTGTCGTATTCTACACGACAGTTGTATAATTAAGTTGTAGTTGTATTATGTACCATGTATTTGACGACTCAGAATGGGTGATGTATACCTATTTTGGGGGCGTCACATCTTCAGTTCAATATCACCTTTCCTCACTTTCACTTTACAAATTCAAACAATTAGTACAGTAGTATGCAAGGATAGATCTCACAGAGAGTGATTTGTTTTATATTTATCCTATGATTTCTAATGAAAAGGGAATTTTGAATTAATTAACTAAATTAACAAGAACAAATTTAAAAGAATAAATAATGAATAAAAAAAACTTCAGTTCTTCAGTTCAGTATCACCTTTTTACAATAATAAATTAATAGTGTAACATTATTTACCCTTCAATGAAACTAATAGCCCTAGGTAACAACAAGCTCTGCTACCCGAAACTCCCCTTAGATTGTCACTCAATGAAATAAGCTCTTCACAAGATTCTAACCATTATATAACCTAGACCAAGCTCTCTAAATTTAATATAACAGTTGCATTAAGAATTAGGGAATTAGACTATTTCAAGCAACAAACACATAAGCTTGGATTGTTTAACTTGTCTTCTGATAATCATAGCAATACTCAAAAGCTTGTCCACAATCAGGTATTACTATTTACTACTTGTGATTAGGAACAATATCAATTACACGTAATACTATTCCTTGATCTAGCATATGATATTCGTTAACCAATTCAATAATGCAGAAATCAAATTAGTTAAGCCAAATAACATTCAGAATTTAAATCAGATTATCAAGAATAAATTTCATGTGAGAAGGAATAAATAATGAATACTCAATTAACCATTATTTATAAATAAGGTTCAACATCCCTTAGAACTAAATAAAAAGAACTTAACTCATGTCTTCAATCCTCCAATGTAGTAGATGAGAGAATGTAGTAGATGATTGAATGACTAAAAGCCTGACTATCATCCTCTATTTAAAATGCTAGACAAATTCCTAAATCCTGTGGGAAATAGAAATCCAAATCTTAAAAGGAATTACAAATCACACTAATTTCCATATAGAAACAGAATCTAATTTGGAAATAAATCGTTGTCTAAAGGAAATCCTAATGCTAATAAAAATATCAATCTAATTTCATGTAGAAGTCTGCAAAAATATGCATTTAGAAACTTTCCAAAAATCTAAGATTTCCCAATTTTCCCGCTCAAATTCGCTGGGCGAATTTCCATTTTCGACTGCGACGTCCTTTGGTAAAACGAGTATTACGTTTGATCCGGGAGGAGTTATGGGGTTTGTTACCTATCAAAACGAAGATATCGACGAGATCTACAACTTTTATTCTCTGAGATTCAACATATTCTAGCTGGATCAAAGATCAAAATCAGGCTCCAAGTGACCGCTATGCAAATTACAACTTCCAAACTTTGAGGTTCAACTTCTATCTGGTAAAAAGATCATAACTTTTCCATATGAACTCCGATTGAGACGATTCAAGATATTTCGGAAAGATAAAGAAGAGCTCTACAATAAAATTCAAGTCCTAAGCAAAGACCATGCATCCAACTTAATGTTAAAACCCTGCAATTTTCTCTTTTTCCTCATTGCAGCTCCAATTCTTCCTGAAATCATTAAACACCTTAATAAGCTCGTATACACATGAAACATGCAATAAAACTAAACATAATGGAATAAAAAAAATGAATAATATGCACTCATCAAATTCCCCCACACTTAGCCTTCTACACGTCCTCGTGTGAACTAAAAGTTTGATTTCTAGAAAAAATCTATTCAACCATTATGGCAAAAGATTTCAAGATACAAATCATGACTTTCAACACTAAACTCACTAAAATCTAATCAATGCCTCATCAATTAACTTATAATGAACAACCTTACCATTTCACCAATGAACTTCATTAAACCAACCTGTAACCACATAAGAAACTTTCCTACAGTCTACATACTTACTCAACTTGGTTATTATGGAACAACAACCATGCACACTGATTCACAACCAAGAACAAATTTTCCTTGCTTTTTAATTTTTTTCATAGAACCTTTTCTTTAGCACAGATGAATGTATTTTCATGCTCTTCTCATATTTTTTCTTTCCTTGACATGTGCAATGTCTCCTTTTCTTAGACTTTTCAGAGTTACCCATGTAGTGAACTTTCCACCAACGACTCCTAAACCAGATGATCTTAGGGCACTAGGTGTAGAGACACCCCTAGGGTTTACTTATTCAAGTAACAAAGGCCACAAAAGTCGACTAGTTAAGCTGCTTTTATCCATCACACTTTTAGTGTGAATACTGATGCTTCATGAGGCTTGGATACCCAATTATTTTGCACAATGGACATTGAAGCAGATTTTCAATTTTCATTTTTTCCTTATCTTTTTTTTTATTTTTTTCATTCATCATTTTTTTCACATTGTTCTACAACATCATAAGCAAGTTAAACAGTTCTAAGTCATGAAATCAGTGCACATAGACTACTCCATAAATAACTTAGCCAAATAAACATGCTTCTCATATTCAAGTACTCATGTATCACAAATTTAATTTAAATCAATTACTATGGATCATGGCTTAATTTTCATCATTTATCAACTAATTAAGCATCAAGCAGAATCTGAATTTTAGCATCGATTTTTAAATCTTTGACTTTAATCTTTTTAACACATAGCCAAATAGAATCATGAAACCAAAATTTTCAAAAAAATTCAAAAGCATTATTTTTTTCAAATTCCCCATAAAATCGGATCAATGTCCCCTAATAAAATAAAAACCTAAATCTCCCCCCCCACTCAAACCTTACATTGTCCCCAATGTAAGAAAATCATGCAAAGAAGAAAATACTACTATTTAACATGCAATAAAAAAAACTAAAAAGTAAAGGGATAGAAAAAGCAAATATGAGATCTTGGGTTGCCTCCCAAGCAGCTGCCCTTGTTTATTGTCATTGGCTTGACATCATCCTTCTGAACCCATGTAATTGGACTTGTGTACTTCAAGTGGACTGGTAACAGTTTCAATTCATTAGGAACATCCTTTACTTCATGATCCTGATTCTACTCCATTCCAGCCCTCAAATCCTTCTTGTGTATTTAATCAGGAGATTTCTGCACTATAGAGTCAACAACATCAATAGCAAAAATAGAATTTTAACATTACCAAAATACCTCTTAACTTCATATATGCCGAACTGGACATGTGCATCATCCAATTCCATGTATAAGGTCCCATGGTATTTATCATTCTATGATGTTGCTGGTACAAGGAAAGTATAATCATCTATATCCTCATTATAAAAATCTGCAGGAATTATTAATTATTCCATCTCTACATCTTGTTCATCCTTTTCAGACTTTGAATACCTGATTTCTTCTTCAAATTTAGCAGTAGTCTCGAGCACTTCCAAATGGTTTCCACTAGTGAACTCCTTATCATCTTTAAGTTCTTGTTCCCTATTTGCCATTTCTTCAAGGAATTTTTCATTAGACTCTATATACCACGTTGAATTCTTTCCAACTTTAAAATTCCTTGTTAGAACTTGGGGAAAAGGTAGTTTCGGTTCATAAGCTGAACGAGGTGGAAATTTATGCTTGAGTACAGCACTGTTGTTTGTTTCACTATTGTCTAACTTATTTTGTATTAACTTTCCTTGCTGCTGACCCTCTGCAAAACATCTCAATGTTATGACACTTACATTTTCAACAGTTTGATAAGGTGACCTTCCCACTGTGGCTGCAAGCTGACCAACTTGGTTCCTCAAATCTTGAATAGAAGTTCTTGTCTCCTGCTGGAATTATTGTGTCTGATTCATAAACTGATGTGTTTGGTTCATGAATGCCTTGAACATATCCTCCATAGATGTCCCAAAATTAGGGTTGAGCATTGGGTTATAACCGAACCGAATAGCTTATTCGATTATAACCGAAAACCGAAATTAACACTATTTGATATCCAAATTGTTAACCGAATTTGGAGATAACCGAATAACTGAATTTACTATTCGGTTATACGGTTAATAACCGAAATGAAAGACTTTTCACTAAAAAACTTCTGTTACAAAACCTACACAAAAATCTCTGTTCTTCATCCTCTTCCATCATTTGATTCACAAACAAATCCTCAATGAGTAAATTCCCAAAAAGCAAACATGTTTAAAAAAAATTGGAAAATCCTATCATACAATTAAAGCAAAACTATATATATGACAATACCCAAAAAGGAAGCAAAATAAGCATTTCAGTAGGGACATGGTTAAGTGACTGAGCCTTTCGACTAAAAGACTAATTGAGCTTCACTAGAGGTCCAGAAGCTTACCTTCAATCTAGAAAATGGAATGCAAGTGTCAAGTCTCCACCAGGTTCACACCTTCTCTTTTCTAAATGACAAACTAAAGAGGGCTTACTTCAATTTATAATACTTAACACTATTCTCTTATTACTCCATGAGCTTAACCCCCAAATCCAAAACATTAATTTAAAGCTCCAAAATAGAATATACTTAACAAATTAGGCAAAATTATTAAACTTGGATTTTCTCTCGTGTGGTTTACTGGGAAAATATATTTATCGGTGCCCTTTCCAAACTTCCAACTTCAAACATGAAGTCTTATACTCAGCAACTCATTTCTCTCGACCATCGCTAACTTATTAACGCCTCCATGCAATGCCTTCTTCTCCTCATTTGCTTCAGTCATCACTACTCACAAACTCAACCAAACACTTGACCAAATTCCTCAATGCCTCATCGATTCAAAGTGCCTTGGGCCCAATCACACTACCAAAAAAATCAACAATGCCTTTCGCTTTAAAATTCGAGACCTCAATAATTTATGCAATTTCTACAGTTATCTCTTCGAAACATTGGCTCGAATCCAGAAGATCAAATCAATTGTCGTGGCAAAACACAAAGCCACGTCGATCTGAGAATTCATGTCCTGTTCGGTCACCAAAGCATCAATTAATGGTTTAGCAATCGATGTGAAGGGGGGTTTAGTGATGTGAGATGAAATTGAGCTAATGGCGGTGACGCAAGCAGAGCGGACTGCGGAGTCATAGCACCACCATATGGCATCGACAGCGAAATCGAGAGCAGATCCGAGGAAAACTTAGGGGCGATGGCAGAGAGAGAAATCGATAGCAGATCTGAGGGTTGAGGGTTGAGATCTGAGAGATCGATTTGGTGAGCGAAGATGAGAGTTGACTATCGAAATAAGTGAGAGAAAAATGAGATCGAGATGAGAGTCTTCTGAGTTTTGAGATTAGAGAAACTGAGAGATAGTAAGATATAGCCATAGAGAGAGGACTCAGACGAGACTCAAGAGTCAAGAAAAGAGTCATATTATTATTTTAACTTTGCAAGACTTTATTCGGTTAAACCGAATAACCCAAAAGTGAAACTAGTACAAACTAACCGAAATCGTAAAAAAATTCGGATATAACCGAAATACTAAAAAATAACCGAATTATCAGAAAATTTTGGTTAAATTATTTTGGTTCGGTTCGGTTCGGTAATTCGGTTATATCCATTTTTTGCTCGGTCCTACCCAGAATTGACAGGTACTTCTTGGTTTTTTGTGTTGTATTGAGGTTGAGCTTGTTGAAAACCTTGCGTATTCCTTGTAGACATTTGTCAAACTATAGCAGTTAATTCAAAAATTTGCTGCTCCAAGTCTCTCGTACTTACCCCATTTACCCTTTGTGGTATGTGATCCATCTTAGTTCCATATTGTTGTGAGTTAGCTGCCATGTTTGCAATTAACTTCCTTGCAGCCTCTGGAGTCTTGTCTACCAATGTTCATCCACTTGCTGCATCAATCATGCTTCTTTCCATTGGTAGTAACCCCTCATAGAAGTACTGGATCAAGTGATATTCATCAATTCCGTGAGGTGGACAACTGGAACACAACTTCTTGAACCTTTTCCAATACTCATAGAGAGTTTCTCCATTGAACTACCTGATTCCATATATCTCATTCCTTAGGTGGGCGACTCTTGATGCAGGGAAGTACCTTTCCAAGAATAGCCTTTGTATATCAGTCCATGATCGTATTGATCCTAAAGGTAGATAGTATAACCAGTATCTGCTAATGAGAATGGAAAAGTCTAAGCTTGATCTGCTCCTCTGCCACTTCTTGTGCTTTCATCGTGGAACACACCACATGGAACTCCTTTAGATGCTTATATGGATTTCACTTGTAAGACCACGAAAAGTAGGCAAAAGGCGAATTAGTCTAGAGTTAAGTTCAAAAGCAACATCTAAAGTAGGATACTTAATACAAAATGATGATTGATCAAGATCGAGAGTAGCTAGTTCTTTTAAAGTCATATTTTAGTTTGGCACCGCCATCTTTTCTTCTTCAAGTGATGGAACAAGAGATTCTTCTATATCTGTAGTTTTCTCTATCTCTTGAACAAAATTTAAGTCAATGGAGTGAGAGGATTAAGTTATAAAAAAAAGAAAAAGAAAAAGAAAAAAATAAATAAACAAAAACAAAGAATAAACAAAAACAATTAACACTCCCCGACAACGGCGCCAAAATTTGGGAGCTGTCGTTTACACTCCTAAGTTAACCTCACTTTCACGTTACAAATTTAAACAATTAGCACAATAGTAAGCAAGGATCGTTCCCACAGAGAGTGATTTGTTTTATATTTATCCTATGATTTCTAATGAAAAAGGGATTTTGAATTAATTAACTAAATTAACAAGAATAAACTAATAAGAATAAACAATGAATAAAAAAACTTCAGTTCTTCAGTTCAGTATCACCTTTTCACAACAATAAATTAATAGTGTAACATTATTTACTCTTCAATGAAACTAATAGCCCTAGGTAACAAAAAGTTCTGCTACCCGAAACTCCCCTTAGACAGTCACTTAATGAAACAAACTCTTCACAAGATTCTAACCATTATATAACCTAGAACAAGCTCTCTAAATTTAATATAACAGTAGCATTAAGAATTAGGGAATTAGACTATTCCAAGCAACAAGCACAGAAGCTCGGATTGTTTAACTTGTCTTCTGATAATCATAGCAATACTCAAAAGCTTGTCCACAATCAGGTATTACTAATTACTACTTGTGACTAGGAACAATATTAATTACAGGTAATATTATTCCTTGATATAGCATATGATATTCGTTAACCAATTCAATAATGCAGAAATCAAATTAGTTAAGCCAAATAACATTCAGAATTTAAATCAGATTATCAAGAATAAATTTCATGTGAGAAAGAATAAATAATGAATACTCAATTAACCATTAATTATAAATAAGGTTCAACATCCCTTAGAACTAAATAACAAGAACGTAGCTCATGTCTTCAATCCTCCAATGTAGTAGATGAGAGAATGTAGTAGATGATTGAATGACTAAAAGCCTGACTATCATCCTCTATTTATAATGCTAGACAAAGTCTTAAATCCTGTGGGAAGTAGAAATCCAAATCCTAAAAGGAATTACAAATCAATCTAATTTCCATATAGAAACAGAATCTAATTTGGAAATAAATCTTTGTCTAAAGGAAATCCTAAAGCTAATAGAAATATCAATCTAATTCCATGTAGAAGTCTGCCAAAATCTGTATTTAGAAACTTTCCAAAATCGTAGAGATTTCAATTTTTTTCCGCTAAAAATTCGCTAGGCTTAATTTCCATTTTCTCTTCAATGACGTCCTTTGGTAAAACGAGCATAACCTTTGGTCCGGGAGGAGTTACGGAACCTGCTACCTTTCAAAACGAAGATATCGACGAGATCTACAATTTTCATTCTTTGAGATTCAACATATCCTGGCTGGATCAAATATCGAAATTTGTCGGCTGCTCTCTCTTGGTTGGGTTGACTCATTATCGCGCCTCAATAACTGAGCCCTATTTATAACATTTAAATACAAACACAGTTTGTGCGAAATAAAGTATTGACGTATTTTGGGTTTCAAACCTCGCGCAAAAACATTCGCGTCATTCTCTCCTCATTATCAACCAAGTGGGATGCAAACCGGGACAACTCGGTAAACATAGCTTCATACTGCGATGCGGTCATATTGTTTTGTTCCAGCTTGATAAATTCGACCTCCTTTTTGTGATGAATACTTTCGGGAAAGTACTTGTCGTTGAACAGTTCTTGGAACTTCTCCCAAGACATCTTCAGTGCGGCAGGTTTGGTACGTTTTACAGATTCCCACCAATGATCCGCCTCTCCTCGCAACATGAAGGTGGAAAAGGGAATCTTTTGCTCCTCGGAGCATCCCAAGACATCAAATATCTTTGTGATCTTCTTTATTCACGTCTCTTCCTTAAGTGGTTCTGGCTTTCCCACAAACTCCGGTGGTCCCAGCTTCTTGAACTGCTTAGCGGTGACCATCTGTGAGTTTCCAGTGTTTCCACCTACATTTTGAACAGGAATCGCTCTCTCCTGATGTTGCATGAATTTCATAAAGCCTTTGAACATCCCATTGTTCATCATTTTATCGTTGTTGTTGTTTTCTTGAGGATTATTGCCTTCATGATGCACATTATCCTGGGTATTGATCGTTGATGACTCAACGGTCTCATTTGCTCCATTGTTTATCTCAAAATTCTGGGATGTCATTTTCAAACACTGCCACAAAACAAGGGTTAATTGACATGCCACATATTATCCCTATACTCTGACCGACCAATTAAATAACAAATAAACTTAGGTAGGTCATACTAGCGAAGGAATTACCCGTCTCTCCCCTCCTAGTTATAGTCTCACATCTCAGCCAGGGATCATATCCCTAAGCTTTGATACCAACTGTGACGCCCCCAAAATAGGTATACGCCAACCATTCTGAGTCGCCAAATACATAGTACCGAATTTAAATACAAACTTCTTTTATACAAAACAACAAAAGCGTAGCTGAGAGTTTTTACACGAATATTGTCTTCTAGACAGTATCCAAAATCAAATGGAGTCCTTATTACATTTATTATCACACTATTTCATAGAATATTGAGGACTACTATAGCCATCATCTCGGACCATCACTCCGTTCCCCGACTAGTCCCAACTACGTTCTCATTTCCTGAAGAAAATAATGAAAGAAAAAGGGTGAGCTCAACTTGCCCAATAAGAAATATTATGACTAAGATAATGCAGAATAAATTATCGTTAGCCTTCAACAGTGTTAAACTGATAATAAACAACAAAGTAAGCTCTTGTAATGAACAAGCAATCCATTAGAAGAGTCAAGTAGAGCATGATATCTACTATCTTCTATGATTTAAAAAATTTATCATCAACTTTATCGTTGTGACTCAGCTCAATAAATAATCCACATCACTGAATTATCCATGCATTACGGGCTAAGGATATTCGTGTAATCACCAAAGGTCATGATCATGCCAACAACTGTCCATCAATGCACTACGGGCCAATGAATACTTTTATCATTTGTAACATTATAGGTCATGATTATACCGAATGATCCCTGGTCATAATCATACCAATAAATAGTCCATCTATGCACTACGGCCAAAGATTACTTTCATCACAATATAAGCATGAGGATGATGACAATGATATAAGAATTCAATTAAAAGAAAGCAAAGAATAAATTTTTAGAGATTTATAATTCAATTTATCCAGAATTCAATAATGTCCAAATTATCAACATGATACTGCTTTGTGGAGTAAAATTTAAGAATAATATTGTATCAAAAATAATTTGGACAGAAAAGAAATCAATTTTTGTCATGAATAGTACCCCAGGTGAATAGTACCTAAGTGAAAGTACCCCGTGAATAGTACTTCAGGAATAGTACTTTATGAATAGTACCCTATGAATAGTACTTTGTGAATAGTACCACATGAATAGTACTCCGGCATGAAAATCTTAAAATTTAACCAGAATGTTCAGAAAAATATCCTTGTGAAACGATACTAGATGAAGCGCAAATCTCAAGGATATTCTACTAATTTCATGGAGTATAGAAGATATACTTTAACAAAATGAGTGTAGAATTAGGAATAATATTACTTACATACTACAGAGTATGGAAGAAAATACTATTTCATACGAATATTGAACAAAAATAATATCCCTTACCTTAGTAGAAGACTGGATACTGGAATAGTGAAGTAGCAGAATACTCTTCTTCTTCCTCTCTATAGTCTCTCTCTCTATAGTTGCTCTTGTAAGTCTTAGTGAATTAGTGAGAATAAAAGAAGAAATGACCTTTTATTTATAGAAAAACATAGTTTCGATAATTGCACCTTTAGGGGCTTAAATTATTACAATATAGTACCTTCATCTTTACCTCTATGCTTAATTTAGTCCTGCAAGTATTATCAATCTTGCACCACCTCCCCTAATATTACATGAATGTGAACAAATAGGTCCATATATGTGAACCAATAGCAATTAATTGCTCATTTATCCGATTAATTGCTCGTTTGGTCAATAATAACAAAACCAGTACATCACAGAATTACCTCCTTTGAGGGTAATTGGGTTACGAAAGAATTAAAGAAAACTAAAATCACAAACATCTTTAATCAACACAAACTTATTCATCATTAATATTATAACTTATAATATTTAACAACCAGATCATTCCTAGGAAAGAGGGGGCTTTTCGATAGGGATTTCTCCCTCGGGGTAAATTAAGTCGACTAGCAAATTCCTCAGATACAAAAGAACAGGTGGCACCCAAATCAAATAATACATATGCATTCATATTATTGATTGGGATAATACATGACACCACGTCCTTCGCAGCTATAACGTCTTGGACAGTCATGTTAAATGTTCTAGCAGTTGGACGGTTGGATGGCGTCGGTCCGCCAATCATCAGTTTGTTGCTTCCCCCTTGCTGGCCGCTTCCTCCACCGCTCCCTTTCTTTGGGCAGTCCTTAATCAGGTGGTCCGCCGAGCCACAAGCGAAACAATCCTTAATCTTCTTGGGCTTCGGGCAGTTAGGTGAAATATGTCCTTCCTGGCCGTAGTTGTAACAAGCACTACGCCATTTCTAGCACTCGCCCTGGTGATACTTCCCACATTTCGGGCATCCCTCTGCCCTCTTCTTAAACTCTCCACGAAACTTCCTCACTTGATTGTTGTGATTTTTGGTATTGTTGTTATTCTCCCACTTCCTCTTTGCTGCTTCCTCCACGGCTATCTCCTCCTGTGTTCTTACCTTTTTTCTCCTTGTTATACAAACTCAAAGCTTCACTACCTCCCTCTGCAATAATGGCCTTCTCTAGCAATGTTGAAAAAGAATCGATCTGAAGAACTAAAACCTTGTTAAACAACTAAGGTTTCAGCCCTTGCTCAAAACGTCTAGCTTTCCTCTCATCATCTCCTACTTGGTGTTCTGCAAAATGGGCTAGCTCATTGAACTTAGTTGCGTATTGCACCACCGTCATATCTTCCTGCTTAAGTTCTAAGAACTTCACCTCCATCATCTTCTTCATGCTCTTCTGGAAGTAATTCTCGAAGAACAAAGTCTTAAATCTCTCCCATGTTATTATCCCTTCTCCTGCTCTTTGATAATTTGCCTCCCACCAGTAGTTTTCCTCGCCTCTCATCATGTAGGTTGCAAACACCGTCTTCTGGTCCCACCCACACAAGCGATGGTGAAGGCCTTCTCCATCTCTTTGATCTATGTCTATGCCATGATCGGATCAGTAGTACCCATAAATTATGGAGGTCCTACACTCCTAAAGTCCTTAAAGTTCGTAACTGGTACTGCTTGGGGATTGGTGTTGTGACACCCCCAAATCTGGGTATCTTCCAACCTGACAGATGGTGCTCCACGATACTACAATCCATACAGTCATTCCATTGAGATAACAACAAAATGAGTGTAATTACTATCTTTGTATTATATTTGTAATAAATCCTTTCTCAGGTTCATAAACCGAATAAATTCTTTGTTCTTCATAAATATATTACATACTAATACACTAATCTATTGGAGGACGATTAATTGTCCATCTTACCCTTGCCTTTATCTCTCTTAGAACTCTCAGTTTGTTCGATTTTAGCTGCAAACATATGGTTCAAGCAAGAATGAGCATAACTAGCTCAGCAAGTCTTAACAAAGAATCATATGAATATCACATTAACAATTACATGCTTTACTTCCATAACTGAACAATTAACTACGAAGCACTATGAACCATTGGACTAGTACTTCTCATGTCATAACAACAATTCCAAAGTATATAATAGCTTAGGAATTCTGAACCGGTCAATAGACCATGAACATACTCTTTTTGTTTTCATACTTGAAAAGGACATCCGATACTAAGGCCATCCATCCGTCTTTACTTACGAGAACTTCTAGGTGATAAGCCTATTGTGCTCTATGTTGATCAACACTCTTACGTTAAACGTATTTACGTTCAACATTTGGAAACCTCGCGTGCCCATCAAATAATCGAAGAAAAATACTTTTGTTTGCACGTAGACAAACTTACCTTCTCATCCGTACCAAATACTTGGCATAGGATAGCGTTAACAGTTCTATATTGAAAGACTTATAAGCAAATCAATCAATTCTTCAATACTTGTCTAGTCGAGTTCAAACATGCATCGACTCTTTCTTTAAAACCATTCATGCATCCTATAACATGAATCACAGAAAACTTGACTAACACGAAGGTTAGGCAAGCATTAAGAAAGACTTGCCTTCAAGCGTCTTCGAATATACAATTCAATCAATTCTCAGTCTTTTACAGGATCTACATGATATATTCACACAGCACACTGTAATTAGTTACAAAACAAGTAACTTTATTGTCCTAACCAACTTCTTTCTCTTCTATGTCTTACTTGAATTAACTTTGTTATTAAAGTCGATTCGACTTTCTATACTTTGTTACGGCTCATTAGCGTTCTTACGTTATTAACCGACATTCGATCATTATTGGTAAAGTACCAACGTTGAACGTCATTTACGGATTACTTATTACGTTCTCGCGTTCTTCGTTTAATTTCTATTAAACCTTACTAAATCTTCTAACATTATTTGTGACGCCCCCAAAATATGTATAGATTGTAACAACCCTATATTTTCTATATAATTAAATCAAAAATTTTGCGTATAATTTTTTTTTATTTGAAGGATGAGGATTTGTACAAGATAAAGCTTATGTAATTATGTAATAAATAAAAAAAAATATTTATTACATGAATGTTTACAAATAATTTTATTTTAAAGTTATTGATTATTATAAATTATATTCTTATCATAATTAATTTTATAGTAGAAATGTTTTTATTAATTATTTTTCATGAAAATATAATTATATATTATTTAAATAATATATGAAATGATTTTAAGAATAATTATAATAATTATTTATTTTATTATATGAATTTATGCAAGATTAATTAAGTTAATTATTTTAACTTAATTAATAATGTTATATATGAAGAATAGATCAGATATGGAATCCAAAACCCTAATTTTGGATTTTGATCAAGGAATGAGAATAATAATATTATATTATTATTTGTCAGTGTTATAATTAGGTATGCTATGTGTGTAAGGTTAATGTGAGGATCAGTTTTGATGGAACAATTTTAATGTTATTGATAAACCCTAGTTTGAAGAAAAAATGAGACTTTAAAATCTGTCTAGTAATTATGTTATGTGATTAATGATATTTATTATAATATTATTTTATTTCAGTTCCGTAAATATGTACTGTATATGGGTGGACTGATAATGATTGGTCAATTATGGTATCTTATGACCAAAACCTAACATTAATTTGTTTAACCCTATTTTTAATTCAATTGGGAATTTAAGATTGTGTAGTAATTGTGTCAGTTGAATTATGTTGTGTATGGCATAATTTAAGGTTAATTAGGAAACCCTAATTATTAATTAAGAAACCCTAATTGCAAATTGAGGACCCTAATTGTATAAATTAGGAATATTAATTAAATGCTAAAAATTTAAAACCCTAATTTCCTAATGGTAACCCTAATTGCTAATTGGGTAATTCTAATTGCCAAATTGAAAAGATAAATACTATTTAGTAAAACTTAACCCTAATTAGGGAGAACCCTAATTTTCAAAACCCTAATGTTTTTTTTTAGAATAAACCCTTATTATTATTTTTCTTCTAAATTATAAACCTTAATTTGCCTATGGTAAACCCTAATCGCTAAATTGGGAAGTGTAATGCTAACACTACAAAAAAATGGGGCTTCAGCAACAACCGATTTTCGATGCTAAAGGTGCCAAATTTCGTTGCTAAAGGGTTTTTGCAACGACTTTACTGTCGTTGCATCTTTCGTTGCGCAATGAGCGTTGCTAATTGTTCCACAACGAACGTATTTTTTGCGTTGCCAAAAGTAATACATTTCGCAACAAAATTTGGCTTTCGTACACAAACATCGATTCTTTAGCAACAAAATGTATTGTTGCAGAATAATTAAAATGTTGTTGCTAAAAACCTCATTTCGTTGCAAAAGCCTGCTAATTGGCAACGAAATGAAAACTTTTTTTTTTTGTAACGACCATGCATTTTTGTTGCAATTGACACCATTTTGCAACGACATTTTTCGTTGCAGTAAATTATGAAAATTGTTGCCTAAGCTTGCTTTCGTTGCGGAATGTAAACTTTTTAGCAACGATTATCGTTGCTGATTATATTATTTGGCAACGACATTATGCTGAATCAGCAACGAAAATGTTTGTTGTTGGTTATTTTTCAATAGCAACAAAAGTCGTCAATTAACAACATTATATGTTGCCGTTTCTTTTTATGTGCAACGAAAGTTAATATGATCTGCAACGATAAAAAATGTTGTATTTTATTTTAGTATTAGCAACAATATCCTCTCTGTTGTTATTATGTTAATTTTTCGTTGCCAAATATTATATTTTTAATGTAATTAGCAACGAAAATTTGTTGCTAAATGTATAAAAAATTGTTGCTATATTAAAACTTGTTCAATGCTTTGGTAACGAATTATGTTGTCAAATCAAAATTTGACATTCTTTTTGTGTACCTGGCTGGCTCAATGTCTCCATAGCAAATAATGACAAAAATACAAAAAACTAAAATATTATTAACTTAATAAAATCAGCCACTACATAATCATTCATTATCTTTATAATTAACCATCTAAAGCTACCACAGTTCTTCAATCAAAGTATATATCTACATATATAGAGAGTACACTTCATAATTTTGTCCCTTGTCTTAAAGTAAGCGTAGTACGAAAATTTGATACCCGAGATTGTAAAAGGTGTCGTAGAAGCAGTCTTCCTGCACATTTAAAAATAATAGCAAGTCAGGAAAATGAAGCAAATAGGTCACCAGAAGCACTTAGTGCCAAAATCAATACACAAAGACAATAGAGTTGCTACGTGGTACAATGTCAAAGCTTGGCTCCTATTTCATAATACTTTAGAATACCACCAATTTCTTGTTAAATTTGAGTGACTAAATAATAAATATGGTTGGCACATCAATGCATAATCACTCTCCAACCTCCCACTTTCTCCCTCATACAGAAAAAAGAACCACCAAAATACAGATTCACTGCTAATACTTACTAGATTAAACAAAGTAAAAAATGTAGTAATTAACAATCTGGAATAAATAATACAAAATTCAGATGCATTGATGTCAAAAACTGAAAAATTAGCACTATAATGGCAGCAAAATATAATATAAATAAACTTTTATGGCAGAAAGATAATTTCTAAACTTGTGTTGCCACCCAATTTCTTAATCTGGCTAGTTATAATGTTGAAATAACCTGCTCAGCCCAAGCTTCATTTTTAGAACCAAAACATTTATCACATAAAGATAATGTTTGAACTATATCACATGACAAGTAGTTCCAAACTAGAAAGGGACCAAATGTAGTACCTTTATTGACAATTGCGTAAAGTGTCCCAAATCAGCAAACATAGCTTTTGAACCTGAAAGAAAAATTATGTCTCAGGAATGGATAAAGTATAGGATTTAGTATCTAAAAGATCACCACCATATATATAGTAACTTGCCTGTTATGCAAAGCAAGATTCCACCCAAGGACATCCACCCTCCTCTTTGGGTTTTCTTCAGAAATCGGTACATGTAATATGGAGAGAGTGCTTGGTATGCAGAATTGCACTTATGCACCAATAGCACTGATGCACAAAAGCCATGTAATGATAACAGGAGAAAACATGAATCCAACCCTATTGGTGCCATAATGTTGAAGGGCAAACAACCCAATCAGTATGATACATGCAACTGGAACTTCTACATCTGCAAAATTTTTACACTTTTTCAGGAGGCAACACTAAGTATCATCTAACATGTGAAATCAATAGCAGTACTTCTGTACGTATTAGCTATAATGCAAAAAAGTTTGTTTATGCCAAAAGAACTTTGGAATCTTCTGGTTGGAATCTTCATAATTAAAATATTAAAGTGAAAATATACCAGCATAAATTGGGACCTAAAAGACCATCTTCACTCCCCAGCAGTTAAAAAGTGGATACTAGAATTACTATCGAGACTTGTTGAAGCTCATAAAACAAAGTTCTAGAATTTGGCCTGGTAATATAGGTTGGTGTTCCAACTTGCAATCTAAAGATTCAAACTCCTGTACTTCTGAACTAATCTTAGAGTAGCAAGCATCAATTTCAACAAATATTAGGTAGTGATGATGGTTGCCAACAATATATCATGGATAACTTGATTGAAGTTCTTCCATATGACACCTCTGCAACTTAAACTTTAGCTACTCTTTTTTTGTTGAAATGAGGGCTAAAATCCCAAAAACACAACAAAGAAGCTACGGGTATTTACCATGAGAGATGTCAGCAAGGACTTGATTCAATACCACTAATTCAAAAGTGGCCACAGTTTTGATCAGGAATGATGATCGAGAAGCATTGCCTTCCGACGCTTTTTCGTATAAATTCTCCACTTACTATGCAGAATTGCATTATTACAATTGCACGTAGACTGACAATCTTGTTAGTTTGGTGGTGGTTGACTTACGATGCAATAAGTGCATCACCAATATTTATTGTTCCCAGGTGGCAGCATAACTTCATTACAAAGTTATGTACGTGTGCTCCCAAATAGACAATTTCATGACATATTTAAAGGGGTTCAGTATTTGTGTCATTATGTGCCCAACAATTGTGGAGATTATTAGGGGTGTTAACATACAGACTGAAATTAAGTTGTGAAATGAAAATCACAAATATTTGGTACCCACAAGGATAAATAATATAGACTTTCACAGGAGGAAACACATAAATAAAGAAAAATGACAACAGTTCAAGCATAGGGGTTTCCCTAAAAAAAATTATTCCAAAAGCTCAAGAACAATACTACCAAAAGTATTCAAATTTGTTGGCCAAGATCCACCAATATACTTGTATTGAAGACAGACATACACAACATGACAAAAAATACTAAGATATATCCTAATCGTCAAATGGGAGAAGGTAAAGAATCTTACATTTGTGATGCTCTTTGGACAAAGCCATTTCGACACCAGACAGCAGAAAACACTACACGATTGGTCAGCTCTGAGCACAATAAACACATATTTGAGAAGAGGAACTAATGTGAGAGTCCAAAAAACAAAAGATAGAACCCCATAGATTTCTTCATTTGTTTCTGAGTGTTCAATGTCTTCAGCAAATGTGCTCTTGTATACATATAAAGGGGTTGTGATCAAATCTCCATAAACAACACCCAAACTCTGATAAGCCAATGCCAAAACTGTTATCCAAGATTCTTTCTGCAATAAAAAAAAACAACAAATATTCGATCAGTAAAATCAAATGGTTTGTTGAAATTTTCATATATACATACATATATACTCCAACATATATAAATAAAAAATGATCCATAATAAATATATGATATAAATTAAAAATAAATAAACACAATTATAATTATAATTAAAAAATTCACGTCCGTTAATAATAATAACAACAGACGGACATAAAATTTTCAATTCTAATATCAACCGTTAATCATTATATATATATATATATATATATATATATATATATATATATATATAATAAATAAATAAATTAATTAATTCAAATTCCTGACATAACATATTGCATCTATAACAACTGTGAAAAAATTTGATGCTCATCTATAGTGGATCATGGAAATGTGGGACAAAATTAAAAAATAAAGATGAACTTTTAATATGCGGGTCCATCTAAATTTCTTTTACTATATATCTGAAACCACCATTTATTTCCTCCACGAAATGTTTGAGCATCACATTTATCCCTCCCCCAATAAAAACTAACATGAAAAAAATACTACTTGCAATTAAGTTCAATTGGTATATATATATATACATACATACACATATATATAAATCTAAAAACATGAAAATAAAACAAAACATATATATATATATATAAAAAAATTCCCCATGTTGAGCGGACGCCGGTTTTCATGCCGGTAAATCAAGTATATATAATACTCCGTACTATACAGCATGCAGCTTACCTTGATGAGAGATTAATTAGAGATATGTATGTATGTATGTATGTCCTATTTGCATCTATTTCTAATATGCAAATCGCATTCCTCCAATCACTCCTAAAATCCTAGGCCAAGTCCTCAATTATCTTCCATCCCTTCAAGTCTCTTTAATTACTTTCTCCCAAGTAATTTCTGTCTCTACCCATCCCACTCCTTATATCATCATCCTCCTCGTATACTAAGTTTAAAACATGATGCCATATAAAAGCAACTAAACTCTAGAAAAGACTAGCCAGCACCACCTCACCCTCACCCCACCATACTTCAATCACTAAAAAAAGAGAGTCCTAATTCTGTACCTGAAAGTAGTTCTCTAGCAAAAGCTATATGGTCTTTGTCACTTCATGAAAACAACTTAAAAACACAAATTAGCACATACCCATCTTACCTTAGCAAGATTCTGATTAGACCCAGTTTCCAGATCCACAGTTGACATGAGCAATCTGGCTTGATGCTATGTATATACAAAAAGAAAACCCAAATTCTTTAGTCGATGAACTAAGATGAAAAAGAAAGGAAGGAATAAGCACAAGAGGCAACTACTATAAGCCATGGTGTAACGTAGGAATGCAGAATAAGGAAGACATAAAATCATTAACATTAAATATTCTAGTAGACCACAACATGATGTTCCAGTCATGGATCTCAACAATACATGTCAAGAACATTATCTTAACACCTTCAGGAAAACACTCCTCGTAAATTTGTACCTGGCACAAGGTTCACTATGTGACAGCAGGAGCATGTCACACTTGAAGCTCCACGGGTATAAGAAATGTACGACAACCTCCACATATCAGTTGGGACATTTCCATTCCTGCAGGTTTTGCAATGACATGGGTGATGCAGCATACAAAAACAGAATAACTGAATATTCACTGCTCAAAGAATAAGCATTGTATACATAAAATGCATCACATTGATGAATAACCATGAACAGACATAGCTAAAGAGAATGACGTCAACTCACATTCACTATTACCCTCCACTGCAACCATTAAACAAGTCACTTAAGTAGGGATGTTAAGGAGAGAATTCAGTGATGATCTTGCCAAACCCGATTTGGACCAGTAATTAACTTTGAGATTCAAGTTATGATTGGACTTTAAGCCATTATAACTGAGTAGACATTAAATTACAAACCAGGAAAAACAAATTCAATTTATTTATGAAACCTAAGGTATTGCTTTTCTAAAATAAGCAAGATATTAACATCCAGAATCGGATCAATCAAGCTGAACCATGTCTCATCCAGTTATACTACTATTTAAATATGAATCTTGGATCTTAATCAATCACTTAAATGGAATCCTAAAACGATCTAATCCAAATCTGTAGACTGATAAGATCACACCCAATGACCGTCCTAATTCCTAATCTTTGGCATTGGCCTAATTTTATCAAGTAGACATAATAGTACAAATGTACAAGTCAATCCATGTTTACTGCATGAATTTTCTATAACTAGTCAAAACAAAGGACCATAATCCTAATGTGCACCCACTTGAAAACACATAGTTTATAGATCACCTACAAACAGTAAGTGCTTTCTTATTAAGAATTATATTGAAAATAAGTGATAGGTGATACCAGGGGGTGGAACCGAAGTAACAACATTGCACACTACACAACAAACATTTGCAGCTCCTCTAGGATAAAGAAGAATGGTTCTACACCCACTGCACACTAATTAGCTCTGCATAGCTGTAATGCGCAAAAATTAATATCCACATGTTAAGTGCTACCTAAAATCAAATTAAACATATTTATGTAAAAAAAGGAATCTATTAACATTTGTCAAACACATAGGAGAAGGGAGGGGGGGAAAACTAATTAATTAAACTATGTTGTTGTTGGCATCACATCTCTGTATCATAAAAAATCATATAGAACTGGATTGAATCACATGACAATCCTACTAAATACCGAGATGATTACCATAGATCTTAAGAGTTTTGGAATGGCACATAACCAGACGAACTTTTTCAGTCTCCTTGTGCTTCAAAAACTTCACAGTACCAGCCTCTCTCCTTCCACCGATTTGCATCTTTAAAAAATCGATCTTAGTCATGGTCGATGTCTTGGGTTCCTTTGTTCTCAACCAAGACCATATCGAACTTAGTTGATTCCTAAGGAGAGAGGAGAAACCCAGATAGGAAGAGAAGAAACCTAGCTAACCCATCTCCTCTCTAATTGAAACATCGAATTTTGGCTAAGGAAGAGAGGTTAAACCCAATTGATCTATATTCTATGATTTCCAAACCGCGCACGAACACAACTCAGTACTCGGTTCCCAAAAAAATAAGAGTTTGATAAGATTTTATATGTAAAATTATTATTTCAAAAATTAAAGATAAATCAAAATTTAAATTTTAGGATATTATAAATTAATTATAACAAATTGAAATATAACTCTTTTGTAGAATCAAAAAGTAATATTTTAACGTTTGTAATTTATTCCATAAAAAGAGTCATAATTATTATAATTTTGTTTATTATCAATTTATAACATTTTAAATTTTAAATTATTGTAACTTAATATTTTAATAAATACAATTAATATTTTAAATTACTTAAAATTATTATTAAGAATAAAATTTCTATTACAATATTAATTACATTACAACTTTAATTGTAGCATATTATAAATTAAAGAACATCAATATTTTTTTTACGTTTATTCTACTCATTACGGTTGTTGGAAATGAAGGAGTATATAAGACTTCAATTTATAAAAAATAAAATAAAAATTCTAACGCCAATTAAAGTGACGTTGCATCATACTCTTCTTTTTTACAAATTCGTTTTATTTAAAAAAAAATTTAATAAAATAGGGATAAAATTGATATTACATTAATATGGGTCAAACTAACTTATTAGGAATGACTTATAAGTCATTTTTAAATAACTTTATTCTGTTTTAGTTCATAAAACATAATAATAAAAAATTTATCTTTTATGTTTTCTCTTAGAATTGATAGTATTATACTTTAATTTTATAAAATATTTAGAAAAAAAGGTAAAAGGAGAACTAGGAATAGCTAAGGGTATATCATTACTGTTTTTCTTTTTATGTTTTATTTTTGGACTTAAAAATATGTTCATGATTTAAGTTACTCCCTTCGTCTAAGAATAAAAGTTCTTATTATTTTATGTAATCTCAAGTTAAATATTTACTTATATTAAATAATCTATTTTTTATAATAACTTGTGCGTAATATCCTTAGTATTAAATGTCATATTTTTATTATTTATAAATATTTATATAATATCACTAGTCATGTATAAAAAAATATGCAATTAGATAGACTTTAAATATGAATAATTTTATCATTTGACCATTTTTTAATTCGCATAAAATCAATCATCACTTTCATTCTCGGAGTGAGGGAGTACTTGTAAGTATATCATACTTCTATCTAGAAATAGAAAACATTGGGAAGCATATATATAATAATAAGGCTTGATGAGGTTCGGTTTATTTGGGTCGGAGGCCCGGAACTAACATGCTTGACAATCGGTTGTCACGGGTACTATTTCAACTACCATAATCTATACCGTTGATCGCAACATTGTATGACACAGATTGAAATGAATTTCCCCCTGCCGCTACAGGCTGTAGCGACATGAGAAATTACTCATTAGTCCATCATTTGCTCATGTGCTACACTGCCTACTGCTACAAGTGATGGCGGTAGTTTAATTAACTAATAAATTAGAATGGCTCAATGGTAGCTTAATGACCCAATAACCCATAGGTCTTAGGTTCAAAACCTAGTTGTGATATTTTTGCTTATTATGTTATATTTTTTGTGTATTAGATAAATATAACATCTTAAATCTCCACATTAAACTAAATATATATAAAATAACTATGAATATTTATATAACATAACTATGAATATTTTAATATATATATATATATATATATATATATAAATTTATCTCTAAATATTCATATAAATATTTATAAACAAATATTCATATAAATTTATTTTTAAAATTTATAAAAATATTTATTTATAAATATTTCATCTAAACTTTAGATATGAATATTTTTTATAAATATTTAGAGATAAATTTATAAATATTTATATGAATATTTGTTTACATATACATACATATATATATATATATATATATATCCATAGTTACTTTATATATATTTAGTTTAATGTTGAGATTTGTTTAGTATTTTATTTAGTTTGACAAGAAACTTTGAAAAGAATATGTATGTATGTATGTATATATATACATACGAGTAGAATAAATTTAAAAATATTGGAGACTACAAGTTATGCGTTAGTTTACTTATCTAATAAATTAGAATGGCTTAGTGGTAGCTTAATGACCCAATAACCCATATGTCTTAGGTTCAAAACCTAGTTGTGATATTTTTGCTTTTATTATTATTATTATTATTATTATTATTATTATTATTATTGTTTAATCTTAATTTAAGGCAACATTTTAATAGTCGTTGCCAAAAATTGTATAAAATATGCAACGAAAATGAAAATTGTTGCCAATGAATGTGGTCCATATTAGGCAACGAAATATAGTAACAAAAAAGCTTTCGTTGCCCACGATGAGGAGAAATCAAGTGGTTAGAAATTTGGCAACGATTTTCTAACGAATTTTGTTTCCAAATTTTGCAACTACTTATGAATTTTGTTGCAAAAAGTGAATGCCTGACACAATTTGAAAGAAGGACAAGTTTCGTTGATAAACATATACTTTGAGCAACGACTTATAAAGTTGTTGCCTAAAAAATCGATGCTAAAGCCCCATTTTTAGCAACAAAAAAACTTTCGTTGCCCACGATGACGGGAAAGCAAGTGGCCAAAAATTTGCAACGAATTTCTAACGAAATTTTTTCCCGCCAATGAATTAGCAACGAAATTTTGCAACAACTTATGAATTTCGTTGCAAAAAGTGAAAGTCTGACACAATCTGCAACGAAGGACAAATTTCGTTGCTAAACATATACTTTTAGCAACGACTTATAAAGTCGTTGTCCGAAAAATCGTTGCTAAAGGGCTATTTTTTTGTAGTGTAATTAGTGTCTCTTAAACCTAATTAGCAAAGTGCTAAGTAATTAAAGACCTAAACTAATTTAGTAAACCCTAATTACAATTTTTAGAAACTAAAATTTATTATTTTATACAAACCCTAAACTAGAAATACTTCAATTTTATGCTAAACCTTAGGGTTAAACCCTAAGAGTTAAACACTAAGGGTCAAACCCTAAGGGTTAGACCAATGACTACAATGCCATTAATTTCATAGGGCCAATGACAATTTTACCCCTTGTTACATTATTGTACAAAACTTATAAATCTAGCTATAATGTGGTTGGTGACCAACCATTGACTTGCCATGTGACTGATATCAGCCAGCAAATCAGCTCTAGATTAGCCATTCATTGCATCTAACTTCTATAAATAGATTTAAATAGAGAGAAAAATCAATTGCTAGCTCATTTTGTACCAACTCTCAATCTAAACTCTCTCAAGCTCATAGCTACGAAATATATTAGTTTTTCAGTCACAAAATCAGCCCCACGAAATCCACTACCAAATCAGAAGCCAAGAAATCAGATTTGCTCATTTAAAGGTATAAACCCTAGTTGACAAATTCAATCTTGATCCTCTGTTAGATGTTGTGTTTTTGTGTTAGAATATGTTGTTTATAGTGTTATTAAGTGATCTGGATTGATAGATGTTGGATCAATAACATCTATAAGCTCGGATCTAGTGTTTTTGCAAATCTGGAAATTTTATTTTATGAGTCTGACAACAGAATGTTAGACCACTTTGATCTTTGACTGTTATGAATTTTTGTTGTTTGAAGGTTGGTATATGTAGTCTAATATGTGGTCTTTATTCTGAAACTTGAAGCAAGGCTGAATGATGTCTAGATGTCATTTTATAAACGGTCAAATCCCGTTGACTGGGCATGACCGGCCAGATTCTGGGTAACCCAAAAATGGGATTTAAGCTTCTGACAAGATCTTTGAAGGCCAATATCTGTCAGGTGATTTACGTTTTGATGTTGTTTTTCTAACTAGTTTGTAGTATGTAATCTTGACTTTAGCATTTTGCCTTTAGATCCCTTAAATCATCAACTTATTGAACGTAGTGAGTGGTCAAACCAGGTCACTCGGTCACGATTGCATTTTCTGGAATTTCCAGAAACATGAAGAACACACTTTCTGACAGCCATTGACCGAGATGTATCTGGCGATGTTGATGTTGTTGGACTTATTTGTTGTTGTATTTATGTTGTGATATGTGTACTATATGTATGAATCCATAAATCAACTATCTAATGACCAGAACATTAAATTAATCGAGCTACAAGAAGGCTGTTTAGACTGCCTGGGTTTCTGGAAAACCTAGGTAACGTCTGACAGTGAGTTTTGATTGCCAGATTGTCTTGATATTTTGTTGTATGACCAAACTAAGTGTTGTAACTTGTAGACTTACATAAATACTACAAGATGGACACACAAGATTTTCCAGAAACGCTTTACACTGAGAATCAAAGGCGGTCAAACAAGGCACCTTGAACACGGACTTGTCAGTGTTCTTGACGCCAAGAACACCGAAGGCGACAGAAAGCATCGCTATAGGCTATAGCGACGGATTATTTAATTTCAAATTTCTGATTTTTCCGAAAAATGATTAAAAATAGAAATAAAATCTAAAAATTACAAAAATGGTTTTAAAAATTATTTTTAAATTATAAAAAATAACTTTTAATTATTTGGGATATTTTTCATTAATATTTATAATTATTTGAATATTAATGATATTTAATTTATTTAATTAGTGTATTAAATAAATTGGAGAAAAATAATTTTAAATAAGAATAAAGTGTTTAAGAATATTTTTGAGTTATAAATGTGACTTTTAATATTTTGTGATGAAATTTCATTAATAAATTAATATTAATGATAATTAAGTTATTTAATAAATATATTAAATAAATTATAAAAAATAGAATTAATGATTTAGAAATTATAGAAAAATGATTTAAAGGTATTTTAAGTTATAAAATATAACTTTTGATATTTTGTCATGAAAATATTAATATTTTAATATTAATGATATTAAATTTATTTAATAATTATATTAAATAAATTAGTTTAAAAATGATTTTAATATTAGAAAAATCATTTTAAATGAAAATAAGTAGTTTAAAAATATTTGAAGTTATAAAATATAACTTTTAATATTTAAAGGTAAATTTCATTAATTATTTACTATTAATGATATTAGTGTTATTTAATAATTATATTAAATAAATTAGTTTAAAATGATTTTAATATTATAAAAATCATTTAAAATGAAAATAAAGTGTTTAAAGATATTTTAAGTTATAAATTATAACTTTTGATATTTAAAGAAAAATTTCATTAATAATTTAATATTAAATGATATTAGATTTATTTAATAATTGTATTAAATAAATAGTTTTAAAATAGTTTTATTTATTTAAAAATCATTTAAAAAGGATATAAATGAATTAAAAATATTTTAAGTTATGATTAAGGACTTTTAATATTTTGATAAGTAATACATTAATACTTTAATATTAATGATAATTATTTAAAAAACGATTTTAATTCTTTTAAAAAATCATTTAAGGGTAATATTAATACTTTAAAAGTATTTTGAGTTATTATAAATAACTTTAACCTTTTGGCAATGGTTTCATTAATAGATTAATATTAATTAAATATTAATGATAATGGAATTATTTAATATTTAAATAATTTAATAATGATTCCGGTGTTTGAAAATTCATGATAAATTAGAATAAATGTTTAAAAATTAGTATAAGTCATTTAAAAATAATATGACTGATACTTACAGATGTTGAACTACAGGATAGAGTCTTAGACTCGATAATTACCCGATAAAAAGTCAATTTAATCGACATGTTTTTAAATTGATCTGGACTTAGATATTTTGATTATATTAGTAATTATTTGTGATTCAATGGTTGTGGAACATATGTGACAATGTGATTAGGTTATGTGATGACTACAATAAGCAGTGTTATGTGTTATAGTATGTTATTTTAATCGATCAAATGATCTTATTACTGATAGGTGTTATATAAAGATAGAACTAAGTTCTGAATCGTAGGTAGCATCGATCAGAAAGTATCTTACCTTTGCATTTCCTTTATCTGATGGACATGAGTAAGAAGTTTTAATTATATTATTATTAACCCTATTGTGATATATTCTATATCCAGATCATTGTTTATCAACATGTTAGTATATGGTAATTGAGATATATATTACATTCGTTAATTTCTAAACATGGTTACACAAGTGTCCCCACTTGGATAATCATTGTATTTAATCACATGTTGATATATATATATATATATATATATATATATATATATATATATATATATATATATATATATATATATATATATATATAGGGATCGATCCAGGGATCCGGATCCTGCTCTATTAAAATCCCAGGACCTTTTTTTTTTTTTACTTTTTTTTGGAAACAACTAAAAATAAATAAATTATGGAATTGGAATTTTTACATAATACTGTTGTTTTAGGCGTGATTTGGATGCCTATACAAAACATTTCATGCATGCAGGTAGACTGTACATACATTCAAGTTGGTGTAGGTATTAAAAACACACCCAAAACATGTATTATGGAAAAATTCGATTTATAATTTTTTTTTTAGTTGTTCTACAAAAAAAAATTAATTTTGGGGTTAGGATTTTGGACCGGTCAGGGATCGATTTGGATCCATAATCTATATATATATATATATATATATATATATATATATATATATATATATATAAGCCGTCTAAGCTACTTGATCAGCTAGACACCGATTCAGAAATATCGTTGAATATGATAAAACCTTTTTGTATCCAATCAAATTGTTTTGGTTCGGATTCCAGTCTAAGTATGAACATCCCGATCAAGGGAAAACTTTTATGCGCCCAAGGCGGACAGAGTGAACGATTCTATCGTTCTTGTAATGTAGTATTGATCAATACAGGGTCCATAGGATGTACACCTTCGTGTCCGTAAGCTATGATGGTTTGCAGATGAAGTTCTGTTTAACCTTATCGAAAATTTAAAACAATGTTCATAGTATGTCGGCTACCCTATACATATAGTCAATACGTAGTTTCAAAAATTTGAGATAGAATTTGTTGGGAGAATGCATATTATGATTTGATGTTTTAATGTATATGCTCATGATTATTTGTAACGTCCTTCAAGTAAGATATGTACAAGGACTTAGTGATAAGATCAAATTTGTTAGGTTGATCTAAGCTCTTAACGTGTATCATTCTGTAATAGAATGTATAGATAGAAAGATCAAAGTCAATTAGGTTGATCTTGAGATGTAATGTATGTGCTTCAAGAAATCGTAGTGTATCATCTGATCAACATTGCAGAAGTCAAGGCAAAAACGTAGAGCTTCAAAGATCGTAGTGTGCATGCCTTGAAGGACCTCTTCGAAAATTGTAGAGTGGTCCCAACGTTTGCCGAGCCAACTCAACGATCGTAGTATGCTGAAGGAAACGTAGAGTTTACAAGTCAACGATCGTAGAGTGCTCTTGGAAACGTAGAGTTAGAACCTAGCAAGCAAATATCGTAGTGTACATAGGTTTAAGAGTAATCGTAGTGCTCTCGACTGATAGCATCAGATCAAGCACCAAGGCGTCAAGTCACTACGATCTGAATTGTAGAGTATCACGATATAAATCGTCGAGCATTATCTGTCTCATGTCAGAAAACGTCGAGCCTCATAATATGTGTGAAGATGATTCCAACCTATGAGGAATAGATTCTAGGCGTTGCAAAGACTCATCATCCCAAAGTAATATGAAATATCCTTAGTATGCAACAAAGAAGCGTATTGAAGAAAGCTAAGGAAAGTACCATTGGTAGGGGGGCAAAACACCTTTTCGGTGTTAGGTGAAAGCGATCTGTCGTGTCGGTGGCAATGAATGCGTTTCAGCGAGATGTACTGTAAATGTCTCCATCAAAGATCAGAAAAGTCAAATGCATTTAATGCCTCAACGGATGGATCCAACGGATAGTTTTCAAAGATCACATATATGCAAATCAGACAAATGATAGAGGATCAAGCAAGCATTGAACAAACAACGTGAACAGCTCTCAAGCTCAACTCTACGATTTGAGAATTTGCAAAGTTTGCTCAGCTACTCAGTTCTTTTGAACAAGTGCTTAAACAGCAACTGAGTAGCAACCATCAAGAACTCAACATCTATCAATCAACTGAAGAAGAGTACCAAGTCTGCTGGATTTGAAGAGTTCTAAGTGAACTGTAAGAGAGCTAAGTCTGCTGGACTTGAAGAGTTCAAGAGTGAACTAAGAAGTTTCTAGACTACTGGTCTAGAAGGAATCTTTGTGATTCAGAAGTTGTAAAAGACATCCTTAGTAGATATCCTACTCGTTGAGTAGAAGAGTGGACTAGGAATTTTAAGTGCTCTGAACCACTTAAAAACGACTGTGTCTTTTACATTCATACTATAACTGCTATATCTGCCATAACTGCTATAATTGCCTCACTCTCATAACTCCACTGCTTTGTAAAGAAGATTAAAACAAACATATATTCCGCTAAGTTTTAATCATCATTAAAGAACAAGTTTAAAACGAAAAGATTTTTTAAATATCTATTCAACCCCCCCCCCTTCTAGATAACTATTGTGCCAACTAGGGACTAACAGAATTGTTATGTTATTATTATCGGTTCAGTTTACTCACAACTATAAATTCGTTATAGAATTGATGTACAAAGAAAATATTTAATTCTTTTAGCTAAATATAATTATAATTGTTATTACTTGCTGGGCACTCAAATGCTCATCCTTCTTAATTTAAATGTTTTCAGATAAGTGTGAACTGCTAGAAGGTTCGGCCAAGAACAAGTGAAAAGGAAAGCAAACAGAATATGTTTAATGGTATCTTTTGTAATAGTTAGACTGTATTAATATAATGATATGTATTATATATATCATGTAAAGAATTATAGTAAAGGTTGCGTACTTGGGGATTAGACTATGATAAATGTAAGATAAGTTTGATATTTATATTATTGTTATTATTATTAGTATTATTCCGCTCATAGAAATGGTATCGTAAAGCACCGAGTTCGGGTTTCAAGAACCCGAGTTTGGGGGCTTTACAAGTTGGTATCAGAGCTTAGGGTTAAAAACCTTAGGTGGGCTAGACCTTAGGCTATAACCTTGGAACAGAGGGAAACGTTGAAAATACAAATAACTCAAATAAAGTTTTAAAGAAGATGAATTGAATAAATTCATTGTCAAACAAAATAAAAGATAACTTGTATAAAGCCATTATTTGCTATGTGTATATATTAGTTGATAATCAGGATAACTTAATTAGGTGTGTAGATGTCAGATAGAAAAGAATTAGAATAACCTCAGATCGTAAAGAAGGAGACAACCTCCATAACCGAGCCAATGTCAAAGTCAATAGCTAAAATAAAGGCTCATATTGAAAGTTACCTCAATGAGGTGGTTATTTTGGGAAGTATAGTACCGAACCCTTAAACGATAGTATGACTGATAGGTAAAGTATAGTTAAAGAATATGTGGTCAATGTCGAGTTCTTAAACTCATATGTTGTGATGAGTTCTTAAACTCATATTATGTGGTAAGTTTGACAAACTAGGTATAGTTAGGTGTGAATGGATTATTGAGGATGATGAGAATATATAGAATACTAAGTAAATGATCCTTAGTGAAGGCGTAAGGAATAAGTAGTATTAGTATTACTTGAATATGTATGATTATATGTTATATCTATGATAGGTATGTTAGTATAAGGTAATATTTTCAAATTTTGTATAAGTTGTGGCAGCGATTCCCAACTTTTGAGTCACAAAGGGATAGCGGATGATTAAAGCAATATGTGTTATGATATGTCAAGTGTTATGAGTATGAATCTATGATGGATTAATAAAATAAGTTGGTATAAAGATAGTAGATATTTATCTAAGTACTGGTTAATGCAGAAAACCAAAATTTCAAAATCTAATATTTTGAGTACATGATTATTCGAATAGAAAGTTTTGTGTTATATGTTAAGCGTATACGATAATGTTTAGAATGTAAGTTAATAAGAATAAATTATGATAATGCCACCAAGGAGATGAAAATGAAATACAGACGAGAAGAACACATTAACAAAGTCGAAGACAAACCGGACCGATCTGTAATTTTACGAATATAGACGATTAAGTTATGCAGAACGAAATACCAGTCGCGGGAGGATCAGCCAGATAATCGAACGACAAACGTCAAAGACTTCAAGGCGTTCAGACCGCCAGATTTAGAGGATCGGTGACACAGAAAGTAGCGTTAGTGATAGCTAGGATAACGAAGGGGGCAAAAGACAGTTTCGTCACCTATACGATAAAAGGAAAGGAGATAAAGGACAAGTTTGTGTGTTTTAAGAGTGAATCAATGGAGTATAAGGTGGAAGATTGTTCAAGAAGGAGAAGGGAGGCAAGGAATGCGCAAACAAGGAAAGGCAGCAGGACATTGGCGACAACGGGACCAACATCAACAAACAAACCAACGAAATCAACCGCAAGCGTCTTCAACATGACCGTTCAAGATATCGTAGCAGCCAGGGATGCAACTCCAGGTATTATTCGATCAAATTTTATTTTCTTATATATAGTAAATTATTTTATAAAGATATTTTGAAAGAGGAAATTGAGTTCTATTAGAAATCAATTTTTCCGTATAAGCAGATAGATAAGCTTTATGCTGAATAGTTAAAGATCAGTTTGATCAATTTTGATCGAGATCTACTCGCAATGATTGTGTATGCTATGTACCCTGGTATGTATAGGTTTTAAAACGGTGATTTCGGGGACGAAATCTTTATAAGGGAGGGTGAATGTAATAACCCGATATTTTATATATAATTAAATCAGAAATTTTGCATATAATTTTTTTTATTTTAAGGATGAGGATTTGTACAAGATAAAGCTTATGTAATTATGTAATAAATAAAAAAATATTTATTATATGAATGTTTACAAATAATTTTATTTTAATGTTATTGATTATTATAAATTATATTCTTATCATAATTAATTTTATAGCAGAAATGTTTTTATTAATAATTATTTATTTTATTATATGAATTTGTGTGAAAAGATTAATTAAGTTAATTATTTTAACTTAATTAATAATGTTATATATGAAGAATAAATCGAGATATGAAATCCAAAACCCTAATTTTGGATTTTGATCAAGAATGAGAATAATAATATTATATTATTATTTGTCAGTGTTATAATTAGGTATGCTATGTGTGTAAGGTTAATGTGAGGATCAGTTTTGATGGAACAATTTTAATGTTATTGATAAACCCTAGTTTGAAGTCAAATGAGACTTTAAAATCTGTCTAGTAATTATGTTATGTGATTAATGATATTTATTATAATATTATTTTATTTTAGTGCCGTAAATATGTACTGTATATGGGTGGACTGATAATGATTGGTCAATTATGGTATCTTATGACCAAACCCTAGCATTAATTTGTTTAACCTTATTTTTAATTCAATTGGGAATTTAAGACTGTGTAGTAATTGTGTTAGTTGAATTATGTTGTGTATGGCATAATTTAAGGTTAATTAGGAAACCCTAACTATTAATTAAGAAACCCTAATTGCAAATCGAGGACCCTAATTGTATAAATTAGGAATACTAATTAAATACTAAAAATTTAAAACCCTAATTTCCTAATGGTAACCCTAATTGCTAATTGGGTAATCCTAATTGCCAAATTGGAAATATAAATACTATTAAAACTTAACCCTAATTACGGAGAACCCTAATTTTTAAAACCCTAATGTTTTTTTAGAATAAACCCTTATTATTATTTTTCTTCTAAATTATAAACCTTAATTTGCCTATGGTAAACCCTAATCGCTAAATTAGGAAGTGTAATGCTAATTAGTGTCTCTTAAACCTAATTAGTAAAGTGCTAAGTAATTAAAGACCTAAACTAATTTAGTAAACCCTAATTACAATTTTTAGAAACTAAAATTTATTATTTTATACAAACCCTAAACTAGAAATGCTTTAATTTTGTGCTAAACATTAGGGTTAAACCCTAAGGGTTAAACACTAAGGGTCAAACCCTAAGGGTTAGACTAATGACTAAAATGCCATTACTTTCATAGGGCTAACGACAATTTTACCCCTTGTTGCATTATTGTACAAAACTTGTAAATCTAGCTATAATGTGGTTGGTGACCAACCATTGACTTGCCATGTGACTGATATCAGCCAGCAAATCAGCTCTAGATCAGCCATTCATTGCATCTAACTTCAATGAATATATTTAAAGAGAGAGAAAAGTCAATTGCTAGCTCATTTTGTACCAACTCTCAATCTAAACTCTCTCAAGCTCATAGCTACGAACTATATTAGTTTTTCAGTCACAAAATCAGCCCCACGAAATCCACTAACAAATCAGAAGCCAAGAAATCAGATTTGCTTATTTAAAGGTATAAACCCTAGTTGACAAATTCGATCTTGATCCTTTGTTAGATGTTGTATTTTTGTGTTAGAATATGTTGTTTATAGTGTTATTAAGTGATTTGGGTTGATAGATGTTGGATCAATAACATCTATAAGCTCGGATCTAGTGTTTTTGCAAATTTGGAAATTTTATTTTATGAGTCTGACAACTGAATGTCAGACCACTTTGATCTTTGCCTATTATGAATTTTTGTTGTTTGAAGGTTGGTATATGTAGTCTGATATGCGGTCTTTATTATGAAACTTGAAGCAAGGCTGGATGATGTCTAGATGTCATTTTATAAATGGTCAAATCCCGTTGACTGTGCATGATCGGTCAGATTCTGGGTAACCTAGAAATGAGATTTCAGCTTCTGACAAGATCTTTGAAGGCCAATATCTGTTAGGTGATTTATGTTTTTGTGACGCCCCCAAATCCGGGTATCTTCCAACCCGACAGATGGTGCTCCACGATAATATATTTCATACAAACATTCCATTGAAACAACAACAAAATGATTGTAATTACTATCTTTATATTACATTCGTAATAAATCCTTTCCTAGGTTCATAACCGAATACATTCGTTGTTCTTCATAAGTATATTACATATAATACACTAGTCTATTACTGGACGGTTAATTGTCCATCTTAGCCTTGCCTTTATCTCTCTTCGAACTCTCTGTTCATTCAGCTTTAGCTGCAAACATATGGTTCAAGCAGGAATGAGCATAACTAGCTTCAAGTCTTAAATACGCAATTATATGAATATCACATCAACAATTACATGCTTTATCTCCATATCTGAACAATTATTTAGGAAGCATTATGAAATACTTGACTAATACTTCTCATACAACAATTCCTGACTATATATAATAGTTTAGGAATGATGAACCGGTCAATAGACCCTGAACATACTCTTCTTGTTTCCATACTTGAAAAGGACATCCGACACTAAGGCCATCCATCCGTCTTTACTTACGAGCACTTCTAGGTGATCAGCCTATTGTACTCTATATTGATCAACACTCTTACGTTAAATGTATTTACGTTTAACATTTGGCAACCTCGCGTGCCCATCGAATAATCGATGAAAATACTTTTGTTTGTACATAGACAAACTTACCTTTTCATCCGTACCAAATACTTGGCATTGGATAGCGTTAACAGTTCTATATCAACAAACTTGTAAACAAATCAATCAACTTTCCAATACTTGTCTAGCCAGAATAAAACAGCCATCAACTCTTTCCTTTTTACCATTCATGCATTGTATAACATGCATCACGTAACAAACTTGGCTAACACGAAGGTCAGATAAGAGTTAAGAAAGACTTGCCTTCAAGCGTCTTCAATATACAATTCAACTATTCTCAGTCTTTATAGGATCTACATGATACATTCACATAGCACACTGTAATTAGTTATCACATAAACTAACTTTACGGTTCTAACCAACTTCTTTCTCTTCTGTGTCTTATTTGAATTAACTTCGTTATTAAAGTCGATTCAACTCTTTATACTTCGTTACGTTTCATTAACGTTCTTACATCCTTAACCGACATTCGATCATAAATGGTTACTTACCAACGTTGAATGTCATTCACGGTTCACTCATTACATCTTTGTGTTCTTCGTTTAATTACTATTAAACTTTACTAGATCTTCTTACATTAACACCTTACAAGTGAGTTAAGGTAAGTCTTATAATGTACATTAAGTACCTTCAATATCTTACATTAAGTCTTCATTCAAAATGGAACAAAAACTAACTTGGTCAACCTTTTTTCATCGACTTGCAACAAGTGCTTGGGCCGACATCCTATGCATTCTAGTGGCTGCCATGCCACACTCTCAGAGAAATTTGCGGGACTCGTGACAAGCATGAGTCCATGATAAACTCTCATGTCTTGCCATGAGTCTCCGTGCCTTTTATTTTCTCCGCCATAATGGCGGCTGCATGGCGGATGAGAGATAACATGTGGTTTGGCGTCATGGTGCCAAACTCATGCACTGATTGGCCAAAACAGTTTGGTTTCTTAACGAAACTCCCGGCTTCCAACTTTGTTCGTTTTACATCCGAATTGACCCATTCGAATTCCTACAAGTCAGGAATACATCCTTTACGTGTTCATATAAGAATTTCATATTTCCGAATTCGTTAACTCGGAATTCACCTTTAAGTTCATTTTTAAGCGTTCGTTTAACGTTTTTCGTCCTTTCAATACTCGTTTTCTTCGTTATAAGTCGAAATACGACGATTCTTTCGCCAACGACTCTTAATTACCTTATCTCACGTGTTGACATTGGAAACCAACGTTTTCAAGTCACACGACAACTTTTGACCTTTAATCCGGACTTTATACGTTTTCGACGTTTAACGTCTATTTCCGTATAATTCGCTATAACTTCTTTACTCGTGTCCTCTAAGCCAAATCACATGGAATACTCCATGGACTTCATATCTACATCCTAACCAATCAAGATGCACATACCTTAGCTATAACGGTTTCCAAAACGTCCAATTATAACTAAGTTAACGTTTAAGACTTTCTATGGTTTTAACTCACATAACCACTTACGATTTCTTATTTGGTCATGACTTATAGAGATTACCCCACCCATTTATGATTCTCCATGATAAAAGAAAACCAAAAGAGATGGAATTAGAATTGAAGAGTATTACCTTAAGAACTCTTAGTGTTCTTGTTGAACCTCTAATGAAAAAGCTTCAAGGTAGAAGAATAGTTTAAGTCTAGCTCTCTTTCTCTCTCAAATATGTTGGACAAGCTTTATAAAACAACAAAAAGCCAACCTAAGACTTGTATATATAGAAAACCAAATGAGGGGCAAAATAGTCCAATTTTCCACCTCCTTACATATTTACCACTTTGTCACCAAGTTAAGTACTTGGTGACCAAGTGTTAATCTTGCCTTGAACACCAAGTAGCTGGCCCACCTTGCCCATGGGTCATCCCCTGGGTTTCCCCATGGGTTTTACCCATCCCACGACCCGCCGGTTCGACCCACGGTTTAATTCTTTGGATTGGGCTTGACTTTAATAAACATTGGGCTTTAACCAATCTAAAATAGGGCCTTGACTTGGGCTTGTATACTTAATTCATTGGGCTTGTTATTAATCCAAGTCCAATTGGATTGGATAAAATCCTTAACTCATACTCTAATAATACGACTCGTAGTCTACGCGTATTACTCACGTATTCTCTTTGTATAATACTCATATAATAATCGTATTATACGTTGTACTATTCTTCATACCATACTCGTATACATACTAGTATAATACTCATATTTCATACGTATAACAATCGAAACAACTATACACATTACATTTCCCTTTCGGAAACCTCTTTCACAAACCCTTAGGTTTTAAGTCCACAGGCGAAAACTTCGTTTGCCATAACAGAAATATTATTGGATATCCCATAATATCGTCATATTCTAACATTACGCGTTTCTCAGAATTTCAAACCCTAGCTTCGAACGACATCGGATGAATAATGTTTTTACGCAAATATTCTCAGAAAACCTTCGTTTTCATCTTGATAATTCACAACAATTAATTCTAGCACAAGGCCAGAATACTAACCACATCTACACATTCTAGGTCATAGAACGACCTTCGAACATTTTACTCACATAATAACTCAATTAAATTCATTTAATCCACATAATCAAATAAAAATTTAATTCATTGAAAATTCGAAATTCTCGGGCGTTACATTCTTCCCTCCTTATAAGGATTCTGTCCTCAGAATCTCGTTATTCTTACATAAAAAAATGAGGAAGCTTTTCCTTCATTTTACTTTCGAGCTCCCACGTTGCTTCTTCAGCATCGTGGTTACTCCAAATTACCTTTACTGAAGGTATTACTTTATTTCTCAAGACTTGTTCTTTCCTATCAATAATCTGAATCAGAATTTCTTCATACGTTAAGTCTTTCTCTACTTGAATATATTCATATTCTATTACGTGTTTGTTGTCCAGTTTATAAGGACGCAACACATACAAGTGAAACACATTGTGTATTCTTTCTATTTCTGGAGGTAAGACTACTTCATAAGTTACCTCTCCTATCCTTCTTAAGATCTCAAAAGGTCCTACAAACCTTGGACTTAACTTCCCTTTCTTCCCAAAAAGTATCTTCCCTTTCCAAGGCGATACTTTTAGAAAGACATAAGACCCTACTTCAAACTCCCTCTTTTCTCGGTGAGGATCTGCATACTTTCGTTTTCTATCTTGAGCCGCTACTAATCGAGCTCTTATTAGCTTCACCATATCTGCCGTTTGTTGTACCATTTCAGGTCCCAACATTCGACGTTCACCTACTTCATCCCAACAGAGCGGTGTTCTGCACTTCCTTCCATACAACGCTTCGTAAGGCGGCATGCCTATACTAGCGTGAAAACTATTGTTGTAAGCGAATTCTACCAAAGGTAGATGTTCGTCCCAACTCCCCTTAAAATCTATAACGCAAGATCTTAACATATCTTCTAGCGTTTGAATTGTCCGTTCTCTTTGTCCATCCGTCTGTGGATGATACGCCGTACTCAATCTCAACTGCGTTCCCATTTGCTCTTGCAAACTCCTCCAAAAGTTCGACGTGAATCGTGGATCACGATCGAACACAATCGAAACAGGTACTCCATGTCTAGAAATGATTTCCTTGACATAAAGCTTAGCTAACTGCTCTAGGTTATACCTAACTCCTATTGGTAGAAAATGAGCCGATTTAGTTAACCGATCCACTATTACCCAAATAGCATCGTATCCTTTTCTTGTCGTTGGAAGTCCCACCACAAAGTCCATGGTGATATGCTCCCATTTCCACTCTGGAATCTCCAGTGGTTGTATCAATCCACTCAGTCTTTGGTGTTCAGCCTTAACTTTCTGACAAGTTAAGCACTTACTAACATATTCTACAACCTCCCTCTTCATGTTCGGCCACCAAAAGTTCTGACGAAGGTCTTGATACATCTTAGTACTACCGGGATGTATCGAGTATCTCGAACTATGGGCCTCACACATAATCTCTTCTTTCAACTCGGAATTATTTGGAACCCAAATTCTTCCTTCAAAACGAAGTAAACCTTCTTTATCAAGGTTATACTTAGTCTTCACATCATCCTTCATTATCTTCTTCATCTGCTCGCATTCCTTAGTACTTAATTGTACTTCCTTAACCTGTTCCACTATCATTGGTCGAGTTTCTATTGCAAATAACATCTCCCCCGTTTCACTTGGTAACTTAACTTCTAATTCCATCCTCGTCATCTCTGTTATTAACTCGTTCTGAGTCGTTAACATTGACAGTTTCTCTCTACCCTTCCGACTCAACGCGTCAGCTACTACATTTGCCTTCCCTGGATGATATAAGATATCACAGTCATAATCTTTTATTAATTCTAACCACCTTCTCTGCCTCATATTCAACTCCTTTTGTGTAAAGATATATTTCAGACTTTTATGGTCTGTGTATATCTCACACTTCTCCCCGTATAAATAATGTCTCCATATTTTTAAAGCAAACACTACAGCTGCCAATTCTAGTTCATGAGTAGGATAAACCTTCTCATAATCCTTTAAGTGATGTGACGCATACGTAATGACCTTGCCATGCTGCATAAGCACGCAACCTAGTCCTCTATGCGAAGCATCGCTATAAACTACAAAATTTCCCGTATTATCTGGTAAAGATAATACAGGTGCCTCACTCAACCTCCTTTTTAGTTCTTGAAAACTACGCTCACACTTTTCTGTCTACTCGTACTTCACCGACTTCCTCGTCAGATTTGTCAGAGGAGTAGTTAATTTAGAAAAGTATTGAATGAACCTTCTATAGTATCCTGCTAACCCCAGAAAACTCCTAACCTCAGTTGGCATTTTCGGTTGCTCCCACTCATTCACTGCTTCCACCTCGCTGGATCTACGGATATGCCATCTTTGTCTATAACATGTCCTAGAAACTGCACTCTTTCGAGCCAAAATTCACACTTTGTGAATTTCGCATATAACTTCTCCCTTCGTAGTGTTTCCAACACTATTCTTAGATGTTCAACATGATCTTCTGGCGTCTTAGAATAGACTAGAATATCATCAATGAACACTACGACGAACTTGTCCAAATACTGTTTGAACACTTTGTTCATCATATCCATGAATGCGGCTGGGGCATTCGTCAACCCAAACGACATAACCAAAAACTGGTAATGCCCATAACGAGTTCTGAACGCCGTCTTAGGTATATCTTCCTTCCTCACTTTCAGTTGATGATATCCCGTGCGCAAATCTATCTTAGAAAAATACTTTGCCCCTTTCAACTGATCAAATAGATCGTCGATCCTAGGCAACAGGTATTTTTTGTTAATCGTTAACTTGTTCAACTCTCGATAGTCAATACAAAGTCGTAACGATCAGTCCTTCTTCTTTACAAACAACACCGGTGCTCCCCATGGAGACACACTTGGTTGAATGTACTTTCTATCTAATAGTTCCCGTGAATGAACCATTAATTTTGAATAAAGATTAAATTTTTTCGAAATATATTTTTGAATATTATGGTGTGGATTTGATATAATGTTATAGTTGTGGGTAATATTTACAAATTTGCAAAAAATCATGATAAGTTGTTATATAATATTATTGATTGGTGGGGAATATTCGTTTTTACGGGGAATATTAAATGTAGCACAATCATTGGTGGACCCCCCCAGCGGAATTATTGTCGGATTGAAAGCGACAAAAATACTTTATGAAAATAACGGCGGAAGTTTTCTGATTATTTGTTGAACTACGGTAGTAAAAAATATCGATGTCTGGCGTGGTAGTTGCGTAGTAGCACGGTATTGATTATTGATGATTATTGATGTGAGAAGTCACTCGGTTATACTCAATTATTTCTCTGATAATTCTTTGCATCATATCTCTCGTATTATTGATTCGATTATTATTGTCGTAGTATCATCTGCATAATATGTTATTTTATTAAATCAATAATTGAGGCGACAAAGTTATTCATATTATTAAATTGCAATATTTACAATGTACAGAAGTTACATCGAGGAGAGGTTTGGTCACACCTAATTGCGGCATGATAGGGAGAAATCCTTATTGGAAAGCCCCCTCTTTCAGGAGCGACTGGTTGATAAATATTGTGAGTTATAATATTAATGATGAATGTTATTAAAATTGAAGTTGTGTTAGGAGTTGAATTTGGAGGCTTGGACGTGATATTTGAGTCGGAGCGATGAAATTAGTAAAAATAGTCTATAAACACAAAATTTTTCGGAATTCACTATTTATTTGGTGAAAAAAAGTCAGCAGTTGACTTTTTTTTGGGAAAAATCAAACTTTGAAATTTCAAAATTTATATTTTTGATAAAAATGGTTTCATTGTGTTGGAATTATTTGTGTTAGTGAAAATCGACAATTATTTCGATAATAATTGATGTGCGGAGGTTATATTGACCCGATCGGGTATTTGCTTAGGATAAATGAGCAATTGATTGCTATTATTTCACATGATTATAACTATTTGTTCACATGTGTATACTATTGTTTCACATTCTTGTTACTATTAGGGGAGTTGGTGCAAGATTGATAATACTTGCATGACTAAGTTAAAAATGGAGGTATAGATGGAGTCTTATCTTTGTAATTCGTATTTTCACATATCTAGAACTATTGATTCACATAATTTACTATTGAATCACATTATTTACTAATAGGGGAGGTGGTGCAAGTTTGATAATACTTCCATGACTAAATTAAAAAAAAAAGGAAAAGTTGGAGGTATTGTCTTTGTAATTTTTGAGCCCCAAAAGCGTGCGATTATCGAAACTATATTTTTCTATAAATAGAAGCTCATTCTTCCTTCATTTCTCACCAATTCACAAAAGCTTTAGGCGATTATTATAGAGAGAAATTATAGAAAGAAGAAGAAATGCTACTACCTCCTTTATTCGGTATCGATTTTTTTCTAAGGTAGGGAGTATTATTTCTTTCTTATCCATGAAGAGAACTTACATTATTCCATTCTTTATTATTACATTGGAATAACTTTTGTATCTGTGAGCTACCTATACTTGGTGAAATTCTTACATTGTTCCATTCTTTATCATTACATTTGGAACATCACATGCATGCGTTTCATGGGACTGGTTAAAATCTTTATTATTACATTGGAATATATCACATGCATGCGTTTTCTGCGGACTGATAAAATCTTTATTATTACATTGGAATATCACATGCATGCGTTTCTGTGGGACTGATTTCGTCTTTATTATTACATTGGAATATCACATGCATGCGTTTTTCTGTGGGACTGATTAAAATCTTTATTATTTTGTTGGAATATCACATGCATGCGTTTCTGTGGGACTGATTGATTAGATTATTTATTATTACATTGGAATAACTTTTGTCATGCGATGATCTATCGCATACTGGTGATTTCTTTTGTTATTCCATTCCTTATTATACTCGGTTGGTTAAAGTTTTGACTTCTATACTCCATGAAATTAGTGGAATATCCTTGATATTTGCGCTTCATCGATATCTTTTCATGGAAATATTCTTACGAGCATTCTTGAATTTTACTACTCAAAGTAGTATCATGTTGACAATTTGGGCGTTATTAGTTCTGGATAAATTAATTCTTGAACTTGTTTTATTGAATTCTTATATCATTGTCATCATCCTCATGTTTATATTTTGTTTGAAAGTCATATGTGGCCTATAGTGCATAGATGGACTTGGTATGATTATGACGAGGATTATTGATTGTAATCATGGTAGTAATGTTACAAATGATGTGGAAAAAAGTCCTCATTGGCGTAGTGCATTGATGGGCCGAGTTGTTGGCATGATCATGACCATTATTGAATACACAAATATTCTTGGGCGTAGTGCATGGATAATTGTGGTCGTGATATAAAGAATATCCTTGGTAGTAGTGCGAGGGGTGATTCGATGATGTGGATTATTTATTAAAATTTGAGTCGGTGATAAAAGTGATGAAAAACCTTTTAAATCATAAAAGATAGTAGATTTTATTCTCTACTTGACTCTTTTAATGGATTGCTTGTTCATTGCAGATTAAACTTGATGGTTGTTATATTGTATCGGTTTAACCTTTGTTGAAGGCTAACGATAATATATTACGCATTATCTTAGTCATAATATTTCCTCTTGGGCTAGTTGAGCTCACCCTTTTACTTTTATTGTTCTCTTGAGGAAATGAGAGCGTAGCGAGGGACTAGTCGGGGAGCGGGTGGCGGACGGATGATAGCATTAGTAGTCCTCACTATTCGGTGAAATAGTGGAAAATAAATGTAATAATATTGAATTTGAGTTTGTATATTGTCAAGCGACAATATTTGTATTAAAACTCACGACTTATGTTTTTTGTCGTACTTTACACGACGGTTGTATAATTAAGTTGTATTTGTATTACATACCATGTATTTGTGACTCGAGAATAGGTGATGTATACCTATTTTTGGGGCGTCGTCTGATTGGTATCAAAGCTTAGGGATATGATCCTGGCTAAGATGTGAGACTAGAACTAGGAGGGAGGCGGCGGGGAATTCCTTCGCTAGTATGACCTACCTAAGTTTATTTGGTATTTAATTGGTTGGTTAGAGTATATGGATAATATGTTGCATGTCAATTAACCCTTGTTTTGTGGCGGTATTTGAAAATGGCATCAAGAATATTGAGAATATCAATGGAGCACGAGAGCAGTTGAGTCTCCACGGATCAATAATCGAGAATAATGTGCATCGAGGAAGGCGACAATCCTCATGCAAACAACAACAACGACCAAATGATGAGCGATGGAATGTTAGGAGGCTTTATGCGATTCATGCGACATCGGTGAGAAAGCGGCTCTGTCCAAAATGTAGGTGGAAACACTTGGAAACTCTCGGACGATCACCGCTAAGCAGTTCGAGGTTGGACCACCAGGAGTTTATTGGAGAGCAAAACCACTTAAAAGGTGAAGCGTGGATAAAGCGAGATCACCAAGATATTTGATGTCTTGGGATGCTCAGAGCAAAAGGTTCCGCCGCCCTTCGTATGTTGCGTGAAGAAGCGATTCTTGGTGGGAATCGTAAAAGCGTACCTGACTGGCCTTTTCAAGATGTCTTGGGAGAAGTTCGAGAGCTATTCAACGACAAGTACTTTCCGAAAGTATTCGTCACATGAAAGAGGTGGAGTTTATCAAGTTGGAACAAAACAATATGGCCAAGTGTCATGATCTGAGGCTAAATTTGCGGAGTTATCGGTTTGCATCCCATTTGGTCGATAATGAGGAGGCGAATGGCACGAATGTTTTAAGAGGTTTGAAAGCAGGAATCGTCGATATCTTATTTCTCATAAAGCGTGTTTGTATTCGGATGTTGTAAATAGGGCTCGATTATTGGAGCGCGATAGCGAGTCATATGCAACGAAAGAAAGCGGTGAATGAATGAAAATACCGGTGGTATCGATCATGAAGCGGTGACAACAAGCGTGGAGGAATCAACATGCGAAATGGTAACCACTTGATGGTGGTAATCATAGCAAGACAATAAAATGGACATTTCAAGAAAAGGAGATTCAACAATGATGGAAAAGGCGTCGGCTGACTGACACCGTTGTTAAGGAAGGAAGCGACCACTATATCATATGCTTCAAATGCGGAGGGAGGACACATCGGTCAAGCTGCGCGATGCCAGTCAAAGCGTGTTATAATTGTGGAAGAGAAGGTCACTTAGCTCGATTTTGTCGTTCACAGAGAAGACAAGTTCGACTAGGATGGAGCACCAAAGGCCGTCCCGAGAAAAGTCAAAGCCGGTAGTCTGAGGAGGCGTTTGTTGTGACCTCCCGAGAAAGCAAGGAACGACGAGGTTATCACGGGTAAGCTTATCATAAACTCTAGTGAAGTCTATACCTTATTTGATCTGGGGTTCTACCCATTCTTTTATTTCTCTACTTGCGCTCAAGCGTTTAAATTTGACTCGGAGAAATTAGACTTTGACTTATCTGTTGAAACTCCATTAGGAGAAACCTTCATTACATCCCTTTGTTTATAAGTCTTGTTTGATTCAAATCGGTAACACGTTACGTTACTGTCGATCTTATCTCCTTAAAAATACTTGCATTTGGCGTGATTCTAGGGATTGATTGGTTAACTACTCTCATCATGCTAAAATTGATTGTTTTTTCGTAAGGTTGTTAGCTTTCATATTCCTAATAAACCTATTATGCGAATTCAAGCGACAAACCATTAAAATCAATCACGGTCATCTCAAGAGCCATAAAGCTATTCGTTTATTGAAAAGCGGATGTCAAGCTTTCTTAGCTCATATCGCAGATTTAAACAAAAATAAATCAGATTTGAAGGATATTTCTATTGTTAATAAATTTCTGGCGTATTCACTGAAGAACTTCTGGCCTACCCCAGGCGTGAAGTTGAATTTTGTATCGACCTTGAACGGTACAAAACCCATTTTCAAAAGCCCATGTCGAATGGCTCTATTGAACTTGAGGAGTTAAAGACCCAATTGCGAGGAATTGTTAGACATTGGTTTCATTCGTCAAAGTCGTCTCCTTGGGGTGCTCACATTACTATTCGTGAAGAAGAAAGATGGGAGTATCGACTTTGTATTGATTATCGGGAGTTGAATCATGTCACCATCAAAAATAGGTACCCATTACCCGCGTATTGATGACTGTTTGATCGATTTACAAAGAGCACTGATTTTTTTCAAAGATCGATCTTAGATTACGGATATCATCAATTGAAGGTTAAAAGCGAGGATATTCAAAGGCGCCTTGAGAACTTCGATGCGGGCATTATGAATTCTTAGTCATGTCTTTTGGATTGACTAATGCTCTCTCTTTGCCTTCATGGATATGATGAGCCAAGTATTGAGGAATATTTGGATCATTTTGTGGTCGTCTTTATTGATGACATCCTCATATATTCAAAAAAGCGTGAAGATCATGAAAGCAACACTTGAGGTGATACTCCAAAAAAAGCCGTGAAAACAAGCTATATGCCAAGTTGAAGAAATCGAGTTACGGCTTGAGGAAGTTGCATTCCTTGGGCGCGTGATATCAAGTCATGGAATATCATTGACCAATTGCAAAGATTGAAGCTATTCAAATTTGGGAAGCAACCTAAATCGATGGCCAAAAATCGTAGCTTTCTCGGATTATTTGGTTATTATCGGAGATTCGTGGAAGGATTTTCTCGAATCATTTACTCCATTAACTTCGGTGACTCGAAAAAGATACAAAGTTCGGTTGGAGTGAGGAATGTGAGAAGAGTTTTCAAGAACTTCGAGAGGAGACTCATTTTATTTTGTTACGACAATACCATCGGCTCGGAGGATTTGTCATCTCTGGTGATGCTTGGGGCAAGGGTTAGGATGTGTTCTCATGCAACATGGGAAAGTCATAGCCTATGCCTCACGACAACTCAAAGAATATGAGAGGAATTATCCTACTCATGATCTAGAGTTGGCAGCTGTCGTTTTTGCGCTTAAGATTTGGAGGCATTACTTGTATGGGAGAAGGTGGAGATCTACACGGATCATAAAAAGCCTCAAATATTTCTTCACCCAAAGGAACTCGACATGCGACAACGGCGTTGGCTTGAACTATTGAAAGATTATGATCATACCATCAATACCATCTGGAAAAGCGAGCGTGGTGGTGGCGCGTTGAGTAGAAGATCATATGCGAATGCGAGTGCAATATTGTCGCGCAAATGAGCCCATTTTGTATGACTTGCAAAGGATGGAGTTAGAGATAAAGACTCGGGGACCCACATGATGATGGCAAACATCTGAGTAGAACCAGGCTTTAATCGATAAAGTTAAAAGTTGCTCAAGCTACGGACACGGAGCTAATGTATGAAGAAGAAAGTGCAAGAAGGTCTTATCTAGGAAGCAAGAATCGATGAAGAAGGAATACTTGAGTCGACTCCGGACTTTGTGTTCTAACGACCACGATTTAAAGTATAAAATCATGATGGGGCGCACTGACACAGTTTGCAATCCATCACAGGAGTACCAAAATGTATCGTGATCTTGACATACATTTTGGTGGAAGCAATATGAGAGAGAGATAGCGAGTTTATCTCGAGGTGTTTAACTTGTCAGCGAGTCAAAGGTAGAGCATCAAGTACCAAAAGGTCCATTGCAACCACTTGAAATTCTAGAATGGAAGTGGGAACACATTACTATGGATTTTCGATTCTTTGGTCTTCCCAAGGTTTCTCAAGGCGTAGATGCGATTTGGGTCATTGTTGATAGATTGACCAAGTCTGCTCATTTCCTACCTATCGAGAAACTTATACACTTGAGCGTCTTGCTCGTATGTACATAAATGAAGATTGTAAGAGGCTGCATGGTATGCCGGTATCCATAGTTTACGATCGAGACCCAAGATTCACTTCAAGATTTTGGGTTAGTTTGCAAAAAGCTATATGGAGCGCGGATTTCTGATTTAGCTCGGCATATCATCCTCGAGACGGACGAGGCGTCGGAGAGGACCATTCAAACTCTTGAAGATCTATTAAGACTCTGTGTCCTTGACTTGAGGAAGTTGGGATAAGTTCCTACCATTGGTGGAGTTTTTCCTCTGACAGCAGTTATCAAGCAAGTATTGGCATGGCTCCATTTGAGGCGTTGTATGGAAGAAAGTGTCGTTCTCGGTATCTTTGGGATGAGGTGGGTGAAAGCAAGCGTTGTTGGGATAGGAGTTGGTGCGTATGACTACGGAAAAGATTCAAAGCGATCAAATAGCGTATAAAAACCTCACAAGATCGACAAACAAAAGAGTTATCTTGATCTTCATCGAAAGGGCGTAGAATTCGATATTGGAGATCATGTGTTATTACGTGTTGCTCCATGGAAAGGAGTTCTGAGATTTGGAAAGAGAGAAAGCTCGACCCTCGATTCATTGGCCCATTTTAATCCTCGATCGAGTAGTAGGCGTGGCGTATAGACTCGCTTTTCTGCTGTATGTATGTCTCGTGTTCATAACATTTTTCACATATCTATATTTACGTAAATATGTGAAAGACCGAACCACATTATTGAATTAGAACGAGACGAGATAGAGGAAGATTTAGCGTATGAAGAGTTACTGTTAAAATCTTGGATAAAAAGGATCATATTCTACGCTCGAGGTTATACCTCAAGTCAAAGTTTTGTGGAGAAACCACGATGTGGAAGAAATGACACAGGAGTTAGAATGCGAGATGAAATCAAGATATCCTTACCTCTTTGACATACAGAGTGCGCACCCTAATTTGAGAGGATGAAATTTCATAAGAAGGGAGGTTGTAAGACCCTGACTTTTTGAATAAAGATTAAATTTTCTCGAAATATATTTTTGAATATTATGGTGTGGATTTGATATAATGTTATAGTTGTGGGTAATATTTACAAATTTTGCAAAATCATGAAGTTGTTATATAATATTCGATTGGTGGGGAATATTCGTTTTAACGAGGGAATATTAAATACAATGGCAGCAATCATTGGTGGACCCCCAGCGGAATTATTGTCGGATTGAAAGCGACAAAAATACTTTATGAAAATAACGGTGGAAGTTTTACAGATTAGCTGTTGAACTACCGGTAGTAAAAATGCGATGATGTCTGGCGTGGTTGCATAGTAGCACGGTATTGATTATTGATCTTACGTGAGAAGTCACTCGGTTATACTCAATTATTGCTACTGATAATTCTTTGCATCATATCTCTCTATTATTGATTGATTCGATTATTGTCGTAGTATCATCTGCATAATATGTTATTTTATTAAATCAATAATTGAGGCGACAAAGTTATTCATATTATTAAATTGCAATATTTACAATGTCTAGAAGTTACATCGAGGAGAGGTTTGGTCACTAATTGCGCGCATGATAGGGAGAAATCCTTATTGGAAAGCCCCCTCTTTCACAGGAGCGATTTTGGTTGATAAATATTGTGAGTTATAATATTAATGATGAATGTTATTAAAATTGAAGTTGTGTTAGGAGTTGAATTTGGAGGCAGCGGACGTGATATTTGAGTCGAGCGATGAAATTAGTAAAAATAGTCTATAAACACAAAATTTTTAGAATTCACTATTTGGTGAAAAAAAGTCGGCAGTTGACTTTTTTGGGAAAAATCAAACTTTGAAATTTCAAAATTTATATTTTTGATAAAAATGGTTTCATTGTGTTGGAATTATTTGTGTTAGTGAAAATCGACAATTATTTCGATAATAATTGATGTATGCGGAGGTTATATTGACCCGATCGGGTATTTAGCAGGATAAATGAGCAATTGATTGCTATTATTTCACATGATTATAACTATTTGTTCACATGTGTATACTATTGTTTCACATTCTTGTTACTATTAGGGGAGTTGGTGCAAGATTGATAATACTTGCATGACTAAGTTAAAAATGGAGGTATAGATGGAAGTCTTATCTTTGTAATTCGTATTTTCACATATACAGAACTATTGATTCACATAATTTACTATTGAATCACATTATTTACTATTAGGGGAGGTGGTGCAAGTTTGATAATACTTCCATGACTAAATTAAAAATAAAGGAAAAGTTGGAGGTATTGTCTTTGTAAATTTTTGAGCCCCAAGCGTGCGATTATCGAAACTATATTTTTCTATAAATAGAAGCTCATTCTTCCTTCATTTCTCACCAATTCACAAAAGCTTTAGGCGATTATTATAGAGAGAAATTATAGAAAGAAGAAGAGAAGTCTGCTACCTCTTTATTCGGTATCCGAGTTTTTCTAAGGTAGGGAGTATTATTTCTTTCTTATCCATGAAGAGAACTTACATTATTCCATTCTTTATTATTACATTGGAATAACTTTTGTATCTGTGAGCTACCTATACTTGGTGAAATTCTTACATTGTTCCATTCTTTATCATTACATTTGGAACATCACATGCATGCGTTTTCTGGGACACAATTAAAATCTTTATTATTACATTGGAATATCACATGCATGCATTCATGGGACTGATTAAAATCTTTTTTATTACTTTGGGATATCACATGATACATGCGTTTCTTGGACTGATTAAATCTTTATTATTACATTGGAATATCACATGCATGCGTTTTCTGTGGGACTGATTAAATCTTTATTATTACATTGGAATATATCACGTGGGACTGGATTTAGTCTTTATGCGTTTGGAATATGGGACTGATTCCGTCTTTATTATTTTGTTGGAATATCACATGCATGCGTTTCTGTGGGACTGATTCCGATTATTTATTATTACATTGGAATAACTTTTTTGTGCGATCTATCGCATGCTGGTGATTTCTTTTGTTATTCCATTCCTTATTATACTCGGTTGGTTAAAGTTTTGACTTCTATACTCCATGAAATTAGTGGAATATCCTTGATATTTGCGCTTCATCGATATCTTTTCATGGAAATATTCTTACGAGCATTCTTGAATTTTACTCTACAAAGTAGTATCATGTTGACAATTTGGGCGTTATTAGTTCTGGATAAATTAATTCTTGAACTTGTTTTATTGAATTCTTATATCATTGTCATCATCCTCATGTTTATATTTTGTTGAAAGTCATACATGGCCTATAGTGCATAGATGGACTTGGTATGATTATGACCGAGGGATTATTCGATTGTAATCATGGTAGTAATGTTACAAATGATGTGGAAAAAGTCCTCATTGGCCGTAGTGCATTGATGGGCGAGTTGTTGGCATGATCATGACCATTATTGAATACACAAATATTCTTGGGCGTAGTGCATGGATAATTGTGGTCGTGATACTAAAGAATATCCTTGGTAGTAGTAGTGCGGGGTGATTCGATGATGTGGATTATTTATTAAAATTTGAGTCGGTGATAAAAGTGATGAAAAACCTTTTAAATCATAAAAGATAGTAGATTTTATTCTCTACTTGACTCTTTTAATGGATTGCTTGTTCATTGTGATTAAACTTGATGGTTGTTATATTGTATCGGTTTAACAACTTTGTTGAAGGCTAACGATAATATATTACGCATTATCTTAGTCATAATATTTCCCTCTTGGGCTAGTTGAGCTCACCCTTTTACTTTTATTGTTCTCTTGAGGAAATGAGAGCGTAGAGGGACTAGTCGGGGAGCGGGGTGGCGGACGGATGATAGCATTAGTAGTCCTCACTATTCGGTGAAATAGTGGAAAATAAATGTAATAATATTGAATTTGAGTTTGTATATTATCAGGCGACAATATTTGTATTAAAACTCACGACTTATGTTTTTGTCGTACTTTTACGACGGTTGTATAATTAAGTTGTATTTGTATTACATACCATGTATTTGTGACTCGAGAATAGGTGATGTATACCTATTTTGCCTCCATTGGGTCCGTTGTTCCCTTAAAATCGGGTGGACCTACACTTTTAAATTCCTTAAAGGTAGTCGTTATGGCTCTCCTAAGTCCTGTGGGTGCTCTACCCCCAGCTTGGTTAAATGCAGCCGTTAATAAATTAACGAACTCTTGTATTGGGTTATTAGGACCCCCCTCGTTCTCATTATGCGATTTACGCTTCTTGGTTACGTTGTCTTCTTCTTGGCGGCATTTACGATTAAATAAATAAATTTCGTTATTACTTATTTACTTACTTGCGCCCGTTATTAGTCGTCAAACAATTGGACAATAACTTTCTTTTACCTAACAAAGCAAATTAAAAATAAAACTTCCTTATATTAAAATGCTTCTTTATAGTTCAAAACACAAGTTGCTTTCCATGCCCAAAAGCTATTACATATTTATCCCATGATTGACTTCTACAAAATTGGGATTTATAAAAAGACTACCCTTTAATTATCTGAAAAGAGGTTTACATCACTACACAAAAGTATTCACCATACTACTCCTAATCTTGTCTGCCTGACATTCTCATGCTTACGATTCGCTAGAATCGAAACACAATATCTCGACTTATTATATGTCGAGTCTGTCCCGACTTCGATAGAATAACAATGGTATCTTAAGCTTGAAATCCTCGTCTTGCGCTTGTCATTTATATATGACATTATGCTATCTTACAGTCTTTTCAACCCGGTTTCTTGCGAGTTCTATGACTTCATTCTTATAGTCCTGGACCTTGTCGGTCATGAGCACTTTCTCATCGTGTTTCATCTCATAATCGACTCTGCGGACTCTTTCGCCCGTAGAGATCAGCGATCTCTTCCTTACTAGTATTGCACCATATTTGTAGTTATACGAATCTTGAGAGGTACATAGTTCAGGTGTTTAGGGCGGACATTGATAAGTGGATTTTTATATCGCTATTCATTTCAAGTTTAAATTTAGTTATCTTACGTATTTTGTGTTCGTTTTACTTGTTTCATGTTATTTTATGTGTAGGGTGGTCATGGATGCAATTGGTGAGGATAGGCGGTCTTTTTGGAGCAAAAGTGGAAAAAAGTGGAAGTAAGAAAATCTTGAAGTCGATGTTAGCTTTGGCAAGGGGTTGGCTTTTATGCTTGTACCCACGTAGAAATGAAGTCCCATTCTGACTATCTTGTTTGGTTTGAACATTAGAGCTCGGTTTGTGGGATTGGGATGATGCGTTTGGACTCTAATAAAAGAAGAATTCGGCGGAGAGAGAGGAGAGCTTGATATTACATAGAAAAACAACAATCTTCTGACACAAGAAGAAGAATTCAGAAGCGATTTCAAGGATTGAAGAGCGAACGTTGGAGGAGTAATTTTCAGAGATTATCATGATGGTTGCGAATCAAGTCTACGTGAAGGGGTTTTCTTTATTCTTCTTCTATTTAGTCTTATTTGTAATTGGGATGATGTTTTCAACAAAGAATTCAATTTTTAATTCATTCGTTATGAACTAATTTACTTATTAGACTTGTGATGGATCTTTGGGCGAAACGATGATTCTATAACTTTGATTTCCAATTGATAAGATATTTTCGGTTTATCTATGTTAATTTGGCGTGAATTTATGAATTGCCTAATCAGCGAGTTCTTTGTGGATTTGAAAGGAATCGAGAGAGGAGATTGAATCTAGACCTAGTTAATATAGCATGTGTCATGAATTTTGTCGATAGTGATTTGTGATTATTGTTAAAGTAGAGATCGCTTGACATCACATGTAATCGTATAGAGAAGCTTAAACGTAAACCTTCTTTGATTGCGGTTCATATAGAGATATAGTGAGTTGGTTAATTTAGGTGTTTAGCATTTCTATCTTAATTGTGGATTGATGTTAATATGGTATTAGTGCATCGAGAGGTGGCTCTTACTACGTTCGTGTTCTTGATTAATAAATTGGAATATTGAATTGAGTTGGAATAAAGGTTGGAAAATCGGAGGAAGCTCGGGGTGAAATCATAAGTCTAATTCTCCATTAATTGTTTGAAATTAGGATTTTCGTTATTGGTGGTATTGTTTTGTGATAGTTTATTTCTTTATTAATTTAGTTTTTTTTTATATATAATTTAAAACCATTGAATTAATTAGTTTAATAAAATTAGGGTTAATACAAAATTGATAATTGTGAAGTTAAGATTCTTGATATTTTGTCCTCGTGGGAGCGATACTTTATTCACTACTATATTACTTGTTGACCACGTGCACTTGCGTGTTTTTTTTAAGCGTATTGATTTTCACCAACAAGTTTTTGGCGCCGATTTGGGATAATTTAATAGAGATTTTAATATTTGTTTTTTACAATATCAATTTAATTAGTCGATTTTACTTAAACATTTTATTTTGTTTTCTCTATTTGGGTTTTCGACATTGGTTTATGCAAACACGATCTAAACATCGGACTTGCTTCCTTTTGAGGGCGACATTGTGACGATTTCAAAAGTTGAGTAAGTGGATTGAGGAAGCGAGAGCGCAATTGAAAATTACGATAAGGAAGAAAGCGATGGTGAAGAAGACCGAGAAGCGTTGAGGATTTTGCCACACCTAGGGTGGTGATCTGCGATCGAGCATTACTAGGGCTGCAATTCTTCTGCGAACACTTTTGAGATAAAGCACAGGACCATTAGGATGATGCGAGAACTCATGGCGGTTTGGGGAATGGCAAGCGGCGATCCGAATGAGCATTTGATCGGTTTTACGGAAATGTGCGACACGTTCAAATACAATGGGTGTCGGATCGGATGAGGTAGTAAGACTTCGCTTGTTCCCATTCACTTTACGGGACAAAGCGAAGAGTTGGTTACATTCTTTCTCATTGGGTTCGATCACTACGTGGGAGGATTTGGCTCAAAAATTTCTTGCCAAATTTTTCCCCCGTGAAAGACCGCGAAAATGAGGAATGACATCACAATGTTTGAAGCGTGAGAATGGGAGTCACTATATGAGGCATGGGAGATACAAGGAATTACTCGAAAGTGCCCACATCATGGATTGCCCAGTGGTTACAAATGAACACCTTCATAGCGGGCTACATGGAAATGTCGAACTAGCATTGATGCGGCATCGGTGGTGCATTCATGGCTAAGAGTTACGAGGAAGACTATAATTTGATAGAAATAAATGTCGACAAATAACTACCGATGCCTACAAAGAAGAATGACCTGAGAGCAAAGAAATGGTGGGGTCTTGGAATTAGATGGATATACTTATACAAAGACACGTCAGACTTTACGCATTATCCATGAAGTTTGATCGATGAATGAGAGGTAATCATCGATGGCGATGCGGGGGCTCAAGTTCAACAAGTTCGAGGTTATGGTAGTATGAATTGAATTGTCGATGCGGGTGATCATTCGACGGAAGCAAATGTGTGATAAATAAATCCGACATCCGATTCGGTTCATAAGCAACTTCTGATAGAATTCATAAAATACTTACCAAAACACCTACAACCGGGGAATAGGAACCACCCAAACCTTTCATGGAGAAATAATCAACAAACTCAAGCTCCACGACCATCATATCCCCTGGTTTTCATAGTTATCCTAGCAGATTCAACAATGAGGACGGAAATCCGATGGGGAGGAATCATGGGCAAAGGTACATGACTAGTGACGATTTGGCTATGAAGAATTAAGCTATTGCTATCAAAAACATAGAGAATCGAGATAGGTCAAATTGCATTGGCATTGAATAATAGACCACAAGGAACATTACCTAGCGACATGAAAGAAATCGAAGGGTAATCATGAGCAATGTCAGCGAGTTATGTTGAGAAGTGGAAAACACCTCGGTGGGAATAGTGCGAGAAAATTCAAAACAACAGGAGAAAAAGTTGATGACGATGCTTATGATGGAGGTAACAAAAATGAGGAAACAAAGTTAAACATCGAGCCGATTGTTTATCCTCCACCGCCATTTCAATGAGAGGGTCAAAAACATAAATCGGATAAGCGGTTCATGAAAGTTTTTAGATGTGTTCAAGAAACTCCAGATTAACATCCCATTCGCGAGAGGCCACTAGAACAAATGCCGAGTTATGAGAAGTTTATGAAGGAATTACGTCGAGGAAGAAGAAATGGGAAGACTTCAAAGCGGTGGCACTAACGGAGGTGTAGTGCGATTGTTACGAGAAAAAGCTTCCACCAAAACTCAAAGACTCTGGGAGCTTTACTATCCCGTGCACGATCGGGAAGATGTCGTTTAACAAGTGCTTATGTGAATTGGGAGCAAGTATAAAACTGATGCCATTATCAGTATATTCAGAATTGGGTTTTTGCGGCGCCAAAAGCCTACGAATATTTCATTGCGGTTGGCGGATAGTCGATCCACATATCTGAGGGCATTGTAGAGGACATTTTGGTAAAAGTGGATAAGTTTATATTCCTGCGGGACTTTATTATCTTTGGATTTCGATGAAGATAAGAACATCCCGATTATCCTAGGGAGACCTTTCTTGTACGGGAAGGACACTCATAGGCGTGCAAAAAGGAGAACTTCTGATGAGGGTCCAAGATCAAGAAATAAAATTCAATGTGTTGAGGCCATGAAATATCATACGGACGAGGAAGAATGTTATCGAATGGATTTAATTGAGCAAATTACCGGTGAAGATATTAACAAAAGTTTGATCAATGATCCGTTAGAAACAACCTTATTGGGGATGAAGAAAAAGGCGACCCGAATTTGTGGACTTACTACGGATGCTAGACTCGTTTTTAGAGTTTGCGTAGATTGAAACACCGGTTGAACCTCTGCACTGAGGAGGCGATTGCAGAAAAATTAAAACCATCATTAGAGGAGCCCGCGACATTGGAACTTAAGCCACTCCCTAAACATCTCGGGTATCGTATTTAGGAGATTTAAATTCTTTACTGTAATTATTTTTGCTGCACTTAACGAATTACGAGGAAGAAAAGTTCTTTGAGGTGCTTAGGGATCACAAATCAAACAATTGGATGGACGATTACGAATATAAAGGCATTAGGCCATCATTTTGCATGCACAAGATTACGATGGAGGATGATGCAAGTCCATCGGTGGAGCATCAACGTCGCTTAACCCAATCATGAAGGAAGTGGTCATGAAGGAAATTACGAAATTATTGGATGTCGGGGTCATATATCCAATTTCGAGCGGTAAATGGGTAATTCCGATTCATTGTGTGCCTAAGAAAGGGGGAATGCGGTAATTGAGAATGAGGATAACGAGTTAATTCAACAAGGACGGTGACGAGGTTGAGGGTGTGCATCGATTATAGGAGATTGAATAAAGGTGACTCGAAGGATCATTTCCACTACCTTTTATCGATCAAATGTTAGAGCAGAGTTAGCGGGACATGAGTTTTCTTGCTTATTGGATGGATATTGGGATATAATCGATTCTATATCGCTCCAAGGAGGATCGAAAAGACAACATTCACTTGCCCTTACGACACCTTTGCATTCGAGGAGAATGTCATCCGGATTTGTCTGATGCACACTGCAACTTTCGGTGATTGTATGATGACTATTTTTTGGATATGGTGGAGAAGAACGTTGAAGTCTTCATGGACGATTTCTCGGTCTATGGGGACAATTTTGACACTCTCTTAGAGAATCTGGTCATGGTATTGCAGCGATGTAAGGATACAAACCTCATACTAAATTGGGAAAAATGTCACTTCATGGTTGAAGAGGGCATAATTTTGGGACATAAGGTGTCGGCTCAAGGATTGGAGGTGGACAAGGCAAAGTTGGACACGATCGAAAAACTACCTCCACCGGGCTCAGTTAAGGGCATTAGAAGTTTTCTAGGGCATCTTTGGGTTCTCTGGGAGGTTCATAAAAGACTTCTAAGATTGCAAAACCTCTATGCGGTCTTTTAGAGAAGGATGCCACTTTCGACTTTCTTTGCGGAATGTAAGTCGCGTTTGACCTATTGAAGAAGAAATTAACTTCTGACCCGTGATAGTTGTATCGGATTTGAAAACGCCATTCGAACTTATGTGTGATGATGCGGCGACTATGCGGTTGGGTACATTTTGGGCCAAAGGCGAGACAAGGTGTTTCACGCCATATACTATGCAAGCAAAACACTCACGAGAGACTCAAATGAACTACACTACTACGGAAAGAAATTTCTTTGTAGTGGTATCGCGTTCGACAAATTCGGGCATACTTGATTGGGACTAAGGTAATAGTCTACACGGACCATTCGGCGATTCGGTGCTTAATAAGCGAAAAAAGATGCTAAGCCACGCCTTATCAGATGGATTCTCCTACTTCAAGAGTTTGATTTAGAAATTAAAGATAGAAAGGGGACGGAGAATTAAGTTAGATCATTTATCAAATTTGGAAAATCCAGAAGAAAAGGATGAAGATAGATGCGTGATCAAGCGAGACATTCTCGGATGAAAGCGATTATTTGGGTTGAATCACGAATTTCCGTGGTATGCAGACTTAGCGAATTATGTGGTAAGCAAGATGCTTCCCGGATCTTACATGCCAACGAGAAAAGAAGTTTCTTCACGACGTCGTCAAGTGGTACATGTGGGATGAGTAGTATATGTTTAAACAATGCGCCGATAAGATGATTCGACGATGTATCCCATACAGTGAAGTCCACAACATATTACAAGAATGCCACTCATCGGCATACGGTGGACATTACGGGAGTGAGCGCACCGCGACAAAAGTGCTTCAATCTGGGTTTTTTATTGGCCTCTGGTGTTCAAAGCGCCCACCAATTTGTGAAAACATGTGATAGATGCCAAAGGGTGGGAAACATATCGAAACAAAATGAGATGCCCCTACAAATAATTCTTGAATTGGAAATCTTTGATGTATGGGGCATCGATTTCATGGGACCATTCCCGTCGTCTTTGAGCAATCCGTATATTTTGCTTGCGGTGCGTCTCGAAATGGGTTGAAGCTGCAGCATTACCATTTAATGATGCCAAGGTGGTCCTCAAGTTTCTACAGAAAAATATTTTCACGAGGTTTGGCACACCAAGAACAATAATTAGTGATGAAGGAAGTCACTTCTGCAATAAGTCATTTACAGCTCTTTTGGCTAAGTATGGGGTAAACCACAAGGTGGCTACAACGTATGACCCTCAAACTAATGGGCAAGCGGAGGTTTCGAACAGAGAAGTTAAGAAAATTCTGGAGAAAGTCGTAAATCCGAGTCGGAAAGATTGGTCACTTCGATTGGACGATGCATTATGGGCGTACCGGATTGCATACAAAACGCCAATCGGGATGTCACCTTATCAACTCTTGTACGGAAAGGCATGTCACTTACCGGTGGAGCTACAACACAAGGCCTATTGGGCAATACAAAAATTGAATTTTGATCAAGCCACGGTAGGAGAAAAGAGGCTACTTCAACTAAATGAGCTTGGTGAATTCCGACTCAAGCCTACGAGAGCATGCCAAGCTATACAAAAAAAGGTTAAAAGATGGCACGGACGGAAAATTGTGCAACAAACATTCGTAAGGCCAATCGATCCTCTTGTTCAACTCACTATTGCGATTATTTCGGGAAAGCTTAAGTCGAGATGGTGGGACCATTTACTATAAAACGAGTATATGGCACTGTTGAACTCTACAGTCGCAATCCATTAGAAACGTTCAAGGTCAATGGTCAACGGATAAAGCATTACTGAGGTGGCGAGTCAAACTGGGACGCCAACAACATTACCCTCGCCGATACATAGTAAAACAATGAGTAGTCAGGCTGAACGACTTAAAATCAAGCGCTAATTGGGAGGCAACCCAATTTTTCTTTATTTTTTCATAGTTCATGTTTAATTTGTTAGGATATAGTTTATGAAGAAGTAGTTAGGACTTGTCAATTATAAGTTTTGCTAAAAATCTCTGAAAAGTACTAAAAATCTCATTGAAACTCCAAGTCGTCAATAATCTAACGTATTGCATGTTTTTGGTTTCAGGAGAGGTCCAACGTGATTCAGAGCACCAACGACTACGAAATGGAGGAAAATCAGAAAATTTGCATCTCCACAATTTTTGCCAAAATATTTTAACGATTAGGCGTGCGCCGGGGGTGAACCTCTTTGGCTAGGACCCCCGTAGGAAGTGGGGTCCTAAATCTGAAGCAGAGACACGCTTATTTTAAAATGCACGCCCCTTCCTTCCCTCCCTCATACATACACCTGGTGCTATCTCAGCTTTCTTTCCGAAACCCACGTTTGACATCAAACCCTCATTCCCCACTACCACCACTACATAAACCCATAACACCCACATCCTACCCCATAAATTCCATAACTTTCACTATTTCCTCTCTCCCACATCCTTCCTATATAAACCCTATCTCATACTTCCCATATTCAACACCATTAAATTCGAATTCTTTAAGAAATTGGGATACCCACACTTGAGAGTAGGTTGCTATAGTGTCAAGTTTTCATCTTTTCTCAACTCCATAGAACCAACCTAAGTTTGGGGGATCCGAACGAGCTGTGCACGCCAAGTGTTTTACAGATTGACTGAACCAAGTTTTCGGGAGAGGAAGTGGTTACTAGCAAGAGTTCACTGCTGAAACTCAATGGCATCTCAACCAACACCCAAACGCCAACGGGGGGCGAGTTCAAGCGCCGCTCCACCGCTTGACCACCTATGATGCCGAAAATTTGTGAGTCTGCATGCGCCGGCCGATTATGAGTACATGCAATCTAAGGCACTAACGCTTGAGGCGTGGTTTGGCCCCAAAGGAACGATAGAGAGATGATGTCCCAAATTCACCAAAAGGGTGGATCAAATTATTTGAACATCCGACACCGTCCGTGGTTAATATTGTCGAGGAATTCTATCAAACGCAGAAGACAAAGATCCTTTCAAAGCGTTTGTGCGGGGTCGAATGGTTCCATTCAATGACGATGCAATCAACGCTTACTATCAGTTGCGGGTGCCACGCCATTGTCAGTATGTCCAAATGAGGGATTTTGACCAGGATTATGAGGAGGTTATTAAAAATTTGACAAAAGCGGGCACATCTTGGACCAAAGGTAGGAAGGAGGAGCGGTGTTCAATAGCAAGGACTTAAGCCGGTATGGAAAGATATGGTACGCATGTTTATGTGCGAAATTGCTTCCATCCCAACACACTTCGGACGTCACCAAAGAGAAGGTGTTACTGTTATACGCCATTGTGCAAGATTTCATTATCGACGTCGGGGCCATCATCAGTTTCTCCATCCGCCGGTGCTTACGTGGAAATTTTTCGGGCGATTTGCCGCACCCTTCACTTGTATGTGCGTTGTGCCGCAACGTTGGGGTGCATTATTCTGATGATGAGCCAACTCAACCGCCGCTTGCTTTGCCTGATTCACGAATGATTGCGCGGTATTCGATTGTGGGGTGGAGGAGAGTCACATCCACGGGGTTTGGGTTTTATTTTTCCATCGGCGTCGGAAGGCGAAAGTCGATCTTAGAAGATACCTCGGGGATGAGGATGAAACAATGGGAGATCGAGGCAAAGCAAGTTCCGCAGATCGAGGCATTTTCTAGTACTTTCGGTTCCTTGAGTTCCAAAATCAAATGAATCGCATAATAATAGAAAACGACGTCGGAAATCGGCGATTAGCGATGCGCCAAGATCACATGTTTGATGCCATGAACGCATGTTTCGTCTCATTCAACACAACGCTTCAAAGTTTCAACCTGGCGGCTCAATTTCCATATCAACAACCCAGTCCTTTACCTCGATTTCCTCCTAGTGATTCCGATGAGGAAGAACACCAACCACCACCCCAGACTTAGACGATTCCAGGGAAGTCCTATTGCACTTTATTGTTATCCAATGAAGGCATTGTCTTATTTATGTTTGGGGGAGTAATTTGTTTAGTTGCATACATGCATTTTTAACTTTTTGTTGTCATATCTAGTTTTGCATTATAGAATAGGTTTTTGCATAGTAGTTAGGATTTTGCATTGTTTTCATTTATCTAAATATATATATATATATATATATATATATAAATTAGTTAAATAGTGTGTTTGCATATGTCCAATTGTCGCATTTTTCATGTTATTTTGTGGGCCAATGATGAGATTGTGAACAAGTTAACCAATATAGTATGGATTATTAGAACTATGATATAATTTCTATTATGAATCGATTCTTGGACTTGTTTGGCTTATTATAAAAGGGTAGCACTAATAACATCTTTGTTATTAGGTTAGTTCAAGTTGATACATAAAAAGTTTCTAAAGGATAATGCTAGGGTGAACTAGAAAATGACAAGGATAGGCAGTGAAGGCTTAACTTAGGCATAAACCTAAGTTTGGGGGAATACATATGGGATATAAAAAAAAGAAAACATGTTGAGTCTTGTGGTGGGTTGAGGAGAAACACTCCCCATAAACACAAGCGTGAGATGGAGCGTAAAACGCACTCACTATCCAAAAAAGAAAAGAAAAAGAAAAGGGAAGTAATCACGGGAAAAGAGCAAAAAGCCCCCGTGTAAAAAAAGAAAAAAAAAGAGAAGGAAGAAAAGAAAGTATAAGTATCCTGCATGTACTCTTGAATTTGGTTGAGTTTAATTTTAGTTGAATCGTGCCTATCTTTGAGATTTTTGAGTTTGCACTGTATGATTCCTTCTAAGAAGTTGTTTATGTATTGAATTTGGGTCCTTATCAGTTATCTTAGATGTTGTTCACACACGCACGCTATACCAGTAATAGTTGTTCAAGAATTGAGAATTAATACGTAATTGTGGATTGATTTTGATAATTTGTTTTGTTAAGTTGCTTGTTTTCTCTGAGGCCTATGGGATAAGTCAGTTTATGCGATGTTGTTGGATTTTTAGGCATTTAGATTGTTATTGCATTTCATTGCATTGCATAACATATAGTTTGTTTTGTGCTCGAGGACTAGCACGGTTTAAGTTTGGGGGAATTTGATAAGTGGATTTTATATACACGAATCGTTATTCATTTCAAGTTTAAATTCGTAGTTATCTTCGTGTTTTGTGTTCATTTTTACTTATTTCATGTGTAGGGTGGTCATGGATGCAATTGGTGAGGATAGGCGGTCTTTTTTGAGAAAAAGTGGAAAAAAGTGGAAGTAAGAAAATCTTGAAGTCAGTAGCCTAACCTCACGGGAATGCTTTATTATCTCTATTACCCCGTAGGTGGGTCCGCTTTTCAAATTGTCTTGTTTGGTTTTGACTTCTGTTAGAGCTCAGTTTGTGAGATTGGGATGATGTGTTTGGACTCTAATAAAAGAAGAATTCGGCCAGAAGAGAGGAGAGCTTGATATTACATAGAAACACAACAATCTTACAACACACAAGGCAAGAATTCAAGAGCGATTTCAAGGATTGAAGAGCGAACGTTGGAGGAGTAATTTTCAGAGATTATCACGACGGTTGCGAATCAAGGCTACGTGAAGGGGTTTTCTTTATTCTTCTTCTCTTTAGTCTTATTTGTAATTGGGATGATGTTTTCAACAAAGTATTCAGTTTTTAATTCATTCGTTATGAACTAATTTACTTATTAGACTTGTGATGGATCTTTGGGAAAAACAATGATTCTATAACTTTGATTTCCAATTCAATAAGATATTTTCAGTTTATCTATGTTAATTTGAGCGTAAATTTATGAATTGCCTGATCAACAGTTCTTTGTGGATTTGAAAGGAATCGAGAGAGGAGATTCGAATCTAGACCTAGTTAATATAACATGTGTCATGAATTTTGTCGATAGCAGATTTGTGATTATTGTTAAGGTAGAGATACGCTTGACATCACATGTAATCGTATAGAGATCTTAAACGTAAACCTTCTTTGATTGCAGTTCACATAGAGATATAGTGAGTTGGTTAATTTAGGTGTTTAACGGATTTCTATCTTAATTGTGGATATATGTTAATATGGTATTAGTGCATCGAGAGGTGGCTCTTACTACGTTTGTTTTCTTGATTAATAAACTGGAATATTGAATTGAGTTGGAATAAAGGTTGGAAAATCAGAGGGAAGCTCAGGGTGAAATCATAAGTCTAATTCTCCATTAATTGTTTGAAATTCCGGATTTCGTTATTGGTGACTGTTTTGTGATAGTTTATTTCTTTATTAATTTAGTTTTTTTTATATATAATTTAAAACCATTGAATTGATTAGTTTAATAAAATTAGGGTTAATACAAAATTGATAATTGTGAAGTTAAGATTCTTGATATTTTGTCCTCGTGGGAACGATACTTATTCACTACTATATTTCTTGTTGACCACGTGCACTTGCGTGTTTTTTTAAGCGTATTGATTTTCACCAACAAGTTTTTGATCACCGTATTAATCGATGTTACCTCCATGTCATCCTCCACATCAGTCATCATATTCAAATATGATGTTATCCCCATGGTCTCCTCAGAATAGTCCTCCTCCGAGTAATATTCCTCGGGCTCTGATTCCTCTAGAATCACTACAGGTATGTCTTCTATAGGCACAGGTACTGTCTCAACTTGGTTTACGGACTCCTCGCTGATCACATGTATATCCCTATACATCAAGTTATCAACCGACATCTACAATAACACATAACAAATTGATTAGGACATAATACACAATAATATAAGCACAAATAACATTTAATCCATTTATGGTTACTTTCCATCTTTTAAATCTTTTGGTACTGAGTTTCCTCAATACCTTATTAACTCTTTTGACTCGAGTTAACTTTCTTCGGACTCTTCCTTTCCTACGAGGTTATTAGCCTAAGGTTCTTCCCCCCTTAAGTTTTATAACCTAATGCTTTGATACCAACTTGTGACGCCCCCAAATCCGGGTATCTTCCAACCTGACAGATGGTGCTCCACGTACTACATTTCATACCAACATTCCATTGAAACAACAACAAAATGATTGTAATTACTATCTTTATATTACATTCGAAATAAATCCTTTCCCAGGTTCATAACCGAATATATTCGTTGTTCTTCATAAGTATATTATATACAATACACTAGTCTATTACAGGACGGTTAATTGTCCATCTTAGCCTTGCCTTTATCTCTCTTAGAACTCTCAGTTCGTTCAGCTTTAGCTGCAAACATATGGTTCAAGCAAGAATGAGCATAACTAGCTCAGCAAGTCTTAACACAGAATTATATGAATATCACATCAACAATTACATGCTTTATCTCCATATCTGAACAATTATTTACGAAGCATTATGAAATACTTGACTAATACTTCTCATACAACAATTCCTGAGTATATATAATAGCTTAGGAATGATGAACCAGTCAATAGGCCATGAACATACTCTTTTCGTTTCCATACTTGAAAAGGACATCCAGCACTAAGGCCATCCATCCGTTTTTACTTACGAGCACTTCTAGGTGATCAGCCTATTGTACTCTATGTTGATCAACACTCTTACGTTAAACGTATTTACATTTAACATTTGGCAACCTCGCGTGCCCATCGAATAATCGATGAAAATACTTTTATTTGTACATAGACAAACTTACCTTCTCATCCGTACCATATACTTGGCATTGGATAGCATTAACAGTTCTATATCAACAAACTTGTAACCAAATCAATCAACTTTCCAATACTTGTCTAGCCAGAATAAAACAGGCATCAACTCTTTCCTTTTTACCATTCATGCATTGTATAACATGCATCACGTAACAAACTTGGCTAACACGAAGGTCAGACAAGAGTTAAGAAAGACTTGCCTTCAAGCATCTTCAATATACAATTCAACTATTCTCACTCTTTACAGGATCTACATGATACATTCATATAGCACACTATAATTAGTTATCACATAAACTAACTTTTCGGTTTTAACCAACTTCTTTCTCTTCTGTGTCTTATTTGAATTAACTTTATTATTAAAGTCGATTCAACTCTTTATACTTCATTATGTTTCATTAACGTTCTTACATCCTTAACCGACATTCGATCATAAATGGTTAATTACCAACGTTGAACGTCATTCACGGTTCACTCATTACGTCTTTGTGTTCTTCATTTAATTACTATTAAACCTTACTAGATCTTCTTACATTAACACCTTACAAGTAAGTTAAGGTAAGTCTTATAATGTACATTAAGTACCTTCAATATCTTACATTAAGTCTTCATTCAAAATGGAACAAAAACTAACTTGGTCAACCTTTTTCTACTGCCCGCGCTGCGGCCCGACATCCTATGCATTCTAGTGGCACTGTGATGCCACTCTCCAGAGGTTTTGCTCGGACTCGGCGCTGCGGAGCGAGTCCATGTACAAACTCTCGCACTATGGCGCGAGTCTCCAGACCTTTTTATTTTCTCCCGGCCATAACTGGCGATGTGGCGTGACAGATAACACAGGGTTTGGCCGCAGTCAATGAACACATGCACCGATTAAGCCAAAATAGTTTTGTTTCTTAACAAAACTCCCGGCTTCCTACTTTGTTCGTTTTACATCCGAATTGACCCATTCGAATTCCTACAAGTCAGGAATTACATCCTTTACGTGTTCATATAAGAATTTCATATTTCCAAATTCGTTAACTCGAAATTCACCTTTAAGTTCATTTTTAAGCGTTCGTTTAACATTTTCGTCCGTTCAATACTCGTTTTCTTCGTTATAAGTCGGAATGCGACGATTCTTTCGCCAACGACTCTTAATGACCTTATCTCACGTGTTGACATTGGAAACCAACGTTTTCAAGCCATACGACAACTTTTGACCTTAAATCCGGACTTTATACTTTTTCGACGTTTAACGTCTATTTCCGTACAATTCGCCATAACTTCGTTACTCATGTCCTCTAAGCCAAATCACATGGAATACTTCATGGACTTCATATCTACATCCTAACCAATCAAGATGCACATACCTTAGCTATAACGGTTTCCAAAACGTCCAATTATAACTAAGTTAATGTTCAAGACTTTCTATGGTTTTAACTCACATAACCACTTACGATTTCTTATTTGGTCATGACTTATATAGATTGAATCTATGGTAAGTCATTCTCATTCCACCCTACAAGCCATACCCCGCCCATTTATGATTCTCCATGATAAAAGAAAACCAAAAGAGATGGAATTAGAATTGAAGAGTATTACCTTAAGAACTCTTAGTGTTCTTATTGAACTTCTAATGAAAAAGCTTCAAGGTAGAAGAATAGTTTAAGTCTAGCTCTCTTTCTCTCTCAAATATGTTGGACAAGCTTTTTAAAACAACAAAAATCCAACCTAAGCCTTGTATATATAGAAAACCAAATGAGGGGCAAAATAGTCCAATTCTCCACCTCCTTACATATTTACCACTTTGTCACCAAGTAAAGTACTTGGTGACCAAGTGTTAATCTTGCCTTGCACACCAAGTGGCTGGCCCACCTTGCCCATGGGTCATCCCCATGGGTTGCCCCATGGGTTTTACCCATCCCACGACCCACCGGTTCGACCCACGGTTTAATTCTTTGGATTGGGCTTGACTTTAATAAACATTGGGCTTTAACCAATCTAAAATAGGGCCTTGACTTGGGCTTGTATACTTAATTCATTGGGCTTGTTATTAATCCAAGTCCAATTGGATTGCATAAAATCCTTAACTCATACTCTAATAATACGACTCGTATTCTACACGTATTACTCACATATTCTCTTTGTATAATACTCATATAATAATCGTATTATACGTCGTACTATTCTTTATACCATACTCGTATACATACTAGTATAATACTCATATTTCATACGTATAACAATCGAAATGACTATACGCATTACATTTTCCTTTCGGAAACCTCTTTCACAAACCCTTAGGTTTTAAGTCCGCAGGCGAAAACTTCGTTTGCCATAACGGAAATATTATTGGATATCCCATAATATCGTCATATTCTAACATTACGCGTTTCTCAGAATTTCAAACCCTAGCTTCGAATGACATCGAATGAATAGTGTTTTTACACAAATATTCTCAGAAAACCATCGTTCTCGTCTTGATAATTCACAACAATTAATTCCAGCACAAGGCCAGAATACTAACCACATCCACACATTCTAGGTCATAGAACGACCTTCGAACATTTTACTCACATAATAACTCAATTAAATTCATTTAATCCACATAATCAAATAAAAATTTAATTCATTGAAAATTCGAAATTCTCGGGCGTTACAGTGTTGATGTTGTTTTTCTAACTAGTTTGTAGTATGTAATCTTGACTTTAGCGTTTTGCCTTTAAATCCCTTAAATCATCAACTTATTTAACGTAGTGAGTGGTCAAACCAGGTCACTCGGTCACGATTGCATTTTCTGGAATTTCCAGAATCATGAAGAACACACTTTCTGACAGCCATTGACCGAGATGTATCTGGCGATGTTGATGTTGTTGGACTTATTTGTTGTTGTATTTATGTGCTGTGATATGTGTACAATATGTATGAATCCATAAATCAACTATCTAATGACCAGAACATTAAATTAATCGAGCTACAAGAAGGTCGCTTTGACCGCTCGGGTTTCTGGAAACCTGTAACGTCGTCGATGATGAGTTTTGATTGCCAGATTGTCTTGATATTTTGTTGTATGACCAAACTAAGTGTTGTAACTTGTAGACTTACATAAATACTACAAGATAAATACACAAGATTTCCCAGAAACGTTTTACACTGAGAATCAAAGGCGGTCAAAACAGGGCACCTTGAACACGGACTTGTCAGTGTTCTTGAGGCCAAGAGCACCTAAGCCGACAGAAAGCGTCGCTATAGGCTATAGCGACGGATTATTTAATTTCTAATTTCTGATTTTTCCGAAAAATGATTAAAAATAGAAATAAAATCTAAAAATTACAAAAATGGTTTTAAAAATTATTTTTAAATTATGAAAAATAATTTTTAATTATTTGGAATATTTTTATTAATATTTATAATTATTTGAATATTAATGATATTTAATTTATTTAATTAGTGTATTAAATAAATTGGAGAAAAATAATTTTAATGTTATAAAAATAATTTTAAATAAGAATAAAGTGTTTAAGAATATTTTGAGTTATAAATGTGACTTTTAATATTTTGTGTTGAAATTTCATTAATAAATTAATATTAATGATAATTAAGTTTTTTAATAAATATATTAAATAAATTATGAAAAAATGTAATTAATGATTTATAAATTATAGAAAAATGATTTAAAGGTATTTTAAGTTATAAAATATAACTTTCGTAATTTTGTCATGAAAAATATTAATATTTTAATATTAATGATATTAAATTTATTTAATAATTATATTAAATAAATTAGTTTAAAAATGATTTTAATATTAGAAAAATCATTTTAAATGAAAATAAGTAGTTTAAAAATATTTTAAGTTATAAAATATAACTTTTAATATTTAAAGGTAGATTTCATTAATTATTTACTATTAATGATATTAGAGTTATTTAATAATTATATTAAATAAATTAGTTTAAAAATAATTTTAATATTATAAAAATCATTTAAAATAAAAATAAAGTGTTTAAAGATATTTTAAGTTATAAATTATAACTTTTGATATTTAAAGAAAAATTTCATTAATAATTTAATATTAAATGATATTAGATTTATTTAATAATTATATTAAATAAATAGTTTAAAAATGGTTTTATTTATTTAAAAATCATTTAAAAGGATATAAATGAATTAAAAATATTTTAAGTTATGATTAAGGACTTTTAATATTTTGATAAGTAATACATTAATACTTTAATATTAATGATAATTAGTTAAAATGATTTTAATTCTTTTTAAAAATTATTTAAGGGTAATATTAATACTTTAAAAGTATTTTGAGTTATTATAAATAACTTTAACCTTTTGGCAATGGTTTCATTAATAGATTAATATTAATTAAATATTAATGATAATGGAATTGTTTAATATTTAAATAATTTAATAATGATTCCGGTGTTTGAAAATTCATGATAAATTATAATAAATGTTTAAAAATTATTATAAATTATTTAAAAATAATATGACTGATACTTACAGATGTTGAGCTACAGGATATAGTCTTAGACTCGATAATTACCCGATAAAACAGTTGGTACACCGACATGTTTCAGAAATTGATCTGGACTTAGATATTTTGATTATATTAGTAATTATTTGTGATTCAATGGTTGTGGAACATATGTGACAATGTGATTAGGTTATGTGATGACTGCAATAAGCAGTGTTATGTGTTATAGTATGTTATTCTAATCGATCAAATGATCTTATTACTGATAGGTGTTATATAAAGATAGAACTAAGTTACGAACTGTAAGCAGCGCATCAAGCAAGTATCTTACCTTTGAATTTCCTTTATGCAATGGACATGAGTAAGAAGTTTCAGAATTATATTATTATTATGCTATATTATTAACCCTATTGTGATATATTCTATATCCGATCATTGTTTATCAACATGTTAGTATATGGTAATTGAGATATATATTACATTCGTTAATTTCTAAACATGGTTACACAAGTGTCCCCACTTGGATAATCATCAGATTTAATCACATGTTGATATATATATATATATATATATATATATATATATATATATATATATAATAAGCCGCCTAAGATACTTGATCACTAGAGACACCGATTGTAAATATCGTTGAATATGATAAAACCTTTTGTATCCAATCAAATTGTTTTGGTTGATTCGGTCTAAGTATGAACATCCCGATCAAAAAAAAAACTTTTATGCGCCCAAGGTGGACAGAGTGAACGATCCTATCGTTCTTGTAATGTAGTATTGATCAATACAGGGTCCATGGGATGTACACCCTCGTGCCCGTAAGCTATGACGGTTTGCAAATAAAGTTCTGTCTAACCTTATCGAAAATTTAAAACAATATTCATAGTATGTCGGCTACCCTATACATATAGTCAATACGTAGTTTCAAAAATTTGAGATAGAATTGTTATGTTATTATTATCGGTTCAGTTTACTTCACAACTATAAATTCGTTGTAGAAGTGATGTACAAAGAAAATATTTAATTTTTTCAGCTAAATATAATTATAATTGTTATTACTTGCTGGGCACTCAAATGCTCATCCTTCTTAATTTAAATGTTTTCAAATAAGTGTGAACAACTAGAAGGTTCGGCCAAGAACAAGTGAAAAGGAAAGCAAACAGAATATGTTTAATGGTATCTTTTGTAATAGTTAGACTGTATTAATATAATGACATGTATTATATATCATGTAAAGAATTATAGTAAAGTTTGCGTACTTGGGATTAAACTCTGATAAATGTAAGATAAGTTTGATATTTATATTATTGTTATTATTAATAGTATTATTCCGCTCATAGAAATGGTATCTTAAAGCACCGAGTTCGGGTTTCAAGAACTCGAGTTTGGGGGCTTTACATACATCACCTATTCTGAGTCGCCAAATACATAGTACAGGATATAAATACAATCTTAAATATACAACATGAGCTGTGAGTTTTAATACAAATATTATCTTTTAGACAGTATTCAAACTCAAAATAAGTCCTCAATACATTTATTAACACACTATTTCATAGAATAATGATGACTACTAATGCTATTATCTGGACCGTCACTCCGTTCCCCGACTAGTCCATACTACGTTCTCATTTCCTGAAGAGAACAATGAAAGCAAAAGGGTGAGCTCAACTAGCCCAGTAAAAAATATTATGATTAAGATAATGAAGAATAAATTATCATTAGCCTTTAACATTGTTAAACTAATACAATATAACAAACATCAAGTTCAACTACAGCAAAACAAGCAATCCATTAAAAGAGTCAAGTAGAGAATAAAATCTACTATCTTCTATGATTTAAAAGGTTTTTCATCACTTTTATCGTTAGGACTCAGCTTAATATATAATCTACATCATCCCTGCACTACGGCCAAGGATATTCATTAGTATCACAACCACAATTATCCATGCACTACGGGCCAAGGATATTCGTGTATTCATTAATGGTCATAATCATGCCAACAACTGTCCATTAATGCACTATGGGCCAATGAGGACTTTTACCACATCATTTGTAACATTACGGTCATGATTATACCGAATAATCCCTGGTTATAATCATACCAAGTCCATCTATGCACAACAAGCCACAGATGACTTTCAACATAATATAAACATGAGGATGATGACAATGATATAAGAATTCAATAAAACAAGTTCAATAATTAATTTATCTAGGAACCAATAACGTCCAAATTGTCAACGTAATACTTCTTTGTGGTGTAAAATTCAAGAATGCTCAGAAGAATATTTCTATGAAAAGATACTGGATGAAGCGCAAATATCAATGATATTCCACTAATTTCATAGAGTATAGAAGTCAAAACTTTAACCAACTGAGTATAAGAGAATATATGAAACTATAAATGAATTTTTGTCCGCCATGCGGTAATCCACTTAGACAGATCATTTCCACAATTTAATAAGGAATGAATACAAAGGATCATTCACCATGCATGTGATAATCCACATAGACATGTTATTCTAACAGAATAATAAAGAATGGAATAACAGAAGAAATCACCATGTATGCGATAGACCGCACGGACAGGTTATTCCAACAGAATAATAAAGAATGGAACCAGGTCATGCGTAATCCGCATGCAGACGAGGATGTTCCAAAGAATAATAAAAAAGCGCGGACCGAGTCATGCGTAAATCGCATGCAGATGGGATGTTCCAACAGAATAATAAAAGAGCGAAACCGGTCATGCGTAAACACACAGACAGGATGTTCCAACAGAATAATAAAGAATGGAATAATAGAAGAATTTCACCATGTATGCGGTACTTCGCATATACAGGTTATTCCAACATAATGATAAAGAATGGAATAACAGAAGTTCTCTTCATGAAGACGAAAAAAATAATACCCCTTACCTTAGAAGAAACTGGATATATGAATAGTGAAGTAGCAGAATACTTTTCTTCTTTCTCTCTATAGTTTCTCTCTGTAGAGTTTCAGTGAATTCGTAAGAAATAATGAAGGAATGAGCTTCTATTTATAAGAGAATGGACTGAGTAGTAACTAATTCATGAATGGTCCAGATTGATTTACTTTTAAACGGACGGTCCATATTAATTTACTATGCATTATTAATAAAATATTCTAATAAAACAAAATCTTTTAAATAAAATATAATAAATTCTATTTATAATCTAATAAAACGAATAACTTTATAAAAGTATTACATTTTTTATATAAAAAGATTTTACTATGAATGCACTATGCAAACACTATGTATAATAGAATATTATATATTCTATTTATAGTCTAATAAAATAAATAACTTTATAAAAGTATTACATTTTATATAAAAAGATTTTACTATGCAAACACTTGCAGAACCTTTATGAAAACACTATGCATAATAGAATATCATATATTCTATTTATAGTCTAATAAAATAAATAACTTTATAAAAATATTCTATTTTATATAAAAAGTTTTCTGTTTTATTACATTTATAATAATAATAAAACAAAACTTATCACCTTTATTATAATTCACAATATTAATCGACCAGGTTGTTCCCAGGAAAGAGCGGGCTTTTCAATAAGGATTTCTCCCAATTGGCGCGCAATTAGGTGACCAAACCTCTCCTTGGCAGAACTTCTAGACATCGTTAATATTGTAAATAATAATATTAATAACTTTATTATCTCAATTATTGATTTAATAATATATAAAATATCGACAATAATTGAATCAAATAACGTGAGATACTTGCAAAGAATAATCGTAGCAATAATTGAACAAAATTGAGTGACTTCTCATGTAAGCATCAATAATCAATACTGGTGTGCTACTATGCAACCATGCGCGTATCTTTGTACTTTTAACATAGGGTGTTTCAACAGCTAACGGTAAAACTTCCACCGTTATTTTCATAAAGTATTTTTGTCGTTTTCTCAATCCGACAATAATTCCGTTGTGGGGTCCACCAATTATTGTGCCGTTGTACGAATATTCCCTGTTAAAATGAATATTCCCCGACCAATCGAATATTATATAACAACTTTCGTACTTTGCAAAATTTATAAATATTACCCACAACTATAACATTATACCAAATTCATTCCATAATCTTCAAAAATAATATTTATAGAAAATTCATTTTTATTCATAAAAGTTGGGGTTTTACATTATCACCTTATAAGTGATCTAAGGTCAGCTTGATTATGTACATTAAGTACCTTCAATGTCTTACTTTAGGTCTACATTCAAATGAAACAAAAACCTAACTTGGTCAACATTTTTACACTCACCTTCAGTATTGGCGCACGACAACTCTAGTATAAACTACACTCTGGCGCCACTCTCCAAAGTAGTTTTTCCGGATTATTGTGAATCATGTCACTGCACAATGCACCGATTGGCCAAAATAGTTTAGTTTTCTAGCGAAACTCCCGACTTCATAATTTGTTCGTTTTACATCTGAATTGACCCATTCAAAAGCCTACAACTCACAAATTACATCTTTTACGTGTTCATATAATAATTTTATACTTTCATTTTTGAGCGTTCGTTTAACGTTTTCGACCGTTCAATACTCGTTTTCTTAGTTATAAGTCAGAATTCGACGATTCTTGCGCCAACGACTCTTAATTACCTTATCTCACGTGTTAACATTGGAAACCAACATTTTCAAGTCACACGACAACTTTTGACCCTTAATCGGAGATTTTTACGTTTTCGACGTTTAACGTCTATTTTCGCAAAATTCACCATAACTTCATTACTCGTGTTTTATAAGACAAATCAAATGGAACACTCCATTGATTCACCATCTATATCCTAACCAAACAATATGCACATTCTGTAGCTATAACGATTTTCAAATCGTTCATTTATAACTAAGTTCACGTTCAAGACTTTTTGTGGTTTTAACTCACGTAAACGTTTATGATTTCTATTTGGTCTTGACCTATCAATGATTTGATCATTAATAGACATCCTTATATCTCCTCAATAAACATGCTCTACCAATCTACGATTCTCCTACGAGAAAGAAATCGAAAAAGATGAAGACTACGATTTATGAGAATTTACCTTTGTCGTTCTTCACGTTCTTAGAAAACGTCTTATGGTTTGGTTGCGAAGTGGAATGATTTGGTGTTTCTAGATCTTTCTCTCTCTCAATATAGGTTGGACAATCTTTGCAAAACACTAAATAACCAACCTAAGCTTTGTATTTATAGAAATCCAAATGAGGGGCAAAATGGTCTACATCCCACCTCCTTACTATTCCACCTCCTTTGCAAGTTAGCCACCAAGTAACCACTTTACTTGGTGGCCAAGTGGCCGGCCCACCTCCCCTTTTTGTCATCCCATGGGTTTTACCCATCCCATGACCCACCGGTTCGACCCGCGGTTTAACCTTTTGGATTGGGCTTGACATAACGTAACGTTGGGCCTTGACTTGGGCTTGCTATTAGTTTAAGTCCAATTGGATTATACCAAAATCCTTAACTCATACTCCATTAATACTTCTCGTATTCTACGCGTATAACTCCCGTATTCTCTTCGTCTAATACTCATACGATATTTGTCTTATACAACATACTATTCTTCGTACCATACTCGTATTCATACTAGTATAATACTCGTATATCATACATATAATCACCGAAATGAGTATACACATTACATTTTCCCTTTCGGAAATCTCTTTCACAAACCCTTAGGTTTTAAGTCCGCAGGCAAAAACTTCGTTTGCCATAACAGAAATATTATTGGATATTCCATAATATCTTCGTATTCTATCATTACGCGTTTCTCGGAATTTCAAACCTAAGCTCCGAACGTAATCGGATGAATAGTGTTTTTATGGAAAACTTCTCGAAAAACATTCATTTTCGTCTTGATAATTCAAAACAATTAATCCTAGCACAAAGCCATAATACTAACCCCATCCACACATTCTAGGTTATAGAACGACCTTCAAACATCTTGCTCACACAATTAATCAATTAAATTCATTTAATCCACATAATCAAATAAAAATTTAATTCATTAAAAATCTAAAATTCTCGGGCGTTACATTCTCCCCTCCTTATAAGGATTCTGTCCCAAGAATCTCGCTATTCTTACATAAACAAATGAGGAAACTTTTCCTTCATTTTACTTTCTAGCTCCCACATTGCTTCTTCAGCATCGTGGTTACTCCAAATTACCTTTACTGAAGGTATTACTTTATTTCTCAAGACTTGTTCCTTCCTATCAATAATCTAAAACGAAAGTTCTTCATACGTTAAGTCTTTCTCTACATGAATAGATTCATACTCTATTATGTGTTTGTAGTCCGGTTTATAAGGACGTAACACTGACACGTGAAACACATTGTGTATTCTTTCCATTTCAGGAGGTAAAGCTACTTCATAAGCTACCTCTCCTACCCTTCTTAAAATCTCAAAAGGTCCTACAAACCTTGGACTTAACTTCCATTTCTTCCCAAAATGTAAATTCCTTTTCCAAGGCGACACTTTTAGAAAGACATATAAACCCACTTCAAACTCCCTCTTCTCTCGATGAGGATTTACATACTTCCTTTGTCTATCGTGAGCCGCTACTAACCGAGCTCTTATCAGCTTAACCATGTCTGTTGTTTGTTGCACTATCTCAGGTCCCAACATTCGACGTTTACCTACTTCATACCAACAAAGTGGTGTTCTGCACTTCCTTCCATACAACGCTTCGTAAGGCGGTATGCCTATACTAGCGTGAAAACTATTATTGTAAGCGAATTCTACAAAAGGTAGATGTTCGTCCCAACTCCCCTTGAAATCCATAACACAAGATCTTAACATATCTTCTAGCATTTGAATCATCCGTTCACTTTGTCCATCTATCTGTGGATGATACGCCATACTCAATATCAAATGCGTTCCCATTTGTTCTTGCAAACTCCTCCAAAAGTTCGACGTGAATCGTGGATCACGATCGGACATAATCGAAACAGGTACTCCATGTCTAGAAATGATTTCTTTGACATAAAGCTTAGCTAACTGCTCTAGGTTTTACCTAACTCCTATTGGTAGAAAATGAGCCAATTTGGTTAACCGATCCACTATTTCCCAAATAGCATCGTATCCCTTTCTCGTTGTTGGAAGTCCCACCACAAAATCCATGGTGATATGCTCCCATTTCCACTCTGGAATCTCCAGTGGCTGCAACAACCCACTCGGTCTTTGGTGTTCAGCTTTAACTTTCTGACAAGTCAAGCACTTAATAACGTATTCTGTAATCTCCCTCTTCATGTTCGGCCACCGAAAGTTCTGACGAAGGTCTCGATACATCTTAGTACTAACAGGATGTATCGAGTACCTCGAACTATGAGCCTCACACATAATCTCTTCTTTTAACTCAGAATTATTTGGAACCCAAATTCTTCCCTCAAAACGAAGTAAACCTTCTTTATCAAGGTTATACTTAGTCTTCACGTCATCCTTTATTATTTTTTTCATCCGCTCGCATTCTTTAGTACTTATCTATACTTCCTTAACCCGTTCCATTATCGTTGGTCGAGTTTTTATTGAAAATAACATCTCTGTCATTTCACTTGGCAACTTGACTTCTAACTCCATCCTTGCCATCTTTGTTATTAACTCAGTCTGAGTCATTAACGTTGACAGCTTTTCTTCCGACTTAACGCGTCAGCTACTACATTCGCCTTCCCTGGATGATATAAGATATCACAGTCGTAATCCTTTATTAATTCTAACCACCTTCTCTACCTCATATTCAACTCCTTCTGTGTAAAGATATATTTCAGACTTTTATGGTCCGTGTATATCTCACACTTCTCCCCATATAAATAATGTCTCCATATTTTTAAAGAAAAAACTACAGCTACCAATTCCAGGTCATGAGTAGGATAGACCTTCTCATAATCTTTTAACTGATGTGACGCGTACGCAATGACTTTGCCATGCTGCATGAGCACGCAACCCAATCCTCTATGCGAAGCATCGCTATAGACTACAAAATTCCCCGTATCATCTGGTAAGGATAATACAGGTGCTTCACTCAACCTCCTTTTTAGTTCTTGAAAACTATTTTCGCACTTTGTTGTCCACTCATACTTCACCGACTTCCTTGTCAGTTTCGTCAACGGAGTAGCTAATTTAGAAAAGTCCTGAATGAACCTTCTATAGTATCCTGCTAACCCCAGAAAACTCATAACCTCAGTTGGCATTTTTGATTGCTCCCACTCATTCACCGGTTCCACCTTCGCTAGATCTACGGATATGCCATCTTTGTCTATAACATGTCCTAGAAACTGCACTTGTTCAAGCCAAAATTCACACTTAGTGAATTTCACATACAACTTCTCCCTTCGTAGTGTTTCCAACACTATTCTTAAATGTTCAGCATGATCTTCTGACATCTTAGAATAGACTAAAATATCATCAATGAACACTACAACAAACTTGTCCAAATACTGTTTGAACACTCTGTTCATTATATCCATGAATGCGGCTGGCATATTCGTCAACCCAAATGACATAACCAGAAACTCATAATGCTCATAACGAGTTCTGAACGCCGTCGTAGGTACATCCTCCTTCCTTACTTTCAGTTGATGATACCTCGTTCGCAAATCTATTTTAAAAAAATACCTTGCCCCTTTTAACTGATCAAATAGATCATCGATCCTGGGCAACAGGTATTTATTCTTAATCGTTAATTTGTTCAACTCTCGATAGTCGATACAAAGTCGTAACGATCAATCCTTCTTCTTTACAAACAATACTGGTGGTCCCCACGGAGACACACTCGGTTGAATGTACTTTCTATCTAACAGTTCCTGTAACTGAACCATTAAATCCTTCATCTCAACTGGCGCCATCCTATATGGTGCCTTTGAAACTGGTGCCATACCCGGCAACAAATCAATCACGAATTCTACATCCCTATCTGGCGGAATACCGGGTAACTCCTCCGAAAACACATCCGTGAATTCTTGAACTACCGCTATTTATTCCAATGATGTTCCCACTCTTTGGGTATCCACCACATGATACAGATAACCCTTACACCCCTTCTTCAACATCTTTCTAGCTTGTGTCATGGTTAGACAACAAGAACGTCCCGGTGATTTATTTCCATAAAACACCACCTCAGGTTTCTTAGAAAGCCTTAGGTTTACACTCTTTCTATGACAGTCTATTATCGCTCTATGGTTAATTAACCAATCCATACCAAGAATCACATCGAATTCTCTTAACCTTATTGGTAAAAGATCTACCGATAACATGTTACCCCTGATATCTATGAAATAATTCCTATGAATGTGTTCAATAGGGAATTATCTCCTCGTTTGCTACCTTAACGTCTAAAGGTATTTCTAACTTTTTAGGATTTAATCCTAATTGTTTAGCAAATCCACATGCTACAAAAAAAACAAGTAGCACCCAAGTCAAATAACACGTAAGCATTTATTTCTTTGACTGGAATGATACCTGCTACTACATCCACTGATGCAACCGCATATTGGGATGATCATATTAAGCGTCATACCGAGGGTCTACCCAATGATGGTGTTGGTCCAGTAATGGCCAAATTACCACTACCAGAACCCTTACTACCCTTCGCTCCTTTCTTCGGGAAATTTCTTGCCATGTGGTCCATCGACCCACAAACAAAACAGCCCCGACTTTTCTTAGGATTAGGACAGTTAGGAGATATGTGACCCTCCTGTCCACAGTTATAACAACCCATTTTCCCCTTCAGACAGACTTCCAGATGAGTCTTGCTGCATGTCTTGCATGCTACCATCCTACGTTTAGGATCCCCTGCTTAACCCCAGTATTCCCAAGGTTAAAATTCTTTCTCTTAGGCATATTGCCACTACCGCTGGCAACCTCTGCCTTATTTCCTCCCTCTCCCTTACTCTTATTCTTTCTTTTCTTGTGGTATTGGGTCAACGCCTCACTACCACCCTCCGCTATTATCGCCTTTTCCAGAATGGTCCCGTAAGAAGCACTCTAGAAAACCGATATCCTACTATAGAGCCAGGGTTTTAGATCCTGCTCAAACCTACAAGCCTTCCTCTCCTTCGTGTCCACTTGGTGCGGAGCAAACGTTGCCAATTCATTGAATTTGGCTGCGTATTGGGGAACCGTCATATCTCCCTGTTTAAGTTCTAGGAACTTAATCTCCATTCTCCATTGCATGCTAGTAGGGAAGTAGTTCTCGAAGAATACCTTCTTGAACTGTTCCCATGTAACAATGTCACCTCTAGCCCCACCCTGGTGAGCCTCCAACTAGTAGTTGGCTTCCCCCTTCATTATATAGGTCGCAAAAGAGGTCTTTTGCGCCTCAGCTACGTCTGGGCCTCCATTGGGTCCGTCGTTCCCTTGAACTCGGGTGGACCTACGCTTTTAAATTCCTTAAAGGTAGTCGTTTGGGGTACCCTAGGTCCTGCGGGTGCTCTACCCCTGGCTTGGTTAAATGCAGCCGTTAATAAATTAACGAACTCTTGTATTGGGTTATTAGGACCCCCCTCGTTAACATTATGCGATTCCGCCTCTTGGTTACGTTGTCTTCTTTTTGGCGGAATTTCTGATTAAATAAATAAAGTTCCGTTATTACTTATTTGCTTACTTAGTTATTAGTCGTCAAACAACTGAACAATAACTCATACACAACAAAGCACATTAAAATAAAAACTTTCTTATATTAAAATGCTTTTTTTATAGTTTTTAAAACTATTTACAAGTTATTTTCCATAGCCAAAAGCTATTACATATATATCCCGCAATTGACTTTCACAAAAATTGGGATTTACAAAAAGACTACCCTTTAATTATACAAAAGAGGGTTTTATATCACTACACAAAAGTATTTACCATACTAACTTCTAATATTGTCTAACCGCATGAGAATCGACACAATATCTCGACTTATAATATGTCGAGTCTGTCCCGACTCAATAGAATAACAAGCTATCTTAAGCTTGAAATCCTTGTGCGCACTGTCATTTATATATGACATTCGTGCTATCTTTTGGTCCTTTTCAGCCAGTTTCTTACGAAGTTCTATGACTTCGTCCTTATAGTCCCTAGCCTTGTCAGTCATGAGCACTTTCTCATCATGCCTTATCTCATAGTCTGACTCTGCAAACTCCTTGGCACCGTAGAAATCACTGATCTCTTCCTTCTGGTGCTGAACAATATTGTGCAGTTGCACGTTACGGTCAAGCACTGAGAGGTACATTACATTCATTGTCTCTGTAGGTGTCGACTCTAAGGCAGACATCACCGTATTAATCGATGTTACCTCCATGTCATCCTCCACATCTATCATTATATTCAGATATGATGCTAACCCCATGGTCTGCTCAGAATAGTCCTCCTCCGAATAATACTCCTCGGGCTCTGACCCTTCTAGAATCACTACATGTATGTCTGCTACAGGCATATGTACTGGCTCAACTCGGTTCACGGACTCCTCGTTGACCACATGTATATCTCTATACATCATGCTATCGACCGACATCTACAATAACACATAACAAATTGATTAGTACATAATACACAATAATATAAGCACAAATCACATTTAATCCATTTAGGGTTACTTTTCATTTTTTAAATCTTTCGGTACTGAGTTTCCTCAATACCTTATTAACTCTTTTGACTCGAGTTAACTTTCTTCGGACTCTTCCTTTCCTAACGAGGTTATTAGCCTAAGGTTCTTCCCCCCTAAAGTTTTATAACCTAATGCTTTGATACCAATCTGAGACGCCCCCAAATCCGGGTATCTTCCAACCCGATAGATGGTGCTCCACGATACTACAATCCATACAGTCATTCCATTGAGATAACAACAAAATGAGTGTAATTCCTATCTTTGTATTACATTTGTAATAAATCCTTTCCCAGGATCATAAACCGAATACATTCTTTGTTCTTCATAAGTATATTACATACTAATACACTAATCTATTATAGGACGATTAACTGTCCATCTTAGCCTTGCCTTTATCTCTCTTAGAACTCTCAGTTCGTACGGCTTTTGCTGCAAACATATGGTTTAAGCAAGAATGAGCATAACTAGCTCAGGAAGTCTTAACAAAGAATCATATGAATATCACATTAACAATTACATGCTTTACTTCCATAACTGAACAATTAACTACGAAGCACTATGAACCATTGGACTAGTACTTCTCATGTCATAACAACAATTCCAGCTTAGGAATTCTGAATCGGTCAATAGACCATGAACATACTCTTTTCATTTTCATACTTGAAAAGGACATCTGGCACTAAGGCCATACATCCGTCTTTACTTACGAGCACTTCTAGGTGATCAGCCTATTGTACTCTATGTTAATCAACACTCTTACGTTAAACGTATTTATGTTCAACATTTGGCAACCTCGCGTGCCTATCGAATAATCGATGAAAAATACTTTTGTTTGCACATAGACAAACTTACCTTCTCATCCGTACCAAATACTTGGCATAGGATAACGTTAATAGTTCTATATTGAAAGACTTATAAGAAAATCAATCCATTCTTCAATACTTGTCTAGTCGAGTTCAAACATGCATCGACTCTTTCTTTAAAACCATTCATGCATCCTATAACATGAATCACAGAAAACTTGACTAACACGAAGGTTAGGCAAGCGTTAAGAAAGACTTGCCTTCAAGTGTCTTCGAATATACAATTCAATCAATTCTCAGTCTTTACAAGATCTACATGATATATTCACATAGCACATTATAATTAGTTAAAAAACAAGTAACTTTATTGTCCTAACCAACTTCTTTCTGTTCTATGTCTTACTTGAATTAACTTCGTTATTAAAGTCGATTCGACTTTCTATACTTTTTTACGGCTCATTAACGTTCTTACGTTATTAACCGACATTCGATCATTATTGGTAAAGTACCAACGTTGAACGTCATTTACGGATTACTTATTACGTTCTCGCGTTCTTCGTTTAAGTTCTATTAAACCTTACTAAATCTTCTAACATTATCACCTTATAAGTGATCTAAGGTTAGCTTGATTATGTACATTAAGTACCTTCAATGTCTTACTTTAGGTCTACATTCAAATGAAACAAAAACCTAACATGGTCAACATTTTTACTTGGGTATTTACATGGCTGCAACTCTAGTATAAACTTCGTGACTGCGACTTTCACTCTCCAAATAGTTTTGCCCGGATTCGGCGCTACGACGCGACTAATATACACTGGGTTGGCGTTGCGGCGCCGCCCCTGTGCACCAGTTGGCCAAAACAGTTTGGTTTTCTAGCGAAACTCCCGGCTTCATAATTTGTTCGTTTTACATCCGAATTGGCCCATTCGAAAGCCTACAACTCACAAATTACATCCTTTACGTGTTCATATAAGAATTTTATACTTTCAAATCCGTTAACTTGGAATTCACCTTTGAGTTCATTTTTGAGCGTTCGTTTAACGTTTTCGATCGTTCAATACTCGTTTTCTTCGTTATAAGTCGGAATTCGATGATTCTTGCGCCAACAACTCTTAATTACCTTATATCACGTGTTGACATTGGAAACCAACGTTTTCAAGTCACACAGAAACTTTTGACCCTTAATCCGAGATTTTTACATTTTCGACGTTTAACATCTATTTTCGCAAAATTCATCATAACTTTGTTACTCGTGTTCTATAAGCCAAATCAAATGGAACACTCCATTGATTCACCATTTATATCCTAACCAAACAATGTGCACATTCCTTAGCTATAACGGTTTTCAAATCGTTCATTTATGACTAAGTTCACGTTCAAGACTTTCTACGGTTTTAACTCACGTAAACGTTTACGATTTCTTTTTGGTCATGACCTATCAATGATTTGATCATTAATAGACATCCGTATATCTCCTCAATAAACATGCTCCAACAATCAATGATTCTCCTACGAGAAAGAAATCGAAAAAGATGAAGACTACGGTTTATGAGAATTTACCTTTGTCGTTCTTCACGTTCTTAGAAAACGTCTTATGGTTTGGTTGGGAAGTAGAGTGATTTGGTGTTTCTAGCCCTTTCTCTCTCTCAATATAGGTTGGACAATCTTTGTAAAACATTAAATAACCAACCTAAGCTTTGTATTTATAGAAATCCAAATGAGGGGCAAAAATTGTGTACATGCCACCTCCTTACTATTCCACCTCCTTTGCAACTTAGCCACCAAGTAACCACTTTACTTGGTGGCCAAGTGGCCGACCCACCTCCCCTTTTTGTCATCCTATGTGTTACCCCATGGGTTTTACCCATCCCATGACCCAGCGGTTCGACCCGCGATTTAACTTTTTGGATTGGGCTTGACATAATGTAACATTGGGCCTTGACTTGGGCTTGCTTATATAATTCATTGGGCTTGCTATTGGTTTAAGTCCAATTGGATTATACCAAAATCCTTAACTCATACTCCATTAATACTTCTCGTATTCTACGAGTATAACTCCTGTATTCTCTTCGTCTAATACTCATACGATATTCGTCTTATACGTTGTACTATTCTTCATACCATACTCGTATTCATACTAGTATAATACTCGTATATCATACGTATAATCACCGAAATGAGTATACGCATTACATTTTCCCTTTCAAAAATCTCTTTCACAAACCCTTAGGTTTTAAATCCGCAGGCAAAAACTTCGTTTGCCATAACGAAAATATTATTGGATATTCCATAATATCTTCATATTCTATCATTATGCGTTTCTCGGAATTTCAAACCTAAGCTCTGAATGAAATAAGATGAATAGTGTTTTTACAAAAAACTTCTCAAAAAACATTCATTTTCGTCTTGATAATTCAAAATAATTAATCCTAGCACAAAGTCAGAATACTAACCCCATCCACACATTCTAGGTCATAGAATGACCTTCAAACATCTTGCTCACACAATTAATCAATTAAATTCATTTAATCCACATAATCAAATAAAAATTTAATTCATTAAAAATCCGAAATTCTCGGGCGTTACAGGTGTTAGATTTGTAATATTCATGAACTCAATCAAATTGAACAAAATAAGCAGAAACGTGATAAAATAGAGTTTTAAAATTTTAGAAATCATATACCCGAATCATCCTTTATGCACAATTATTAATTAAACGAAAAAGATAAAGAACAAGAATCATACCCTTGAAGATTCGAGCTTCCTCAGGTACACGTTCACCTCCAAATCCTTTTCGCATTCAACTTGAATCCACCAGGTTTGGTTCCTTCCTTTGATCAACGTTAGCCACCCAAGTGTTTGGCCTCTAGATGTGATCCACCAAGGAAGAAGAAAGATTCAAGAAGATGTGTATTTGGCAAAACCCTAGTTTTTCTATCTCTCATATAAAAGGGTGTACTCTCCCAACTATTAGAATTACGTCTGTTGTGAAAAGGTCAACAACCACCCCTACCCATAATAAGACTCCTCTTATTTATAGATGTGGGCAACTCTCCTTAATAATTAAGGAATTGGATTTTATTTTAATTAATTATGCTCCCAATCATATTAGGAATAATTAATTAAAATCTTTTAATTAATTTACCTCTTAATCTTATTAGGAATATATGAGAGTACTTTTATTAATTAATTCTGAAACTCCTTTAGAATTAAATAATAATAATAATAATAATAATAATAATAATAATAATAATAATAATAATAATAATAATAATAATAATAATAATAAGACTCCTCTAATTAATTTATATTTAATATTTTCAAAATATTAAATAATAAATATTAAGCTATTTAATTTATTCTATCATCATATATTAAATTAAATATACTTAATTTATTATTACGATTATGCAATTAACTTCTTAAATAATTATTCTTCCTTTTATGGTGACACCATTTAGGTTCTCCATATTAAATCGGTTGTGAATAAATCAATTATAACAATTCTAATCTTATTTAAATAAATAAATTAAACTATTAATTTATTTAAATAAATAATATTTATTCTACAATAGGGATAAGCCTCCCTAGCGTTCATCGACTTTCTAGATAATATAGATTTCAACATTAATCATAAAAGAACCTTTGAGTAAATAGTTACTGTATAATTCAATCCTTATACCATACAATGTCCCAATTAAATATAAGACATGAAATTACTGTCAAGTTTTATTTAATTTAATTATATTTATTTCGACTCTTAAATGCACAACTCCAAATAATGCAAATTATAAACTCCTTTCTAATTTCATTCGCTTGCTTGCCAAGGACTACTCGGTTGTCATTTATCGAATCACATAGGACATTTCTCTTTACTACTAAGCGGTAGATTCTTTATTGATCATACATTATCTCCATGTACAACTTATTATACCTAAGCATACCCTTTGATATACCCTAAGGGTCTTAAGGAATAAGTCAAAGTATAATTCATCATACACAAGATACTATGATGATCTCAAGTCCAAGGATCACTTGTAATACTATCATTACAGGAATTCCTACTGACAGGCAAGTAAAACTCCATTAGGTATTCCTTAGCGAGCCACATTTAGTGAACTTATTCTCTAATAAGCACCTACATACTTGCTTTAGTGTCTCCACACAAATGATCATGAGATCAATTATCCTCATCCAATGAGCAAGCAACGTATGTACCAATCTATCTGGATTCACTAATCCCTAATTTAGTAATCCAACGATTAGGAACTATTTTAGTTTTAAGCTTTCTAAGAATTTAGATCTCATTAGAATGATCATCATCATTATTCTAAAAACATTGCTTAAAACTATGGGTTTATCACATATTATAAAGCAGCATCACGTAGATAATTAAAAGCGTTTAATAAATTATGTGAGACCCCAGATTTTATGAATAAATATTTAATTTTCTCAAAAATAATTTTTTGAATATTATGGTGTGGATTTGATATAATGTTATAGTTGTGGGTAATATTTATAAATTTTGCAAAGTACGCAAGCTGTTATATAATATTCGATTGGTCGGGGAATATTCGTTTTATCAGGGAATATTCGTACAACGACACAATCATTGGTGGACCCATAGAACGGAATTATTGTCGGATTGAGAAAGCAGCGAAATATTTTATGAAAATAACGACGGAAGTTTTACTGCTATTATCTTTGTTGAACTACTCGGTAGTAAAAAAGTACGATGTCTGGGCGTGGTTGCGTAGTAGCACACGGTATTGATTATTGATGCTTACGTGATAAGTCACTCAGTTTTGTTTTATTAGTATTATTAATGTAATAAAACAGAAAAGCTTTTTATATAAAACATAATACTTTTATAAAGTTATCTGTTTTATTAGACAATAATTAGAATATATTTTATTTTATTATGCATAGTTTTTTGCATATTAAAATCTTTTTATATAAAACAGAACACTTTTATAAAGTTATTTGTTTTATTAGACTAAGTAGAATATATTATATTTTATTATGCATAGTGTTGCATAGTGCCTGCATAGTGTTTTGCATAGTAAAATCTTTTTATATAAAACAAAATACTTTTATAAAGTTATTCTTTTTATTAGATTATAAATAGAAAATATTTTATTTTATTTAAAAGATTTTATTTTAAATATGGACCGTCCGATTAAAAGTAAATCAATCTGGACCGTTCATGAATTAGTTACTATGCAGTCCATTCTTCTATAAATAAAAGTTCATTCATTCATTATTTCTTACGAATTCACTGAAACTCTAGAGAGAGAAACTATAGAGAGAGTTCTTCTTCTATAATTTTGAGCGTATTTCTTTAGAGTTTAAGAAAGCTTTGAGCGTAGTACAAGTTTTTTTTGAGTATATCCTTGCCCTACAAGTCGGAATACTCTTATTTTACTGTAAGGGATATAATTTGTTGTACTCGTAAGGGGTATTCTTTCTTTCTTATTCATGAAGAGAACTTCTGTTATTACATTCTTTATTATTCTGTTGGAATAACCTGTATACGCGGGATACCCTATACTTGGTGAAATTCTTACGTTATTCCATTCTTTATCATTATGTTGGAATAACTTTGTCTATGTAAGTACCGCATGCATGGTGATTTCATTATTATTCATTCTTTATCATTCTCATTGGAACATCCACATGCACGTGCTTTTACGCATGACTTTGGTTCCGTTCTTTATTATTCTGTTGGAACATCCTGTATGTGCTTTACGCATGACCTGTTTCCATTATTTATTATTACGTTAGAATATCCTCGTCTCATGCGTTTAAGCATGACTGATTTCGTTATTTATTATTTACATTGGAATAACACGTGCATGTGCGATCTATCGCATGCACGGTGATTTCTTTTGTTATTCCATTCTTTATTATACTTAGTTGGTTAAAGTTTTTACTTCTATACTCCATGAAATTAGTGGAATATCCTTGATATTTGCGTTTCATCCAAAGATCTTTCATGGAAATATTCTTACGAGCATTCTTGAATTTTTACTCCACAAAGCAAAGATCATGTTGACAATTTAGGCGTTATTAGTTCTGAATAAATTAATTCTTGAACTTGTTTTTATTGAATTCTTATATCATTGTCATCATCCTCATGTTTATATTTTTTGAAAGTCATACGTGGCTGTAGTGCGTAGATGGACTTGGTATGATTATGACTGAGGATTATTCGGTGTAATCATGACCGTAATGTTACAAATGATGTGGTAAAAGTCCTCATTGGCCCGTAGTGCATTGATGGATAGTTGTTGGCATGATCATTACCATTAATGAATACACAAATATTCTTGGCCTATAGTGCATGGATAATTGTGGTCATGATACTAAAGAATATCCTTGGCCGTAGTGCAGAGGTGATTCGAGAATGTGGATTATTTATTAAGTTGAGTCCCAGCGATAAAAGTGATGAAAAACGTTTTAAATTATAAAAGATAGTAGATTTTATTCTCTACTTGACTCTTTTAATGGATTGCTTGTTCCACTGCAGTTAAACTTGATGTTTGTTATATTGTATCAGTTTAACACTGTTTAAGGCTAATGATAATTTATTATGCATTATCTTAGTCATAATATTTCTTCTTGGGCTAGTTGAGCTCACCCTTCTTTTCTTGTATTCTCTTGAAATGAGAATATAGGTGGGACGAGTCGAGAAAGCGGAGTGATGGACCAAATGATAGTATTAGTAGTCCTCGTTATTCTCATTAAATAGTGTGACAATAAATGTAATGAGGACTTATTCGAGAGTGGATATTGTCTAGAAGACAGTATTTGTATTAAAACTCAAAACTCTCTTGTTGTATATTAAAGATTGTATTTGTATTCTGTACCATGTATTTGGCGACTCAGAATAGCTGATGTATACCTATTTTGGGGGCGTCACAAATTAATACTTTTTTTAATAAATGAATAAGATTGTTACAAAGTATATGTGACACCCCCAAATCCTGGTACTTCATTTCCACAGGATTCAGTGTTCACTTAATCAAAACATTCATTTATAACTACCCAATTATAATAAAATTGAATAATAAAAAACACCTTATACTGAGATTAAACTCAAATAAAAATCTCCCCAGGTTGTCTAACCTTTAACAACAATCATTCAAATCACGGAAATTAAATAAACTTCATTACAATCTTTAAACCAAAGTCTAATAATATACTATCAAATCTATTACAAGTCTTGATGCTTGTTCATCTTTCCTTTTCCTTTCTTTGGTGCTAGGTCGTCACCGGTTTCAACTTCTTTCAGTAAGAAATTTTACGAGGCAAGAGTGAGCAAACAAGGCCCACTTGAAATAACAATAAATAAATCTTTAAACTTTTACATCAATTGCCAATACTAGGCTCAATAGAAATGAACAATAAATTCTATTAACTTTACGAAAATTATAACATTCTTTGAGGGTCTAATGACCACGAATCATATCCATAGTTATAAGTAATCTTTCAACTTTAACTTTAATGATCATAAGACTATAAGGACTCCACGTGCTTAGGGGATCAACCCTTCGTACAATGTATTGTGCACAACCATTTCAACGCTAAGCGTAAACCTCTATTAAAAGAGTTGTTCATCTCAGTATTTAGAATACAAGTCCGCACCAAAGTAAGTTTGGTTTGGATAAGCTTTCAAGGAAATTTGGAATTTAACGAACATCAACTAAGGAGTAGTTGAATAAGAGAAATAACACTATACTACAGAATAATAGTGATTGAATCAATCATAGTAACTAAAGTCATGCATTAGGAATAATCTAATAGCATACAATTTGAATAAATATAGCATACCTTGCTTGAACAATACTAAGCCAAGGTTAATTAGGATTGAATACTAAACAAGCATGGCAATTCAGTTATGCATGTTTATCAATAATTGAAATACAAGAATAACTTGTTCAACATCAAGCCAAAGTTTAGACCACTTACATCATTATAAGATAATCGAATTAAAAACAATAATTAGCTCGATAAGACAAAGGATTAGAAAAACTTGCATAAATCATGAGTAACTAGATACAATGACTTACTCAATCATAGGAAATCTAGCTCTATGAAAGTGTAGAAGTAGCAACTTACAACAATTGTAATTGAATTTGAAAACAATAATGTACCAAATGAAATTAAACTCGCTATAATGAAGTTTTGAGTTAGAAAACTTGCCTTGCTTGTGAGACTAAACCGAATCAATTTGAATCACAATATCCTATATACATATGTCATCGTGATATAGTTAGTCATTATCACATAAGCGATACATTCATCACATATGTTTGATTATTTAAATACTTAATCAACTTATAACACAAGTTAATCATTAATAACATAATTATTCATAGTATAGAAATACTAAAATCTATATTTTACAGTCCTACTATCATCACAAAAATGTTTTCTTAAAATTTTGTGTACAAAAAAAGTACCTTTGTCGAGACCATTACTTTAACTTTCAACACGTATTTGCTTAATATTTTTACATTGTGTGGTGTACGTATTTACTCTGGCGTGGCAGTATGCGTGGTGATAATATTCTTATTTCACGAAGCATCTTCTTTGGCGGCAGCTATGCTTAAAGCTAGCTGATTTATTGGTGACTTTGACAAGATGATGCGAGAAAAAGCCAAATTGGCCTAAAAGCTCGAATCTAATAGACTAATTATCATGTAATTTATATATAGACTTCATATAAACATATTGTGAAGACTTCTAACATGTTTATACTCATAAAATAACACAAACATCAAATATACAACACCCAATTTTAATGTACTTGGCAAAACTCCATTTTTTATACTTTGATGAAAATCAACACTTTATGATTTTGTTTTTCAACCAAAAGCGAGTAAATTCAAAACATCATGATTATGATTTTACATACTCTATCAATTCTAACAATCAATTTATCAATTTAACAACAAATAAAACCTTAATTTCTACTTTAAACTAAGCCATATTATATATATATATATATATTTCATATGAACTCTTTGTGATATATTTCTTCACAATTTACATACATACATAAAGTAATTGATTATAATCATACATAATCTCAACAAAACAGTTTTACAACAACAATCATCATCTAAAGCTATATACACAAGAATTCATCATCCATAATTATTTACAGAGAACTCTTTGGAGAAGAAAACTAAACTTTAAAAATAAAATACAAGGATTAATATCCTACCTTTGATTAAGAATATGATACTCTAGAGTTTAGAAGAAAATGGTTATGATTACAATCTTCTTTTTCCCAATTCTTTTCTAAATCTTCTCTAAGTTTCTCTCAACTTTTCTCTCTGTATTTTTCTTCTTCTTCTTCTTCTTCTTCAACTAAGCCTTCTTCTCTTCCTAACTCTAACTACGTAATAAAAATATAACGTATATGATATAATATCTATTAATGATATAATATAAATATAGATATAATTATATCAGTTATATTTTGTTTGAAAATCAAAAGCCATAAGGCTTGTTTGGTTAAGATAATAAAATAACCCTTTAATCCTTACACCTTGTTTGGTGGCCCTGAATTAAAACAAATGGATTAATCCTTATACCTTGTTTGATAAAACACTATTAGATTAAAGACTTATTATGCAATAAGACATGTTTGGCAAAACTAAATTAAACTCCTTAATTTATTTTAATAACTCCTTTATAACAAGATTATTTGTCACACTTCTATTTAATTAAATAATCAATTTAATCAATTCAAATATTAATCTATTAAATTACTTTAATACATAAATCATTATCACAAAACTATAATTTCTTTATAATTATAATTTTATTTAACCAACTAATATTTTAAATTATAATTTCCCATTTAAAATATTATAATTTATTTAAATCACTATAAGCTCTCTAGCTTACTTATTAAATTACATTGGTATATAATCTCATAACAATTAATTTACTTAGCTCCTTAATTATTTATTCAACAAATAATTAACTAAACCACATCAACTCAAATTGCCATATAATTCAATAAATATTTAATATTGCAAATAAATATTTAATATTTAATATTTAATTATTTATTCAACAAATAATTAACTAAATCACATCAACTCAAATTGAACAATTATTTATTCAATAATAAACATATCCATTAAATATTTATATAAATCAATAAATATTTAATATTACTTTAAAATTACGGAATGTTACATCATTCCCTCCTTACAAAGATTACATCCTCAGAATCACAACTCAAACAAATCATTCGTTACATTCTTCCCTACTTACAAAGATTACATCCCCGAGAATCGAAGACACAGATTAAACAAATAACTCGAGGTACTCTTTCAACATTTTCTCTTGAGTTTCCCCGTAGCTTCTTGGCGTTGTGGTTCCTCCATATCACCTTTTAGAAGGTATCACTTTATTCTGAGCACTTGTTCTTTCACATCGACTATACGGATAGGAACCTCTTCATAAGACAAATCTTTCTCGAAGCGCAGCGGTTCGTACTTTCGATCACATGTTTGTAGTCGGGGTTTATATGGTGTGTAACAGAAATGTGAAAAACATTATGAATGTTTTCCAACTCGGAGGTAGAGCTACCTCGTAAGTCACTTCTCCCACTCTTCGTGACACTTCAAAGGGTCCAATAAACCTCGGGCTTAGCTTTCCCTTTTTTTGAAAAAATTTTTCCCTTCGAGGAGAAACTTTTAGGAATACAAAAGTTCTACGTCGAATGCTGCGATCTTATGCGTGTTGATTAACATACTTTTTATATCATCTTGGTGCTACTAATCTTGTCTGATGAGTTTAACAAGCGTCGCAGTTTGTTGTACCGATTACTGGTCCTAACGGTTGGCGTTCATGAACTTCATCCCGGCCTGGTGGAGTTACGCACTTTCTGCCGTACAATGCCTCGTAAGGTGGCCATGCCGATCTTTCGCGTGATAGCTTTGTTGTTGTAAGAAAATTCCACCAACGGTAATTGTTCTTCGAGCTTCCTTTAAAGTCCATAACACATGCTCTCGGCATATCTTCCAATGTCTGAATTGTTCGTTCGCTTTGGCCATCTGTTTGTGGATGATAAAGCCGTACTCATTCATAATTGTGTCCCCATGCATTCTTGTAGTCTCTTCGGAAATTTGATGTGAATCGCGGATCTCTATCGGACACAATTGATCTCGGCACTCCATGCCTCAAAGCGATCTCTTTAATGTACAATCTTGCTGGTGATCAAGATTGAATCTAATCTTTATTGGTAGAAAGTGTGTTGATTTGATTCCGTCGATCATCACTTTATCACCCAAATCGCATCGCATCCTCTACGAGTAGTTGGAAGACCCACCACAAAATCCATCGTGATGTGTTCCCACTTCCATTCCGGTATTTCCAGCGGTTGGAGTAATCCATTTGGGTCTTTGATGTTCGGCTTTTACTCTCTGACATGTCAAGCATTTCGCTACGCATTCAGCAACATCCCTTTTCATGTTTGGCCACCAAAAATGTCGGCGCAAATCTTGATACATTTTCATGCTTCCTGGATGAATTGAATATTTTGAGCTGTGAGATTCGGTCAAAATTTCTTCTTTCAGTTCTAGCACTGCTGGAACCCAAATTCTTCCCTCGAACCATAGTAATCCTTCGGTATCGACCTTGTATTTTACATCATCGCCTTCAACCAGATTCTCTTTGATTTCACACACTCTTCATCTTGTAGTTGAGCATTCTTCACTTTGTCCACTAAAGTTGGACCAACTTCTATCTGGAATAGTTGTTCGTCAGATTCTTTTGGAAATTTGATTTCCAACTCCAGTTTTGTCATTGCTGAAATGAGCTCCTCCTGAGTTGTTATCAGCATTAGCTTCTCTCGACCTTTCCTGCTTAAAGCATCTGCAACCACATTCGCTTTTCCCGGATGATAAAAGATCTCACAATCGTAATCTTTTATCGGTTCCATCCACCTTCTTTGGCGCGTGTTCAAATCCTTACGAGTGAAAATATACTTGAGACTTTTGTGGTGCATGTAGATCTCACATTTCTCTCCATAAAGATAGTGTCTCCATATCTTGAGCAAATACAAGCTATGACCAATTCCAAATCATGAGTCGGATACTCTTTCTCATAATCCTTTAGTTGTCTTGACATACACAATAACTTTGCCGTTCTGCATAAGAACACAACCCAACCCTTTATGTGAGGCATCACTATACACCACAAAATTTTCTGTATTATCTGGTAATGTCAACACAGGTGCCATACTTAACTTCTTCTTTAAATCTTGGAAACTCTCTTCACATTTCTCGTCCAAGCGAATTTTCTGACTTTCCTTGTCAAATTTGTTAGCGGAGTGGCTATCTTAGAAAAATCTTGAATAAATCTTCTATAATAACCGGCCAGTCCCAAGAAACTCCTCACTTCCGGCGGTGTTCTTGGTTGTTCCCAATTGATTCTGACTTCCACTTTTGATGGATCCTTTGAAATCCCATCTTTGTCGATCACGTGACCCAAAAATTGTACGATCGAGCCAAAATTAGCACTTAGAGAATTTGGCGTACAACTTTTCCTTCCTTAGTGTTTTAATGTCAAATGTAAATGTTCCACGTGTTCTTCTTGAGTTTTGGAATACACGAGAATGTCATCAATAAATACCACCACAAACTTGTCTAAGAATGGTTTAAACACCACATTCATCAAATCCATGAAGCGGTTGGGGCATTTGTTAAACCAAAAGACATCACCGAAACTTCGTAATGTAAAATGCAGGAGTTACGAATGCCGTTCTAGGTATATCCTCCTTTCTTACCTTCAATTGGTGATACCCACTTCTCAAATCTATTTTGAGAAATATTTAGCACCCTTCAAATTTGATCAAACAAGTCATCTATTCTAGGTAGCGGATACCTATTCTTAATAGTGACCTTGTTTAACTCCTATAATCAATGCTGAGGCGCATTGATCCGTCCTTCTTCTTAACGAATAAAGCTGGCGCTCCCCACGGTGATACGCTTGGTTGAATATATTTCTTGTCCGATAACTCTTGCAATGTTGTACCATCGGTTCCTTCATTTCTCTAGGAGCCATTACATGCACGGGGCCTTCGATATCGGTCTTTGTTTCGGCGCTAAGTCGATCACGAACTCAATTTCTCTGTCGGCGGAAGTCTGGCAAATCTTACTGAAACACGTCTTGAATTCTCTCTCTCTGGGTATTTCTTCTAGTTTCACACCCTTCTTACGAGTATCGACTATATAAGCTAAATAGCCCACACAACCTTGACTCAACAATTTCTTGGCTTTGCATAGTCATCGGACATTTCATTTGTCTAGGCGACTTGCTACCATAAAATACAACCTTTGGTGAGTCATAAGGTTTTACACTTCTTGTGACAATCGATTCTTTGCTCCATATTTGAGCACCAATCCATCCCCAAAATTACATCAAATTCCCAAGTCTAATCGGAATCAAATCTACCAACAAAATATTTTCCTTAATGTTCACCCTACGGTTCTTGTATCTGAATCTAACGAGGATTACTTCCTTATTCGCAATTTCTATGTTCAAAGGAAAATTGGTTCTTCTCAGGCAATTCTAACCTCTTAGAAAATTCATGAGGATATAAGCGAACAAGTAGCACCCGAATCGAATAATACATAAGCATTTATATCATTGATTGGGATAATACGACACTACATCTTTTGATTGCACTGACATCTTCTTGCAGTCGTGTTGAAGGTTACGGTTGTGGGTTTGTTTGATCTTTGCGAGGTCCTGCAATGGCCCATGTACTTCCATTTTACCTCCATTGCTTACGGTTGTCACTCCTTCCCTCTTCTTAGGGCATTCACGAGCAAAGTGATCCTTGGATCCACACGTGAAAGCATACATTCTTCTTCGGTTGAGTGCAATTTGGGCGATGTGACCCTCACAGCCACAATTGTAGCATACTCGCTTCCCTATCAAGCACGCACCCTTATGGAATTTCCGCATGTATATACATGCTTTAAACTTTTGTTTTCTTTGGTTACCCCTTTGGTGTCCGACACCATGCTCCCATTCCACTTCCTCTTGTTGTTGTTGTTGTTGTTGTTGTTATTGTTGTTTCCCTTTGCTACCACCTCCATTCTTAGTCTCATTCTCATTCCTCTTCTTCTTTTGTTCTGGTTGAACTTTGTCTTTGCCTCGCCTCCACCTTCCATGGTCTTGCTTTCTCCATCACCTTGCTGCAAATGTCTTCAATTGGAGCAGGAAACCCTCTTTGTCTGACCGGGGCTTTAGTCCATGTTCAAATCTCTTAGCCTTACGGCTTTCAAATGCATCTTGACTTTGATATGGCGCAAACCTCGCCAATTCGTTGAACTTGGCGGCATATTAGAGATACCATCATCGTTCCTTGCTTTAGTTCTAGAAAGCGCACTTCTAGGTGACTCTTGAACTCTCAGGAAAATAGGTCTCGAAGAACAACTCCTTGAACCTATCGGTCATCACTCCTGGCCCTTCCAGAGTTTTATTGGCACGCCACTAATAACTAGCTTACGCTTTCAACATGAATGTTGCGAAAGCGATCTTACAGTCATCCCCTACCCTAGCGACATCGAACAATTTTTTCTATCTCCATAATCCGGGTTTGTGCTTATTTGGATTTATGGACCCTGAATTCGGTGGTCAACCGCCTTGAAATCCTTAAACGTTGTACCATGGTTTTGTGGTTGATTACTGCAGCGCTCACATCGATAGTGTCACTAGTTGTTGAGCAGGGGTTACCATCAACATTATCATTATAGTAGTAGTTCTCTCATTGTTTCTCTGTCGGGGTGGTTCACATCTGGGAGGCATTTTACATTAAAACAAAACATCTATTAGACTAATTGACTTCTTTAAGTATTTTCTAATTAACTTGCCTCCATAAAAGAAATAACCACATAACACATAACACTTTGAATAAAATAATAACTTTTATTTATTCATCATTACTTTGAAAAACATAAAAACAATAGCATCACTGCTATTTACATTCATTTCCTGAACTACAAAAAGTTACAGGACAACATCATTATTATCATATCCCATGGTTACTTAACACTGAGGATTTACACATTATTTAATACTTATTACGTGCTTTATAGGCACATTTTCTACGATGATCTATTAAGATACTTCTTAGCCCTATCCGTTCTTCCTCCATGACTCGAAACATTGTTTCTGCGATCTAACACGAATGATGGCGGCGTCTCTCGAATGAATCGGATATCCGGCGGCCGATCTTGAGCTCGATTAATTGCGGTGTCAAATACTTTATCCATCTCTTCCATCTTCATCCTTTTACTTTGTGAGTTCCTTTTTGCTCTTTCAGTTCGTTGATAAGCTTCCTCGTATGCATCTTGACTCTTGCCCTCTTAGCGACTTCTTCTCTCGACTTGCTCTTGATTCAACAACCATCTCGATCAATTGTTCTTTCTCTCCTTGATGCGTATTAGTTTCTCCTCGGCGTTTGTCGACCCGTTCCTCACGATCTGGATCTCGTAGTCTTTTTGTGTCATTGCGATACATTGTTCGCTACTACTATCTCCTGCAACTCCTCAATTGTATCACGAAGTTCTACGTTACGGTCATGCACCTCATCATATATATATCTGCCATTATCGAGTTAAGTGGAATCCTTTCCTCCTCATCCTCGTCATCCTCATCCTCCTCTGTGGTAACTCAGCGGGATCCTCCTAAATGCATCTCCACATCATCATCCTCATCTTCAACTACTCATGTCCAGCAGAGGTGACTCCGTGGCGATAGTTGTTCCCAAACTACTGAATGTCGTGAGGCTCCTCCTCTATAGGCATTTGAGGTCCCTCCTCCCTAACTTTGTTGGATTCTCAGGCATTAGTCATCCCGACAACAAAGTTTTAAAGTTTTAATTATTAATCATTACTACTTTCGACACTCACGGTAGTACATAAACTATATAAACACATAAGCACATAAGTGTTTTATTTCTTCTTTCTTAAAACTCGACAAGAGTTATCTCCACTATCTTTTCAAAGGTTACTTCTAAGGCTTTCCCCCCACCTAAGGTTCATAACCTAAAGCTTTGATACCAACTTTGTGACACCCCAAATCACGGTACTTCATTTCCTCGAGATTTGGTGTTCACTTAATTAAAACATTCATGTATAACTACCCAAATATAATAAAATTGAATAATAAAAACCTGCCCATACAAGATTAAACTCAAATAAAAATCTCCCAGGTTATCTAACCTTTAACAACAAACATTCAAATGCAGAAATTAAATAAACTTCATTACAATCTTTAAACAAAAGTCTAATAATAATACTATCAAATCTATTACAAGTCTTGATACTTGTTCATCTTTCCTTTTCCTTTCTTTGGTGCTAGAGTCGTCACCGGTTTCAACTTTAAATTGTAAGAAATTTTACAGGCAAGAGAGTGAGCAAACAAGGCCCACTTGAAATAACAATAAATAAATCTTTAAACTTTTACATCAATTGCCAATACTAGGCTCGATAGAAATGAACAATATATTCTATTAACTTTACGAAAATTATAACATTCTTTGAGGGTCTAATGACCACGAATCATGTCCACGATTATAAGTAATCTTTCAACTTTAACTTTTTATGATCATAAGACTATAAGGACTCCACGTACTTAGGGGGATCAACCCTTCGTACAATGTATTGTGCACAACCATTTCAACGCTAAGCGTAAACCTCTATTAAAAGAGTTGTTCATCTCAGTATTTAGAATACAAGTCCGCACCAAAGTAAGTTTGGTTTGGATAAGCTTTCAAGGAAATTTGGAATTTAACGAACATCAACTAAGGAGTAGTTGAATAAGACCAATAACACTATACTACAGAATAATAGTGATTGAATCAATCATAGTAACTAAAGTCATGCATTAGGAATAATCTAATAGCATACAATTTGAATAAATATAGCATACCTTGCTTGAACAATACTAAGCCAAGGTTAATTAGGATTGAATACTAAACATGCATGGCAATTCAGTTATGCATGTTAATCAATAATTGAAATACAAGAATAACTTGTTCAACATCAAACCAAAGTTTAGACCACTTACATCATTATAAGATAATCGAATTGAAAACAATAATTAGCTCGATAAGACAAAGGATTAGAAAACTTGCATCGTCATGTGTAACTAGATACAATGACTTACTCAATCATAGGAAATCTAGCTCTATGAATGTGTAGAAGTAGCAACTTACAACAATTGTAATTGAATTTGAAAACAATAATGTACCAAATTAAATTAAACTCGCACAATGAAGTTTTGAGTTAGAAAACTTGCCTTGCTCGCAGACTAAACCGAATCAATTTGAATCACAATATCCTATATACATATGTCATCGTGATATAGTTAGTCATTATCACATAACTGATACATTCATCACACATGTTTGATTATTTAATCACTTAATCAACTTATAACACAAGTTAATCCTTAATAACATAATTATTCATAGTATAGAAATACTAAAATCTATATTTTCTGATCCTACTATCATCACAAAAATGTTTTCTTAAAATTTCGTGTACAAAAGTACCTTTGTCGGACCATTACGCTAACTTTCGCTTGTACTTCTTACGATTTACTGCTTGTGGGTACGTCTTTATGCATGGTGATCTTCTATTTATGTGTGGTGATTATACTCTGAAAGCAATGCTGCTGCTGATGCGTGGTGATGTATTCTTCTTCTCCGGGAAGCATCTTCTTAGTGGGCAGCAGCTCATGAAAGCTACTTGATTTCATTGACGACCGACAGCGATGCGAGAAAAAGCCAAATTAGCCTAAAAGCTCGAATCTAATAGACTGATTATCATGTAATTTACATATAGACTTCATATAAACATATTGTGAAGACTTCTAACATGTTTATACTCATAAAATAACACAAACATCAAATATACAACACCCAATTTCAATGTTCTTGGCAAAACTCCATTTTTTATACTTTCAATGAAAATCAACACTGTGATTTTGTTTTTCAACCAAAACAGTAAATTCAAAACATCATGATTATGATTTTACATACTCTATCAATTCTAACAATCAATTTATCAATTTAACAACAAATAAAACCTTAATTTCTACTTTTAAACTAAGCCATATTATATATATATATATATATATTTTCATTTATGAACTCTTTGTGATATATTTCTTCACAATTTACATACATACATAAAGTAATTGATTATAATCATACATAATCTCAACAAAAGCAGTTTTACAACAACAATCATCATCTAAAGCTATATACACAAGAATTCATCATCCATAATTATTTCTGAGAGAACTCTTTGGAGAAGAAAACTAAACTTTAAAAATAAAATACAAGGATTAATATCCTACCTTTGATTAAGAAGATGATACTCTAGAGTTTAGAAGAAAATGGTTATGATTACAATCTTCTTTTTCCCAATTTTTTCTCAATTTTCTCTAAGTTTCTCTCAACTTTTCTCTCTGTTTTTTTCTTCTTCTTCTTTTCTTCAACTAAGCCTTCTTCTCTTCCTAACTCTAACTACGTAATAAAAATATAACATTATATGATATAATATCTATTAATGATATAATATAAATATAGATATAATTATATCGAGTTATATTTTGTTTGAAAATCAAAAGCCATAAAGGCTTGTTTGGTTAAGATAATAAAATAACCCTTTAATCCTTACACCTTGTTTGGTAAAACTGAATTAAAACAAATGGATTAATCCTTATACCTTGTTTGATAAAAACACTATTAGATTAAAGACTTATTATGCAATAAGACATGTTTGGCAAAACTAAATTAAACTCCCTTAATTTATTTTAATAACTCCTTTATAGCAAGATTATTTGTCACACTTCTATTTAATTAAATAATCAATTTAATCAATTCAAATATTAATCTATTAAATTACTTTAATACATAAAAATCATTATCACAAAACTATAATTTCTTATTTATAATTATAATTTTATTTAATTTAAACTAATATTTTTTAAATTACAATTTCCCATTTATTAAAATATTATAATAATTTATTTAAATCACTATAAGCTCTCAAGCTTACTTATTAAATTACATTGGTATATAATCTCATAAATAATTAATTTACTTAAGCTAATATTTAATTATTTATTCAACAAATAATTAACTAAACCACATCAACTCAAATTGCCATATAATTCAATAAATATTTAATATTTTATAAAAATAAATATTTAATATTTAATATTTAATTATTTATTCATGAACAAATAATTAACTAAAAATCACATCATAACTCAAATTGAACAATTATTTATTCAATAATAAACATATCCATTAAATATTTATATAAATCAATAAATATTTAATATTACTTAACTTCATTTATAAATTACTCTTTCTTTGTTTAAAATTTTATACATTTCATTGCATACATGATTGTCACTCATGTGATCTCTCTTTTCAGGAGTCTATCGGAACTATTAAGAGAGATACACTACATGGCTCATCAACATAAGACATCTCTTGGAGTTTGCCATGCTAAACGATTTTAGCATCAAATGAATTTACGTTCCTTGGGTTAAGTCGAGTATCCTCTTAAATCTATCTATATAGATTTGTAAACCCAATTTACGATACTTTTTCCCAAATCATTCATGGAGGAATGTTTAGACAACTTTATCTTTACTGATTGTAACATTGGTATGTGTTGGAAGAGTGCATATTTTGATTTGATGTTTAAATATAAATGCTCATGATTATTTGTAAAGTCCTTCAAGGAATATTTGTATAAGGACTTAGTGATAGATCAAATTTGTTAGGTTGATCTAAGCTCTTAATTTATATCACTCTGTAAATGAATGTATAGAAAAGAAGATCAAACTTGTTAGGTTGATCTTGAGATATAATAGATAGGCTTCGAAGAGATCGTAGTGTATCAAGCTGATCAAGATTACAGAAGCCGAGGCAGGACGTAGAGCTTCGAGGATCGTAGTGTGCCTGCCTTAAGGGCCTCTTCAGAAATTGCAGAGTGATCCCAATGTTTGCCGAGCTAACTCGAAGATCGTAGTGTGCTCTCGAAAACGTAGAGCTTGCAAAGTCAGCAAGTGAAGATCGTAGTGTGCAGGTCTTTAAGAGAAATCATAGTGCTCTTATTTGAGAGCATCAGATCAAGCACCAAGGTGACAAGACACCACGATGTGGATCGTAGAGTATCATCTGCCTTGTGTCAGAAGCATCAAGCCCTACCTTGTGTTTGAAGACAAATTCCAGCAAATATGGAATGGGTTTCAAACGTTGAAGTCCTCACCAGTTCCAACAGTACAAATAATATCCTTAGTATGCAACAAAGAAGCGTATTGAAGAAGCTAAGGAAAGTACCATTGGTAAGAGGAAAACACCTTTTCAGGTGTTAGGTGAGAAAGCAGTCTGCTGTGTCAGTGGGCCAGAATGTAATTCAGAAGATGTGCAGAAAAGTCTCCATCAAAGTACAAAAATGTCAAATGCATTTAATGCTTCAACGGATAGACCAAACGGATAGATTTCAAGATCACATATATGCAAAACATATGTAGATGAAAGAATGAAGCAAGCATTGAACAAAATACACAAGAACACTCAACACTCTACTTTACGATCTTAGAAAAAGAAAAGCTTGCTTAGCTACTCAGTTCTTTCGAACAAGTGCTTAAACAGCAACTGAGTAGCACCAATCAAGAACGCAACAACTACCAATCAACTGAAGTAAGAGTTCCAAGTCAGAAGGACTGAAGAGTTTTAAGTGAACTGTGAAGAGCCAAGTCTGTTGGACTTGAAGAGTTTAAGAGTGAACTAAGAAGTTCCTAGACTGCTGGTCTAGAAAGAATCTGTGTGATTCAGAAAGTGTAAAAGACATCCTTAGTGGATTTCCTACTCGAGGAGTAGAAGGGTGGACTAGGAGCTTTAAGTGCTCTGAACCACTTAAAACGACTGCATCTATTACATTCTTGCTATAACTGCTATAACTGTTATATCTGCCTCACTCTCATAAACTCACTATCTTAAGGGAGATTAAAACAAATATTAATTCCGCTAAGTTTTAATCATTATCAACTAACAAGTTAAAACGAAAGATTTTTAAATATCTATTCAACCCCCCCCCCCCCCTTCTAGATAACTATTGTGCCTCCAAGAACTAACAATTGGTATCAAAGCAGGTTCTATTACATAGTCTACAAAGCTTAAGTAGATCCAATGGCACATTTACCAAGCGAATCAAGGACTGGAGGAGGCAGCAAGTGTGACACCCCCAAAATAGGTCTACATCCCCATTTCGAGTTGTCAATACACTGCATGTAAAACAACTACAACTTTATTATTACAATAGTAAAGCTGTGAGTTTAAATACGAGATATTTCCATCTAGACAATATCCACATAAAAATAAATCCTCATCATAATTATTGATACATTATTTTACAACAATGGTGAGGACTACTAAACAACTCTCCTAGAACTTTCATTCCATACCCCAGACTGCATTACTCGCTATATTCTCGCCTCCTGAGAAGAAAAATGGAACAAAAAGGAAAAGGGTGAGCTCGACTAGCCCAGTAAAGAATATTATGACTAAGATAATATACAACAAAATTATCGTTAGTCTTCAACAGGGAAAAATATAATAGAATACAATAGACAACAAGTTTTAAATCAATATTCGCAGCGGAAATAATAATTCATTAGAAGAGTTAAGTAGAGAATGCAAACTACTATCTTCTATATATGAATTTTAAAGTTCATCGTCTATTTTTATCCCTGTAACATCAATCAATATATATCTGGGATCAAATATTCATCCTTGCACTACAGGCCAAGGACATTCACCAGTTGTTCATGTTCATCTAAATACCTGTTCATCTTTGCACTACGGGCCAAAGATATTCTTCAGAAATCATTCATCTTTGCACTACGGGCCAAAGATATTCATCGAAATCATTCATCTTTTGCACCATGGCCAAAGATATTCATCATAAATCATTCATCTTTGCACTACTGTGCCAAAGATATTCAATAATATCATCATTTAAGACCGAGGATGATGATGAAAATATTTTTTTAAAGAAAGCGAATCCCGGTGAAACAAAATGACAAGGATTAAGGATTAAGGATTCGTATTTTTGTTTTATCCACGTCCAAAAATACCTCAAAAATAATCATAGTGGTGTAAAATTCAAGAATGATCAAAATATGGATACAATCAAAGCTAGTATCCGAATAGATATTTTGGACGAAAAGAAAAATTTTATTTTTCGATGAATAGTCTTGCCGTATTCGTGAATAAGTACCATATACGTGAATAAGTCCGATATCGTGAATAGTAACCCCGACACCAAAAGTTCCAAATTTGATAAAAACTTTAGATCAATATTTCAAAGATAATGATATTGAAGAAATAATATCATTACGAAAAAGAATAATATCCCTTACCTCGAAAGATCAGTACTTCTAACTTGAATACTGGATATAGGCTATATCTTGAACTTTCATCGTATAGCAATACTCAAAGTATACTCAAAATACTCACAAGAATACGCTCGATAATATAGAGAGAGAAAACTTTAGTTTTCGTGTGATTTTCTATTCTAACCTAAGCACCTATTTATAGGAAATTGCTTAGAACACCAAAGCGTAAAATTTATTATAATAATAATATATATAAAATTTTCTATGCCCATTCTTAGAATCTGAAAATCTGAATACAAACCACATGCTCCCTTCTAGAAGAAGTAAAAAACGTTTTCATAAAATAAATAATTAAAACTTCCAAAAATCAATTATTTTGGAGCTCGAACTTCAATAATTCATAATAAATAGCCCTTTTGTCGTAAAATTTGAATCACGCTTGAGTTTTTATAGGAAATTCAATTCTCTACAACTTTGCATAAGAAAGTTTTTCCAAATTCCAAAACAAAATTGATGAAATCCACAACCAGGCGATTTTAGAGGCTATAATCAAATTTTCATCAATAAATGGGGTCCACCGACATGTTTAACATGTTTTAAACATTTATTGCAACAAAAATCCTCTTCCTCCTCAGTATACTCATATATCACACATTCGTTATAAAATATCACCATTATTATATTATTAAAATATAATATTATATATATTTAAATGAATTATTTTATCGGAAAAGATAAAATTTCAATTTTCAACAATTGTCACATTAAAAATTTTCTCCATCTATATCCACATAAAATCAATATTTTCCTCATCATATGAATCAATAATTAATTATTCACAAATAATATTACTGTAATCATAATATTGACAACTGTGCAGGTTCAGGAAGAGAGGGGCTTTCAATAAGAATTTCTCTCATCTTGGCGCGCAATTAGGTGACCAAACCTCTCCTTAGATGTAACTTTCTAGACATTGCCAATAATGTTATCTAATAATATTATTCGGATAATATGAATTATTGCTTCGATAATGAAAAAATCTTGTGTAATGACAATTATTAAAACAACAAAGAATATAAAATATCAACGCAAAGCAATTATTGAATCAATAAAATAAAACACTTTGAATAAGTAATTATCGTAACCATTATTGAGTAGTGCCTTCTTATGTAAGAGTCAATAATTGGTGCAATACTGTAGTGCTACTGAGTGCAACAACGCAGACATCGTGTTTTAACCACCGGGTATTCCAACAAGGTAAATCAGAATAACCACGTACTGTTATTTTTAAACAACTTATATTTGTCATTTTCTTCCTCCAATCGCTTTTACGTTATGGGGCCCACACATGGTCAAAGGTTGCTACCATTGCATTTAATATTCCCCGACAAGCATTTAATATTCCACGACCAAACGAATATTCCCAAACAACAATGAATATTTTATAACCACTTGCTTATTTTGAAATATTTGCGTATTTTACCCATAACTATCCACATTAATCACATCAACCCTTACTATTTCAAAATAATAATTAGAGGAAATTAAATTTCATTTATTAATTATTTGGGATCTTACAACCTCCCTCCTTATGAAATTTCGTCCTCGAAATTGACGACGACGATACTGGTGTTTGAAAAGATGAGGATACCTCGCTTTCATTTCGTTTCCAACTCGAGGTCATTTCCTCTATAGCATAGTTTCTCCACAAGACTTTAACTTGTGGTATGACCTTCGTCGTAGGGACATGCTCCTTCCTATCCAAGATCTTGACAGTACTTCCTCACACGTTAAATCTTGGCTATCTCGTCCGGTTCTAACTCAATAACGTGATTCGGGTCTTTCACATATTTACGAAGTACAGATATGTGAAACACATTATGAACACGAGACATACTTGGAGGTAACGCGAGTCTATAGGCTACATTTCCTACTCGGTCAAGAATTTGAAATGGACCAATAAATCGTGGATTGAGCTTTCCTCTCTTCCCGAATCTTGTAACTCCCTTCCATGGGGCAACACGCAACAATACATGATCCCCTATACTAAATTCCACATCCTTTCGATGAAGATCCGCATAACTCTTTTGTCGATCTTGTGCCATTTGTATACGTTGTCGAATCATTTGGATCTTTTCGGTAGTCATACGTACTAACTCGGGTCCCAACAATGTTGCTTCACCCACCTCATCCCAACATATTGGAAAGCGACACTTTCGTCCATATAATGCTTCGAATGGGGCCACACCTATACTTGCTCGATAAACTGTTGTTGTAGGAGAATTCCACCAATGGTAAATACTTATCCCAACTGCCCTTGAAGTCTAGGACACAGAGTCTTAATAAATCTTCAAGAGTTTGAATAGTCCTCTCTGATTGTCCGTCCGTTTGAGGATGGTATGCCGAACTGAATCTTAAATCCGTACCCATAGCTTTTTGCAAGCTAACCCAAAATCTTGAAGTGAATCTTGGGTCACGATCCAAAACTATGGATACTGGCATGCCATGTAATCTCACAATCTCATTTACGTACATTTGAGCAAGACGTTCAAGGGAATAAGTCTCCCGTATCGACAAGAAATGAGCAGACTTGGTTAATCTATCAACAATAACCCAAATAGCATTTATGCCTTGAGAAACCGTGGGAAGTCCCGTAACGAAATCCATGGTAATGTGTTCCCACTTCCATTTCGGAATCTCAAGTGGTTGAAATGGTCCCTTAGGCACTTGATGCTCCGCCTTTACACGTTGACAAGTTAAACATGTTGAGATAAACTTTGCAATCTCTCTCTTCATATTGTTCCACCAAAATGTATGTCAAAGATCACGATACATTTTAGTACTTCCGGATGGATTGCAAATGGTGTATTGTGTGCCTCCATCATAATCTTGTACTTCAAATCGTAATCGTTAGGAACACAAAGTCCGGAGTGGACTCAAGTATTCCTTCTTCATCAATTCTCGCTTAGGAATAGCTCCTTCTTGTACTTTCTTCTTCATATGCATCATTTCAAGGTTTGGGTGGCTTGAGCAACCTTAACTTTTTCTATTAAAGTTGGCTCTGCGCGTATGCTTGACATCATCACCCTCTGCTCCTGATATGATCTTCTACTCAACGCGTCGCCTACCACGTTCGCTTTCCGGGATGGTATTGAATAGTGTGGTCGTAGTCTTTCAATAGCTCGAGCCAACGTCACGCCAGCATGTTAAGTTCTTTTTGAGTGAAGAAATATTTAAGGCTTTTATGGTCCGAATATATCTCCACTTTCTCCCCATATAGATAGTGCCTCCGGATCTTTAGCGAAAACGATCACGCTAACTCTAGATCATGAGTAGGATAATTCCTCTCATATTCTTTAAGTTGTCATGAGGCATAGGCTATGACTTTCCCACGTTGCATGAGAACACATCCTAACCCTTTGCCCGAAGCATCGCAGTAGATAACAAATCCATCCGAACCAGATGGTATTGTTAGAACAGGTACCGAAATAAGTCTCCTCTTAAGCTCTTGGAAACTCTTCTCGCATTCTTCGCTCCAAATGAATTTTGTATCTTTCCGAGTTAGATGAGTTAACGGAGTAGCGATTCGAGAAAACCCTTCCATGAATCTCCGATAATAACCAAATTTAAGCCCAAAAGCTACGTGATTTGACCACCGACTTGGTTGCTCTAACTTTGTGTTGCTTCAATCTTCGGGTCAATGATACTCCATGTTTTGACACCACATGCCCAAGAAATGCTACTTCCTCAAGCCGAACTCGCATTTCTTTAACTTGGCATAAAGCTTGTTTTCACGAAGCCTTTGGAGTACCAAACTTCAAATGGTGCTCATGATCTTCACGGCTTTTGGAATATATGAGGATGTCATCAATAAAGACAACAACGAATCGATCCAAATACTCTTTGAATACTCGGTTCATCATATCCATGAAAGCCGCAGGAGCATTAGTCAATCCGAAAGACATAACTAAGAATTCATAATGCCCAGATCGAGTTCTAAAGGCGTCTTTGAATATCCTCGATTCTAATCTTCAATTGATGATATCCGTAAGCTAAGATCGATTTTTGAAAAGAATTGTGCTCCTTGCAATTTGGTCAAACAAGTCATCAATACGAGGTAGAGGATACCTATTCTTGATAGTGACATGGTTCAATTCCCGATAGTCAATACAAAGTCGCATACTCCCCGCTCTTTCTTCTTTACAAATAAAAGCAGGAGCACCAAGGAGATGTACTAGGACGAATGAAACCAATATCCAACAACTCCTCCGTAGTTGGACCTTTAACTCTGAAGTTCAATAGGAGCCATTCAATATGGGGTTTTAGAAATGGGCTTTGTGCGGGTTCAAGGTCAATAAAGAATTCAACTTCACGTTCGGGGTAGACGGGAAGTTCTTCTTGAAATACGTCCAGAAAGTTAATAACAACAGAATATTATTCAATTTTGACGTGTCTTTATTCAAATCCATAACATGGGCTAAGAAAGCTTGACATCCGCTTTTTTAATAAACGAATAGCTTTATGATTAGATATGATGTTGATTGATTTTAATGGTTTAGTTGCTTGAATTGAACAACATGTTGTTTAGGAATATGAAAGCTAACAACCTTACGAAAATAATCAATTTTGGCATGATGAGTAGTTAACCAATCAATCCCTAAAATCACATCAAAAGCAAGTATCTTTAAAGAGATAAGATCAACAGTAAGATAAGGGTGCCAACATGGATTAGACAAGATTTATAAGCGATTGGATGTGATGAAAGTTTCTCCTAACGGAGTTTCCACAGATAGGTCAAAGTCTAATTTCTCCGAGTCAAGTTTAAACGTTGAGCACAAGTAGAGAGAGATAAATGAATGGGTAGCACCCAGATATCTAGTAAAGTATAAACTTCACAAGAATTTATAAATAGCTTACCCGTGATCACCTCGTTTGGGTTCCTCGCATTTTGACCACCATAACAAACGCTCTTCCAGAACCATTGACTTTGACTTTTTCGGGATGATCTTTTGAGTCACCGTCCCTCATTGAACTAGGTTTCGCCACCGTGCAATCTCGAAAGTGATATGTCCTTCGCTTCCACAATTATAGCATACCGAACTCATAGGCGCTTGACCGATATGTCCTCTTTCCCAGATTTATAGATATGACCGGTGGTCGTTCTCCTCCCTTGGAACCGATTCTTCATTGGAACTGTCGTCTTCACATGGTCGTTGTTGAATCTCCTCTTGACTCGCTTCTTCTATTTTCATGGCCATGATTACCACCAGAGTGGTTACCATTTTTGTCCGCCTTTTTCTTTCTCCACTGGTTATTGTTGTTTTGTTGACTGCTATCTCCGGTATGATCCTGATTGTGGTACCTCGGTTGACCGTACTCGTTATCTCGCTCTAACAATTGAGCCTCGTTAACAAACATCTGAATAGAGAGAAAATTTATGAGAGATGAGATATCGACGTATGCCTTGGGTTTCAAACCTCTCGAAACATCGCGTCATCGTTCCTCATTCTCCACCAAATGAGGTGCAAACTGGATAACTCGCAAACTTCGCCTCGTCTTTGAGACACTTTGTCATGTTGTTCTCGCTCAGTCTAATAAACTCCACTTCCTTCATATGACGAACACTTTCGGGAAAGTATTTGTCATTAAATAGTTTCAAACGTCTCCCAAGACATGCCGAGTGCAAATTGGATGGTGGTACGCTTCTGAGACTCCCACCAAGAGATCCGCCTTCGCCACGTAACATAAGGTGGCGAATGGAACCTTCGTTCCTCTGTGCATCCCAAGACATCGAATATCTTGGTAATTTGCTTGACCCATGTTTCGCCATGATCGGATCCGCTTTCCTTAAATTCTCGTGGTCCCAACTCTTTAAACCGCTCATTTGTGACAACCCGTGAATTGCTATCATTTCATCCTATGTTTTGAACACGAAGTCTCCCTCGTCGATTTTGCATGAATCGCAAAAAGCTTCTAAATATCCCCTCGCTCATCATCATCGCTTTCGGTGGTGTTGTTCACGGGAGGAACATTGCCACTGTCAGACGTTCTCCTCGTTGGTTGGTGAGTACAGCGTCTCCACTGGCCTCATTTCCATTGTTAATATTCTCAACGACATTCTCAAATACATCGCCATAAAATAAGGGTTAATTAAGGAAATCAATATATCACATAATATCCCTATATACTTGACTAACTATCAAATAAGCTTAGGTAGGACACACTAGCGAAGGATTTACTCGTCTCTCCCTCCTAGTTCTATTCCTCGATCTCCGCTAGAGATCATATCCCTAAGCTCGATACCAACCGTGTGACACCCCAAAATAGGTCTACATCCCCCATTACGAGTTGTCAATACACCTGCATGTAAACAACTACAACTTTATTATTACAATAGTAAAGCTGTGAGTTTAAATACGAGATATTGCCATCTAGACAATATCCACATACAAATAAATCCTCATCATAATTATTGATATATTATTTTACAACAATGGTGAGGACTACTAAACAACTCTCCCTAGAACTTTCATTCCATACCCAGACTGCACTCGCTTATATTCTCGCCTCCCCGAGAAGAAAAATGGAACAAAAAGGAAAAGGGTGAGCTCGACTAGCCCAAGATAAAGAATATTATGACTAAGATAATATACAACAAAATTATCGTTAGTCTTCAACAGGAAAAATATAATAGAATACAATAGACAACAAGTTTTAAATCAATATTCATATTGAAATAATAATTCATTAGAAGAGTTAAGTAGAGAATGCAAACTACTATCTTCTACATGTATGAATTTTAAAGTTCATAAATCTATTTTTATCCTCGTAACATCAATCAATATATATCGGGATCAAATATTCATCCCTTGCACTCTGAGCCAAGGACATTCACCCGATTGTTCATGTTCATCTAAACACATGTTCATCTTTCAGACTACGGGCCAAAGATATTCATCAAAAATCATTCATCTTTGCACCATTGGCCAAAGATATTCATCATAAATCATTCATCTTTGCACTCTGTGCCAAAGATATTCAATAATATCATCATTTAAGACTGAGGATGATGAAAAATATTTTTTTAAAGAAACGAATCCAGTGAAACAAAATGACAAGGATTAAGGATTAAGGATTCGTACTTTGTTTTATCCACGTCCAAAATTACCTCAAAAATAATCATAGTGGTGTAAAATTCAAGAATGATCAAAATATGGATACAATCAAAGCTAGTATCCAGAATAGATATTTTGGACGAAAAGAAAAATTTTTATTTTTCGATGAATAGTGTCGTATTCGTGAATAGTACCATATACGTGAATAGTGCCGTATACGTGAATAGTAACCCCGACACCAAAAGTTCCAAATTTGATAAAAACTTCAGATCAATATTTCAGCATAATGATATTGAAGAAATAATATCATTACGAAAAAGAATAATATCCCTTACCTCGAAAGATCAGTACTTCTAACTGGAATACTGGATATAGGCTATATCTTGAACTTTCACCATATAGCAATACTCAAAGTATACTCAAAATACTCACAAGAATACGCTCGATAATATAGAGAGAGAAAACTTTAGTTTCTGGTGTGATTTTCTATTCTAACCTAAGCACCTATTTATAGGAAATTGCTTAGAACACCAAAGCAGAAAATTTATTATAATAATAATATATATAAAAATTTTCTATGCCCATTCTTAGAATCTGAAAATCTGAATACAAACCACATGCTCCCTTCTAGAAGAAGTAAAAAAAACGTTTTTCATAAAATAAATAATTAAAACTTCCAAAAATCAATTATTTTGGAGCTTCAGAACTTCAATAATTCATAATAAATAGCCCTTTTGTCAGAAAATTTGAATCACGCGAGTTTTTATAGGAAATTCAATTCTCTACAACTTTGCAGAAGAAAGTTTTTCCAAATTCCAAACAAAAATTGACCGAAATCCACAAGCAGGCGATTTTAGAATTTATAATCAAATTTCAAATCAATAAATGGGGTCCACCGACATGTTTAACATGTTTTAAACATTTATTGCAACAAAAATACTCTTCCTCCTCGTATACTCATATATATCACATTAATTGTAAAAATATCACCATTATTATATTATTAAAATATAATATTATATATATTTAAATGAATTATTTTATCGAAAAAGATAAAATTTCAATTTTCAACAATTGTCACATTAAAAATTTTCTCCATCTATATCCACATAAAATCAATATTTTCCTCATCATATGAATCAATAATTAATTATTCACAAATAATATTATGTAATCATAATATTGACAACTGTGCGGTTCCCAGAAAGAGGGGCTTTCAATAAGAATTTCTCCTCATCTGGCGCCGCAATTAGGTGACCAAACCTCTCCCTGCAGAACTTTCTAGACATTGCCAATAATGTTATCTAATAATATTATTCAGATAATATGAATTATTGCTTCGATAATGAAAAAATATCGTGTAATGACAATTATTAAAACAACAATGTAATATATAAAATATCAACGCAAAGAATTATTGAATCAATAAAATAAAAACACCGAACAAGAATTACTATAACCATTATTGAGTAGTGCCTTCTTATGTAAGAGTCAATAATTGGTGCAATACCGCAGTGCTACCGCTGCAACAACGCCAGACATCGTGTTTTAACCATGTGGTATTCCAACAAAGGTAAAGCAGAATAACTACGCCAGTTATTTTTAAACAACTTATATTTGTCATTTTCTTCCTCCAATCGCTTTTTCGTTATGGGGCCCACACATGGCATGCATTGTAAATACGAATATTCCCGACAAAGCATTTGAATATTCCACGACCAAACGAATATTCCCCGACAACAATGAATATTTTATAACCACTTGCTTATTTTGAAATATTTGCGTATTTTACCCATAACTATCCACATTAATCACATCAACCCTTACTATTTCAAAATAATAATTAGAGGAAATTAAATTTCATTTATTAATTATTTGGGATCTTACAGCAAGCCACCAATGTACAACAAAGATAAATTTGCAAACTGAAAAGTTCGGATGTAAGCGTACATGGACTCCATAGATGAAGATCTATTTGAAACTGTTCAGAATGGGCCCTATGTTCCAACAAAGCTTGCACCAACTACAGACGACCCAAACAGAATACAAATCAAAGTCAAAGAAGAGTGGACAGACAACGAGAAGAGAGTTGTTCAAATCGGTAAGAAGGCAAAGAACATTCTGTTTCAATCATTAGAAGATGATCTATTCGAAAATGTGGTCGACAGCAAAATAGCAAAGGAAGTTTGGGAAGCACTACTTATCATGCATGAAGGAACGGAAGAAGTAAGAGAAAACAAATAGTCTCACCTAACATAGCAGTATGAGATGTTTGCTCATGTTCAAGGTGAAAACGTCACTGCCACCTACGAGATATTCAACGTTCTGATCAACTCTCTACAAGCCTATGGGAAGATCTATCCAAACAAAGATCTAATCATAAAGTTCATGAGAGCCTTACCAAGCAGGTGGGATGCCAAAACCACTACTATCAGAGAGTCAAAGAATCTCCATGAGATGATTGTTCAACAGCTATATGGCAACCTTCTAACATACGAATTGGAGCTGACTCAACGAGCAGAAACTCTATCAGAAGGAAGGAAGAAGGATAAGAGTGTTGCTCTCAAAGCAACTGAAAGTACCTCAAAGGTTAACACTGAAATTCACTCTGACTATGATGAAGACGATGATGAAGACTTTGCAATGATGGTAAAAAGACTAAGAAGGTTCATGCGTCAAAGGCAAAACCAGAAAGCCAAAGAAGGTCAGCAACTACAGCAGCCAATAGCAAATGAATTATCTATGCTACAACTGCAAGAAGCCTGGCCATTTCATTGCCAACTGCAACAAACCTCTCAGAGAAGAACTAAAGAAGAAATCACATTCAAAGAAGGAATACAAAGGTAACAAAAGGCCTCAGAAGAAATAAAAAGGCCTTGTAGCTGGAGGATTGTTGAGTGATTCAGACAATGACTCAAATCCTGAATCTGGAGATGATGAAGACCCTCAAATGGCCAATCTGTGCTTAATGGCCAAACATTCAAAGGACAAACTGAACTCCAACATATATGAAGTAAGTATCGTTGAGGTATTTGACTTTAACTCTCCTGATGTAGACATTAATGATTTGAGAACTGCACTACATGGCATAACAACTGATCTACATCAATACATGAAGTGGTTCAGAGTTCTGTCGAAGGATTATTCACTTCTTCAAGAGGAGAAAAAGAAAGTTCAAGAGGAGTTAGAAACAGCTCTTCTAAGTACTAACTTTCTCTCCAAGCTTGAGGCTGAGAATGAGATCTTAAAACAGACTAATGAGCTCAATGCACAAAGAAAGTCCAATTTAACCTCTAAAGTTGAGGAACTAGAAAAGACTATCTCTATATAAAACAAATCCTCATCATCCATGGACTCCCTGCTCTCTAGTCAGAGAAGCACATTTGACAGAACAGGCTTAGGCTTTGGGGAATCCACCTCAGAGCCATGTGTGGACAAGATAAAGGAAACTAGCACTAGTAATGCTTCAAGTTTTAGCAGAGGCATTACATTTATGAAACCCTCACAGAAGGAAGAACCAGCCCAACCTTGTTCTACTGTTTCCATCCATACTCTAAGGAGTAAAGGATCTCAGGTTGGCCTGGGCTTCAGAAAAGAGAGTAACCCATCCTCTACTGACTAATCTCACTCTACGAACCAACTGGGAAGGTATAATAGAGGTAAGATACACTCCTCACATTTTATGAGACCCAAGGATATGTGGAAGAAGGAAAATTAGTTTAACAGAAGGATGACTAAAGAACCACAAAAAGTCCAAATAGAGGATGAATTCTCACACACACAGAGGCATACATCATACTAAGTGTTTTGTGTGCAATAGAGTTGGTCATAAGGCTACAAAATGCTATTATATCTCCATGCATGTGAGACCCAAAATCAAGCAAATTTGGGTCCCCAAGGGCACTAAAAAAGTAGGACCCATGCAAATATGGGTACCAAGATGAAGGTTTAATGTTGTCACATGAAAAGAGCTCCACGATCATAACCTGGTATTTGGACAATGGATGCTCAAGGCACATGACTGGGAATAAAGCCCTTCTATCCAACTACATAGAAAAGGAGGGTCCCTCAGTCATCTTTGGAGACAACGACTCCGGCAAGACAAGAGGATATGGCTCAGTTGGAAATGAAGCAGTGTCCTTCAGTAGAGTGGCCTATGTGGAAGGACTACAACACAATCTTCTGAGCATTAGCCAACTCTGCGACAAGGGCCATCAAGTAACATTCCTCTACAATCAGTTCCATCAGATTTTTTCCTGTTGAGGACTACGAATAATTTGTTCTATATTATCTTAGTTATAATATTCTTTACTGGGCTAGTTGAGCTACCCTTTTTTTTCATTGTTCTCTTCAGGAAATGAAAATAGAGTTGGGACTAGTCGGGGAATGGAGTGATGGTCCAAAATGGTTACTATAGAAGTCATCATTACTATATAAAATAGGGTGACAATAATTATAATGAGGACTTCATTTGAGTTTGGATATTTTCTACAAGATAATATTTGTATTGAAACTCACAACTTATGTTTTGTCGTATTTTACATGACAGTTAATTATTATAAATAGGAATTTTGTATTTGGATTTTATACCATGTATTTGGCGACTCAGAATGGGTTGTGTGGACCTATTTTTGGGGCGTCACAGTTGGTATCAGAACTTAGGGATATAATCTCTGGTGGAGATCTGGGATTAGAACTAGGAGGGGAGAGACGAGTAAAACATTCGCTAATGTGTCCTACCTAAGCTTATTTGTTATTTAATTGGTCGGTCAGAATACATGGATAATCTGTGACATGTCAATTTCTTTAATTAACCCTTGTTTTGTGGTAGTATTTGAGAATGACATCTGAAAATTTTGAGATAAGCAATGGAGTACATGAGACCATTGAGACATTATCAATCAATTACAAGGATAATATGCATCAGGAAGGTAATAATCCTCCTGTAAACAACAACACTGACCAAATGATGAACGATGGGGGTGTTTAGAAGCTTTCTATAATTCATGTAACACTAGACGAGAGAGACTCATATTCAAAGTGTAGGTGGAAACAATGGTAACTCATGGCTGGTCATTGCCAAGCAATTCAAGGAGTTGGTGTAACGCCCAGAAATCCAGTCTATCTTCACACCCGGATTCCGTACGTCACGAGTACATCATTCATTCTGCATACATCATTATATACTGAAATATAACAATATACACTCTCAAATCCCAGGTTCTCGAAACCTTATAACCTTCCTCATTACAAATAATGATAATTACATTATTCTTTTCATCTTACAAGAGTGACTTTTATCCGCCACCAAGGATACATACAGTTCATTAAACTAGTATATAATTTAATTTTCTTCTTTCTACATTACAAGTCTTCACTTGATCTTCTCGCTCATTCACATTCTGAATGGAGCTTCATCTAGATACCGTCAGCTTGATCTATATGGGATCCTTAAGTTCTTCTAACATCGTTCGCTGAAAATGTTTTTTCATTTAAAGCAAGTGTGAGCATTCAATTGCCCAGCAAGTCATAACAGTTGAACATACAACTTCAAGAGTTTAACATTCCTTTAGAACTTTGATAACCGAATAAAGGTTATGAAGCAGCTTGAACTATAGGAATAATCTTGATTCCTATCATTTTAAAACCTTTGTCACATTCACTTTGAAATACTTTCATTCTCTACTCTCTTTCATACACATTCTGTCTGGCTAGAATCAATAGCATAGACTTAACAATAACGGTTCATGTATAAACAGAATTATTGAACAGTTCAAATATAGAACAATTCATCTCATAGAAACACTGAAGTGTTCACATTGTGGCACAAGGCCTCATCACGTTCTACCACCTTGCACAAATATCGCACATTCAAGACATAAGTACGTAACTTCTCAAGTTCAACATCCGAGAAGTTTAAGAAACTAGCATTCATTTAAAATATGAATGAAGTTAGGAAACTTGTCTTACACATTACGACTTTTACCATTTGAATCGCTCATTCCAATCCCTATAACACATAAGGAAACAACACATACACCAATTAGTCATATACTTGACTTACGCATTGGTTTACTTAACTTTACTTCTTAAGGTTCGCATTCTTACAACTAAGTTTACGCGACCAACTTCTTTCACTGCTTTACGACTTTATGACATACGGAGATGTCTTACTCAAAACATTCATCATCTTTGATGATTTACATTCTTATCTTCTTCTCATTCTTCTCTAGGGTTCAGCACACATCGCTTCTCTGCTAGTAGTCCATATGGTACTCTGAGTGGTTTCCCATAAACAACCAACAAACAAATTCCCGTCTCATCTACACTGCCATCATAGTGAGTTAGATCGGTTTCAAGTTTCGTATATACCTTCGCTCTCTGAAGGAATTGTTTAGCCCAGCTCCCATATGTCAACCATCAAAGGTTACAATTGTACTACAACCTAACTTATCTTAACTTGTTCAAACTATTAAACTATAATGTTCGTTAAGTCAAATTCATATTCCTTATGGCTTTCTGGCAACTAAATGCCATACCTCAGGATTCATTCTTTTATTGTCTAAGTCGTACAGTCTTTTGTATACTCGGAACGATCATTCAATGTCAATACTATGAAACCATAGCGTTAAACATTTCATATGAACTTATTCATATCTTACAATGTCCGGTTCATTTAATTCGAAACGTTGTCCAAGTTATACTTATTAACTCGGCTTCTTAATGTTATAGGTTATTATCCTTAACTTAGTTTCTTCACCATTCACGGTTAAAACTTAGTCTTCGCTATCTTACGGTCAAACCATACACGGGGTGGGTGTAGGTTCTACCCGTTTAATATTTGTGTACACTCAACCTTCACGTCGGTTAAAGTGTTCAACGCTTACATTTCATTCTAACATTCTCATCCGACTTATATTCGACTTTCATTAATCTCATTACCGTTTGATAAGGCTTTCTTGATACCATTCATATCTTACTTACTACATTCATCAACGTCTAAGTCATATAATCAGGGTATACTTAGCACGTTCGTCAAATGCGAATACGATTTACGAGGATCGTTTACGTATTCAACGTTCACGTTGCTCGTCTCTTAATCTCTCATTCAACCTTTACTTAAGGTTTTAATTGAATTCATCGTTATCCATTCCATGAACCCCAAGTTCATTATTCTTTCTTAATGTCAAAGCCATACAGTCTGTTGTATACTAAGACCGATCATTCATCACAACAACGTTGTGTTTATAGTGTTTATACGCTTTACACTTATCTCTTATTACCATGACATAACATCGGAATGTTATTCATTACCTTCGTCACTCAACGTGCAAGGAATCATAATCACAGTAATCCTTCAAGTTCGTTTATCGCGACTACGGTCCCCGGACATCGGTTCTGTAACCCGCATCTACATTCTTTGTCTTTTTAATCTCATTTAATCTTTCCATTCAACCTTCATTAAAGGTTTAATACACTTGATTGGATGTTACATTACGTGAACTACATGTTCATACTTCTTTCTTGCACATCCTACAGTAACTGAGAACTAAAAATCTCATTTCTGGGCATTGCTCTGCACCGCCGCCACTGCTTGAGACTGGTGTCTCTTCCTTTCCTCTCGCCACGGTAGCGACCTACTCTCTCTCCTCTCTTCCCGGATCATGGCCATCATGATGCGAGTCCTTACTTAGTGGGGTGCCACACTCTAGAAGATTTTTTGTCTTGTACATATATTGCTGCGGCCACTTCTCGATCTTCTTGCGGCACGAGCCAAAACCCTAGAAAATTTTCTAAGTGTTAAGTCAAGGTTGAGATGCGTACTTTACGATCTCATAACTTCTTCGTTATAACTCTGAACGAGGTCATTCCAAAGCCATTTTCTTCCTTACCTTACATACTTGAATTACCCATAGACAGAACTTCGTTCTAAATCCATTAACATGCCATTTAATTGGCTTAATCTTCACTCTTCGTTCATTTTTACGTTATTAACGTTCTTCATTCGTTCGTCCGTAGTTCGGTCATCCGAACTCGGAATTAGTTCGTTCTTGAGTCCACGTCTCACGTTTTCTACGTTCCCTTACATTCTTATGAAATCCTACACGTTCGGGTTCATTTACTAACTTTCAAATTCTCGCTCGTCTTTTACGAACTTTTCGCCATAACTTCGTTATAGCTAAGTTTTAATCCGTTCTTCATGAACGTTTCTAACGTTCCTAACCAAGCAATAAGCATCTAACTTATACGCGATGGTTTTAAACTTGTCCATCAACAACAATTACACTACGATGGTTTTAAATTTGTCCATCAACAACGCTCTTCGTGTTCTTCGCGTGTTCTTCGTTCGTTCTTCATTTTAATCAATATTTTGGATTACGATTTCATTTTTTCTTAGAATTTGATGTTATAGAACACTATTCCTTACTTATTTGACCTACTCATTCATAGGATTCATTCGGATCGCTCAAAATCCTTACGAATCTTATACTTCCTTAAGAAATTTATTAACTAAATTTCTTATTTCTTATTTCTTCTTTTCTCATGATTTCAACCATATGAAATTATTCTCAATATCTTTTATTCCTTATTCTCATTAAGCTATGTTTTTGACATAGAAAACTTAAAGAAAATATTAGAAGAAACTAGTGTTCGGATTACCGTTCTTCTTTATTTCTCTTCCGTTATACAAAGCCGGCGATTCGCTAGCTTTTCTATTTCACGATCACTTTTGATCCAAGCATTCATGCTCACGCTCATCCTCTTCCTCTCGCAACCGAGCTCTCTCTATCTCTCTCAAGTGTAGGATTTTCAAAAATCCTAGAAAATGAAATTCTAGGTTTCTATTTATAGAAAACCAAAGCTAGGGGCAAAATAGTCATTTTGCCCCTAAAGTTACTATTCCCACCTGCTCTTCAACTTAGCCACCAAGTTAACTTGGCCACCACCCTTACTTGGTGGTCAAGTGGCCGGCCCACATGCCCATGGGTCACCCCATGGGTTTCCCCAATGGTTCTTACCCATCCGGTGACTCATCGATTCGATCCGCGATTAATTTCTTTGGATAGGGCTTAATCCTAATTCTTCTTGGGACTAACTTGGGCTTAACTTCACAAATCATTGGGCTTGACATAATCCAAGTCCAATTGGATTCTACAAAAGTCTATGAACACAAAGTCCATTAAGACTAATCGTATTCTACACATTCCTTTCTCGTAATCTCGTCTTCTCTTCGTATATTATTCGTACGATATTCGTATTATACGTCGTACTAATCTTCGTAATATACTCGTATAATAACTCGTATCATACTCGTATTTCTCACGCATAATAACTCTAGTCATTCTCGAAACTCACTTTCCCTAACCCTTAGGTTTTGAGTCCGTAGGCGAAAACTTCGTTTTTGCCATAACTGAAATATTATTGAATATTCCATCATGTCTCAAGATTTCACGTAATCAATAACTTCTCGGAATTTCAAAATAAATCTCCGAGCAGAAATGGATGAATAGTGCCTATTTCGTCTTTTTTTCCGAAAATATTTTTGTTCCCGAAAAACTTTCATTTTTGTCTTGAAAATTCTTACTCGTTAAATCTAGCTCGTAGCCAGAATCCTCCCGACTTATAACCATTCTAGGTTATAAAACGATTAATAAACACATAACACAGAATAGTATTAATAAAAATTCATTTTATTAATAACTAATTCTTTAAATCTTAATTTCTGGACAATCCGGATTTCCGGGTTGTCACAGTTGGGACTGCCGGAGTTTTTAGGAAACCCAGAGCCACTTAAGGCAAAAGCTTAGCTTAAGCAGATCACCAAAATATTTGATGTCTTGGGATGCACTGAGGAGTAAAAGGTTCCCTTCGCCACCTTTATGTTGCGTGGAAAGGCAGATTACTAGTGGAAATCTATAAAACGTACTCATTTCTCAGTGCTTAAGATGTCTTGGGAGAAGTTTAAGGAATTGTTCAACGACAAGTATTTTTCAGAAAGTATTCGTCATATGAAGGAGGTGGAATTCATCAAACTAGAACAGAATAATATGACTATATCACAATACGAGGCCAAGTTTGTGAAATTATCCCAATTTGCATCCCATTTGGTGGATAATGAGGAACGAATGACACGAATATTTTTGAGAGGTTTGAAACCTAAAATTTGTCAATACCTCATTTCTTATAAACTTTGTTTATATTCAGATGTATTATTGGTGCGAGATAATGAGACTTTTCAACCAAAAGACAACAACCAACGACACGATAATAGTCGTACCAGTGGTAACAGTCATCTAAACATTGATAACCAGCGTGGAGGAAATTATCATGCAAGAAATGGTAACCACTTCGGTGGTAATCATAGCCCATATAATAGGAGAAGTGAACCAAGTGGAAACAACATTGAAAAGAAAAGATTCAACAAAGACAACGGAAAGACATCGGCAGCAACACCATCACCCGGTTCTAGGGGAGGAGAACGACCACCAGTTAGATGTTACAGATGCGAAGAGGAGGGACACATCAGTCCAAACTGTACACAGCCTTCCAAGGTATCTTTCAGTTGTGGAAACGACAGTCACATAGCTCAATTTTGTCCTATAGCAAAGTCAAGTCCAGCTGTAACGGTGACACCAAAGGCGGCTATGGACAAGTCAAAGTGGGTGGTTTAGGGATAGCTTCATGGCTTCCCAAAAAGCGAGGAACCCGAATGAAGTTATCACGGGTAAGTTAATTATAAACTCCTGCGAAGTCTATACCTTATTAGATACCGGTTCTACCCATTCATTTATTTCACCTGCTTGTGCTCAACGTTTGAACTTGACTCTTGAGAAATTAAACTTTGACTTATCTGTTAAAACTCTGTTAGGAGAAACCATCGTTACATCTAGAGTTTATAAATCTTGTTTGATTCAAATTAGTACCCTCACATTACCTGTTGATCTCATCTCTTTGAAAATACTTGCATTTGATGTGATTTTAGGAATCAACTAGTTAACCACTCATCATGCTAAAATTGATTATTTTTGTAAGGTTGTTAGTTTTCATATTCCTAATCAACCTATTATGTGAATTCAAGGAACCAAACCACTAAAGTCAATCATTATCATATCAAGCCATAAAGTCATTCGTTTATTAAAAAATGGATGTCAAGCTTTCTAAGCCCATGTCACTGATTTAAACAAAATTACGTCAGATTTGAATGATATTTTTGTTGTTAATAAATTTCTTAATGAATTTCCCGAAGAACTTCCTAGCCTACCCCCAGAACGTGAAATCGAATTTTGTATTGACCTTGAAACCGGTACAAAACCCATTTTCAAAACCCCATATTGAATGACTCCTATTGAACTTCAGGAGTTAAAACCCCAACTACAGGAACTGTTAGACATTGGTTTCATTTGTCCTAGTATATCTCCTTGGGGTGCTCCTGTTTTATTCATAAAGACACTACTAGAAATTCGACATATAGCGACAAACTATAGCGACGGTCGGCACAAAACCGTCGCTATAGCGACGGTCGACACGGAACCGTCGGTATAGAGGTTTTATCTACCCTCCCACTTTCCCCAAATCATTTCAGTATATACACTCTTTCTCTCTCGTTACAGACGAACGGACCAGAGCGATCGTGAACGGAGCGAACAAGGTTAGGATATGCGATGGTGAGACGGAGCGATCATGACCGGAGCGAACAAGGGTATACCATCATCGATCTCTATCTATATTTGTATCTTTCTCCATACCCATATTTCTCTCCTTTTTACATCTTTACTCTTTTATTCTAAACCCTAATTATTACAGCTACTTTATCGATTCACTCCTTTTTGGGACTTCTGCAGTGCATCTTAAAAAGCTTTGTTTTTTTTTACTGATGGATTTTGAAATGGCAGATTCTTCTAGGGTTTTGAGTTCAAGCTTAATTTCTGTTACCCCTTAGGTAACCACTTTCAATTTCATTGATCCATCATTATTTTTTGGTTTAATTAGTTTGATTTGTGTGTACATCTTTATGTATATACATGGGTTGAAGTTATTGAACTTCTAGCTTGAATTTATGTAGATCGTGAAGTGTGTTAGTTGTATTAGCTAACTGCTCAATTTTCTCTCTATATTATAAAAAAAATTCAGAATTTCTCAATATGGATTGAAGTGAATCAGTTATTGAGCTTTTGTGATGTGTTCGGTATTGTTCATTTTTGGTTACATTCATTATCTTCTACATTCATTATCTTCCCAATTATATTTCTGGAGGTTTGATTTGATTACATATTAATTGTTGATGAGTGTCTCTGTCTCTTCTCCTTGTTTTGAGATATATCATTACACATTAAGCAAGAGCTCTGAGGGCTTCTTGATTAATTCTGGATATATTGTCAACATATTCTGTCGGTGCTATGAAGTTTTCAAAGTTAATTCAGGAGTTATAATCAACATATTGAGTCGAAGTTCTTGGTTTTACTGTAGGTACAAGCTGAAACTGAATTAATATCAATTGGGAGGCAAGTCAATAACCAGCAAGTGGTTTTTTATCTCTTGATACTAATTTAACCGATTCTTTTGCAAAAATATTTAACATTTATTGTTCTTAAATTTTAAATATGATGTTCATTTTGTGATTTCAGGAGCTATTGAACGAGAGAGCAAATAGCTTTAACATTTCCTATGTTCTTCAACTGGGCATGCAAGGAATGGTACGATCTATAAGGGTGGCAGCAACATATTTCAAAACTGAAATTTGTTTATGGATATTGATGTCTTTTGTTTTACATTGTTGTAGTATCTGAGCTCTAGAACACCAAATTTTGATGGCTATTTTAGTGCTCAACAGAGCACTCAAGGAGAGGTACCTCTTCTCTAGTCTAAACTGCACCTCACAAAGCCTGGATTCTTGAAACAAATAACTAATTACATCAAAACCTCAAAACAATTTAGCTGGAGTAAAGGAGCAAGTATTGGATGGCATAGTGATGATAACATACCTTATCTTAAACAACGGGACTTCGCGATGCGCAGCAACTTCTTTCATGTCATTCACATCCAGATTCCATTTTTCTATTGTTAATGATATTTAATGATATTTTCATTATGTCATAAATTGTATTTTGGTTGTACAATCAGCAACAAATAATTGATCTCTACATGTTGTTGTCTTTTAGTTTGGAAGATGCTTTGAACTGACTCTGCTATTGGTTATGTACCAAATGGTTTACTCAAGCCTGATTACCTTGTGTTTTGGTGATGATTTGAGTAGTTGTGATCTTGTTTGCACACTAGAATAATTGAGGATCTTCCCTTGCCAGTGTTGTCTGAATATTACTACTATTTCAGCTGCTATATAGTGGTAGTGACAATATGTTAATCAAGTATTCCTAACTTTTTCCTTTGTTGGTTAAAGGTAGTGTGTTACTTGAATACTGATGGTATCGATTTTGGAGGAGGACTTTTCCACTTCCAGCATGGGATGCCTATAACTGTTGCGCCGATGGCAGGTGTAAGTATTTTTATTGTTGAATGAGGTATCAATTTACTAAGCTATTTCTTAGTAAAGAACTATTATTAGGTCTGGAATGAATATCTTAAACTTCTGGATTCTAATGATGCTATTTTGAATTTTTGATATTTTTTCCCCTCATGTCTATTCCTTAAAATGAACCAAGATTAAAGAATTCTACTTGATATTAATTGGTTAAGGTTATTAACAATTAGTTGTGTTTTAATTAGATATCAACTGATAATTACTTGTTGATTAGCTTTGCTATTTTTTAGGACATTTTAATATACACTATTGACAGCCGAAACATTCATTCTGTAGATGAGGTAGATCTAAAATACTCTGTCTCTTCCTCCCCCCTTCATTAATTTTTACTACTTTAGTTATTTGTTTTGCTGTAGGAAGAAACTATGAATATTACATCAAAACACTTGAAAGATAAACACCTCCCTAGATAGGATTGTAAGTTTGCCTAACTGTTAACTATTAACTATTTTGGTGAAGAACAGAGCTCGACAAACCATTCTCTAGAGCTTATAGAAAGCTAGAAATGTCTTTGATATTTTCCTGCCTTGTAAGCCTCAAACTTGTGTAAATTATTTCCGTCTTTTAAATACTACACGAGTTTGTTTTTATATTTTAAATATGATGAAATAATTGCCCTTTCTCTTCCATTATTTCTTTTAGTTTGGGATCTACTTGTTTATTGTTATTGTGAATTACATTTGCTGCTGACTCAATTGAAAAACTGTAATTTTTGAGACAGTTATACATTCTTGATTATTATTTCTGTGTATTTATGCTTGGCGTTAATTATGTCCAGACCAATTTAAAGTTATGGATTATGTAGCCTTTCTGAGGCTTGAGTTGAATTGGAATGATGCTAGGAAGATTTTGCAGGTGGTTTGGTGTTTTTCTTCCTTCACTGATGTTTGAAACGGCAAAAAGGCTATTGGATGATGTGGCATGTGGGTCTCCATGAGGCCAAATTTGTGACAATAAATTTGCTCTAAATTTGATTAAGCAATTGTTAAGTCTTGAGTTGTAATGTAACTGATTTTAAATGATGTATATAATATTTTTTATGTTTTATTTTATAGTATACTTGTGTTTGTTGAATAAATGTGCATTATTAATTATTATTTTTTTTGAAATCTAAAAAGTCTATAATGACGGTCATTTATAGTCCTAAAGACCGTCGCTATAGATTTTTCTGATGAGTGATTGCATACGATCGTCGCTAAATCCTATAGCGACGGTCTTTAGGCCTATAATGAGTCGTCACGCAAATCGTCGCTATAGATTGATTTTATAATAGTGAGAAGAAAGATAGGAGTATGCGACTCTGCATTGACTATCTGGAGTTAAACCATGTCAATGTCAAAAATTGGTACTAGTTACCTCGCATTGATGACCTATTTGACCAATTGCAAGGTGCTCAATTCTTCTCAAAGATCGATCTTTGTTCTGAGTATCATCAGTTAAAGTTTTAAACTGATGACATTCCAAAGACTGCTTTCAGAACTCGATACGGGCATTATGAATTCCTAGTCATGTCTTTTGGATTGACAAATGCTCATGATACATTCATAGATATGATGAACCAAGTATTCAAAGAATATTTGGATTATTTTGTGGTTGTCTTTATTGATGACATCCTCATTTACTCCAAAAGTCGTGACAATCATGAGCAACACTTGAGGTTGATACTCCAAAAGCTTCGTGAAAACAAGCTATATGTCAAGTTAAAGAAATGCGAGTTCTGGCTTGAGGAAGTAGCATTCCTTGGGCACGTGATATCAAAACATGGAATATTAGTTAACCCATCAAAGATTAAAAGTAATACAAAGTTGGGAGCAACCTAAGTCAGTAACCGAAATATGTAGCTTTCTAGGCTTAGCTGGTTATTATCAAAGATTCATGGAAGGATTTTCTCGAATCGCCACTCCATTAACTCAGATGACTCGAAAAGATAAAAAATTCGGATGGAGCGAGGAATGTGAGAAGAGCTTCCAAGAACTCAAGATGAGACTCATTTCAGCACCTGTTCTGATAATATCATCAAGTTCGGAGGGATTTGTCATCTACAGTGATGCTTCAGGCAGAGGTCTAGGTTGTGTTCTCATGCAATATGGGAAAGCCATAGCCTATGCCTCTCGACAATTCAAAGAATATGAGATGAATTATCCTACTCATGATCTAAATGTTAGGTTTGAAAAAAACATGAATATGCAATCAAATCACATAAACGAAGCGGAAGCGTAATAAAATTGGATTTTAAAATTTTCTTACAAACCATAAACCATGATCATTCTTGTGCTTGATTATCAATCTATAAAAGAGTAGGAGAATTAGAATCATACCCTTGAAGATTCGAGCTTCCTTAGGTACAAGTTCAACTCCTAGTCCTTCGTGCTCTCCTTGAATATGCGGGATTGATTCCTTCCTTTGATCAACGTCAGCCACCCAAGCGTTTGTCTTCTAGAGGTGATCCACCAAGAAAAAAAAAATCAAGAAAAATGTGTTTTGGCTAAAACCTAGTTTTTTTTATCTCTATAGAAAAAGGACTACTCTCCAACAATAGAAATTACGTCTACTAATATCTAGCAAAAGACTACTCTTATATAGATATTAGTCTACCATTCTAACCTAATTAGAGAAATAGGGTTATATTTAATTAATTAAAATCCTTTAATTAATTAAGTTCCCTAATCTTATTAGGGATTATTAATTAAACTCTTTTAATTTATTTGACTCTTAATCTTATTATGAATAAATGAGAGTACTTTTATTAAATTAATTCCCAAACTCCTTTAAAAATTAAAATAATAATAATTATAATAATATTAATAAGACTCATCTTATTAATTAATATTTAATATTTCCAAAATATTAAATAATAAAATTAAGCTATTTAATTTATTCTATCACCATATATTAAATTAAATATACTTAACATATTATTAAGATTATGTCATTAACTACTTAAATAAATTTTTTTCCCTTTTATAGTGTGACTCTTTTGGTTCTCTATATTAAACTTGTTGTGAATAAATCAATTAGAACAATTCTAATCTTATTTAAATAAATAAAATAAAATAATAATCTATTTAAATAAATAATATTTATTCTACAATAAGGATAAACTTCCTTAGCGATCAACGACTTTCCAGATAATATAGATTTCAACATTAATCATAAAAGAACCTTTGAGTAAATAGTTACTGTATAATTTAATCCTTCCACTATACAATCTCCACCTACATACTTGCTTTAATGTCTCCACACAAATGGTCATGAGATCAATCATTCTCATCCAATGAATAAGCAACGTATGTACCAATCTATCTGAATTCACTAATCCAATTTTTAGTAATCCATTGATTGGAAACATTTTAGTTTTTAAGCTATCTAAGAATTTAGATCTTATTAGCATGATCTTATCATGATTCTAAAAGTATTGCTTAAAATTACGGGTTTATCATATATTATTAAAACAACACCATGTGGATAAATTAAATTCCTTTAATAAATAAATACTTTTATTAATAAATAAATAAGATTGATTACAATTTATATGCTTTATCATCATAAATGATTGGCTTGTATGGATACTACTTTCACTAGAGTTGACAGCAGTCGTTTTCGCGTTAGAGATCTGGAGACACTACTTGTATGGGGAGAAATTGGAGATTTATATAGATCATAAAAGCCTCAAATATTTCTTCACCCAAAAGGAACTCAACATGCGACAATGACGTTGGCTCGAGCTGTTGAAAGATTACGATCATACCGTCCAATATCATCCTGAAAAAGTGAACGTGGTAGCTGACGCATTGAGTAGAAGATCATATGCTGGAATGAGTGCAATAATGTTAACACAAAGGCCCATTTTGTATGATTTACAAAGAATGGAAATAGAGTTAAAGACTCCAAAGACCCACATGATGATGTCAAATATACGAGTAGAACCGACTTTAATCGATAAAGTTAAAGTTGCTCAAGTTATAGACCAAAAGATGATGAATATGAAAAAGAAACTACAAGAAGGTGTTATTCTAGAAGCAAGAATCGACGAAGAGGGAATACTTCGAGTCAACTCAAGACTTTGTGTTCCTAACGACTTTGATTTGAAGTATAAAATAATTATGGGTTCATACAATACACCGTTTGTAATCCATCCTGGAAGTACCAAAATGTATCGTGATCTTTGACATACATTTTGGTGGAGCAATATGAAGAGAGAGAGATCACGAAGTTTATCTCAAAGTGTTTAATGTGTCAACGTGTCAAGGTAGAGCATCAAGTGCCAGGTCCATTGCTACCACTTGAAATTCCAGAATGGAAGTGGGAACACATCAACATGGATTTCGTTACGGGTCTTCCCAAAAGTTTCTCAAGGAATAGATGCAATTTGGGTATTTGTCGATAGATTGACCAAGTCTGCTCATTTTATGCCTATATGAGAAACTTATTCACTTGAACGTCTTACTCGTATGTACATAAATGAGATTGTAAGACTGCATGGTATGCCAATATCCATAATTTCTGATCGAGACCATAGATTAACTTCACAATTTTGGGTCAGCTTGCAGAAAGCTTTGGGCACGGATTTATGATTTAGTTTTGCATATCATCCTCAGACGGACAGGCAATCAGAAAAGACTCAAACTCTTGAAGATCTATTGAGACTCTGCGTTTTAGACTCTAAAGGAAGTTGGGATAAGTACTTACCATTAGTGAAATTATTGCAGCAGGAGAATTATGAATGAAATATGAAATTGTTCCTTTCTAAACTCTCTATTTCTGTCTTATCCTTCTTCCATTTCTACTCCCTCCTTCTGATTCTATCTAACTATTTCCTTATTTCTTGTGAATTGTTGATGTTGCTTGCTTAAGTAACAACTGAACTTGTCAGCTTGTTACAAATTGGTATCAGAGCCAAGCTTCAATCCGAACATAGATAATAACACTCAGAGAATTTCTGAATTGGAAGGCTATATTGGGGATCAGTCCAACTCCATTCAGCAGCTTCAGACCTGGTTGGATGACTCTATCAGTAGTTTGAAGCGGGATTTTGAGGAGAGGTTAAATCAAAAGATGGAGCAGATGATGAGAGATTTTGAAGCTATGATCTCATTAAGGTTGCCTCCTTCTTCAAACAACACAGGTAATCCAGACGCTCATGCTGGTTCAGTTCTAGGGACTTTTGAAAATCTAAATCATGATGACAAGGTTACCTCTAGCATATTCAAATCAATCAAGTTTGAATTTCCCAGATTTGATGGTAGTAACCCTAGGTTTTGGATTCAAAAGTGCAATAAATTGTTCTCACATTACTAGTGGCTGAAAACCACAAACGCTACCTAGCTATTATGAATCTGGAAGGTGAGGCTGAGGAATGGTATTCAGGGTTTGTACAAGAAGGTCTGGAGTTGACTTGGGATGGATTTATGGATGAAATTATGGCTAGGTTTAGTCTAGATAATCAGATGAACCCTATAGGGGAACTAAAGAATTTTCACTAACTTGGGACAATGGATGAGTACATGAAGAGATTTGAGGAACTTAAGGGGTGGTCCTTGATCAGGAATCCTTCCTTGAATAAAGCCTTCTTTATGGATTGTTTCTTAGGAGGGTTGAAGGAGGAAATAAGGTTGGGTATTCAAGAGCTGAAATTACAAACCCTTAAAGAGCTTATTAGAATGGCTAGGGTAGAAGAAGCAAAGCTGAAAGCATGGGTTAAAAGGAGAAGGATGGGGTTTAAAATAGGGGGCCCTAGTAGTCAACTGAGAACCAGTACAATGCTTGGAAATAAACCAGCAGGAGTGGTTTCATCAGGAGTTAGTAACATTGTTATACCTAGTAGGGAGTTTGGGAAGAATTTGCATATTAGAGGATTAACTAGGGAGTAACTAGCAGAAAAGAGGAGGAAGAAATTTTGTTATTCGTGTGATGAGCCTTATACTATGAGACATCAATGCAAGAAACCTCAACTAATTTTGATGTTACCTTCTCAAGAAGGATGTGACAATGAAGAAGAAGTGTGGGACTGCTGTGAAGAAGAAAAACCTCCATATGACAATGAATGTAAAGTACACGAGGCTCATATTACCCTACATGCTTTGTCAGGACACAGGGTTAATAATACTATCAGAATTTTGGGAATGGAAAATGGAAAGAGTCTAAGGATATTGATTGACAATGGAAGTAGAAACAACTTCCTAGATCCTCGAGCTGTCAAAAGGATCAGAGCTTCCACTCAAAATACTAAACCTATGACAGTCTTCATATCTGGTGGATTCAATGTAGAAAGTTTACAGGAATGTACACAGTTGTATTGGTCAGTTCAAGGGGAGTCTTTTGTTACTAACTTTAGAGTCCTGCCCTTGGGGGGAATAGATGTTGTTCTTGGTGTGCAATGGCTTAGGCATTTAACCAAGTTACTTTTGACTTTGATCAACTCCAATTATCATTTATGAAGGATAATAAGACAATAGTACTCAAGGGTGAATCAGATGTGGTTACTCCTATTGCTCAAATTTCATGTCTCCGGGAGTTTCATTGAGGCCTTGAATGCAAAGAACACATGGGTATTTTGGTTACCTCTTTAGGATGAATTCTAATGCCCATGACAACATTTAACAACCAATTGGAAACTTGGAGGCTGACATAGTTAATGAAAGAAATAAGGACTGTTGTTAGTTAGAAAAAGTGTTGCAGAATATTTCTGAGGTGTTTAAGGAACCGCAAGGGCTGCCACCAGATAGAGCACAAAATCACCACATCAATTTAAAAAAAAGAAGTCAACCAGTTAACCTAAGTCCATATAGATACCTCTATGTGCAAAAAGAGGAGCTTGAGAAGATTGTAAACGAAATGATGACTTTGGGGCTCATTCAGCCAAGCACAAGCCCCTATATTTTTCTAGTTCTACTGGTAAAGAAACAAGATGGAACCTGGATGATGTGTGTAGATTATAGATCCTTGAATGAGATGACAATCAAGGATAAGTTCCCCATTTCAGCTATTAATGAGCTCCTGGATGAACAACATGGTTCTAGATGGTACTCCAAGTTGGACCTCAGATAAGGTTATCACCAAATCAAGGTACACCCACCAGATATCCCTAAAACTGCCTTTAGGACACATACTAGACATTTTGAGTTTTTAGTTATGCCATTTGGGCTCACTAATGCTCCAGCCACCTTTCAGTCCTTAATTAACCATATCTTAAAGTCTTATTTTAAGAAGTTTATCCTATTCTTATTTGATTATATATTAGTATATAGTCCCAGTTATGAGGAACACCTTAAACATCTGCAATTAACCTTACAGCTGCTCAAAGATAACACTTTATATGCTAAAAGGAGTAAGTGCCTCTTTGGTACAGAACAAGTTCAGTATTTGGGACACATCATTACCCCAAATGGAGTATCCACTAACCCTGAAAAAATATGTTGTATGAAAGAATGGCCAATTCCTCAGAACATTAGAAGTCTAAGGGGATTTTTGGGCCTTACTGGCTATTACAGAAGGTTCATCAGAAACTATGGCCTTATTAGTAAACCTTTGACTGATTTATTGAAGAAGAATAATTTCCAATGGAATGATAGTGCTACTACTACTTTCTTCTCTTTGAAAAATGCTATGACGAGAGCACCAGTCCTAGTTATGCCCAATTTTACTCTACCCTTCACTTTAGAAACTGATGCTTCCTATTTTGGCTTGGGAGCAAATTTGATGCAACAAGGGAAGCCTATAACTTATCTAAGCAAGGCCATATATCTCCTAAACACTTAGGCTGGTCCACTCATGAGAAGGAATTAATGGTTGTGGTCTATGCTGTTAACAAATGGAGGCACTACTTGTTTGGGAATAAGGTGTTAATTAAGACTGATCATCATAGTCTTAAGTACATGATTGATCAAAGAATCACTATCACTAACCAACAAAAGTGGATCACCAAATTGATGGGTTTGGATTTTGAGATAGTGTATAAAAAGGGCAAAGAAAATCTGGCAGTAGACTGCCTATCTAGACAAAAACCAGGCCATGATTCTGAGCCAAGCTGCTTAGCCCTATCTACTTGTATTCCCCACTAGATCATGGAAATTGTACAATCCTCGGAGTCTGATCAAGGGCTTAAGGATTTAATATTGTAGCTCCAGTTAGACCCTCAGTCATTACCTGGTTATTCTTTTCGGAATGGAAGATTGAAGTTCCAAGACAGGCTGGTAGTTGGCCAAATGATGCATTAAAGGCTAAGCTCCTATCTGAATTCCATGAATCTCCTATTGGGGGTCACTCGGGTATCACGTGTACATATGAAAGGATAAATAAATACTTTTTATGGTCCAATATGAGGAGTGATGTTACTCAGTTTGTTAAAAGTTGTGATGTGTGCCAACAAAACAAGCATGAAACTGTGGCCCTTCCAGGTCTATTATAGCCCTTGCCTATTCCAGATAAGCCATGGGAGGATATATCCATGGATTTTATTGAAGGATTACCAAAGTCTAGAGGGCAGATAGTCATATGGGTGGTAGTTGATAGGCTAACCAAGTATGGTCATTTCATTCCTCTTCATCATCTTTTTTCTACTGTAGATTTGGCTGAGGTATACATTGAATAAATTTATAAACTACATGGTTTTCCCTCCTCTATTATGTCTGATAGGGATAAAATCTTCATCAGTCTGTTTTGGCAATCATTGTTCAAACTGGTGGGGAAAAACTTCACTTAAGCACTTCATACCACCCCTAAAATGATGGCCAGATAGACAGGCTCAACCAGGTGCTTGAATGTTATCTCAGATGCATGACTACAAATAGACCTAATAACTGGACCATTAGGTTGCCTCTAGCAGAATTCTGGTATAATTCTCATTACCACAATGGGCTTAATGTAATAACCCGATATTTTCTATGTAAATAAATAAGAAATTTTGCATATAAATTTTTTTTTTTATTTGAAGAAGGGAATATGTGCCAAGTAATGTGTATGTATATATGTGATAAATAAAATTTATTTATTATATGAATAATTTCAAATAATTTTATTTTAGAATTATTGATCATTATAACATATATACTTATAATAATTAATTTTATATTAAAAATTTCTTTATTATTTATTTTCTATGAAAATATGATTTTTATATTATTTAAATAATGTATGAAATGATTATTGGAATTATTATAATTACTATTTTATTATATGAATTTTAGTTCAGATTATTATGTTAATTATTTTAACTTAATTAATAATGTTAGATATGAAAGATAAATCAGATATGGAATCCAAACCCTAAATTTGGATTTTGATCAAGGGATGAGAATAATAATATAATATTAATTATATTTCAATTTTTCAGTGCTATTAATATGTACTGTAAATGCGGAGACTGATAATGGTTATTCAATTGTGGTAAATTATGTCATAACCCATATATCGTGTTATTAAACCCTAATTGTTAAACTCGGTTATGAGTTCAAGACTGTGTAGTAATTGTGTTATATGAATTTTACTGTGTATTATATAATTTCTATAATTAGGAGAAACTTTAATTATTATTTAAAAACCCTAATTTGCTAAAATTAGAAACCCTAATTACTGTTTTAGTAAATTATAATGATAATTAGGAAACCCTAATTGTTAATTTGGGAACCCTAATGATATTAAGGAACCCTAATTTAAAAATCCTAATTTTCTATTAATGATGTGTGTGTATATATAAATATATATGTATATGTATATTCGCTACAGTTAAACTTGATGTTTGTTATATTTTATCAGTTTAACACTGTTGAAGGCTAATAATAATTTATTTTGCATTATCTTAGTCATAATATTTCTTACTGGGCTAGTTGAGCTCACCCTTTCTTTCAATGTTCTCCTCAGGAAATGAGAATATAGCTGGGACGAGTCGAGGAACGTAGTGATGGACCAGATGATAGTATTAGTACGTAGTTCTCACTATTCTGTTAAATAGTGTGACAATAAATGTATTGAGGACTTATTCTGAGAGTGGATATTGTCTAGAAGACAGTATTTCTATTAAAACTCACAGCTCTCTCTTGTTGTATATTAAAGACTGTATTTGTATTCTGTACCATGTATTTGACGACTCAGAATAGGTGATGTATACCGATTTTGGGGCGTCACATAAAACATAACTTTTAATATTTTAAGATAAGTTTCATTAATTATTAAATATTAATGATATTAGATTTATTTAGTAATTATATTAAATAAATTAATTAAAATAATTTTAATATTATAAAAATCATTTTAAATGAAAATAAATAGTTTAAAAATATTTTAAGTTATAAAATATAACTTTTGATATTTAAAGGTAAATTTCATCAATAATTAAATATTAATAATATTAAGTTTATTTAATAATTATATAAAATAAATAGTTTAAAAATGGTTTTATTGAATTAAAAATTATTTAAAAGGAAATAAATGAATTAAAAATATTTTAAGTTATAACTAATGACTTTTAATAATTTGGTAAATAATAAATTAATATTCTAAATATTAATGGTAATTATTTAAAATAATTTTAAATGTTTTAAAAATCATTTAAGGGTAATATTAATACTTTAAAAATATTTTAAGTTATTATAAATAACTTTAATATTTTGGCAATAGTTTCATTAATAGTTTAATATTAATTAAATATTAATGATAATAGAATTAGTTAATATTTAAATCATTTAATAATGATTTCAATGTTTGAAAATTTATGATAAAGTATAATAATTATTTGAAAATTATTATAAGGCTATGAAAAATAATATGACTGAAAACGAATATTAAACTACACGATAGAGTCTTAGACTCGATATTTACCCGATAAAGCCATCGGTACACCGAAATATTTCAGAAATTGATCTGAACTTAGATAAATTGACTAGATATGTGTTTGTTAGTGAATCAATAATTGTTAGATATATGTGACAAGATGATTAGGTTATGTGTTGACTGCAATAGACAGTGTTATGTGTTACGATATATTATTCTAATCGAACGAATGATCTTATTACTGATAGGTCGCTGTATAAAAGATTAATCTAAGTTGCGTTATTGTAGCAGTTGACTCAGTAGGTAAGTATCTAAACCTTATGCACTACTTTTATTTCGATGCAAAACAGTATATCATGTTATGCAAGTTTCCTAAACTTACTCCAATTATTATTGAGCAAGTATCCGAACTATTATTTACATTGTGCAAGTATCTTACCTTTGTATTTACTTTATGCAATGGACATGAGTAAGAAAGTTTCAGAATTATATTATTATTGTGCCAGATTATTAACTCTATTATTATTGATTATGTATCCAATCTTTGTATTCATACAAGTTCTTACATTATCCGATCATTGTATTATTGTATAATTCAGATATTTATTCTGTTCGTTAATTTGTATATAGGGTTAGACAAGTGTCCTCACTTGGATAACCATTGTATTTAATCATATGTTGATACATACTTATTGATTTCAAGTATGTATACGTTGACTTAAAAGCCGTCTAAGCTAATATTTGATTCAGCTAGACATAAAAATATTATTGAACAAGATAGAACGTTATTGTATCCAACCAGATTATTTTGGTTTGGATTCCCGACTAAAATATGAACATCCGAATATGGGAAAACTTTTGTACACCTAAGGTGGATAGAGTGAACGATAATATCATTCTTGCATGTAGTATTGATCAATACAGGCATAATGGCCGATCACCCCCGCGTTCGTAAGTTATTACTATTTATGAGATGAATTTCTGTTTAACCTTTTCAAAATAGAAAATAATGTTCATAGTATGTTGGTCGATATCCATTATAGTCCCAGTACGTACTTTCAAAAATTTCATATTGAAATGATATGTTGTTATTATTGGTTCAACTTACTTCACAACTGTTGATTCGTTGTAGAAGTGTCTTTTAAAGAAAACATTTAATTCTTTTAGCTAATATATATTGTTGTTATTACTTGCTGGGAAAATTAAATGCTCATTCTTGCTTTAAATTTAAATATTTTCGGTTAGTATATGATCAAATGAAGGTTCAAAAAGAACAAGGGGAAAGGGAAGCTGTTCGAATGAGATTTATAATATGTTGTGTACTAGTTATAGTTTATTAAGACAATGATACTTATTATCTATGATGTAATGAATGTTTAAAGGTCTCGTACCTGGGAGTAAACTTTGATGCATATGTAAATTAAATTTGAATTTTATATTATTGTTATTATTATTAGTATTATTCAGCTTATAGAAATGGTATCGTGAAGCACCGAGTTCGGGTTTCAAGTACCTGGATTTGGGGGGGTCAAATGTTGGTATCAAAGCTTTAGGGTTAGAAACCATAGGTGGGATCGACCTTAGGCTATAACCTTAGAACAGAGGGAAACGTTAAAAATACAGATAACTCATATAGAGTTTAAAAGGAGATGAATTGAATATATTCATCGTTAAACAAAATAAAAGATAACTCTTATAAAACTATTGTTTGTTGTGTGTATATACTATTTACTAATCAAGATAAGTGTGTGTAGATGTCGGTGAAAAGAATTAGGATACTCTCGATCGTAAAGAAAGAGCCGATATCAAAGCCAAAAGTGAAATAAAGGCTCATAGTGCAGACAGCCTTGATGAGGTGGTGGTATTGGAAAACGTAGTACTAGATCCGGAAATGGTGGAACTGACAGATAGTGATTCAGACACTAAAGTTGGAGCTGATCAAGCATCAACGGAAGTACAGATTCTGAAGAACAAGGTTTCTTCTCTAGAAAAGTTGTGGGAAATAGAAAAGCTACTAAATAACCAATTGAGAAAGGCGTTAATAGAAACTATGGAAGAACAAGATAAGCTTAAAATCCAAATTGATCAAATAGGAGCCGGAAGCAACAAATCATGTGCAGCTCCGAGCAAGAAAGGGAAAAGAAAGATGAAAGACCGTGACTTAGGAAATAAGTAGGATTAGTGGTTGATTATGTATGTTTGATAATGTACGGGTGTAATGAAATATTCTCAAACTTTTGTATAAGTTATTACAGTAATTCCTAACTTTAGTGGTCACAAGGGGATATCAGTATGTGCTACGTTATGTAAAATACTTTGAATTAATCTATGTTTGATTAATGGAATAATTTTTAGATAAAACTTCGTGTTACATTTTAAACTTATACAATAAGGTTTAGAATGTAAGTTAAATTTATGATTTTTTGTAATCAGATAATGCCGCCAAGACGATAAACACGAAATCAAAGGGCAGAGGAATCTATCAACAACACTGAGGGACAACCCCAAGACCCAATGCAAAACTTTGCGAACATGGTAGCTCAAAGGCTATCGTGAGGAATACCGGTAGTAGAGAGGAACCGACAGAGATAATCGCTTGGCAAACTTCAAAGACTTCAAGGTAGTTGGACCACCAGAATTCAGGGGAACAACAGACCTTATAGATGCCCAGACATGGGTTAACGAGATAGAAAAGGCGTTCATAGTTGCTAGGGTAGATGAGGGGCAAAAGACCTCTTTTGCCACTTATATGATGAAAGGAGAAGCTAACTTTTGGTTGGAAGCAAATCAAGCGAGGGCAGGAGAGGGAGTAGTTACGTGGGCTAGGTTTAAGACTTTATTTTTCGAAAACTACCTCTCAGCTAGCATGCAGGCTAGGATGGAGGTAAAATGTTTGGAGTTAAAGCAGGAGAACATGACTGTTGCAGAGTATGCCGCAAAGTTTAATGAGTTGGCTAGGTTCGCTCCGCATCAAGTTGATACATAGGCTAGGAAGGCAAGAAGGTTCGAGCTGGGATTAAAACCCTGGCTCTATAACAAGGTGGCAGTGTTGCAAATCAATACTTTTGCAGCACTTATGGAAAAGGCTATCATAGCTGAGGAGTGGAGTGAGGCCATAAGCCTCTACAACAAGGAGAAGAGGAACAAAAGCAAGTCTGTAGGAGTTGTGAAGGTGGAAACTAATAGTGGGAATAGGGGTGAGAAAAGAAAAGGGAATTATTTTGGGAATGTTCAGGTGAAGCAGGAAGGTGTGAAGAAACAGACTGTGCAGTGTAAAAATTGCGGGAAGAATCACTCTGGCGAGTGTCTGAAGGGTAAGTTTGTATGTTACAAGTGCGGGTAGGAGGGTCATATCTCTCCCAACTGCCCCAACCCAAGGATGAACAATGGGTGTTTTCTATGTGGATCGACGGAACATAAGGTGAGGGATTGTCCAAAGAGGAAAATGGAGGCATGGAGTGTAACCACGGGAAAAGGAAGCGGGACTATGGTAATCACAGGATCGACTTCGACCAACAAACCAACCGCACGAGTCTTCAATATGACGGTCCAGGATATTGTGGCAGCTGGGAATGGAACTCCAGGTATTATTTGAATAACTTTTATTTTCATAGATATATATGATTTTCCTTTATATAGCAAATTATTTTATAAATAAAATTTTGAGGGAGGAATTTGAGTTCTTTTAGAAATAAAATTTCCGTTTAATCAGAAAGATAAGCTTTATATGAATAGTTAAAGATTTGTTCGATCAATTATGATCGAGATCTATTGGCAATGATTGCGTAGGCTATGTACCCTTGTATGTATGAGTTTTAAAACGGTGATTTCGGGGACGGAATCCTTATAAGGGAGGGTGAATGTAATAACCCGATATTTTCTATGTAAATAAATAAGAAATTTTGCATATAAATTTTTTTTTATTTGAAGAAGGGAATATGTGCCAAGTAATGTGTATGTATATATGTGATAAATAAAATTTATTTATTACATGAATAATTTCAAATAATTTTATTTTAGAATTATTGATCATTATAACTTATATACTTATAATAATTAATTTTATAGTAGAAATTTCTTTATTATTTAAATAATGTATGAAATGATTATTGGAATTATTATAATTACTATTTTATTATATGAATTTTAGTTCAGATTATTAAGTTAATTATTTTAACTTAATTAATAATGTTAGATATGAAAGATAAATCAGATATGGAATCCAAACCCTAAATTTGGATTTTGATCAAGGGATGAGAATAATAATATAATATTAATTATATTTTAATTTTCAAGATTTATTATTAATATGTAATCGTAAAATGCGAGAGCAGATAATGGTTATTCAATTGTGGTAAATTATGGCATAACCCATATATCGTGTTATTAAACCCTAATTGTTAAACTCGGTTATGAGTTCGAGACTGTGTAGTAATTGTGTTATATGAATTTTACTGTGTATTATATAATTTCTGTAATTAGGAGAAACCCTAATTATTATTTGAAAACCCTAATTTGCTAAAATTAGAAACCCTAATTACTGTTTTATTAAATTATAATGATAATTAGGAAACCCTAATTGTTAATTTGGGAACCCTAATGATATTAAGGAACCCTAATTTAAAAATCCTAATTTTCTATTAAAAATCCTAATTTTAAATTAGTGTGTTTAAATTAAAATTTTATTACACTTTAATTTTAATTATCCAAACCCTAGTAATTAATTGGGAAACTTTAAGATGTAAAATCTAGTGATTAAACCCTAGATTTAAGCACCTTGGACAAGAATACCCTTGAGATTAAAATAAAATTACTAAAAATACCCTTTTGTCCCATTAGTTGAATTATTTGCTAGACAAATCTTATCCAAATCTTGGCAGCCTCCCTACCCTACCAACCTAGCAGCTAGCATTCCAACATATCAAATTCAATGAATCAGCCAAGGGCATTGCATACATTATATACATATAGATTCAAGAGATAGAAAAAGTCACATTTATGCTAAATTGTTCACAACTCTCATCCTAGAACTCCTCTCTCCAAAACCCACGAAATTGCCTTGTTAGTTCAGTCACAAATCAAGCCCCACGAACACCAACATCAAATCAGAAGCATAGAAATCAGAATTAGAGCATAAAGGTGCAAACCCTAAAATTCGAAAATCTTTCGATCTTATGTTAGATGTAATTTTTTTTTTGTGTTAAATATGTTGTATGGGGGTGTTAATCAATGATCTGGGTTGCTAGATGTTAAACCCATAACATATAGAGGCTCGGATTTGATGATTTTCCAAATCTGGAAATTTTTGAAAATAAGGGTCTGACAGTGAATGTCAGGTCCTACAGATCTCGATCTGTTATGTGTTTTGTGTTTTAAAAGTTTGTACTTGTACTCTGTCAAGAGATCTTTAATATGAAACTTGAATCAGGTCCATATCAGTTGTATATTAAAATTTATTTAAGGTTAAAGGTGGTTGACCGGCATTGACCGGCTGTTCTTGAAGCCCAGAAACCTCTGACAGTGTTTTGCAGAGCTTGGATCTTGCTATGTTTAATATGTTTTGCCATGTTGTGGTTTTGTAGTTGTAGACTGACATAAATACTTCATGATAAAGCCTTTATATCACATAGATCCGTAACATAATCAAATCTAGAGATGGTCAAACTTAGGTAGCCGAAACTGCTCAAGAACATTTCTGGGAAACCCAGAAATGTTCAAGAACAGTTCCGGGAGGGTACTTTGACCAGCCCATATATTTTTCGTGTGTTGAAGTTATGATGTTCTGATTATATTGTATTGTTCCTTGTCATGTATACTAAATATTTGACCCATTACACGATATAAATCACTAACAGAACATAAAGGAATTCGAGCATGAAAGTGATAGGTCGAACTGTTGGGTTTCTGGGAAAAACCCAGAAACACTCTGACAGTGAGTTTGATGACTTAGATCCTTCATGTTGTTGATATTTAGACATGAAAAGGTTTTAGACCTTGTACTATGTTAGCTTGTCTATACACCCCGACGTCTAGACCAACCATATCATCAACCGATTTCATGTTAGAAGGCCACAAAGGCGCTGAATTTACCATGACCGTAAATTCGGATGACCCCAAAAACATGATGAACATGTCGATAAAGTGATTTCAAAGATTTATATCTTGCTCATATGTTATGATCGACCAGAGATGTTGATTTACACTTGTAGTATTACATCAATACTACTGAATCGAGAAGTTATAGCTATATGTAAACACTACACATAACGTAATTAAAGATGGTCAAAGAAGGTACCCTTGAAAGATCGATCGTCGCCGTTCTTGAGCCTCAAGAACACCTATCATGACAGAGATATTGTCGCTAAAGCCTTTAGCGACGGATTTAATTATTTTTGTTTTATAAATTAGAAAAATACATTAAAAATAGAAATAAATTCCTAAAAATTATAAAATGGGTTTTAAAAATTATTTTAAGTTATAAAATTAACTTTTAATAATTTGACATATTTTTCATAAATATTAATATTTATTTGGATATTATTGGTATTTAAATTATTTAATAAATGCATTAAATAAATTAATTAAAAATGATTTTATGGTATTAAAATCATTTTAAATAATAATAAGGTATTTAATAATATTTTAAGTTATAAAACATAACTTTTAATATTTTAAGATAAGTTTTATTAAGTATTAAATATTAATGATATTAGATTTATTTAGTAATTATATTAAATAAATTAATTAAAAATGATTTTAATATTATAAAAATCATTTTAAATGAAAATAAATAGTTTAAAAATATATTAAGTTATAAAATATAACTTTTGATATTTAAAGGTAAATTTCATCAATAATTAAATATTAATGATATTAAGTTTATTTAATAATTATATAAAATAAATAGTTTAAAAATGGTTTTATTGAATTAAAAATCGTTTAAAAGGAAATAAATGAATTAAAAATATTTTAAGTTATAACTAATGACTTTTAATATTTTGGTAAATAATAAATTAATATTCTAAATATTAATGGTAATTATTTAAAAATAATTTTAAATATTTTAAAAATCATTTAAGGTAATATTAATACTTTAAAATATTTTGAGTTATTATAAATAACTTTAATATTTTGGCAATAGTTTTATTAATAGTTTAATATTAATTAAATATTAATGATAATAGAATTAGTTAATATTTAAATCATTTAATAATGATTTCAATGTTTAAAATTTATGATAAAGTATAATAATTATTTAAAAATTATTATAAGGCTATGAAAAATAATATGGTGATATTTAAAATATCTAAACTAATATTAAACTACGATAGAGTCTTAGACTCGATATTTACCGATAAAAGTCGTTAAGACACCAAAATATTTTGAAATTGATCTGGACTTAGATAAATTGACTAGATATGTGTTTGTTAGTGAATCAATAATTGTTAGATATATGTGACAAGGTGATTAGGTTATGTGTTGACTGCAATAGACAGTGTTATGTGTTACGATATATTATTCTAATCGAACGAATGATCTTATTACTGATAGATCGCTGTATAAAAGATTAATCTAAGTTGTGTTATTGTAAGCAGCAGCTCAAGCAAGTATCTAAACCTTATGCACTACTTTTATTTCGTGGAAACATGTATATCATGTTATGCAAGTTTCCTAAACTTACTCCAATTATTATTGAGTAAGTATCCGAACTATTCTTTACATTGTGTAAGTATCTTACCTTTGTATTTACTTTATGCAATGGACATGAGTAAGAAAGTTTCATAATTATATTATTATTATGTCAGATTATTAACTCTATTATTATTGATTATGTATCCAATCTTTGTATTCATACAAATTCTTACATTATCCGATCATTGTATTATTGTATAATTCAGATATTTATTCTGTTAGTTAATTCGTATATAGGGTTAGACAAGTGTCCCCACTTGGATAACTATTGTATTTAATCATATGTTGATACATACTTATTGATTTCAAGTATGTATACGTTGACTTAAAAGCCGTCTAAGCTATTTGATTCAGCTAGACATAAAATATTGTTGAACAAGATAGAACGTTATTGTATCCAACCAGAATATTTTGGTTCGGATTCCCGACTAAGTATGAACATCCCGAATATGGGAAAACTTTTGTGTACCTAAGGTGGATAGATGAACGATAATATTGTTCTTGCATGTAGTATTGATCAATACAGGCATAACAGTGATCACCCCCGCGTTCGTAAGTTATGCCATTTTCTATGATGAATTTCGTTTAACCTTTTTCGAAAATAGAAAACAATGTTCATAGTATGTTGATGATCTCCGTTATAGTCTCATGACGTAGTTTCAAAAATTTCATATTGAAATGATATGTTGTTATTATTGGTTCAAACTTACTTCACAAATTGTTGATTCGTTGTAGAAGTGTCTTTCAAAGAAAATATTTAATTCTTTCAGCTAATATATATTGTTGTTATTACTTGCTGGGAAAATTAAATGCTCATTCTTGCTTTAAATTTAAATGTTTTCAGTTAAGTATGATCAACCAGAAGGTTCAGGCAAGAACAAGGGGAAAGGGAAGCTGTTCGAATGAGATTTATAATATGTTGTGTAATAGTTTTAGTTTATTAAGACAGTGATACTTATTATCTATGATGTAATGAATGTTTAAAGGTCTCGTACCTGGGAGTAAACTTTAATGCATATGTAAATTAAGTTTGAATTTTATATTATTGTTATTATTATTAGTATTATTCAGCTTATAGAAATGGTATCGTGAAGCACCGAGTTCGGGTTTCAAGTACCCAGATTTGGGGGCGTCACACTTAAGGTGTCTCCTTTTGAAGCCCTATATGGTTACAAGCCTCCTCATCTCAACATCCATCAATATGGCCAAATTAAGGACCTTACTACCAAGTCATTTTGCAAGGACAGAACTTAACAATTGCAGTTATTAAAGCAGAATTTGATAGCAACTCAGTCTAGGATGAAAAATTATGCTGATAAAGTAAGGAGTGAAAGGACCTTCTTGGTGGGAGATTGGGTATACCTGAGGATTAAACCGTACAAACAATCTACTATTACTCAAACTAAATTTGGAAAGCTTCTTCCCAAATATTTTGGCCCCTATCAGGTTATAGAAAAAGTGGGAAAAGTAGCCTATCGACTCAGTTTACAAACTCAAGCTAAGGTCCATCATGTGTTCCATGTGTCTCTTTTGAAGAAGAAGATTGGTTCCTAGCACACTAGTTCTGCAATCCTACCTCATCTAGATGAACATGGTCAATTCATGGTGGAGCCTATGACTATTCTAGACATGAAGATGATTAAGAAAAACAATGCAGCTTCGGTTGAGGTATTAATGTAGTGGTCTAACACTTTGCCTGATGAAGCAACTTGGGAGGACTGGGATGAGTTCCATAACAAATTCTCTCATTTTCCAACCTTAAGGACAAGGTTCTTTTCATGGGGGTAGATTGTAAGGTGATTAAGTTGGTTAGCTAAGGTCATCTATGTTTTTTGTTATTTTTATGAGTGGGCAAGTCAGTCTTTTTTTTTTCCATTGCATTTCTTTAGTATGTTGCTCTGTTAGTAGGTTGTTAGGAATCACATGGCTGAGTGAGAAGTATATGTAATGTGCTCATTGTAGCAGGAGGATTATGAATGAAATATGAAATTATTCGTTTCTAAATTCTCTATTTCCGTCTGATCCTTCCTCCATTACTACTCCCTTCTTCTGATTCTATCTAACTCTTTCCTTATTTCTTGTGAATTGTTGTTGCTGCTTGCTTAAGTAACAACTAAACTTATCATCTTGTTACATACTCAAGCCAAACTAGGCTTGTATTCGAATTACAAAAGTTATGATTGGTAGAGTACAATAACTTTCCAGCTCAAAAGAATTTAAGAATAACCAAAAGCTGGAACAAGACTTAGAAAGCTCTCCATAATATGGATTGCAGCTTCAAGAGTTCTGCCTTCTATAGCCGAGCATGAAGAGTATATATAGAACAAACACCAACCTATAAGAAAATAGTTAGCACAAAAGACTAAGGCAGTGTTTGATAAACTTGGGAATTAAGATCTGAATGATTATGATGTCTTAATAAATTAGATCATCTGAAAGGTTATGAGGTCTGAATCTAAAAAATTATTTGATAACTAAAAAGTAAGTTGTCTCGTAATGACACTATTTCACCATTTTAAAGGGTAAAATTTTATTTAATAATTTTAAATATTCAATTTAATAAAAATGAGTGCATAATATTATTGAATATATTTATATAAAAAAAATTATCAAAAAAAATTCATTAAAAGGTACCTCTTAATTATTAAGATTTTATTTTATGTCTTACCGATTAAGAGGCATTCAGAGGTAACAAAAAAAATTGCATCATGCTTCTTAGCGAATAAGAGACAATCCATTAAGAAGCAATCAGATGTAAACAAACAGAACCTAAGTCTTTGATTGAATAGATAGAGATTTTCAGCACCTTTGATAATACTAACGACTATAATATTTTTCCAAAACAACAAGTCAAAGATCTGATTATAAATCAGGCTAAATTAAAGCAGTAAAAAGGATATACCATGATAAAGTTGTTAGAGTCCATACTATAAACAACTTCAATATTTAGATAAGATAACTTAATAGACTCTAATTCAAATTACAATCGATTTCACAGCAAATCAGCAAATCAGATTCCTTAATATATTTCAATTCAAAAATTGATCTGACAAAATATATTAAAGAGAAAATTTTCAGTAATAATAATGATATTAATTTTAAAACTCTTGGACTAAAAATATTTAATGCAATTTTGCTGGATATATCAATTGGACTTATATTCAAATTGGGCCAAAACAAATTATATCATTTTAAATAAACCATTATTAAATTACCCCAAATAAAATAAATTCAGTCCATCAAATAACTTATAATTATAAATATATTATCATCATTAAAACCACAAAGAATAAAAACTAGCACGTATAAATATCGATGCTCTTTGTTAGTACTTCTTTGTCACTTTCACATTAGACTTCTTAGAGCATTCACAATAGTTTCCTTATCTCTATCCCTACTCTGTAGTGCTATTGGGTCATTCTGTAGGATATAGATTCATTTTTTTCACTATGTACCCAACAGGTTCCTAATATTGATTCCTTAAATATTAAATTTTAAAATTTAAAAGTTTCAACAGTCAAATCATGTTTTGAACGTTGTAACTATTTTATTTAAAAGTAATTGTTGTTTGAATTTAAAATTTGCAATTATTTTAATTTAAAAATAAATATTGTTATAAATCAAAATGTGCAACGATCATTATGTGTTTATGAGAACTAAAACAACATTATTTTAATTATAAAATAATAAAATTTATAATGACTAGTAATATTTTTTACAAAAATGATCAAAATCAAAATTTGACTTTTTTTATTATATAGTTCTCTTTCTTCTCTAAATCCTCTGTTTAAAAAATAAAAATGAGTGAATTTGATTGTCATACCCAAATCAGCAATTAAGTGAGATAAAATCCTTTAACCAACATAAAATCGTAATAAATAGGGTGTGAAATGTCATTTTACATAAATAGGGAACGCTCTTTCGATTCCCTCACCCTGAGGAGTCAAATCATATATAGGGATTAAAATAGAGAATTATATAAGGATAGGGAAACTGTTGGATACTGATTTATTGATATATTCTTCAAATGTGGGGATAGAGAGTCTATTGGGAAAACTGTTGTGAATGCTCTTAATTGGGTGATGTGAGGAATCAAATTTTGTTTTTGAAAAAAGAACGACTCAATAATTTTTAAATTTATTTATCCAAAATTCCAAATTAAGTTTTTCTATTATTAATAGTAATATTATTTAATTATAATTTCTACTTTGACAATGTGATAAGGGGGGTAACATTTTGAAGGTGGGTATGCCTGGTGTGCAATTACAATAAAAATATAATAAGAGTACTTTTATTAAATTTTGGAGATAGAATAAAATATAAAAAATTAAGAAAGACGAAATTGGAATATAAAACCAAACTTGTAGGGAAAAAAAGAGATTTGTGACACATAAAGTGGCATTATTCTCCTTAATTTGATAAAATTGATGAGCGGAGTTTCACAAAGAATTTCTTCTTAAGAACCTTCACCCCTTCGTGAGAAAACCCAAACTTGCGGAACTAACAAGGTTATATTTTATAAATTCTCTTTATTCTAAAACATGTGACAGAAAATGCTCTTATTCTGTAAGGGAGGAAGTATGAGATATTAAGTAAGTCATTCTAGTAATCAAGAGTATTATATTACCTAACTAAATTCAAGCTGATCAGGAGTTATTGTCTTGGATAAGTGGATTAGCTGAAATTATTTTGAAACATATGCGCGCGTCCTGCACAAATTACGTTAAGATAATTAACGAAGTTAAATAATGAAGACTCTCGTGCCTAAGGCTATAAACGAGTCAAATAATTCGGATTTGATTCGGGTTCAATTCAAAAAAATACAAGCGATACTCTAATTTGTGAATAATATGATCCAAATCTAAGTATTAAAAATAGTTCGAATAAAAAAATGATTAGAATCTAAGCAAGGTTATATTCGACTTATTTAAGATTCAAACTACTCGAATTCTTAATTGTGATTCGATACATACTTAATTGATACAAATTCGATTAGATGTCCGATACATTCTCTTATAATATATACAAATTTAAATCAAATTAAGATAATTAATTATTATTGTTTTGTTTTGTTTTTAATTGTGATTGTGATTTTTATTTGTAAAGTGTAATAGTAACTCGACTCATATAAGATTCAAACTACTCGAATTCTTGATTGTGATTCAATACATACTCGATTGATACAGATTCGATTAGATGCTCGATACATTCTCTTATAATATATACAAATTTAAATAAAATTAAGATAATTAATTATTATTGTTTTGTTTTGTTTTTAATTTTAACTGTGATTTTTATTTGTAAATAGAAAATATATTTTTTCATTTCTAAGTAAAATAACAAATTCAATTTATAATTATATTTATTATAAATTTAGTTATTATGTGAAAACTCGAATTCGAACTTGAATTTGAAACTTGCGAGTAATTTTAATATATTTCGATCCGAGTCGGATCGAATTTGAGTAATAAATATTTGGGTCAAGTCGAATATGAGTAGAATACTTCAATTACAATTCAAATTCGAGTCAAATTCGAGTATGGATTTAATATTTCGAGTCGAATTTAAGTATATATTTATTCGTTTCGATTCGATTCATTTACACCCTTACTCCTGACATCAAGGGAGTATGAATCCGAATTCTATGAAGTTAGTTCTTGTTAATTCTTCGTAAAGGTCAATAGCAAAAATTATATATGTATAACACAAAATTGCATCTCATATAACTAGATTTGATTATATATAAAGCAATCATTTAGGTAAATGAGATATATACAACTCTATTCTAATCAAATAATTGTTTTTGTTTTGAACGCGAAGAATTGACCACCTTAAGTTTGCTTAATCCACGTATACATACTCATTTTGTCTAAAAAAGATGACTTAAGCACATTATTTTCATGTAAATTAAAAACTTAATGTAAAAAAGAGGGTCTCGATTAATTTTTATTTTTATCCAGTGGTTGACCCTAAATATAGGACCTAGAGAATTTCTTTATTTATTTAAATTAGTGGACCTCGTTTATGTATTTTTGAAGATAAGTAGTCTTTATATAATATTTTTGGGAAATATTATTTTCATATGTATTTTTGATATTTTTATATAATTTTTTTTCACATGAAAATAAGACTCACTGTATATTTATATAAAAAAATAATATGAAAATATTTAAAATACATGTGGAAGTATAAATTCTCAATATTTTGTTGTACTCAATTCATCTTTAGGAGATCATTTTTTTAATATATATTTGAGTCATCTTTATGAAACATAGGGAGTATATAAGAAGGGAGGGGAATGGAAAGGGTCATCTACTTGAATAATTAATTTGAACACCAAGGGTAGTTTCATATATAAAACTCCTTTATTTCCATTACCATTTTTCCTCTCAATTCTCACTCCGCCATAGATCAAGTGATCAACCACTCTACCAAAACCAATGGACAGGGAACAAGAAGATATGCAATTTCTTGGACTCTTTGGCATCTACAAAGAGAGCTTCAAGATCATCATCAAATGGAGAAAAATCTTCAGTCAAATAACCATATCCCTAATCCTCCCGCTTACCTTCATATTCCTAGCCCACATGGAAATATCCAATCTTCTCTTCTGGAAAATCCGTTACTCTGAATTCAGATCACACAAAAATGTATCCTCCAAATGGCTCCTCTATTATCTTTTCAAGGCGGCATACTTCACTTTCCTCCTCATATTTTCACTCCTCTCCACTTCGGCCGTCGTATACACCATCGCATGCATCTACACTGCACGCGATGTGTCCTTCAAAAAGGTCATAAGCGTTGTGCCAAAGGTCTGGAAGCGACTAATGGTTACATTTTTGATCATTTTCTTGGCAATTTTTGTTTACAACATAGTCGTGATATTAGGCCTAACTTTGTGTTTCATAATTGGTGGAAACGCAACTCTTGTCCTTGTTATACTCATGCTGATTTTATACGCGGTAGGGTTTGTGTACATGACAATTTTGTGGCAGCTGGCTTGCGTTGTGACCGTGCTAGAAGACTCGTATGGAATTAAAGCCATGATGAAAAGTAAGGGTTTGATCAAAGGAAAGATGTGGGTGGCATTATTAATATTTTTCAAGTTGAATTTTTCTCTTGTTGGGATTCAAATTTTGTTTGAAATATTTGTTGTGCATGGACATTCGTTGGATATGTGGAAGAGGATTGGATTTGGGATGTTATGTTTCTTGTTACTTTTCAAGTTGATACTCTTGGGACTTGTGATCCAGACGATTATATATTTTGTTTGCAAGTCGTATCACCATGAAAATATTGATAAGTCATCGTTGTCGGATCATCTGGAGGTTTATTTGGGAGAGTATGAGCCTTTGAATAAGGTGATGGATGTGCAGTTAGAGCAGTATAATTATCATGTTTGATTGAGTTCTATGTGATGATATAATATGTGAAGTTCATTGTCTGGTAAATGAATTTTACTACCAGCTTTCATGATATCAAATAAGTAGGATACAAAACATGCATTTGTCTCAAATGAATCTCGATAATAGTATTGTGAAAATACTGATTCCAGAAAGTTTATTTGGAAAGTTTATAGAAATAAAATGCATTATATATACTAAAAATTGCAATTGTGTAATAAATATTTGCATAATAAAAATTATTGAAATTATAACTATCTATCATATAAAATTTTTAGACGGTGTAAGTAAGTTACACAGATATGTCTAGAATCAGGATCCATCTTTTGATAGCTAATTAGCTATGCACTTATATATATATATATATATATATATATATATATATATATATATATATATATATATATATATATAATTATTATGCTTTTTCCTGCTCCACGGAGTGGTTGCTTTGTAGGGTATGCCGGCTATAAACATGTATATATTTTTGGTTTTATTCAGCTTAATTTTAAAAAAAAAATTAAAGAAAAAAGATGAATTACCTAATCGGAGTAGAATAAGATAAAGATATAATCTTGTATTGGGCATTATAAAATGTAATGGCCGGCAGTAGAGTAATGCAATGTGGTATTGTGATCAATTATATAATGTAAAGGCTTAAATATATTTTGTTAATAATTGTTAAGTTTTACATATTTAAATTTGATGATGTGATTATAATGTGTACTTTTTCAGTAGTTTTGTAAAGTCCTTATCTAAGATATATTTATACAAGACTTTAGAATTAGAACGATCAAACTTGTTAAGTTGATCTTTTGAGTTGATTTAATGTATATTTAATAGAAACAAATCGATCGTATAGTATTGTTAAACGATCGTAGAGTTGCTCTGCCATTTTGTAAAGTTAATGTTGTTCGCAGAGTAATCTAGGTGTTCGTAGATCAACAGTTGGGTAATTGTAAAGTTGTAAAGAGACAGTGAAGTCTTCAGATTGTTCGTAGAGCTGTCTTCAGAATCGTAGAATCGCCGAAGTGTTCGCAAAATAAAGAGAAGTTCGTAGAGTATGCTCAAATATCGTAGAGTGATCTTTATCAAAATCAATTCATAAAGCAGATCGTAGAGCGGATGTGTAGACACCCGAAATTTCGCTTTCCTTTGACTAACATTATAGGAGAGTAAAAGCGAAATTTCACCTCAGAGACAACCCCGAGGAAAGACAAAGGCACAAGTTTACCCCGGAGACAACCCCAAGGGAAATCAAAATGCAGTGACACCCAAACACCACGTGGTCTAAGCAAGGATCGCAAAGCTGAGGATAAGGTCATAAGAAGCAACCGCAACAACTCCAGAGCTACGAACTATCCAAGACGAGCTAGCTAACCGCCATCGAAAACATACCTCTCAGCTATTTGCTTCATCTTCCCGGATTCAAAATCAGTCAGACTCGACTTCATTTCACAACAATATCAGCAGAAGCTTTCTGGGATATTTGGGTACAGAGCTCAACTTTTCTTGGATGAACGAACAAAGGACCAAACTTTGAGAATACGGGACCCACTGGGTTTAGCAGCAGTTGCACTTCCGGCTGGCCCAGAAATCTATAACCATGGGTCAGCAACTCATAGAAAAAAAGGAAAAAAAGATAGATTTTTATCGAGAGAAAAAAGGAGATATAAAGAGAGAAGTGTGACGACCCCAAATCCAGGTACTTGAAACCCGAACTCGGTTCTCCACGATACCATTTCTTTAAGCTGAATAATACTAAATAATAATACATTCGAACTTAATTTACATACATCAAAGTTTACTTCCCCAGGTACGTGACCTTCAAATACATTCCTTACAATACTTGAATAGATACCAATACAACTATAACCATTAACTCATAATACACACTTATTCGATCAGCTTTCCTTTTTCTTTGTTCGTGCATGAGCCTTCATGTTGCTCATACATAACTGAAAACATTTAATTTAAGCAAGGATGAGCATTTAAGTGTCCAGCAAGTAATAGCAATTATATATAAGCTGAAAGAATATAAGTATTCTCTTTACATAACACTTCTACAACGAATTGAAAGTTGTGAAGTAATCATCTTGATAAAAATTCACATAACAACTCTCTTTCAAATTCTTTAAATTTGGCTCTGGCTCTACCCTTGAATAGGGTTTAAGAAACATACTATGAACATTCTTTTCATTTTCGAAAAAGGTTTAGCGGAATTCTATCCTCAAACCGTCATAACTTACGGGCACGGAGGGTGATCGCCTCATTGTACCTCAGATTGATCAATACTACATAACTTGAACGAAATTCATCGCTCACTCTATCCGCTTTCAAGCAAAAATCTTCCCATATAGGGATGTTCATACATACACGGTTCCAAACCGAAGGTTTTAATCTTGCTCAACAATAATATGTAATTCAACATATATATACGGGTAATTGACAAAGGTGTATCAACATGTGAACAAATGCCATGATTATCCAAGTGGGGACACTTGTATAACCATTTATAGAAATCAATGAATATAATATATATCTGAGCTAACATGTCGATAATCAAAGAGTACATAATCTGTACAGGATAGAATAATTTTGAAACTTCTTACTCATGTCCATTGCATAAAGGAAGTGCAAAGGTAGGATACTTGCCTGATTCGCTGATTACAAATCTCAACTTAGGTTTTATCTCTTTATCACAACCTATCAATAATCAGATCATTCGTTCGATTAGAACAATATATCTTAACACATAGTACTCGCCTCTATTTACAACAAAGACATAGTCCAATCACATAATCACAGTGATCATACTTTTAGTTCCTATTCTATACTTGAAATATTTTTATACATTTTTCAAATATTTCATCCATGCTCTTACTGAGAGTCTTTTCTTTCTTTTATAAGGTTCGACATTTGTTCGGTGCGCATCGGCAAACTGACTTTATGGTAAATAATCGAGTCTAAGACTCTTATTCTATACCTCAACATCTGAAAATATCGGACATCTTATTTTTAATCATTTTGCAATTTCGTAAATTGAAAAATTTAAAATAATTCAAATCATTACTAAAGGGCCTATAGTGATATAATCGTTATTATAGGTGTTCTTCTTCAAATTCGTAACTTCATAATCGGTTCTCAAGTCACTAGTTTGGTTATTATAACTTTCAAATATCGGAATCATAATTAAATGATTTAAACATTAAACAATTTCATTATCATTAATAGTTTAATTAATACTAAACTATTAATGAAACCATCGCCAAAATATAAAAGTTATTTATAATAACTCAAACTATTTTTAAAACATTTATATTACCCAAATAATTACCATTAATATTTAAATATTAATGTACTATTTATCCAAATATTAAAAGTCATTAATTATAACTTAAAATATTTTTAAATCCTTAATATCCTCTTTAAATGGTTTTTAAATAAGTAAAACCATTTTTAAACTATTTATTTAATATTAATCATTAAATAAACTAAATATCATTAATATTATCTTAAAATCATTAATATTTAATTATTAATGAAATTATCATTTAAATATTAAAAGTTATATTTTATAACTTAAAATATTTTTAAATAACTTATTTTCATTTAAAATGATTTTTATAATATTAAAATCATTTTTAAACTAAATTATTTAATATAATCATTAAATAACTTTAGTATCATTAATAATTATTAATTAATGAAATTCATCACAAAATATTAAAAGTCATCACAAATAACTCATTTACATAATCAATTCCAAGCCAAAATAAACATAGTAAACTAACTAGTTTATTAACAACACTAACTAAACTTCAAAAATTCAAACTTTAACTAACAATTAAAAATAATAACATTACAAAGATTAAATAAGAAACATACCCAAAAATACGAATTCCACAGACTGAATACGCACTTCCACGCCAAAATTTAACTAAGGAGATATTTATAAAAAGTTCTCCCACAACAAAGCCTTTCTCAATTTAGTCGATGTGGGACTTGGTTTATACTAATTTTTCAATAGCTCACTTTGCGATTTTTTAACGCATTGCTCATAACTTCGATTAATCTGATTTTTGGATATGTTATACATGGTATGTAAGACTATTTTTAAAAAATATGAATTACCCAATTCGGGTTCATTAGGTAGCCCAAACAAAGTCGCCAAAAGTGGACGTTCATAGTTTTCAATCTCGTTTCAGCTTTACCTCTTTCGCTAAAACAGTCATAACTCTTTCATTTTAAAACATTTTTGAGCGATTCTTGAGCCCACGCGAAGCTAACTTCTGGGGCTACAACTTTTATTCTTTGACCATTTCCAAATTCTGAACACATCAGCTCAGAAATTCCGTTCAAATGGACTGCACCGCACTTGTTGGGAAGTTTTGACACTACTACTTTCAAATGTCATAACTCTCTTCTTCGATATCGGATTTAGTTCGTTTCGGAGTCTATGGAAAGATTATTCGGTGTACTATAACATACCAAAAGCCCAGAAGGTTTTGGAAACATTAACTGATCGAAACAGTGTCCCGAGTAGCACATCCCGCTGCTGACTTTCGCTTTTGAGAAATTTGACACATTTCCTTCCAATCACCGTAATTCCCTCATCCGAGGGTCGGAATGAGGTCATTCCAAAGCCTATGGCTTCCTAACTCAGTGCACTACAACATATAAAAAGTCCAGACCTTTTAAAGCACAAAAAGTGGACGAGAATGCCCCCATTACTGATCGCCCAAAAATAGTTTATCATGATCTCCACAACCATGTTTGACCATCTATAACTTCTAATCTATACATGATATGGACTTGATTCTTTTTGCAGATTAAAGACCACATATCAGGCTACACATAACAACTTTTGAAGAACAAAACTCATGATCGAGCAAAGAGTTATGGCCTCGACATTTGGTGAAAAAATATGTAATTCGGTTTTTCCAACTTGCTTAAATCTTCAAATTCGTGCACTTTGATGTTATGGGTCTTTGATTTATCAACCCATATCATCAATTAACATTCTATTACACAACTTTAAACAATCAATTGCATCAAATCAAAGGATTTCTAGGTTTAATGTTCTTATACCCTTTTTGCCAAAAATTCTTGATTCTTGCTTCTGATTTGTTATGGGTGATGGTTGGGCTTTGTTTAAGAGTGTATGGGCAATCTTATACAAGGCAATTAAATGTAATATTTAATCACTAGATTTAATTCTTATAATTTACCAATTAACTTCTATCCTTTGGTAAATTAAAACACTTATACAATAACATCGAAATTAAACCTGGTAATTAAAATTAGGGTTTCTCAACGTCATCAATTAGGGTTTCTAATTGACCATTAGTGGTTCTTTAATTATCTGTGTATGTTACTAACACAGTCGTTACGGTTTCTAATTTCAACCGGTTAGGGTTATAATAATTAGGGTTTGTCCTAATTATCGACGCACAACGATAATAGGGTTTCTTCTAATTACCGATTTTCTTATTCACAAGAATTTTCATATACAAATACTACTCGTAAATACCCCATAAGCGAAGTTTAATAATTAGGGTTTCACAAAGACGGTAATATGCTATGACCTAATTGACCGTCATTGCTCAATATTATCCGTTCACATACCCAAAGTACATAATTATGGTAATTGTAAAATCATTATGTAAATAATATAATATTATTATTCTCATCTCTTGATCACAATCCCAATCCGTGGTTTGGATCTCATGTTTGACTTATTCTTCGTACACAAAGATCAATAATCAAGTTAAAATAATTAACTTAAATATTTCGAACAATTCATATAATAAAATATTTATTATATAAATCTAATTATCACTTCATATATTATTTCCAATCATGGTTTCATGGAAAATAATTAATAAAAACATTTCGACATATAGAAATTTATTACTATATAATTTGTGGTAATTAATAATTCCAAAATTATTTCTAATTTTTCAAGTAATAAATGTATTCGCATTTATCGTTCACTTTACTTGACACTTAGTCTCGTCATTAAATAAAAAAAATTTATACGCAAAATTTCTTATTTATTTTATATAGAAATTCTCGGGTTATTACAAGAAGAGCTCGGGTTTGACATTCTAATGTCATCTTTGTATTAAATCTTTCACTTATATATTAGATATTAAGTCTCTAGAGTGATATAGCTAGAATCCAAATCAAAAAGAGCTCGTTTCTTTGTTCCCAAAGGTGAAAAGGAGAATCTTTGTACATTTCATTTTAAATATAGTTCAATCTACTAGATCTATTTCAATGTAGTGTTTATATATAGCTAGACTTGTTATTTGTACATATGTTGCACATTGGTTGATAGATCTATCTATTTTATCAATTGATTTGTACATATCTAGTTAGAAATCAAGTTTTATTACTAGATCTACATGGATCTAGCTGAATCTAGCCCTTAATCGGTTCATGAGCTTCAAAGCTCGAACCCCCATGCTAGATCGGCTTAGATCTAATGTGACGAATGATTTTTTTGAATTGTGATTCTGGGGCCATAATCTTTGTAAGGAGGGAAGGATGTAACAATCCAGAATTTTAATTATAATTTTTAAATATTTATTGAGTTATATAAATATTTAGTGGATGTGTTTATTGTTGAATAAATATTTAATTTGATTTGATTTGATTGGTTAATTATTTGTTAAATAAATAATTAAGGAGTTAAGAAAATTAATTGTTATGAGATAATATTCTAATTTAATTTAATAATTAAGTTAGAGAGTTTATAATGATTAAATGAATTATTATAATAATATTTTAATTTGAATTTGTAATTAAAATGATGTGTTAGTTGATTAAATAAAATTATAATTATAAAGAAAATTATAATTATGTTGTATTGATTTATGTGATAAATTAATTTAATAAATTGTTATTAGAATTAATTAAATTAAATATTAAAATTTAATTAAATAAAGTGTGACCATAAACTATACTATAAAGGAGTTATTAAAATAAGTTAAATGAGGTTAATTCAGTTTTTGCCGAACAAGGCTTAATGGATATTAAGTCTTTAATTTAAATATGTTTTACCAAACAAGGCATATAGATTAATGGATTAATTTTAAGTTAGGTAGCCAAACAAACGTTATATATGGCTTTTAATTTTCAAACAAAAAATAAATGATGTCAGTTAAAGTTATATTTATATTATATAATTAATACCTATATTATTACTTATACGTTATATTGTTAGTACGTAAGGTTAGAGTTAGGGAGAAAGAACTCAGAAGAAGAAAAAAAGAAGAGAAGAAGAAAGTTACAGAGAAAAATTTAGAGAGAATTGGGAGAAGTCTTAATCAATTTAGTAACTAAATTCTTGCATCACACATCCATCAATTATTTATTTTCCTCAATAAATATATTATTTAAAATATTTATTTAATTCAATAAATATTTAAATTAAATTATAAAATTTCTTGATCGTTACAACAGTTCAACATATGTTTGATGAAAATGTACTTCAAAGGGTCCGTGAGGGAAATGAGATAAGTTGTATGGTCATTCAGGTAATGTTGAAACTTCATGGCAGCCCAAGTCAATGCATAACAGGTCTTCTCGATCAGTGTGTATTTTTTCTTGCAACTACTGAATCACTTGCTAAGGTAATAGATGGCGCTTTCATTGCCCATGTCATCCTTTTGCCCCAACATTCAGCACATGGTGTTGGAGTTAACAGATATGTATATAAAAATGGGAACTCCATTCCTTGGGGGTACCAGGACAGGTGCTTCAATCAACCGCTTTTGGATAATGCAAAAAGCCTTCTAACAGTCTTCACTCCATTGTTCAGAGGAGTTCTTTCTTAATAACTTGAAAATTGGTTCACAGGTTGTTGTCAACTATGATATGAATAGACTGATGAAGTTTATCTTTCCCACGAAACCTCTTATTTCTTTCTCAGTTCACGGTTCAGGCATCTTGTTGATGGATTTTATCTTGGCTGGGTCCAATTTGATGCCTCAGTTGCTCACAAGGAATCCCAACAGTTTACTAGATTTCACGCCAAATGCACACTTTGTCGGGTTGATCTTCAAGTTATATTTGTGAAGGTAGTCAAACAACTTCCAGAGATGGGCATTGTGGTCATCCTTCTTTTTGGATTTTACGATGACATCGCCCACATAAACTTCGATTTCTTTTGCATCATATCGGGGAACAATGTCATTATAGCCCTTTGATAGGTAGCACCAACATTGGTGAGGCCGAAGGCCAATCTTCTGTAGCAGAAAGTGCCCCAGGGGGTGATGAAGGAAGTCTTTTCCCTGTCTTCTTTAGCAGCTATAATCTGGTGGTATCTGACAAAATAATCGGCAAAGGAGTACATCTAATACTGTGTTGTATTATCTATGACCAACACATGGATTAAACGTACTGGGAAGTCGTTTTTGATGTTGGATTTTTTAAGATCTCGGTAATCTATACAGACTCGTACCTTCCCACCCAACTTTGGCATTGGGACTATATTAGACAATCATTCAAGGTAGATTCACACCATGATGATACATGCTTTGAACTGTTCAATGATTTCTTCCTTGACCTACAGGCTCTATTCAGGTTTTAACCTTTTTAGCTTCTGCTTAACTGGCTTGAACCTTTCTTTGATTGGTAATCGATGGAAGACTATTTCTGTGGATAGGCTAATTAAGTCCTCATGCGACTAAGTGAAAACATCTTAAACTTTGGTAAGGAGTTTGATTATTTAATTTTCTTGGTCAGAGGTGAGATCGGTTCCGATCTGGAGCTCTTTTTGAAAGTAGTATGTGTAAGACCCCAACTTTTATGAATAAAGATTAATTTTTCTAAAAATATATTTTTGAATATTATGGTGTGGATTTGATATAATGTTATAGTTGTTGATAATATTTACAAATTTTGCAAAGTAAGCAAGTGGTTATAAAATATTCAATTGGTCGGGGAATATTATTTTTAACAGAAAATATTCCTATGACGCCACAATCATTGGTGGACCCCACAAATAGAATTATTGTCGGAGTTAGAAAACGACAGAATTATCTTTTTATAAAAATAACGGTGAAAGTTTTACCGTTAAACTATTAAAATACCTGGTGGTAAAAGAACATTAATACGTGTGGTTGCATAGTAGCACACGGTATTGATTATTGATGCTTACGTGAGAAGTCACTCAGTTATACTCAATTATTGCTACAGTAATGGTTGCATAATATCTCTCATATTATTGATTCAATTATTGTCACAATATCATCTGCATAATATTTTATATTATTAAATCAATAATTGAGACGACAAAGTTATTCATATTATTATTTATAATATTGACGATGTCTAGAAAGTTCTGTCAACAAGAGGTTTGGTCACCTAATTGTGCGCCAATAGGAAGAAATTATTATCAGAAAGCCCCCTCTTTTATGGGAATGATCTGGTTGTTAAATATTGTGAGTTATAATATTAATGATGAATAAGTTCGTGTTGATTAAAGATGAAATTGATATTTTCATTGTGTTGGACTTATTAGTGTTAGTGGAAACTGACATTTATTTTGATAATAATTGATTTCTGGATGTTATATTGACCAATCGGGTAATTAATCGGATAAATGGGCAATTAATTGTTATTAATTCACAATCTTATAACTATTTGTTCACATGTATGTACTATTGATTCACATGCATGTACTATTAGGGTAGGTGGTGCAAGATTGATAATACTTGCATGACTAAATTAAAAATAGAGGTATAGATGAAGGTACTATGTACCGTAACTATTTTTTTCACATGTATAGAACTATTGATTCACATGAATGTACTATTGTTTCACATTCATATACTATTAGGGGAGGTGATGCAAGTTTGATAATACTTGCAGGACTAAATTAAAAATGAAGGAAAAGATGAAGGTATTATACTATAATATTTTGAGCCCCAATACGTGCAATTATCGAAACTATGTTTTCCTATAAATAGAAGCTCATTCTTCTTTCATTCTCACTAATTGACTAAGACTCAAAAAGAGCAATTATAGAAAGAGAAGCTATAGAGAGAGAAGCTTTAGAGAGAAAGTAGAAGAGAAGTTTGCTACCTCACTATTCCAATATGCAGTCTTCTTCTGAGGTAAGTGATATTATTTTGTTCAGTATTCATAGGAATAATATTTTCTTCCATACTCTGTAATATGTGAGTAATATTATTTCATCTCATATTCCTGATTATACCCTCATTTTGTTAAAGTATTGTTTCTATACTCCATGAAATTAGTAGAATATCCTTGAAATTTGCGCTTCATCTAGTATTATTTCACAAGGATATTTTATGCACATTCTTGTTAAATTTTAAGCTTTTCATGCCGGAGTACTGTCCATGAGTAGTATTTATTTTTACGGTACTATTCACAAAATACTATTCATGGGGTACTATTCACAAAGTACTATTCACGGGTACTATTCACAAAGTACTATTCATGGGTACTATTCATAAAGTACTATTCTCGGGGTATTATTTCCGAAGTACTATTCACGGGGTACTATTCACTCGAGTACTATTCACCCGGGGAATTATTCATGATAAAAATTGATTTCTTTGTTGTCCAAATCATTTTTGATACAATATTATTCTTGAATTTTACTCCACAAAATAGTATCATGTTCACAATTTGGACAGTATTGAACTCTAGAAAAATAAAATTATAAATCTTTATAAATTTATCTTTTGCTTTCTTTTAATTGAATTCTTATATAATTATCATCGTCCTCATGTTTATATTGTGATAAAAGTCATATGTGGCTTACGTGCATAAATGTACTATTGATTGGTATGATTATGACCATGAATTATTCGGTATAATCATGACCGTAATGTTATAAATGATGTGGTAAAAGTCCTCATTGGCCCGTAGTGCATTGATGGATAGTTGTTGGTATGATCGTGACCATTGATGATTACATGAATATTCTTGGACTGTAGTACAGGGATGATTCGATGATGTGGTTTATTTATTAAGCTGAGTCTAAGCGATAAAGTTGATGAAAAACTTTTTAAATCATAGAAGATAGTAGATATCATGCTCTACTTGACTCTTCTAATGGATTTTTTGTTCCGCTGCAGTTAAACTTGATGTTTATTATATTTTATTAGTTTAACAATGTTGAAGGCTAACGATAATTTATTCTGCATTATCTTAATCATAATATTTATTACTGGACTAGTTGAGTTCACCCTTTTGCTTTCATTGTTCCCTTCAGGAAATGAGAACGTAGCTGGGACTAGTTGGGGAACAGAGTGACGGTCCGAGATGGTGGCTATAGTAGTCCTCACTATTTTATGAAATAATGTGATAATAAATGTAATGAGGACTTCATTTGAGTTTGAATACTATCTATGAGACAATATTCGTGTAAAAAATCTAAGCTACGATGTTGTCGTATTGTATAAAAGAAGTTTGTATTTGGTTTATGTACCACGTATTTGGCGACTCAAAATAGGTGATGTATACCTATTTTTGGGGGCGTCACAGTTGTTATCAAAGCTTAGGGATATGATCCCTGGCTGAGATGTGAGACTAGAACTAGGAGGGGAGAGACGGGAAATTTCTTCGCGAGTATAACCTACCTAAGTTTATTTGGTATTTATTTGGTCGGTCAGAGTATAGGGATAATATGTGACATGTCAATTAACCCTTAGTTTGTGGCAGTATTTGATAATGGCATCTGAAAATGTTGAGTAAAGTAATGAAGCACAAGAGACCGTTAAGTCACCAATGATCAATACCCAGGATAATGTGCATCAGGATGGCAATAATCCTTAGGAAAACAACAACGTTGACCAAATGATGAACGATGGGATGTTCAAAGGATTTATGAAATTCATGCAACATCAGGCGAGAATGACTCCTGTTCAAAATGCAGGTGGAAGCACTGGCAACTCTCGGACGGTCATCGCTAAACAATTCAAGGCGATGGGACCACCGGAGATTTTGGGAGAGCCAAAACAACTTAAGGCGGAAACGTGGATAAATTAGATCACAAAGATATTTGATGTCTTGGGATGCTCCGAGGAGCAAAAGGTTCCCTTCGCCACCTTCATGTTGCGAGGAGAGGTATATTACTGGTGGAAATCTGTAAAGCGTACTCAACCTGCCGCACTGAAGATGTCTTGGGAGAAATTCCAAGAACTATTCAACGATAAGTACTTTCTCGAAAGTATTCGTCACATGAAGGAGGTAGAGTTTATTAAGTTGGAGCAAAACAATATGACTGTGTCACAGTACGAAGCTAAGTTTGTCAAGTTATCCCGGTTTGCGTCGCACTTGATTGATAATGAGGAGAGAATGACGTGGATGTTTCTAAGAGGTTTGAAACCTGAGATATGTCAATACCTAATTTCTCATAAACTGTGTTTGTATTCAAATGTTTTAAATAGGGCTCAGTTATTAGAGCGCGATAATGAGTTAACCCAACCAAGAGAGAGCAGCCGGTAAATCGATAATACTAGTGGTAGCAGTCATCGAAGCGGTGACAACAAACGTGGAGGGAATCAACATGCCAGAAATGGTAACCACTTCGGTGGTAATCATGGCCAAGATAATAGAAGTGGAAATTTCAAGAAGAGGAAATTCAATAATGATGGAAAGACGTCAGCACCAACACCTGTTGTTAAGGAAGGAGAACGATCTTCGGTCGTATGTTACAAATACGGAGGGGAGGAAAACATCAGTCCAAGCTGTACATAGCAGTACAAAGCATGTTATTACAATTGTTGAAGAAAAGGTCACCTAGCCTGATTGTGTCTTGCACCGAAGTCATGTCCACCTGGGATGGAGGCATCAAAGGTCGTACCAGACAAGACGAAACTGGTAGTTCAAGGGAGAGCGTTTGTCGTAACCTCCCAAAAAGTGAGGAATCCGAACGAGGTGATCACGGGTAAGCTAATCATAAACTCTAGCGAAGTCTATACCTTATTTGATACCGGTTCCACCCATTCTTTATTTTTCTCCTGCTTGCGCTCAACGTTTAAATTTGACTCTGGAGAAATTAGACTTTGACTTCTCCGTTGAAACTCTGTTGGGAGAAACCTTCATTACATCCACTATTTATAAGTCTTGTTTGATCCTAATCGGCACTCGCACATTACCTGTCGACCTTATCTATTTGAAAATACTTGCATTTGATGTGATTTTAGGGATTGATTGGTTAACTAATAATCATGCAAAAATTGATTGTTTTCATAAGGTTGTTAGCTTTCATATTCCTAACCAATCTATTATGTGAATTCAAGCAACCAAACCACTAAATTCAATCACTGTCATATAAAGCCATAAAGCTATTCATTTATTGAAAAACAGATGTCAAGCTTTCTTAGCCCATGCCACAGATTTAAACAAAAATACGTCAGATTTGAATGATATTTCTATTGTTAATAAATTTTCTAATGTATTCCGTGAAGAACTTCCTGACCTACCCCCAGAGCGTGAAATCGAGTTTGGTATTGACCTTGAACTGGGTATAAAACCCATTTCCAAAGCCCCATATCGAATGGCTCCTATTGAACTTCAGGAGTTAAAAACCCAACTACAGGAATTGTTAGATATCAGTTTTATTCGTCCCAGTAAGTCTCCTTGGGGTACTCCTGTTCTATTTGTGAAGAAGAAAGATGGAAGTATGCGACTTTGTATTGACTATCGGGAGTTGAATCATGTCACCATCACAAATAGGTACCCGTTGCCTCGCATTGATGACCTTTTTGACCAGTTGCAAGGCACCAAATTTTTTTCAAAGATCGATCTGCATTTCGGATATCATCAGTTAAAGATTAAAACCAATGACATCCCAAATACTACTTTCAAAATTTGGTACGGGCATTATGAATTCCTAGTCATGTCTTTTAGATTGACTAATGCTCATGCTGCCTTCATGGATATGATGAATCAAGTATTCAAGGAATATTTGGATTATTTCGTGGTTGTCTTATTGATGACATCCTCATATACTCCAAAATCCATGAAGATCATGAGAAACACTTGAGGCTGATACTCCAAAAGCTTCGTTAAAACAAGTTATATGCCAAGTTGAAGAAATGCGAGTTCTGGCTTGATGAAGTAGCATTCCTTGGGCACGTGATATCAAATCATGGAATATCTGTTGACCCGGCAAAGATTGAAGCAATTCAAAGCTGGGAGAAACCTAAGTTAGTGACTGAAGTACGTAGCTTTCTCGGCTTAGCTGGTTATTATCGGAGATTCGTAGAAGGGTTTTCTCGAATTGCTACTGTGACAACCCGAATTTTTAGAAGTTATTAAAATAGGAATTTAATAATTAAAATTCTTATTATGAGATGTTTTGATTTTGGTTATGTATATGTATGTGTTGTATATTTTGAAATATGTGATCGGGTGTGAAGAGAAATATATATTCATATATTGGAAAAGTAAGGTTTAATAGTACCCTGAGTTATTTGTTTAATCTGTATTTTCGATTCTGGAGACATAATCTTTGTAAGGTGGGAAGAATGTGACAATCCAAGATTTTAGTAATTGTAATTTAAAATATTTATTAAATGAAATTAATTTTTTATTGATGTGGTTATTATTAGTAAATATTTATGACTAGATAATATTCTAAATTAAATTAGAGGTAATATAACATGAGATGTTATATTTTTGATGAGATTATAATTTTTGATATTTGTTTAAGTGGAATATTTATTTTAAATATAGTATGTGTAATTAGTTTATTTGATTATTATTGGATATGGAAATCTAAATAAATAATATGTGATTATAAATTATAAACTAAATTGTTTATTAAACTGTAACGACCTCAAAATTCATACAATTTAATTATTGACTTCGGTCGTTAATAATACGTCTAACTTTTGATTTTTACATCATTATTCAATGTTAAACTTAATAAAATGCGGAATAATTAAAACTTTTCTGTCATCTTACTTTAATTCCTTGAATCAAAACCTCTATCATTTATATATCTCTGAATCATGTTTAACTTAAGATTCACTTCATCAGAGTTAATATATATACTTACATATCAAATTGATATCCTTTATACATCGGACGGTTCAAACTTTAACTTTACAACTCAACATAAAATATACATACATAAAACATTGAGTACATCTCATGAACCTTAATCATGGTTTAAAGAAATAACAACTTTAGCTAAAATAATAATCTTTGTGTATTACATCTGATTCATGTCTTTCAAGTACCACTTGTTACCTTCAATCCTTTACCTGCAAAAATGGTTATTTGCAAGGTTGAGCTCGACAGCCCAGCAAATCTAACAGTTTTCATGCATCACGTAGCACATAATAACTATCGACGTCGGGATTTTTATTTGTCCCTTTTCGTTACTTGTTCTTTGGTGTTCTCATGTTAGGTGAGATTTGTTTGAAAAAATAAGTGAAAAAGGTTCGACATGTATCATGTCGACGATTGGACTGTGAGAGTTGTCAGTTGGTTTTTTATATGGTTGTACCAACACAACCGAGAAAAGCTTTGCACATTGACCCAGTGATGTGACACTGCTAAACGGGTCGGTGAAACTGAGATTCATTAGGGTCTGGGGACTTGATTATGCAGAGGGAAGGTGTTAGGCACCCCCCGACATCCGTGCTACCACGATGACTGCCTCTTTTCAAGAAACTATTATCTGAATGTGTGTGTGTGTGGGTTAATGTGCTGTTATTTGGAAGTAGTGCGAGGCCTCGTTTCGCATTATATATATATTGTGGTTTGAATTTATGTAAAAATTCAGTTTTTAGCAAGATATAGCAATGCTGTTTTATAAAAAAGGTTTTTTACTACTCTGGATTTAGGGAGCATACTCTCCATACCATATATAGGCGACTGTCCTTTTACACTTAAGGGACCAGTTTATACTCCTTTGTCTCCTATTGCCCAGCTTCGTACTGTCATGGATGACCCAACCGTGTCCATAGTCACCCTTCCTAAAACCACTTAAGTATCCCATTGCAATAGTCCTTCACAAATTGCTAAGGTACAATTTTCTTCATTGACTCGGTGGTGGTGTTGACTTCACTTACCAGGATTTGGTTTGGTGGCCTTGATAATGACAGGCAAACCATTCAATTTTTCCCTCATGATGCTCAAACACATGGTTAACTATATCAAACATTCCAAAAAGTGCTTGCCTTACAGCTGCTTCCTCACAAAATTATTTACTCACTTTCAAATTCCACTCGACAATGAGGCCTCCATCCAAATAACTAATTCAATCAACTCTAACTATCTCAAGGGTGCTCACATCACCCTTCTAAAAGGAAAGTTCATACGAGTTGTACAAGAAATTCCCAATGTTCCAAATCTCATACCTCCTACTTCACTTCCTCCCTCCCCTGAGATTCTCAATCTTCTTCATACCATCGCAAACAATCAAGCCACCATCACTGCTGATGTCAAAGACATCCAACTTCGTCTTTCTGTGCTTGAAAGAGGTAAACTCCCTATTCGACACAACGATCTTCATTCTATTTTTCAAAATGTAGAAGATGAGTTCATTGACCTCCACGCAGGATTTGAGCTGCACACTCGAGCTATGGTAGAAGCCCTGCAAAGGAAGATGAACCGCAATGCCTGTCAATTGAGCAATGAACTCAAATTCATCAGCAATCAGATTGGAACTCTTGGACGCTTTACCGAGCATCGTATGAATGACCTCAGTGCAGAGCTGCAAGCAGACCAAGTTCAATCTCGCATACCTGAATGGCCACAATGCAATTGGATGGCTGAATATCAAGGTGACTTTCTGGACTTGCCTTTACCACCTCCTACCTTCATTGCTCGTCCTCCCAAATTCGCCAACACCATGTCCCTGGAAGAGATTTTGCACCGCAGGCTCCACCGGCCATATTTCACTGCCCGTGAAGCCAACCACGTTCATATTGATGTGGAGGATGGTTAGACACCCTGCCCCTTTTGGCCTTCTGGACACCTCTTATTGATGGATGCCAAAGGGGGAGATGAATTATGCTTGCTTTCAAGACAATCTTTACAAAAAATAATTTCATGCATGATGACTTCCGGTTTAAAAACTATGGTTTAAATGGGTGTTATATTTTTGCTTAAAGGTTTCTGGATGATGGTTTAATAGTCTATTATATTCCTTTGTTTAACATGTTGTGGACTAACTAGAAAATGCAGGGTTACTCAAACACTACATATGTGCAGTCAATAGTTAACTCTAACAAGTATGGATATGCATGAATTGAGGGGGAGCTATAACTCTCTTGAAATGCATGGTTTTAGGGGGAGTCATAATTATTTTGTTGTCATCATCAAAAAGGGGGAGAATGTTGACTTATGTCACACTCCATGTTTTGATGATGACCTTATTATTCCACTAATCATGCTATATCACATTTCAGGGAAAGATATGACATTACAGGAACATCAAGGAGAAAATTACAAAGACAAGGAATAATTGAAGAAGGAAGAGCAAATTGAGTCCTAGGAAAAATATGTAAGATCCTAGCATTTATTACTTTCCAAATACAAGGCTTTAGGGTATGTGCATCTCATATATACATATATAAGCAATTTAGAATATCATTAAATAGATTCCCTAAGATCATGGAATATTCAGTGGTTTCGTGCTTCATGAATTAAGGAATGAATCTCTGATAAAATCGAATATAAGATTAGTTGATTGAATGTACATCATAAATCATGTACCGTATGATAAGGGGAGTAATTAATTCATGATTTGAAAAATCATACTGGATATTTCTACCGATCAAAATCTATGGTAAGTCACATATGGAAATAAATCAGAAGGATCTTGGATTGTAATTAAAGATCCTGATTTCCAGCAATCAATTGGGTTACTGCGTAGTAAATTAAATAATTGGTTAAACATATATCATGAATCATGCTTCATATATATTTAATGTAAGGAAAGGCATTAAAATCCTTGATCCGCGTGCTTAACGAACTGATATGGTAGTCTTTATACGTGTTAATCTTAAACAAATTGATTGCATGACATTTGACCCGGGTGTTGACATATAACAAGATGGGATAAACTCTATGAGGTATTTTATCACGTGGTGAGAGCACTCAATCTCTCACTAATCACTATACTGAATACTGATCACAACAATATCCTCCGTCAGCATACAACTGGAAAAGAGCCTTGATCAATGGCACAACATCTGTGACTGGTGAGATTTTTTTTAAACGGTCATATTGTTAATTTGAAATTAAAAACGGTAATATCTGTTGGTGGCCTATAAAAGAATTGTTCCAATAATAAAAAAAGTTAAGAAAAACGCATACTGATATCATAAAGCATACAAGCTACAGAATTATTTTTCTTCCTGATTACTGTTGATTGTGATAAGAAGGTGCCTCGGCTAAAAGTGGTCTTATAGAAAATATTCTGGTAAGTGATATATTTCCTGATTACTGTTGATTGTGTTGCATATCATTTCATACTAGAGCCTTACATTGGTAAGTGATATATTTCTTGATGATTAGACCTCTATTGTGTATCTTATATTTTCTTACAAAAGTCAATATTCTCTAAATTGTAATCCAGTTTGGGTTACTGCATCATTACAATCAAGTTTGAACAAAGCATAGGTGCTTAAGAGTGCATAGGTGCACGAGGAACAAAGATGTTCAAATTGTCGGAACTTGTTTTGTAATTGGAAAAGTTTAATAAAAGTGAGTCTCCGATACTAGTTGGTATTGGACGTGGATTAGGCTACTATTCTAGAGGGTAGTAGTTAAACCACGTAAAAATTCTGGTGTTTATGTGATTGCATTTTTGTCATATTATTCTACTAATTATCCAACAGCCTGCATTCTATATCCATTCATATCACTTAACTAATTCAGTAAATTTGTTTATCATAATCAACTTTAGAAAAAGTTAAAGTTCGGAATAATTTTGAAAAGTCATACATTAACTCAATATCTTGTTTTCATTTTTTCTTACAAAGATATAGAATCCATCTTGCTGGATTGAATATCCAAAGGAATTTTTAGTTAAAGAAAAGTTGGACATAGTTTGTGCCTACACTTATTCAACCCCCCTTCTAAGTGTACCTACTTAAATTTCAGTTAGAGTGATGAATAACATGCTTAACCATGTTATTACAAAGTTTTAGATGATGAGTTTGGTGAATTTATGTGGAATTGGGATTTTTGGCCTATAATAGAGACTGTGTTCGAGTTTCTGCAAAACTGTTTCTTGTGCTTAGAAGCCAAGCGTCTTTGGATTCAAAAGGGTGTCATGGCGGTGCGCCTTGGTGGTCAATCGAGACCAGTGTTGAGCTATTAACAACATAGCTTGGAAATTGTTAACTTAACATATTTTAATGATTTGTGAAGGACCTAAAACATGTTACAAGACGTAGTACTGTATTGTAATCATAACGCTGAAACTATAGATTATGATTTAGTAAGCTGTGACAGTTCGTAATGTGATGTTATTTGAATTGGTGTTGTTCTACGACCACCATGTTGTGTACTATGATGTAGTGAGAATTCAGTTTCATGTTACGTGAATGGGTAGGATAATCAAGTCTTAAGTTAAAGATTATAGACTTGATTGAAATGAAAAGTAAACTAATGGAATTGATGTTAATATAACTAATTGGTATTGTGATCCTAATGATATGTGTAGGATATTTGACGAACATTTATTATATTTGTGTAGCTTACACACGAGGCAAGTTCTATAACTTCATTCTTTTTATAATAAATGCAAGTTTTATAATTCCGATATTTGTTATTGACAAACAAGTTTTCTAGTTCTAAATCATCAATTTTCAAATCCTATATTAAATTTGAGCAAGCCTGTTGATTCTATCTCAGGTATGATTGTACAAGCTTCTGTAACCTAGTTCGTTACATCGAGCGAGTTTCACATTCCTATTTCTTGTTATTGCTATTTAAAGCATATACTGTTTTAAAACATTGATTCAAATGAGATTGTTTTGACTCTTTTGAATATAGTACTTTGCATATATATACCATGTCTATTCAAATAAAATGTTTTAAAACATTGAACCTTCAAATGGTAAGAGAACTCTTATTGATTGAATTAATCTACAATTAAATAGTGTTCTAAAATTCTAGAACCATTGATAAGTTAGTTCCAAACTAAACTTTCTTTAGTGCGGATATTCTAAATCCAAATTGAGACGAACAACCCTAACATAGGGGATTTTGTACGTGTAATGTTTAGATGTTTGTGCACAATACATGGTACAAATGGCTGATCCCCCTAAGTACGTTAAGAAGGGTCTATATAGTCTAAATGACTGTTCAGGTTGGGATAGTAATACCTAATCATTGGGGACATAGTTCGTGGTCTTAAGACCCCTCAGATATTAAAGTTCGAACTTGTTTTCTATTTTGATTCGTAGAACAAGTTCACCATTGTTCAACATTTGTTGTTCCCACTCATGTTGTTATTATTGTTACTCTTTATATCAGTGAGAAATTGTTTGCTCACTCTTGCAATTAACACTGCAGCTAAAGTTGAGAAAGTCGACGAGCCATCTACGAGCAAAGGAAAGGGCAAGATGTCCAAGTGTTGAAGATTTATGAGAATTTATTTAAATGAATTATGTTATAAGACTTGTTTTATTTTATGATGTATTCCACAAACTTATGTAATAATTTAAGGTTAGATTACCTAGACTTTTTTATGACATGATGTAACCCTTTAATGGGAAAGATTATTGTTTAAGTTATTTGATGTCTTTATCCTTTATTATGGGTAGTTAGATGTAATTATTTTTGATAGTGTGTAAGTGTGACGCCCCCAAAATAGGCATACATCACCCATTCTGAGTTGTCAAATACATGGTACAAAAACAGCTACAACTTCATTAATACAATTATCGTATAAAATACGACAACACATAAACTATGAGTTTAAATATAAACATTGTCTTCTAGACAATATCCACACTCAAATAAATCCTCATTACAATTATTGATACACTATTTTACAAAATAGTGAGGACTACTAAAACAACTGTCTTGAACCATTATTCCACACCTCGACTAGTTCCCGCTATATTCTCGTCTCCTGATAAGAAAAATGGAACATAAAGGAAAAGGGTGAGCTCAACTAGCCCAGTAAAGAATATTATGACTAAGATAATGTAAAACAAATTATCCTTAGTCTTCAACAGGGAAAAATATGATAGAATACAATAGACAACAAGTTTTAGATCAACAACTGCAGCGAAAACAACAATTAATTAGAAGAGTTAAGTAGAAATTGAAATCTACTATCATCTATGAATTTAAAAGTCCATCATCGATATTTTATCCCTGTAACATCAATCAATATACATCTTGAATCAAATAGTCATCTTTGCACTACAGGCCAAAGATATTAATCAGTCGGTCATGTTCATCTCAACACCTATTCATCTTTGCACTACGGGCCAAAGATATTCATCATAAAATCATTCATCTTTTGCACTACAAAGCCAAAGATATTCGATAATATCATCATTTAGGGGTGAGGATGATGAAAATATATTTTAAAGAAAACGAATCCAGTGAGACAAAAGAACAAATAGTAAGAATTCGTACTTCGGTTTATCCATGTTAAAAAATACTCCATAATAAACTATTGTGGAGCAGAATTCAAAAATAAAGATCAAAACATGGATACAATCAAAGAGAGGAACCATAACAGACAATCTTGGACACAAAAGAAAATTTAATTTTTCTGTGAATAGTGTCATATTCGTGAATAGTGTCGTATACGTGAATAATGTCGTATACGCGAATAGTGTCGTATACGTGAATAGTAACTCCGACACTAAACGGTAGAAATTCCACAAGAAAAATCATCATGCTTCATGAATAGTACTCGTGAATAGTAACTCGTGAATAATAACTCATGAATAGTAACCCTGACATGAAAAGATAAGAATTTCACAAGAAAAATCTTACCAATATTCCGATATAATGATATTGAAAGAAATAATATCATTTATAAAAAAATAACATCCATTACCTCAAAAAGACAGTACTTCTGACTGGAATACTGGATATAGTGCTGAAGGAACTTGCATCGTATAGCAACACTCAAAGTATCTAAATACTCACCAAAATATACTCGATTATATAGAGAGAGAAAACTTCAGTTTCTAGTGTGATTTTCAATTCTAACCTAAGCACCCTATTTATAGGAAAATGCTTAGAACACCAAAGTAGAAAATTTAATAAAATATTAATATATTATAAAAAATTTCACGCCCATCTCTTGACATCTAAAATGAACATGTTTACAACACTTGTGGGTCCCACCAAAACAATAAAAACGTTTTTCTTAAAAAAATAATTAAAACTTCAAAAATCAATTATTCTAGAACTTCAATAATTCATAATAAATAGCCATTTTATCAGAAAAATTCGACTCTTATGTCCTTCTATAGGAAATTCAATTCTCTACAACTTTGTAAGTTTAAGTTTTTTCAAATTCCAAACAGAAATTGATCGAAATCCACATACGGACGATTTTACAGGCTATAATCAAATATCAGTCAAAAATGGGGTCCATCAACACACAAAACATGTGTTAAACATTTTTTGTAGCAAAAATACTCTTCCTCCTCATTTATTCATATATCACACATTCATTGTAAAATATCACCATTATTATATTATTATAATATAATAATATATTTAAATAAATTATTTTATCAGAAAAGATAAAATATCAATTTTCAACAATTGTCACATTAAAAATTTTCTGTGACACCCCCAAATCCTGGTACTTCATTACCTCAAGATTTGGTGTTCACGTAATCAAAATATTCATATCTAACTACCCAATCATAATAAATTGAATAATAAAAACCTGCCCATACATGATTACTTTAATAAAAATATTATCTCCTAGGTTCTCTAACCTTTAATACAATCATTCAAGTGCGAAAATAAAATTATTACATCACATCATTATTAAAAGTTTATCATCATAATGGTTTAAGAAAAATTATAAGTCTTCATCACTTGTACATTTTTCCCTTTCCTTTGCTAGTTGTAGGTTTATCTACCTTCTCAACCATAGCTGCAATAAATGTATAAATATGCAAGAGTGAGCAAACAAAGCTCACTTGAAATAAGAATAAATATCTTTACATCATTTGCCAAATAATAGGCTCAATAGAACTGAATAATATGTTCTATTAATATTTCAACATTTGCCAACTAATATGCTCAATAGAACTGAATGATATGTTCTATTAACATTCTTAAATATACTACTGAGGGTCAAATGACCATGAACCATGTCCACAGTTATAAGTAATCTTTCAACTTTAACTTTAACAGTCATATGACTATAAGGACTCCCGCGTCTTAAAGCGGATCAATCCTTTGTACAATGTATTGTGCACAACCATTTCAACGCTAAGCGTAAACCCCTAAACATAGGGTTGTTCATCTCAGTATTTAGAGTACAAGTCTGCACCAAAGAAAGTTTGGTTTGGATAAGCTTTCAAGGGTAATTGAAGTTTAATGATCATCTATGAAGCCCCCAAATCCGGGTATCTTCCAACCCGACAGATGGTGCTCCATGATACTACAATCCATACAATCATTCCATTGAGATAATAAAAAAATGAATGTAATTACTATCTTTGTATTACATTTGTAATAAATCCTTTCCCAGGTTCATAACCGAATACATTCGTTGTTCTTCATAAGTATATTACATACAAATATACTAGTCTATTACAGGGTGATTAATTGTCCATCTTAGCCTTGCCTTTATCTCTCTTAGAACTCTCCGTTCGTTCAGCTTTAGCTGCAAACATATGGTTCAAGCAAGAATGAGCATAACTAGCTCAACAAGTCTTAATAACGAATCATATGAATATCACCTCAACAAATACATGCTTTAATTCTATATCTGAACAATTATCTATGAAGCATTATGAAACATTTGACTAATACTTCTCATACAGCAATTCCAGAGCATAAATAATAGCTTAGGAATGATGAATCGGTCAATAGACCATGAACATACTCTTTTCGTTTTCATACTTGAAAAGGATATCCGGCACTAAGGCCATCCACCCGTCTTTACTTATGAGCACTTCTATGTGATCAGCCTATTGTACTCTATGTTGATCAACACTCTTACGTTAAACGTATTTACGTTCAACATTTGGCAACCTTGCGTGCCCATCGAATAATCGATGAAAATACTTTTGTTTGTACATAGACAAACTTACCTTCTCATCCGTACCAAATACTTGGCATAGGATAGCGTTAACAGTTCTATATCAACAGATTTATAACAAATCAATCAACTCTTCAATACTTGTCTAGCCCGAATAAAACATGCATCGACTCTTTTATGTTTACCATTCATGCATCGTATAACATGCATCACATAAAAACTTGACTAACACGAAGGTTAGACAAGAGTCAAGAAAGACTTGCCTTCAAGCGTCGTCGAATATATATTTCAACTATTCTCAGTCTTTACAGGATCTACATGAGATATTCACATAGCACACTGTAATTAGTTATCAAACAGACTCACTTTACGGTTCTAACCAACTTCTTTCTCTTCTATGTCTTACTTGTTTCAACTTCGTTATTAAATTCGATTCGACTTTCTATACTTCATTAAGTTTTATTAACGTTCTTACGTCCTTAGCCGACATTCGATCATTAATGGTTAATTACCAACGTTGAACGTCGTTCACGGTTCACTCATTATGTATTTGTGTTCTTCGTTAAATTTCCATTAAACCTTACCCATTCTTCTTACATTAACATCTTATAAGTGTTTTAAAGTAAGTCTCATTATGTACTTTAAGTACCTTTAACGTCTTACTTTAGGTCTACATTCAAAATGGAACTAAACCTAACTTAGTCAACTTTTTTCCCCTTTGTCGGTATTTGCACATGCGACATCCCTTATGTTTTAGTGGTATTTGCGACATGAGTTAGCGGTACTCGTCGGCCGAAAGTCTGGTCTTTCTTGGTATACTAGATTTTACACTTGTTTTGGTTTTGCTATTGGCCAAGTCTTTGCACCAGTTGGCCAAAACATATTTGGTTTCTTAACCAAATTCCCGGCTTCCTAATTTGTTCGTTTTACATCCGAATTGACCCATTCGAATTCCTACAAGTCACAAATTACATCCTTTACGTGTTCGTATAAGAATTTCACCTTTTCGAATCTGTTAACTCAGAATTCACCTATAAGTTCATTTTAAGCATTCGTTTAACGTTTTTCGTCCGTTCAATACTTGTTTTCTTCGTTATAAGTCGGAATGCGACTATTCTTTCGCCAACGACTCTTAATTACCTTATCTCATATGTTGACATTGGAAACCGACGCTTTCAAGTCACACGACAACTTTTGACCCTTAATTTGGACTTTATATGTTATTGATGTTTAACGTCTATTTTCGCAAAATCCGCCATAACTTCGTTACTAATGTTCTCTAAGTCAAATCACATGGAATACTCCATGGACTTCATATCTACATCCTACCCAAATCAAGATGCACATACCTTAGCTACAACGATTTCCAAAACGTTCAATTATAACTAAATTCACATTCAAGACTTTCTACATTTTTTACTTCCGTAAAAAATGATTTGGTCATTAATAGGCCTTCTCAATAAACGCTCTCCACTCATCTATGATTCTTCTATGAGAAAGAAATCGAAAAAGGATGAAGATCACGGTTTTTAGGAATTTACCTTTGAAGTAGTTAACGTTCTTGATAAACGTCTATTGGTTTGCTTGGAAGTAGAAGGATTATAAGATCCTAGCTCTTTTCTCTCTCTCAAACATGTTGGACAAACTTTGTAAAACCACCAAATGGCCAACATAAGCCTTATATTTATAGAAAACGAAATGAGGGAAAAATAGTCCAATTCCCCACCTCCTCACTTATTTACCACTTTATCACCAAGTAAAGTACTTGGTGACCAAGTGTTAATCTTGCCTTGCACACCAAGTGGCCGACCCACCTTGCCCATGGGTTATCCCCATGGGTTGCCCCATGGGTTTTACCCATCCCTTGACTCACCGGTTCGACCCGCGGTTTACTTTTTGTATTGGGCTTGACATAAAAACATTGTGCTGTAACCAATCTAATATTGGGCCTTGACTTGGGCTTGTATAATTAATTCATTGGGCTTGTTTATTAATCCAAGTCCAATTGGATTGGATAAAATCCTTAGCTCATACTCTAATAATACAATTTGTATTCTATGCGTATTATTCACGTATTCTCTTCGTATAATATTCATATAATACTCGTATTATACTTCGTACTATTCTTCATATCATACTCGTATACATACTAGTATAATACTCATATTCCTTACGTATAATAATCGAAACGACTATACGCATTACATTTCCCTTTCGAAAACCTCTTTCACAAACCCTTAGGTTTTAAGTCCGCAGGCGAAAACTTCGTTTACCATAACGGTAATATTATTGGATTTTCCATAATATCGTCATATTCTAACATTACGTGTTTCTCAGAATTTCAAACCCTAGCTCCGAACGTCATCGGATGAATAGTGTTTTTACACAAATAATCTCAGAAAACCTTCGTTCTCGTCTTGATAATTCACACTTAGAGAATTTCGCGTACAACTTTTCCTTTCTTAGTGTTTCCAATGTCAAACGTAAGTGTTCCACGTGTTCTTCTTGAGTTTTACAATACACCAGAATGTCGTCGATGAATACCACTATAAACTTGTCTAAGAATTGTTTAAACACCCTATTCATCAAATCCATGAATGCATTAGGTGCATTGGTTAAACCAAAAGACATCACCAGAAACTCGTAATGTCCATACCGAGTTCTGAATGCCGTTCGTGGTATATTCTCCTTCCTCACTTTCAACTAGTGATACCCACTTCTCAAATCTATTTTCAAGAAGTATTTAGCACACTTCAACTGGTCAAACAAGTCATCTATTCTTGGTAATGGATATTTATTTTTAATAGTGACCTTGTTTAATTCTCTATAATCAATGCGAAGACGCATTGACCCATCCTTCTTCTTCACGAATAACACTGGCGCTCCCCACGGTGATACGTTTGGTTGAATATACTTCTTGTCTAACAATTCTTGCAACTATACCATCAGTTCCTTCATTTCTACTAGAGCCATTCTGTACGGGGCCTTCGATATCGGTGCTGTCCCCGGCACTAAGTCGATCACGAACTAAATTTTCTATCAAAGGAAGTCCCGGAAAATCCTCTGAAACACATCCTCAAATTCCTCACCACCTGGTATCTCTTCCGATTTCACATTCTTCTTTCGAGTATCGACTATGTAAGCTAAATAGCCCACACAGCCTTGACTCAATAATTTCTTAGCCTGCATAATCGTCAGACATTTCATTTGTCTAGGCGACTTGCTACCATAAAATAGTACCTTTGACGGGGTCATAAGGTTTACACACTTCTTTTGGCAATCAATTACCGCTCCATATTTGAACAGCCAATCTATTCCCAAAATAACATCAAACTCTCCTAATCTAATCGGAATCAAATCTACCATCAAGATATTCTCCTTAATGTTCACCTTACAGTTCTTGTATACGAATCTAATAGGGATTATTATCTCTTTATTCGGAATTTCTATGTTCAAAGGGAAATCCAATTCTTCTCTAGGCAATCCTAACCTCTTAGCAAATTCATCAGAGATAAACGAGCAAGTAGCACTCGAATCAAATAATACATAAGCATCAATATCATTGATTGAGATAATACCTGACACCACATCTTGTACAGTCATGTTGAAGGTTCTAGCTGTGGGTTTATTTGATGTTGTACCTCCATTACTTCTGGTTGTCACTCCATCCTTCTTCTTAGGGCATTCATGAGCAAAGTGATCCTTGGATCCGCACGTGAAGCACACATTATTCTTAGGTTGAGTGCAATTTGGGGCGATGTGACCCTCCTGGCCACAATTAAAGCATACTTGTTTCCCCATCAAGCACGCACCCTTGTGAAACTTCCCGCATGTAGCACATGCTTCAAACTTCTGTTTTCTTTGGTTACCCCCTCTTGGTTTCCGACCCACGCGTTCCATTCCACTTCCTCTTGAGTTGTTGTTGTTATTATTGTTGTTGTTTCCACCACTACCACCTCCATTCTTAATTTCCACCTCACTCTTCTTCTTCTTCTACACATTTCTCGATTGAACTTTGTCTTTGCCTCGCCTCCACCTTGGTAGTATTGCTTTCTCCATCATCTTCTGCGAAAGTCTTCAATCTGGAATAAGGAAACCCTCTTGTCTGCATAACAAGGGCTTGGTCCTGTTAAAATCTCTTCGCCTTGCGTTCGTCCGTGCTGACTTGATAAGGCGCAATCCTCGCCAACTCGTTGAATTTAACGGCATACTTAGATACCGTCATCATTCCCTGCTTCAGTTCCAAAAACTGCACTTCCAGCTGACCCTTCGAACTCTCGGGAAAATAGGTCTCAGAGAATATCTCCTTAAACCTATCCCAGGTCATCATCCCTGGTCCTTCTCGAGTTTTATTGGCCTGCCACCAATAACTAGCTTCTGCTTTCAACATAAATATTGCGAAAGCAGTCTTCTGGTCATCTCCTACCCTAGCAACATCGAACACCTTTTCTATCTCCATAATCCAACCGCCTTAAACTCCTTAAAGGTTGTTACTTAGTTCTGTGGTTGATTCTGCAACGCTCCTGTCAGTAACGTCACTAATTGTTGAATTGGGTTAGCATCAACAGTGTCGTTATTGTTGGTTCCTTCGTTGGTTCTCTGTCGTGGTGGTTGACGTCTGGGAGGCATTTTCTGTTTAAAAAATACACTCATTAGGTTATTATTCAACACTTTTAAGTAATTTCTACTTAACTTGCCTCCACAAAAGAAATAACCACATAATCACGTAACACTTTGAATAAAATAACAACTTTTATTTATTCATAACCTCTTTGAGAACATAAAACAATAGCATCACTGCTATTTACATTACTTTCCTGAACTACAAAAGTTTTAGGACAACATCATCGTCATATCCCATAGGTTACATAACACTTGGGATTTACAATTTATTTAACATTTATTAATCGCATAACAACTACGATGTTCTACTAACATACTGCTTAGCCTTACTACGTTCTTCCTCCATAATCCGAAACATTGTTCTGCGATCTAATACATACGATGGCAGCGTCTCGAACTGAATCGGATAACCCATGACCCGATCTTGAGCTCGATTAACCACGGTGTTGAATACTCTATTCATCTCTTCCATCTTCATTCTCGTTGCATATGCGTCTTTCACTGCTATCCCGGCTCGTTGAAACATCTCCTCATATGCGTCCTCGGCTCTTGCCCTCTTCGTAGCTTCTTCCCTTAGCTTATTCTTCAATTCAACGACCTCCTCGATCAGTTGTTCTTTCTCTCCTTCAGTCTATTCTAGCTTTTCCTCGACATTAGTCAGTCGTTCTTCACGATCTTGGATCTCATCATCTTTACGTGTCATTGCGATGCATTGTCAACTACTATCTCTTGCAATTCCTCGACTGTATCCTGAAGTTCCACGTTATGGTCGTAGACTTCATCGTACATTCGAGCAGCTATCGAGGTTAGTGGAGTCTACTCGTCCTCGTCCTCGTCATCCTCATCCTCCTATGGTAACTCAACGGGATCCTCCTCATCCGTCTCCACATCATCATCCTCATCTTCAACCACTGTGACCAACGGGGCTGACTCTCGTGGCAGTAGTTGTTCCCAACTAACATGAATGTCGCGAGGCTCCTGTAATATCCCGGGTGTTATGATAACGATCCTTAGAAAAGGAAATGAATGGGTTAAAAGATTTATAATACTCAAAATATAATTGAGTTCAAGTGAAAGTTATGAAATGAAACCTAGAATTTGTTAAAGTAATGAATGTAGTAGGAAATATAAAATCTATATTTAGATAAAATGATGAAAGATTATTCTGAGTTATTTGTTTAATTTGTATCTTCGATTATGGGGACAAAATCTTTGTAAGTAGGGAAGATTGTAACGAATGAGTGGTTTGAGTTGTGATTCTGAGGACATAATCCTTGTAAGGAGGGAATGATGTAACAATCCAGATTTTTAATTAAATATTTATTGAATTATATAAATATTTAATGGATGTGTTTATTGTTGAATAAGTATTTGTTTAATTGATTTTATGTGATTTGATTATTTATTTGTTTAATAAATAATTAATGAGTTAAGGAAGGTAATTATTTTGAAATAGTAATCTAATTTAATTTAATAATTAAGTTAGAGAGTTTATAATGATTAAATAAATTATTATATTATGCAATGAATTGTTATTAGAATTAATTAAATTAAGTATAAAAACTTAATTAATTAGAAGTGTGACAAATAACTATATTATAAGTGGTTATTAAAATAAATTAAAGTAGTTTTGAATTAGTTTGCCAAACAAAGCCCTATGGCTTTTGGATTTCTTTTGAATTTTAAATTATAATAATATAGATTAATACACAAAATAAATCAATAAAATATAAATACAAGTTATACGTTATATGTTTGGTAACTGCTATTTTTAATAAGGTCATTAGTAGGTGTATTATTATTATTATTTACGTTGGCTAGCCTATGAGTTAGTTTACGCTTAGTAGCTTCACTCTAATACTGAGAAAAGAAAAGAGAAAAAGTTACAAAGGGTTTTAGAGAGAATTGTCAGAGGAAGTTAAGAGAGAAAAGGCTGGGATTCTAGAGAAACGCTGAGTTCTTCTGTGACAATCCGAGAACTTTGAATATTTTTTAAATTTTTAATTATTAATTTAATGTTCGAAATTAGAACCTAGACAGAAAATAAGTGTATGCGTTTGATATTTTTAAGATAGAATTTTGAGGATTTCAAAATTCTGTGAAGGATTTAGGTGAATTATTCAGGATTAAGTGAATACGTGATTATGTTCTGTGGATATGGTATGATATGTGTACATGATGTGGTTAAGGGTCAAGGGTTGACTAGATAATCGATATATGTAACAAACCCTAAGTATATTTTAAGAACGTCAACGTTCGGTTAGAAAACCCTAGCGTTTAACAAGATATCCTAGAAAGCGGTTCTGGAAACCCTAATTTGGTGCATGAAACCCTAAATCGGGAACTAAATGGCGTAAGTATAAATAATTATAGAATTAATTAGGGTTAATCTTAACAAATTGGTTACAAAACCCTAATTCCAAATTTGAAACCCTAATTACGGATTTGAAACCCTAATTTGTAAATAGGGAAAAACCTAAGTGTTAATTAAATACTTTTAATGTTAATTAGGAAATAATAATCCTAATTCTCAAGATTAAGTAATTAGAAAACCTAATCTAATTACGAAATTAAATTTCTAATTTAGGAAAATTATTTTTCTATTAGAAACCCTAATCCGTGATTTTGACCCTAATTGCTAAATTAACGATTTTAATTAGGAAATACTAATCCTAATTAGCAAGATTTAAATTATGATTAAATTTTTTTAATATAATTAGAAAATTCTAATTATAATTTAGAAATATTAGTTTTCTATTTTTTTTAAAACCGAAATTCGGAATTGTTAGAAATTAAAAATTTGCAAAGTTAAGGGTTAAACCCTAAACCCTAAGGGTTTGGCCATTGTCCAAAATGCCATTAATTTTGTATGCAAAATGACCATAATGCCCCTTGTTGCATTATTGGAAATAATTGATGAATCTAGCAATAATTGAGTGGTTGAACCACTCCACCAACTCCACATGCTACAAATCCAGCCAACTAGCCGAAATCAACCAGATCCAGCAGCTTGTCAACATTAAATAGATTAAAAAGAGAGAGAAAAAGGCCACTTTACTCTCATTTTCTCCCAAGCTCTTCTCTCTCTAAAAATTTGAAGTGTAGAGTGATATAGAGAGATAAGATAAGACATGATCAGTTCATATCTAGTTAAGAACATAATCAAAGGGTCAGAATCAAAGGATCAAAGCTAGAAATGGTAAGAACCCTAATTTTAGAAATCTCATGATTTGATGTTATATGTTGTAATTTGTTGGCTAGATATGTGTTAGAGGGTGTCATTTGATGATCTGGGTTGCCAAAACTTGGATCCATATCATTTAGATGCTCGAAATTAAAGATTTTAAGAATCTGGAAAAATAGAAAATTTCGGCCTGACAACCGAATGTCAGGGCCTCTAGATCTTTATCTGTTAGCTGGTTTGTGTGTTTTAAGTTATAGATATGTCGTATGCCATGCTAACTATGATCTGGAACTGGAAACAGGTTCATATCATGTCTAGGTTACAAGTTATGAGTGGTCAAAGGTCATTGATGACCACTTAAAATCGAAAATCTGGGCAGCCTAGATTTTCCAGAATGGTCTGACAAGTTTTTCTGGGCTTTAAATCTTGCTGTGTGTTAGTGTTTAGTCTATGTTGTTGTGTTGATCTTGTAAACGGGTATGTGTAATACACATAACAGTCTTTATAACACTGTGATCCATAACAGGATCATATATATTACTGGTCAAAGTATCATTTACCGTCTGTTTGGTCAAATTTCTGGAAAACCCAAAAACCTTCAAGACCGTATTTCGGACAAGGTTTGACTAGCTTGAATCTTGCGATTTAGTTGTTGTTATGATTATCTGATGTTATATAAATGTACCCTGTCATGTTATCTACACTAATGAACTATTAGATCATACAAATCAAACCTAGAATAAATGATATGAAGATCGAAAGTAGCCTATCCGAACTGTTCTTCATTTCTGGGTTCTGGGTAACCCAGAAATGAAGAACAGCTCCTGAAAAGATCTTTGAGAACTAATAACTATATGTTATGTTGATTAATGACCATGAATTAAAATTGAGGTTGTAGTACTACATCAGTACTACAATCCTAACACCATTAGCAGCTCAAAAAGCAACAAGATCACTAATTTAATGTAGTCAAAGTAAGCACCGGAGTCTAACATGAGGCCCAAGAGCATTTTCAGAACACCTATAGCGGACAGATTCTGTCGCTATATAGGCCCTTTAGCGACAGATTTTATTATTATTTTTCGAAATTAATTAAAATAGATAAAATGGTTTTAATTATTAAAATACATAATAAATTCCAAAAAAATATTTTAATTTCGAAAAATAGTTTTGAATTATTTAGAGTATATTTTATAAATATATAATATTTTTGGAATATAAATGGTATTTAATTTATTTAATTATAATATTAAATAAATGATTTAAAAATGATATTAATTCATGAAAATTATATTATGATATTAGAAAATATTTGAAGTTATTTTTGATGACTTTTAATATTTTGTGATGAAACTCATTAATTAATCAATATTAATGATAATTAGTTTATTTAATAAATATATTAAATAATTATGGAAAAATAGAATAAATGATTTATAAATCATATAAAAATGATTTAAGTATTATAAAAATATTTTGAGATATAAAATATAACTTTTGATATTTTGACATGAAAATATTAATATTTTAATATTAATAGTAATTACCTAGGCTAATGAATTTAACGGTTTAAAAATCATATAAAGGTGATTTTAAAGTATTAAAAATACTTAATGATATTATAAATATATTATAATATTATGACATGTATTTCATTAATATTTAATAATAAATAAATATTAATGATAAAAGAATTATGTGGTGTTTAATTCATTTAAATACGTTATTAATGATTAAAAATACGCGATAAGTGGTAATAATTATCTAAAAATTATCATAAGTCTAAGAAAATTATTTTGACTGCTTAGAAAATTGTCTAAGATATTGTTAAGTGTTAAGTCAGAGTTTAATTGAACTTAGACTCGATAAAAGTCCGACTAGACCATCGGGATGTTAGAATTTTGCCGTACTCGACTCAGACTGTAAAAGTTTGACTTGAGGTCAAGGTTTATGTGTGTTATAGACTGATAGAGTTATGTGTTATGTGTTTAGGTTATTTTGTATGTCTATATATATAATAGTATTATATTGTGATGATATTATTCTAATATTGGAGATCTATATTACTAATATTAGGTCTTCAGATAAGGCGATATAAATTGCATAGCGGTAATCAATGGTTCAGGCAAATTTGTTTTACTTAACGCTAATAAGAGCGTTTCATTTGGATAAGCTTATGGATAATCATTGCTGGTTGCCATGAATTGTACTCTGTACATATTGCATGTATAAGTCAGGTATGAAAGGCTGATCACCTTCATTACCAGTTGTATCAGATATATTTGTTCATGTATAATACTTGTTCAGTCATAAATTTGTTCCTGCTAGTTCACAATTATATTGTTGAATTATAGCCAGCCAATTATTCGAATCATTTCAATCATGATATATCGTTATATTGTTGAATTTAAACTTCTTTGACTGCAACTTTTATGCTCACCCTTGCTATATCATGATAAAACATTGCAGATTAAAGGCGAATATATGTCGGATACTGAGGAAAGGTCCAAGCAGTTCGACTTTAGTAGACGCGTGCGATTAGATTTGTATTGTTTGATATTAATGTTGTTATATGTTAGAAAATTTATGAAATGTGTAATAAGTTAAGGTTACTCGACCTTGGGGAATAGTGTGTAATGCAATGTATAAACAATTTATATTTATATATATCTTTCGCAAATAGTAATAGTTGTATAGAATGATCGAACCGGATCCGAGGTGAGTTAGGACCTGGATTCGGGGCCCTCACAGTTTGTATCAGAGCTGTTGGTTATGAACCTTAGGTAGGAATACCTGAGACTAATAACCATAGTGATTAGGATAAGTACTAACTCACATAGAGTTAGTTGGTCGGTAAGATTCAAAGGCGAATCTCTATGAAGTTATAAGATCTGAGTTCCTTAACTCGATAATAAAGTTGAACAGTAGTGAGAAATAGATAGAGTCTAAAAGACTAAAAGTGCAGTTATAGAAGATCGTAAAACAAAACGATCAAGACATAGAAATGAATCGTAATATATACGATGAGATCACTCCGTGATCGGATAAGGTTATAGTATAGGAAAAGAATCAATCAAATGATTGAAAAGTTTACAGCAATGATTGTTGTGTCAGTTGTACTATGAATTAGTACAGATTCAGGACAGGATTATGAATACGGATTAAATAAAATTCGTATTGAGAAGGGAGTTAGTGTTAGGTGGGGATTCAATTGAGGATTCATGTCGGCAGCTGAGTTGTATGATTCCTTGTGTGGGCGGAGAATTGTACTTGGTGAAAAACTACTTAGTTCTGGCAATGATAATCATTGAAATGTTTATGTCGCGCTATTTGCTATATGCATGTTAAGAGGGTGATTCCTTTCTCATGTGTATAACAGATAGATAGGTCATAGGTAGAGGATATAAGGTTAAGTACGAGTTCTTAAAACTCATACTTATGTGACATACTTGACTCATAGTTATATGAAACGTTTATGAACCCCTCAGCGAACGGATGCCAAAGGTCAGACTAGGAAAGTTCTTAAACTCATATGATTATGGCAATTTATGGACTCATAAGTGTGGTTTTACGAACTGGGTATAGTTGTTTGAAAATGGAGTATAGAGGATAATAGGAATAGATAGATTGTTAAGCAAATGATTATTAGTGAAGAATTAAGTTTTCCAAAACTCCTAGCTATGTTAAACTTCGAAATTTTGACATCAAGCTAAATACGCACTATGTGCCTTTAAAAAAAAATATGTAGACTCGTAATCATTTTTGAAACGGTTTAAAGTATAGTCTATGCTACTTATTTCAGCTAGACACAAATGATTTGAAATATCAAAATATATTTTATTTATCACTCATGTACCATGTAACCTGGTGCAGAGATGATAAAAAGATGATGGAGTTGTAAATACAGGAATACTTAATGTGAATTTGATCTAAAATCGTTGTTCCACTATTGTATGATGTGTTACGGCAAAGTCATACAATGACGGCATCCTCAAACGGACTGTTAATACAGTACGACATCATGACGTCATTCTCAAAAATATTTTTTATAAAATTTAATTTGCCAACGGGGTTTGGCTACACTTAAATAATTCGATTGAATTGAATTATTGATATGGGTCTATGCCATTCGATTCAGCTAGACTAAAGTTTATTAAAACTCTAAGTGATCATTGAAGAAATTTCCCGAACCAAATTGTTTTGGTGCAGAATCCAATAAGACTGTGGTAGAATTTTGTGCCTATGATGTTGAAGAGAAAGCAGTGCATAGCATACGCCTCAAATCCGGTCTATCTTCACACCGGGATAAAATGACGTCACGCAGTACATCATTCATCCAACATACATCATTATATAATGCAATATAACGACATACACTCTCAAATCCTGTGTTACGGAACTTTATGACCTCTTTTATTACAAATAATGATAATTACATTATTTATTTCATCTTACAAGAGTGACTTTTATTAAGCACCAAGGATACATAATAGTTCATTAAACTAGTCTATAGTTCGCTTTTATCTTTCTACATTACAAGTCTTCACTTGATCTTCTCGCTCATTCACCTTACGAATGGGCGCAGACGGATACCGTCGACTTGATCTTTACGGGATCCTTAAATTCTTCTAACCTTGTTATTTGAATTTTTTTTCATTTAAAGCAAGTGTGAGCATTCAATTGCCCAAACAAGTCATAACTTGATTGAACAAACAACTTCGTAATTAAAACATTTCTTCGAACTTCTATAACCGAACAAAGGTTATGAAGCAGCTTGAATAATAGGAATAGTCTAAATTCCTATCATCTTAAAACATTAATCATTTTCACTTTGAAATACATTCATTCCTCTACCTTTTTCATACACATCCTGTCTGGCTAGAATCATTAGCACAGACTTAAAAATAACGGTTCATGTATAAACAGAACATACTTGTATTGAACAGCTCAATCACAGAACAATGCATATCATAGAAACACCAAAGTGTTCAAATAATGGCTCAAGGCCTCATACATTCTACCACGTTGTACAAATATCACACGTTCACACATAGATAGAACTTCTCAAGTTCAACATCTGAGAAGTTTAAGAAACAAGCATTAATGTAATATGAATGAAGTTAGGAAACTTGCCTTATGCCCAGTTACAGCTTACATTGATCTGTTCATTTCAATTCCTATATCACACATATAGAGAAAACATAAACACCAATTAGTCATATATTGAACTTACGCATTGGTTTACTTAACTTTACTTCTTTGAGTTCGCGTTCTTGCAATATAAGTTTACGCGACTAACTTCTTTTACCAATTTACGGCTTTATGACATACGGAGATGTCTTACTCAAAACGTTCATCATCTTGGATGATTTATATTCTTATCTTATTCTTATAACTTCTCTAGGACTCAGCACACATCGCATCTTTGCTAGTAGTCCGTATGGTACTCTGAGTGGTTTCCCACAAACAACCAACAAACAAGTTCAAAATCTCATCTACACCGCCATCACGATTGAGTTACATCGGTTGCCGCTTTTGTATATCGTTCAGCTCTCACGAAGAATTGTTTAGCCCAGCTCCCATATGTCAACCATCAAAGGTTACGATTGTACCACAACCTAACTTCTCTTAACTTATACGAACTATTAAACTATAATGTTCGATTAAATCAATTTCTTATTCCTTACGGCTTTCTGACAACTAAATGTCATCCCTTCGGATTCATTCTTTATCGAATCACATTCGGCTTTCATTAATCTTATTACCGTTTGTTATGGCTTTCTTGATAATTCATATACTATTTAATACTTTCGTTATCCATTATATGAACCTCATGTTCATTACTCGTTTTTAGTGTCAAAGCCATACTGATACTTGTATGCTAAGACCAAGCGTCCATCACAACGATGTTGTGTTCATAGCGTCTATACGCTTCACACTTATCTCTCATTATCATGATATAACATCGAAATGTTATTCATTACCCTCGTCACTCAACGTTTAAGGAATCACAACCATAGCAATTCCTCACGTTCGTTCATCCCGACTACGGTCCCCGGACATCGGTTACGTAACTCGTGATTATATTCTTTGTTATTTAATCACATTTAATCTTTACGTTCAACCTTTAATAAAGATTTACATAACTTGATTAAGTGTTACATTAGTTGAATATTATATTCTTTATCGTCCCTTACATTTCCCCAAGAGCTGAGCAGTTAAAAGATCATCTCTGGCTTTTTCCCAACACTGGCGGCGCGGCGCCACTCCCTTTGTTATCTCTTACGCCGTGGCGCGAGTTTCAGTTTTGATGCCGGCCCTCGATGCGCAATCGTCGTGCCACTCTATTAAGGCATGACCTGCACTTGCGGCGCCAATCCCTAACCCTAGAAATTTTCTCTAAGTGTTAAATCCAATTTGAGACGCTTACTTCCCGATATCATAACTCCTTCGTTATAACTCGGAACGAGGTCGTTCCAAAGCCATTCTCTTCCTTATCTTACGTAATTCAATACCCCCATGATAGAATTTCGTTCTGAATCCGTCAACGTGCCATTCGATTGGCTTAATCTTCACCCTTCGTTCATTTTTACGCTTTTAACGTTCTTCGTTTGTTCGTCCGTAATTCGATCATTCGAACTCGGAACTTATTCGTTCTTTAGTCTATTACTCATGTTTTCTACATCTTATTACTTTCTTATGAAACCCTACACGTTCGGGTTCATTTACTAACTTTCTAATTCTCATTCGTCTTTTACAGAATTTTCGCCATAACTTCGTTATAGCTAAGTTTTAATCCGTTCTTCATGAACGTTTCTACCGTTCCTAACCAAACAATACACGTCTAACTTATACGCGATGGTTTTAAACTTGTCCATCAACAACAATTACACTACGATGGTTTTAAATTTGTCCATCAACAACGTTCTTTGTGTTCTTCGCGTGTTCTTCGTGTTCTTCGTTCGTTCTTCATTTTAATCGATATTTTTTATTACGATTCCACTTTTTATTGGAATTTTATGTTATAGAATATTATTCCTTAATTATTTAACCTACTTATTCATATAATCCACTCGGATCGTTCAAATTCGCTACAAATCTTATACTTCCTTAAGAAATTTATTTACTAAACTTCTAAGTTCTTATTTCTTCTTTTCTCATGATTTCAACCATATGAAATTATTTCTAACATCATCTTCTCTCTATTCTCATTAAGCTATGTTTTAAACATATTAACTTATAGAAAATATTAGAAGAAACTATGTTCGGATTACCGTTCTTCTTTAATCCTCTTCCGTTATACAAAGCCGGCGATTCGCAAGCTTTTCTATTTCACGATCACTTTCGATCCGATCATTCATGCTCATGCTCTTCCTTCTCCTTCTTCCTCCGAGCTCTCTCTCTCTCTCTAAGATGTAGGATTTTTAAAATCCCATCAAATGAACATAAGGCTTCCTATTTATAGAAAATCCAAAGCTAGGGCAATTTGGTCATTTCGCCCCCGTTAACCTCCTTACTATTCATTACTTATGCCCTAAGTTTACTTAGCCTCCACACTTACTTAGCTATTAAGTCTTCTTAGCCCTTAAGTCTTCTTAGCCTTTAAGTTTGCTTAACTCTTAAGTTTACTTAACCTTAACTCTTAAGTTTACTTAACCTTTAAGTTTATTTAACCCTTAAGCATAAGCACTTTACTTAGCTATTAAGTTTACTTAATCATTACTTAACTTATCCTTATTTAGCCATTAAAACTAATCGTATTCTACGCGTCTCATTCTCGTATTTTCTTCATATATAGTTCGTACGATATTCGTATTATACGTCGTACCAACCCTCTTGCTATACTCATATAGCTTACGCATAATAATCCTAATTATTATACGTAAACATTAAATTCTCGGAACTCACTTTTCCTAACCCTTAGGTTTTGAGTCCGCAGGCGAAAACTTCGTTTTTGCCATAACTAAAATATTATTAAATATTTCATCATGTCTCAGAATTAAACATAATCTATAACTTCTCGGAATTTCAAAATAAATCTCCGAGCATAAACGGATGAATAGTGCCTATTTCGTCCTTTTCCCCGAAAATATTTTGTTCCCGAAAAAAATTTCATTTTCGTCTTGAAAAATCTTATTCGCTCAATCTAGCTCGTAGCCAGAATACTCCCGATCTATAATCATCCTAGGTTATAGAACGATTAATAATCACATAGCACATAATAATATTAATAAAAATTCTTTTTATTAATAACTAATTCTTTAAACTTAAATTCTGGACAACCCGAATTTCCGGGTCGTCACAGAGTCGACCAGCAGTACTTAATAAGTATAGGACATATTGGATTAATTACCCACTATGTCCATAAGTTATGACGGTTTGTGGATGAATTTCATATAACCTTTGCGAAAATGACAGACAATAGTCTGTAAAACCCCTCAGCAAAATTTGAAAATTTTTACTCTTGTGAGTGGTGTATAGGGTAGCATGTGATGCTGTGTATGTATGGTGTAAGCAGTATGGTGTAAGGTGTAAGGTAAATTTTGGGGACGAAATTTTTAGAAGAAGGGGTGAATGTGACAACCCGAGAACTTTGAATATTTTTAAAATTTTTAATTATTAATTTAAGGTTCAAAATTAGAACCTAGACAGAAAATAAGTGTATGCGTTTGATATTTTAAAGATAGAATTTTGAGGATTTCAAAATTCTGTGAAGGATTTAGGTGAATTATTCAGGATTAAGTGAATACGTGATTATGTTATGTGGATATGGTATGATATGTGTACATGATGTGGTTAAGGGTCAAGGGTTGACCAGATAATCGATATCTGTAACAAACCCTAAGTATATATTAAGAACGTCAATGTTCGGTAAGAAAATCCTAGCGTTTAATAAGAAATCCTAGAAACCGGTTCTGGAAACCCTAATTTCAATTTCGAGAATTCAAAAGCCTAATTCGGTGCATGAAACCCTAAATCGGGAACTAAATGGCGTAAATGTAAATAATTATAGGATTAATTAGGGTTAATCTTAACAAATTGGTTACAAAACCCTAATTCTAAATTTGAAACTCTAATTACGGATTTGAAACCCTAATTTGTAAATAGGGAAAAACCTAAGTGTTAATTAAATACTTTTAATGTTAATTAGGAAATAATAATCCTAATTCTCAAGATTAAGTAATTAGAAAACCTAATCTAATTACGAAATTAAATTTCTAATTTAGGAAAATTATTTTTCTATTAGAAACCCTAATCTGTGATTTTGACCCTAATTGCTAAATTAACGATTTTAATTAGGAAATACTAATCCTAATTAGCAAGATTTAAATTATGATTAAGAAATTTTAATATAATTAGAAAATTCTAATTATAATTTAGAAATATTAGTTTTCTATTTTTTTTAAAACCGAAATTCGGAATTGTTAGAATTTAAAAATTTGCAAAGTTAAGGGTTAAACCCTAAACCCTAAATGCTCCAAACCTTAAACCCTAACCAAACCCTAAACCCTAAGGGTTTGGCCATTGTCCAAAATGTCGTTAATTTTGTACGCAAAATGACCATAATGACCCTTGTTGCATTATTGGAAATAATTGATGAATCTAGCAATAATTGAGTGGTTGAACCATTCCACCAACTCCACATGCTACAAATCCAGCCAACCAGCCGAAATCAACCAGATCCAGCAGCTTGTCAACATTAAATAGATTAAAAAGAGAGAGAAAAAGGCCACTTTACTCTCATTTTCTCCCAAGCTCTTCTCTCTCTAAAAATTCAAAGTGTAGAGTGATATAGAGAGATAAGATAAGACATGATCAGTTCATATCTAGTTAAGAACATAATCAAAGGGTCAGAATCAAAGGATCAAAGCTAGAAATGGTAAGAACCCTAATTTTAGAAATCTCATGATTTGATGTTATATATTGTAATTTGTTGGCTAGATATGTGTTAGAGGGTGTCATTTGATGATTTGGGTTGCCAAAACTTGGATCCATATCATTTAGATGCTCGAAATTAAAGATTTTAAGAAACTGGAAAAATAGAAAATTTCGGCCTGACAACCGAATGTCAGGGCCTCTAGATCTTTATCTGTTAGCTGTTTTGTGTGTTTTAAGTTATAGATCTGTCGTATGCCATGTTAACTATGATCTGGAACTGGAAACAGGTTCATATCATGTTTAGGTTACAAGTTATGAGTGGTCAAAGGCTGTTGACCGACCACGAAAACTGAAAATCTGGGCAGCCTAGATTTTCCAGAATGGTCTGACAAGTTTTTCTGGGCTTCAGATCTTGTTGTGTGTTAGTGTTTAGTCTATGTTGTTGTGTTGATCTTGTAAACGGGTATGTGTAATACACATAAAAGTCTTTATAACATTGTGATCCATAACATGATCATAGATATTAGTAGTCAAAGTATCATTGACCGTCTGTTTGGTCAAATTTCTGGAAAACCCAGAAACCTTCAAGACCGTATTTTTGACAAGGTTTGACTGGCTTGAATCTTACGATTTAGTTGTTGTTATTATTATCTGATGCTATATAAATGTACCCTATCATGTTATCTACACTAATGAACTATTAGATCATACAAATCAAACCTAGAATGAATGATATTAAGATCGAAAGTAGCCTATCCGAACTGTTCTTCATTTCTGGGTAACCCAGAAATGAAGAACAACTCCTGACAAGATCTTTGAGAACTAATAACTATCAGTTATGTTAATTAATGACCATGAATTCAAATTGAGGTTGTAGTACTACATCAGTACTACAATCCTAACACCATTAGCAGCTCAAAAAGCAACAAGATCACTAATTTAATGTAGGTCAAAGTAAGCACCCGGGAGTCTGACATGAGGCCCAAGAACAACTCAAGAACACCTAAAGCGACGGGTATGTCGCTATAGGGCCCTTTAGCGACAGTTTTATTATTATTATTTTCCAGAAATTAATTAAAAATAGATAAAAATGGTTTTTAATTATTAAAAATACATAATAAATTCCGAAAAATTATTTTAAATTCTGAAAATTAGTTTTGAATTATTTAGAGTATATATATTTTATAAATATATAATATTTTTGGAATATAAATGGTATTTAATTTATTTAATTATAATATTAAATAAATGATTTAAAAATGATATTAATTCATGAAAAATTATATTATGATATTAGAAAATATTTGAAGTTATTTTGATGACTTTTAATATTTTGTGATGAAACTCATTAATTAATCAATATTAATGATAATTAGTTTATTTCATAAATATATTAAATAATTATGGAAAAATAGAATAAATGATTTATAAATCATATAAAAATGATTTAAGTATTATAAAAATATTTTGAGATATAAAATATAACTTTTGATATTTTGACATGAAAATATTAATATTTTAATATTAATAGTAATTACCTATTAATGAATTTAACGGTTTAAAAATCATATAAAGGTGATTTTAAAGTATTAAAAATACTTAATGATATTATAAATATATTATAATATTATGACATGTATTTCATTAATATTTAATAATAAATAAATATTAATGATAAAAGAATTATGTGGTGTTTAATTCATTTAAATACGTTATTAATGATTAAAAATACGCGATAAGTGGTAATAATTATCTAAAAATTATCATAAGTCTAAGAAAATTATTTTGACTGCTTAGAAAATTGTCTAAGATATTGTTAAGTGTTAAGTCAGAGTTTAATTGAACTTAGACTCGATAAAAGTCCGACTAGACCATCGGGATGTTAGAATTTTGCCGAACTCAACTCAGACTGTAAAAGTTTGACTTGAGGTCAAGGTTTATGTGTGTTATAGACTGATAGGGTTATGTGTTTAGGTTATTCTGTATGTATATATATATAATAGTATTATATTATGATGATATTATTCTAATATTGGAGATCTATATTACTAATATTAGGTCTTCGGATAAGGCGATATAAATTCATGTAAAAGAATCAAATCTGCTCGGCAAGTTTGTTTTACTTAACTCTAATAAGAGTGTTTCATTTGGATAAGCTTATGGTTAATCATTGCTGGTTGCCATGAATTGTACTCTGTACATATTGCATGTATAAGTCAGGTATTAAAGGCTGATCACCTTCATTACCAGTTGGTTCAGATATATTTGTTCATGTATAATACTTGTTCAGTCATAAATTTGTTCCTGCTAGTTCACAATTATATTGTTGAATTATAGCCAGCCAATTATTCAAATCATTTCAATCATGATATATCGTTATATTGTTGAATTTAAACTTGTTGGGCAACTTTTATGCTCACCCTTGCTATATCATGATAAAACATTGCAGATTAAGGTGAATATGTCGGATACAAGGAAAGGTCCAAGACAGTTCCAGCTTTAGTAGACGCGTGCAGTTAGATTTGTATTGTTTGATATTAATGTTGTTATATGTTAGAAAAGTTATGAAATGTGTAATAAGTTAAGGTTACTCGACCTTGGGGAATAGTGTGTAATGTAATGTATAAACAATTTATGTTTATATCTTCCGCAAATAGTAATAGTTGTATAGAATGATCGAACCGGATCCGAGGTGATTTAGGACCTGGATTCGGGGCCCTCACATCTTTAAGCTGTCTAAGTGTTTATCAAGATTTCTTAACAACACAAGGTATGTCTATGACCTTAATATTAGATACTCATATATGTTTTACGTTATAATATATCTCTGTGTTCTTTTTTTTTAGTGTGTATAAGGTTTTTTACAAAATTCTTGTAGACCATGTTTTTGTAATTGTTATACTAACATATATAGATATGTGATTGTATGTTTAATAAATATAGACAAGACTGTATGCTAATTACGTGTTAAAGAAAAGGAATTAGTTTTTACGGTAAACATTCACGTATGAACGTGGTTTGTAGAAATATCAAAATTAGTATATGTTAATTGTGAAATTGTGAAATTGAACTGCGAATGGTTAATTGGGTATGAACTACATAGAATCAAAGTTTAAAGTAATTAAATTTGGAATCAAATTGGTATGACAGTGTTCATTGTGCTAAATAACTGTCAATAATGGATTTTTGGTTTTTAAAACAGTGCGTACAATGATTTAAGTTTTTTTAAAGTTATTGTTTAGTGGTTTAAACTAGTATATGCATGTTGGGTAGTGTGTATGTGTGTAATTTATATAAGTTAGCATGTTAATTTAGATGTTAGCAGTGTTAAATAGACAAAAATTAGTTGTTTTGTTCTCCCGTGGTTGGGTTCTGCAAGTTTCGGCGCCCCAACGCCAGAATTTCGCGCCCTAGCGCTAAAATTCACGCCCCAGCGCCAAAGTTCGCACCCCGGCGCCACTGGCTAGCTTAGTCCTCGCGCCCCAGCGCCGGAATTGTAGTCTGAGTCGGATAGTTTTGACATCTTGTAGTAAAACAACCATAACCTTCTCATATGAACTCCGATTGAGGCGATTCAAGATGATCCGGAACGAGGACGAGTAGACCTACAATTTTAGTTTTTTAAGGTTTTCAATTTGAGGTCTGTAACAGTAGTCAAAACGGTCATGTTTAGGACTATTATGTTTTCGGGGGCAATCGGAGGGCGTCGGGCATGCACATATGCATATGTAGTGCTCCTGACAATAAAAGATGTTATTCTAAGTTATAAAACATGAATGTTAGTAAATATAATGATGCTTAACATTAATAAATAATGTATTGGATAAGTTATAGAATCATAGTAAGCATACACAAGAGTGGCAAATCGAGTGTGTGACGATTGAACGCCGAAGCACCGTGCCAATTATACATGTTGAATTCATGAAATGTTAAAGTCAATTTATGACTGCATTATTTTGGTTAAATAAGGAGGATTGAGTAAGGAACTCAATCTTTATATTTGCTATGTGAACTAAAAGCATGTATGCCGTGTTGTTTTAGTTATTATGATATGTATGTTTAGCATATTATTACGTGTTATGTGATGCATGAAAACTGTTAGATTTTGCTGGGCTGTCGAGCTCACTCTTGCAAATAACCACTTTTGCAGGTCAAAATTTTAAGGTAAGGATATGTGTTAACTGAGTTATAGAGATCTATATTCACGAAGATTACTTATGTTTTATGAGAAATGTATTTCATATTTTGAACGTAACATGTTTTTGAATTGTAAGTTGAGCTATCCAATGTATATGGATATTTAGTTATGATGTAAGACTTTGTATAGTCATTTTGTTGTAACGATTCATGATATAAGATTGAATCAAAGAGATGTAATGTAAAGGTTGCGATTCAGGGCAAGAAAGAAGGAAATGTATAAACGTTTTAAATATTCCACAAATTTAGTGTTTTTAATATCGAATAATGATGTAAAATTAGATATTTAATGTATGGTTAACGACCGAAGTTGAGATTTAAATGGTATGAATTTTGGGGTCGTTACAGCTCCTCCTCTGTAGGCACCTGAGGTCTATCCTCCCTAGCCTGACTGGATTCTCTGACATTAGTCATCTTGACAACAAAATTTTAAGTTTCAATTATTAATCATCACTACTCGACACTCACGAGCACATAAGTATAAACACATAATCACATAAGTGTTTTATTATTTCTTCCTTAAAACTTGATAAGAGTTAATCACCCCTATCTTTTCAAAGGTTACTTCCTAAGGCTTTTCCCCACCTAAGGTTCATAACCTAAAGCTTTGATACCAACTTGTGACACCCCCAAATCCTGGTACTTCATTACCTCAAGATTTGGTGTTCACGTAATCAAAACATTCATATCTAACTACCCAATCATAATAAATTGAATAATAAAAACACGCCTTATACTGAGATTACTTTAATAAAAACATTATCTCCCAGATTCTCTAACCTTTAATACAATCATTCAAGTGCAGAAATAAAATTATTACATCACATCATTATTAAAAGTCTATCATCATAACTATTTAAGCAAAATTACAAGTCTTCATCACTTGTACATTTTTCCCTTTCCTTCGCTAGTTGTAGATTTATCTACCTTCTCAACCATAGCTGCAATAAATGTATAAATATGCAAGAGTGAGCAAACAAAGATCACTTGAAATAAAAATAAATATCTTTACATCATTTGCCAAATAATAGGCTCAATAGAACTGAATGATATGTTCTATTAACATTTCAACATTTGCCAACTCATAGGCTCAATAGAACTGAATGATATGTTCTATTAACATTTCAAAATTTACTATTGAGGGTCAAATGACCATGAACCATGTCCACAGTTATAAGTAATCTTTCAACTTTAACTTTAACAGTTATATGACTATAAGGACTCCACGTATTTAGGGGGATCAATCCTTTGTACAATGTATTGTGCACAACCATTTCAACGCTAAGCATAAACCCCTAAACATAGGATTGTTCATCTTAGTATTTAGTGTACAAGTCCGCACCAAAGAAAGTTTGGTTTGGATAAGATTTTAAGGGTAATTGAAGTTTGATGATCATCAACTAGGGAACTAGTTGAATCAACAATGCTTGATAATACAATAGTTGTTTGATAACAACTTAAATTAGAACATTTGAGAATCATAAATGAACTGATTCTACATGTAGACACTCGAAATTTTCTGCACATCTGTCATTAACATTGTAGGAGGACAGATTCGTCTTTCAAGAGGGAACCCTGGAAGACAGTCCATATCCATTCTGGATACTACCGGAAGTTCAGCATCAACCCCAGAACACTCATTGGGATTAACAACTCCAACCTCGGAGATAACCCCGAGGCGTGAGGATACAATATTAGAACACACACTGGAGAAGACCGATTAATCTTAGAGATAACCCTGAGGTATCCAGTCTCAGTCCCAATCATTGGAATAGCTACCAACCTTGGTGATAACCCCAAGGAATGCAGTTTCGGCGATAGCCCTGGAAATGCTTGTTTCAAATGCAACCAGCTTCAATCTCGGCGCTCACAACGAGACACCCAGTACCGACCCAGAGATAACACCGGGAGGACATGCACACCTCAGATTTGACACTGAGGACTTTCAACACTTGCAGCAGTCCAATCTTATCGAAGCCCTGAGCAACGTTTGCTTTATCAGCCCAAACCGGCGATAACACCGGTGAGGGGCAACCTCATCATCTTGCCAATGCGATGCCACATCACGTCATCTCAACATTTTATACACACATCTCAACACAATGATGTCCAACAATAATCAAGGAAAAACAATCCCGAGTGACTATGGTGCGGGGTAACGGATAAAATTTGAAGCTTGAAGACCGGAGGGCATCGTCCCATCTTCAATGACTTCGTACAAACTCTAATCCCATGCCATTGTAAAACTCTCGATAACGGCGGTCCGAAATAGGTCTTGTATACCTCAATCGGATGCCCGAATTGCAATTCTGAAAGTTCGAGCGGACATTACAGTGCCCGAGTGCATGTATTACGAGATGACCTGACGCGAGAAACCCGAGGCAACCCGAGAAGCCTCAGGTACACTTGCGGCTCCCCCCTCTATAAATAGAGGGCTTGGGGTGGCCATTTTGAGAAGAGAAAGAGCGAGGAAGCCCTGTCAAATTTGCTCCGTACTTGCAATATACTGAGTGCTTTCCCATTTTAAACACTTGTGAGCTCACATATAACTACTTTTGTACCGGCGGGAGCCGATTTTCATCCACTTTAAAGATATAGAAGTCTTCTTTGGCAGCCCACTGTAAGCCTTCTCACACACTTTAAAGCCTTTCTCTTCATCTCTGCTCACACCCTTCTTCACGTTGAAAGTCGTGTTGCGTGTGTTTGCCCGAACTTCGGTCTGTGGTTTTATTTTCAGTTTGTACATATATATATATATATATACATATATATATATATATGGACTAACATTATCGAGTTATGCCTCGATTGAGCCTAGACTTCGGTCTGGTGCATTTACTTGCTTATATATATATATATATATATATATATATAACCGTGTGTCGAACTTTGTTCGATGAGCCTAGACTTGATGCGGAGCGCGCATCGCTTTTACTATATATATATATATATATATATATATATATATATATATATATTAACTGTGTGTCGGACTCTTTTCGATGAGCCTGGATTTTACATCCGGTGTGTTTTTTCGCTTTTAGATATATATATACTTATATATATGAACTTTTGTCGAACTCTGTTCGATGAGCCTGGATTTTACATCCGGTGTGTTTTTTCGTTTTTAGATATATATATATACTTATATATATGAACTTTTGTCGAACTCATTCGATGAGCACGATTTTATATCCGATCGTTTACTCGCTTATATATATATATATATATATATATATATATATATATATATATATATATATATATATATATCCATCCCACAGAGTTCACTTACGTGGTGGTTGATCGCTTCTGACTTTCTTTATGTTTAAATCACCACTGGAGTTTACTTCGTGGCAGTTGATCACTTTTACAGCTTTATTTACATTTTGTCCCGCCTGGAGTTTCCTCCGTGGTGGTTGATAGCTTTACAGCTTTATTTATATTTTGTGCCACCTGGAGTTTCCTCTGTGGTGGTTGATAGCTTTTACAACTTTCTTTACATTTTCTGATCCCCCATGGAGGTGCTTCGTGGTTGGTGATCATGTCTGTATATATATATTTACAGCTTTTATATATACCTGCTGATTGCTTTTATACAAATTGCGGTATCATGTGCGTCTAGGAATCATGTGATCACAGATTCAGCCTATTGGATCTAGATTCGGTTCCCGTGATGAACATTTCCAGCTGTAAGCAGCTTGTAAATTATTATTCGGTGTCTGAATTTCCTCAGATGGTTTTCATACCCACGAGGAAATCGGCATTATTTTTGTACATTATTCTCTTATAGATGCTTCGCATCTCGGAAATAAAATCAATCAAGCCGAACACTTAATAAAAATGGAAGTGTACAAGGTCTTAATTACTATTGAGCATCAGGGTTTGAAAAACTTTTTTTATAAAACATCATTGCTATATCTTGCTAAAAACTGAATTTTTACATAAATTCAAACCCTGTGTATATAGGTGCGAACGAGGCCTCGCATTACTTCCAAACAACAGCACATTGACCCACACACACACACATTCAGATAATAGTTTCTTGAAAAGAGACGGTCACCGTGGTAACACGGATGTTGGGGGGTGCCTAACACATTCCCTCCGCATAATCAAGTCCCCGGACCCTAATGAATCTCGGTTTCACAGGCCGTTTTATGATGTCACATCCTTTCGGGTCAATGTGCAAACCTTTTCTCGGTTGTGTTGGTACAACCATTAATAAAAACCAACTGGCGACTCTTAACAGTCCATCGTCGACATTATACATGTCGGACCTTTTTCACTTGTTTTTTCAAACAAATCTCACCTAAAATGAGAACACCAAAGAACAAGTAATGGAAAGGGACAATTAAAAATCCCGACGTAGACATGTGGCAACTTTGCTGGGGACTCCAGTAAGAGGACTTAAGCCGCTATAACAATCTTTTTCAAAACTGTTATCTGCTTGTGTGTGGATGTTGCATTTACATTTATGATGAATGTGTACGAATGCATTTACTTATTGCACTTAGTGCCTCGCACCATATCTGCTTGTGATATTAGTGATTCGCACATGTCATCATTTTCATACGGTAAGACGCGATGTATGTGAATGTATGTTGTGTGGTCCCTCCACCAGGAGGCTATCCCGTCGGTGTTTGATTACTGGACTCGTGGGAAGACTAATTCCCCAAGGCTCAGGAAAGGCACCACCCAAATTCGCTCCAGTTGAAAGACCGGATTAATTTCCCGTTGAGTAAATTGCGATGATTTGGGAACCTTCATGCCAAAAAGCCGCGAGAGTAACCTAAGATAGGTCAACCTCTGATAAACCCAAAATGGATGAAAGTCTCTTCATGTTTTCTCATTTTAATTACTTGTAAACACAATTACTTGTAATTTCATTCCATATCTATCTCCATGTAATGAGAAATATGAAGAAATGTGTACACATACAAATTGACATGCTACAAACAGCTGACATCCGTTTTGCAGGATGAAATTCCTAAAATGGACACATCACATAGCATGTTATTATACACACATTCCCTAAAGACTAAACTATGCAAGTCTTTCGCAAGGAACCAATTGGACCTACTACCCGGTCAAAATCAAAAAAGGCTGCAGGCCTACAGTCAATCATGTCGTCATCCGACCAGACTGAGCTTAATCCATTTTCTCGCAAAGAATTTGATGGATTAAGCAAACAAATTATAGATTTGGCTGTTCTACTCAAAGAACTACACCAGTCTACTCAGGGTCCAAAAATACCCATACATGCTGAATCCTCTACACAAGGGGGTAACCAGGTCATCACATGAACTGCAGTTGCATACGACCAACAAAACTCATGATGCCACCCATCTCATAGAGATCCAGACACTGGTGACATCAAAAAGAAAGTCCTCCAAATGGAAGAGACCCTTCTTGCTATCAAAGGAATTGGAACACACAGGAGTGTTTCATATGCTGATCTTTGCATTTTCCCTGGTATTCATTTTCCAGAAAAGTTTAAGACTCCTAACTTTGAAAAATATGATGGGTTGGGAGATCCTTACACACATTTAAAGGTGTTTATTGGAGAACTTGGATCTTATGCAGAGGACGAAAAGCTCAAAATGCAACTATTCCAGAAGAGTCTAACTGGAGAAGCCCGTTCGTGTTACACAAGAATAGATAACTCAAAGATCCATAGCTGGGAAGAGCTAGCACACGCTTTCCTCACTCAATACAGCTTTCAGTCTCAGATGGCTCCTGATCGGTATCAAATTACCAAGATCAAGAAACAGTCTAACGAGTCTTTCAGAGAGTATGCTTAAAGGTGGAGATGCCTGGCTTCCCAGTTATTCCTTCCATGACGGAATCAGAGATGGTCATGACTTTCATAGACATACAAGAAGTGTCTTTCTATGAAAGAGTTTTAGCCGGAATCGGTAAACCATTTTCTTAAATGGTCAAACATGGGGAGATGGCTGAGATGGGATTGAAGTCCGGAAAAATTCAAGACCTAGCTGCCTTTAAAGTTGTTGCTGATCACATCCAATCCAGAAATTATGGAAACAACCCCCGGAGGGTCCATAAAAAGAAAGATGAAGATGTTTCCCTGATACTATAGGGTCAAAAATGCAATCAGAACATGCCTATTCAAAGGAGAAACTACACTCCCTTTCAAGCACAGTCTTCGAACCCTCCAATACCAAAAGGTGGAGAAGTCAAACGCCCTCAAGTGTTCACACCCTTAGGGGACACACTCGATAATATTCTCACTCTTCTGACAACACAGAAGAAAATTACACATCTTCTTCCACCAGCCAGCCCTAATGGACGGGGTTTCAATGTTGCTAGGAAATATGCTTATCATGTCGGGGCACCTGGATATGATACTCAAGATTGTTGGGCCTTGAAACACAAGATCGAAGACCTGATAGACAACGGTGAGATCATGGTCACCAAAACTGATCAGCCTCACGTTCAAGACAACCCTGTTCCTCAACACAAAGAAGAAGATGTCAACATGATCAATTGGAGCAATGGACAGAGTTCCAATTTCAACTGTGAATCCTCCCAGACCCTCAAAGACGGTGCTGACGAATGGGATTAAGCCAAGTTCCATTTCACAATGGAACGAAAGATGAAAGCTCTATGCAAGCAAATTGAGCAATTGGCATAACTGGTGACTTATCAGCATCAAGTAACACGTCAATTAATCAGCCAGGAGCATGCCAGTATTCTACCTCTTGTCATGAATACTCCCTCAACACTTTCAGAAAATGAAATACTGGAAGACAAAGTGGCAAAGAGAGCAAATGCCAAAGCTTGTCGGGATTTTGCCAACAAAAGGGAATTCACCTATTTAGGCCAACCTATGGAGGAAATACTTCAGATGTTAATCAATGAAGGAAGGATCAGTTCCCTTCTACCTCCAATTAACCCCCGTTCAGGACGGTACAATTCTGATGGAGTATATCAATATCACTCCCATTCTCGCGGTCACAGCACAGAAGAATGTTGGGCACTCCGCCAACTCATCTAAAATCTAATTGACAATGGTGTCCTGCACCTAGCGGATGATGATACAGTGTTACATGCAAGTGAGAATACATGTCCTACTAAGTGGAAGACTTTGGTAGCAGTCATATCCACTGAAGCTGATGGGGCTAATAAATCACTCACAATGCCAACAATTCAACTCAAGGGAAGCAACAATCCTTTGAAAGTGGCTGCTCTCGAGCCAATCAACTTGCCTTACAGAGCACAATATCCTATTGTTAGCTTGCGCAAGGTTCCGTGGAATTATGGAGAAAGTGAAGGATCCACCTCACATACAACTACTGCAGTGTTAAAGGAAAATCCACTGTATCTTCCCCAACGGGTGATGAAGTCTACCATCAAATCAAAGGGGAAAATACCCATGGAGAAGATTGAAAAATTCCTCTGCACTATGGGTCATAACGAAGCCAAGGTGGTTTTAAGCTTAAAAGAAGCTCCACAATAAATATCAATTTTGGACTTGATCCTAACTTTCGAGGATCACCGGACAATCTTGCTGAAGGTTTTAGAAGAAGCCTATCTACCAACATCAGTTGATACCGAAAAATTTCAACATCTGGTTGATCACATTTTCAACAACAATGTGATATCCTTCACTGATGATGACATACCGGCCGAGGGGACCGGTCATTGCAAGCCGTTGCACATTGCGGTCTTGTCCTCCGGATACATGCTAGCTGGAGTCTTGATAGATGGAAGATCATCTTTAAATATCAGTCCATACGCTACCTTGGTGAAGATGAATATCAATCTCAACCGAATCCGCAGTAGCCATACAGTCATCAAAGCTTTTGATGGAGCCCACTGGAATTCGGTCGTAGTAATTGAATTGCCAATCGAAATTGGTCCTATAGACACTCAAAATTTTCTGTACTACTATCACTAACATTGCAGGAGGACAAATTCATCTTTTAAGAGAGAACCCTGAAAGACAATCCAAATCCATACCGGATACTATCGGAAGTTCAAAGATCAACCCGGATCACTCACGAGAGTAATAATTCCAACCTCGGATGTAACCCCGAGGCATGCGAGATCAACCTAATGCATAACAGGAGAAGACCGATTAATCTTGGAGATAACCCCGAGGTATTCGGGTCGCCCCAACCATGGGAATAGCCACCAACCTTGGTGATAACCCCAAGGAATGCGCTTTGGCGATAAACCCGTAAATGCTTGTTTCAAATGCGACCAGCTTCAATCTCGGCGCTCACAATGAGATATACACTATACCAACCCCGACGATAACATCAGGAAGACAGGCACACCTCAAAGATGACAATAAGGACCTTCAACAATTGTAGCAGTCCAATCTTAGCGAAGTCTGAGCAACATCTGCTTTATCAATCCAATCCAGAGATAACACCGGTGAGGGGCAACATCGTCACTAGCCAACGCGATGCCACGCCACATCGTCTCAACATCTCTATGCAATGATGTCCCACAAGACTAACCAATCCCGATTGACTATTGTGCGGGGTAACGGATGAAAGTTGAAGCTTAAAGACCGGAGGGCATCGTCCCATCTTTAATGACTTCGTACAAACTCTAATCCCATGCCATCGTACAACTCTCGACAACGGCGGTCCGAAATAGGTCATGTATACCTCAAACGGATGCCCGGATTGCACTTCTAAAAGTTCGAGTGGACATTATAGTGCCTGAGTGCACGTACTTCGAGACGACCTGACCTAAAAAACCCATGCCCACCCGGGTTGCCTCTGGTACACCTGCGGCTAAATTGCATATAAATAGAGGGCTTGGGATGCCCATTTTGCAAGAGAAAAAGGCGAGGAAGCCCTGCCCAATTTGCTCTGTACTCACCCCATGCAGTGTACTTTCCTCTTTTAAACACCTGTGAGCTCATATATAGCCCTTTTGTACCTACAAAAGTCAATGTTTACCCACTCTAAAGATATAGAAGTCTTCTTTGGCAGTCAGCTGTAAGCCTTCTCACACACTTTAGAGTCTTTCTCTTCATCTCTGCAGACACCCTTCTACACATTGAGAGTCGTGTTGCTTGCTTTTGCCTGGACTTCGGTCCGTGGTTTCATTTCAGTCTGTATATATATATATATATATATTATATATATATATATATTTACATATATATTGACTAACATCACAGAGTTATGCCTCGATTGAGCCTAGATTTTGGCCCGAATGTTTATTTGCTTTATATATATATATATATATATATATATATATATATATATATATATATATATATATATATACATTTATATATATTAAGCGTGTGGCGACTTTGTTCGATGAGCCTAGACTTGATGCAGTGCGTTTCTTTGCTTTAATTATATATATATATATATATATATATATATATATATATATATATATATATATATATATTTTGTCCCACCTAGAGTTTACTTACGTGGTGGTTGATCACTTTTCTGACTTTTCTTTACGTTTCGTCCGCTCGAGTTTACTTCGTGATAGTTGATCACTTTGTACGACTTTATTTACATTTTGTCCACTTTGGAGTTTCCTTCGTGGCGGTTGGATATTCTGACTTTATTTACGTTTCGTCCACTTTGGAGTTTCCTCCGTGGCGGTTGATAGCTTTTTTACGACTTTATTTACATTTCGATCCCCATGGAGATGCTTCATGGTTGGTGATCATGTCTCAGTATATATATATTTACAACTTTTTATATATATACCGCCATCGCTTTCATATAAATTGCAGATTCTCGTGGGCCTAGGAATCATGTGATCACTGATTCATCCCATTGAATCTAGATTCGTTCCGTGATGGACATTTCAAATTGTAAAGCGACTTTTGTAAATTATTCTGCGATTATGTCTCAATTTCCTTTGATGGTTTCCATACCCATGAGGAAGTCGGCATTATTTTGTACATTATTTTCGTACGGATGCCTCGCATCTGTCAAATAAAAATCATTCAAGCTGAACACTTTATAAAATGGGAGTGTAAAAGGTCTCAATTACTATTTAGCATCAGGGTTCGAACAACCTTTTTTATAAAACATCATTGCTAAATCTTGCTAAAAACTGAACTTTTACATAAATTCAAACCCTGTGTATATAGGTTCGAACGAGGCCTCGCACTACTTCCAAATAACAGCACATTGACCCACACACACACACACACATTTTGATAATAGTTTCTTGAAAAGAGGCGGTCACCGTGGTAACACGGATGTCGGGGGGTGCCTAACACCTTCCCCCCGCATAACCAAGTCCCCGGACCCTAATGAATCTCGGTTTCACCAGGCCGTTTAGCGATGATGTCACATCACCGGGTCAATGTGCAAACCTTTTCTCGGTTGTGTTGGTACAACCATTTAAAAACCAATGGCGACTCTTAAAAGTCCATCGTCGACATTATACATGTCGGACCTTTTTCACTTGTTTTTTCAAACAAATATCACCTAAAATGAGAACACCAAAGAACATGTAACGGAAAGGGACATCTAAAAATTTCGGCGTCGATTGTGTGGCGACTTCTGTTGGGGACTCGAAGAAGAGGACTTAAGCCGCTATTACAATCTTTTGGCTCATATCTCGCTTGTGTGTGGATGTTGCATTTACATTTAATGAATGTGTACGAATGCATTTCCTTATTGCACTTAGTGCTTCGCACCATATCTGCTTGTGATATTAGTGCTTCGCACATGTCATCATTTTTCATATGGTGAGACGCGATGTATGTGAATGTATGTTGTGTGGTCCCTCCACCAGGAGGCTATCCCGTCGGTGTTTGATTACTGGACTCGTGAGAAGACTAATTCTCCGAGGCTCAGGAAAGGCACCACCCAAATTTGTTCTAGTTAAAAGACCGGATTAACTTCTCGTCAAGTAGATTGTGATGATTTGGGATACTTCATGCCAAAAAGCCGTGAGAGTAACCTAAGATAGGTCAGCCTCTGATAAACCAAAAACGGAGGAAAGTCTCTTCATGCTCTCATTTTCAATTACTTGTAATTTCATTCCATATCTATCTCCATGTAATGAGAAATATGAAGAAGTGTGTACACATACATATTAACATGCTACAAAACAGCTGACATCCGTTGTGCAGGATAAAATTCCTAAAATGGACACATCACATAGCATGTTGTTATATACATTCAGTAAAGACTAAACTATGTAAGTCTTTCGCAGGGAATCAATCGGACCCACTACCCGTTCAAAGTCCAAAAGGCAAAAGGCTACTGAAATAATCATGTCATCATCCGACCAAAACCGAACTTAATCCGGTTTTCTAAAGAATTTGATGGATTAAGCAAATAAATTACTGATTTGGTCGTTCTACTCAAAGAATTACACGATCTACCACATGTGGTCGAAAATACCCGACATGCTGAATCCTCCACACAAGGAGGAACCCAGGTCATTACAATACCTGAACTGCAGTTGGATACGACCAACAAAACTCATGATGCTGCCCATCCCACTAGAGATCCAGACACTGGTGACATCAAAAAGAAAGTCCTCCAAATGGAAAAGACCTTCACATTTATCAAAGGAATTGGAACACACGGAGTGTTTCATATCTCGATCGTGTATTTTTCCGGTGTTCATTATCCAGAAAAATTTAAAACTCCTGACTTTGAAAAATATGACGGGTTAGGAGATCCTTACACACATTTAAAGGTGTTTATTGGAGAACTTGGATCTTATGTAGAGGGCGAAAAAGCTCAAAATGCAATTGTTCCAAAAGAGTCTAACTGGAGAAGCCCGTTCGTGGTACACAAGATTAGACAACTCCAAAATCCATAGCCGGGAAGAGCTAGCACATGCTTTCCTCACTCAATACAGCTTTCAAACTTAGATGGCTCCTGATCGGTATCAAATTACCAAGATCAAGAAACAGTCTAACGAGTCTTTCAGAGAGTATGCTCAGAGGTGGAGACGCCTGGCTGCCCAAGTTAGTCCTTTCATGATAGAATCAGAAATGGTCATGACTTTCATAGACATACAAGAAGCTCCCTTCTATGAGAGAGTTTTAGCCAAGATCGGCAAACCATTTTCGAAATGGTCAAACATGGGGAGATGGTGAGATGGGATTGAAGTCAGAAAAGATTCAAGACCTAGTTGCACTCAAAGTCATTATTGATCACATCCAATCTGGAAATTATGGGAACAACCTTGAGAATCCATAAAAGAAAGAAGAAGATGTTTCCACGATACTACAGGTCAAAAAAGGCAATCGTAACATGCCTATTCAAAATAAAAACTACACTCCCTTTCCAAAGATGATCTACAAACCCTCCAATACCAAAAGGTGGAGAAGTCAAACACCCTCGAGTGTTTACACCCTTAGGGGATACCCTCGAGAACATTTTAAATCTTCTGACAACACAGAAGAAAATTACACATCTTCTTCCACCAGCCAACCCTAATGGGCGGGGTTTCAATGCTACTCGGAAATGTGCTTATCATGCCGGGGCACCTGGACATGATACTCAGGATTGTTGGGCCTTGAAACACAAGATCCAGGACCTGATAGACAACGAAGAGATCGTGGTCACCAAGACAGATCAGCCTCATGTTCAAGACAACCCTCTTCCTCAACACAAAGAAGAAGAGGTCAACATGATTAATTGGAGCAATGGACAGAGTTCCAATTTCAGCTGTGAATCTTCCCAGACCCTCAAAGACAGTGATGATAGATGGGACTATGCCAAGTTCCAGTTCACAATGGAACGAAAGATGAAAGCTCTCTGCAAGCAAATTGAGCAATTAGCGGAACTGGTGACTTATCAGCATCAAATGACTCGTCAGTTAATCAGCCAGGAGCATGTCAGCCTCCTATCTATTGTCATGAATATTCCCTCGTCACTTTCAGAAAATGAAATGCTGGTAGACAAAGTGACAAAGAGATAAAATGCCAAAGCCCGTCGGGATTTCGCCAACAAAAGGGAATTCATCTATTTGGGCCAACCTATGGAGGAAATCCTTCATATGTTAATCAATGAAGGAAGGATCAATTCCCTTCTACCTCCAATCAACCCCCGTTCAGGATGGTATAACTCTGATGGAGTGTGTCAATATCATTCCCAGTCTCGCGGTCACAGCACAGAAGAATGCTGGGCACTTCGCCACCTTATCCAAAATCTAGTTGACAGTGGTGTACTGCGCCTAGCAGACAACGATACTGTGTTACGTGCAAGTGAAGATGCAGCCCCTACTAAGTGAAAGAGTGTAGTAGCAGTCATATCCAATGAAACTGATGGGATTAGCAAATCACTCGCAATGCCAATAATTCAACTCAAGGGAATAAACCACCCTTTGAAAGTAGTCGCGCCCGGGCCAATCAACTTACCATGCATAGCACAATATCCTATTGTTAGCTTGCGCAAAGTTTCGTGGAATTATGGAGAAGGTGGAGGAGCCACCTCACATACAACTGCTACATTGTCGAAGGAAAATCCACTGTATCGTCCCCAACGAGTGATGGAGCCTACCATCAAATCAAAGGGGAAAATACCCATGGAGAAGATTGAAAATTTCCTCCGCGTTATGGGTCATAATGAAGCTACAGTGGTTTTAAGCTTGAAAGAAGCTCCACGACAAATATCAATTTTGGACTTAGTCCTAACTTCCGAGAATCACCGGAAGGTCTTGCTGAAGGTTTTAGAAGAAGCCTATCTACCTACATCAGTGGATACGGAAAAGTTTCAACATCTGGTTAATCACATTTTCAACAACAATGTGATATCCTTCACTGATGATGACATACCGCCCGAAGGGACCGGTCATTGCAAGCCGTTGCACATTGCGGTCTTGTCCTCCGGATATATGGTAGCTGGAGTCTTAATAGATGGAGGTTCCTCGCTGAATATCTGCCCATACGCTACCTTGGTGAAGATAAATATTAATCTCAACCGAATTCAGAGTAGCCATACTATCATCAAAGCTTTTGATGGAGCCCGGTGAAATTCGGTCGGAGTAATTGAGCTGCCAATCGTAATTGGTCCTCACACATTCTGCGTATCTTTCCATGTGCTCAAGATAGATTTGGGATACAACCTGCTCTTGGGACGACCATGGATTCACATGGTCAAGCGATCCTTCCACCCTTCATCAACAATTGAAATACATTATCAACAATAGCCTGGTCATGGTCAACGCTGAACCAGAGTGTCCTCAACACGGGGACATGTCGTTCATCAATGCCAATGCAGACGTTGAACCAGTCAATTTTCATGTTTTAGAAATAAGCAACACCCAATACCATGCTATTGGAGCGCCATTGTCCGAACCCAAGATTTATTCCGAAGTAATGTCGGCTACTCAAGAAATGATGTCGTTGGGTCATAAACCGGGACAAGGGTTGGGTAAAGATTGCCAAGGTATCAAATACCCAATTCGATTAACCAAGCAAATCAGAACAACTGGGCTAGGCTATTCTGCCAGTTATAGTCACAGGAATCCTCATAAGCATCAACAGATTCCTTAAGTTTCAACCATGTGGCGGTTATCTTCGCCTTCGACCTCTGAGTCTGCACAACCTCCCGTAAAGGTGCCAGCCAATGTAATGGCTATGTTATATCCCAAGCCGGTACCGGTGAAGGAGAAAGAAGTCTTTGTTCCAAATCCCGCAGTGGAAGAAGAGGAACGAAGAATCAAGCAAGACGTCATACGGATGATGTCCGGTATACGCATCATCGTTCATGATGAACATACCAACAGATACACCCTAGACGGTGATTGCCCAGACGTAATGGCTATCATTCGAGACAGGGAGGATGATGACAATCCCTCCATCACTGCGGTCCACCCAGACTTTTCTCTTGCCAATTGGAACAACATTCCTTGCATTGGTCGTCAAGGGTAAACCGGGCAAAAAACTCTCTCTGTCCTGTAGATATAATAACTGCTTACTTTTTTGTACAGTATTAGCAGTTTATTTTGCCAGTACATCCTAACACTGTGTATGATCAACACATTTCATATATACTAAGCGAAAGCATATTTTGTTTCAGGACTCAATTTAGATGTGCTCGCATTTTGCCGACATTTGCCTCTTCTCCACAAGGATTGTACCTTTGATGTAGAGATGAATTCGGCCTTGGTGGATATACCGGAAGACATTGAGGTGCTTCCAGAAATTCAAGAATGGGTCAAAGACAAACCTAAACCCAACCTTGATCAAACCACTTCTTTCAATCTCAGAACCTTAGAAAGCCCAATCCAGATTGGTTCAGACCTTACCCCAAACCAACGGAATGACATGGTTACGCTATTAACCCAATTCCAGGATGTGTTTGCATGGTCTCATGAAGACATGGTGGGTTTGTCCACTGACATTGTCCTTCATCGCCTTCCCATTAAAGAGGGGTTTAAGCCAGTCAAGCAAAAGCTCAGGCGATTGAAACCTGAATGGAGTTTAAAGGTGAAAGAAGAAATTGTGAAACAATTTCAAGCTGGCATCATAATGGTGTCTACATATCCTGAGTGAATATCCAACATTGTGCCCGTGCCTAAACCTGGAGGGAAGGTGCGAGTTTGCGTGGATTACCGGGACTTAAACAAAGCTTTCTTAAAAGATAGCTTTCCCATGCCATTTATCCACATTCTCATTGACAATACTACGCAATACGACATGTACTCCTTTGCTGATTACTTTCCGGGATATCATTAGATCATGGTTGCTAAGGAAGATCGTGAGAAAACTACTTTCATCACACCTTGGGGAACCTTTTGCTATAGACGATTGTCATTCGGCCTCATCAATGCCAAAGCCACCTATCAATGAGCTATGATGGCTTTTTTCCATGACTTAATGCACAAAGAGATCGAGATCTACGTGGATGACATCATTGTCAAGTCCCGGAAGGAGGATGACCATCTAGACCATCTCAAAAAATTGTTCAACAGGTTGCGTAAGTACAACTTGAAGTTGAATCCAGCTAAATGCGCCTTTGAAGTTAAATAGGGCAAGTTGCTAGGATTTCTAGTCAGCCACAAAGGGATTGAGCTGGATCCTGCCAAAATCCAAGCCATCACGGAAATGCCTATTCCTCAGACAGAGAAGGAAATATGAGAATTTTTTGTAAGAATCAACTTCATTAGCAGGTTTATCTCCCAACTCACAGCATCCTGTGAGCCAATCTTCAAGCCATTAAGGAAGAACTCCTCCATGAAATGGAATGATGAGTGTCAAAAGGCCTTCTTCACAATCAAGAAATAGCTAGTCAAAGCTCCCGTCTTGGTACCACCCAGGGATGATGTTCCCCTGTTTATATACCTGTCCATAAGCGACAATGCCATGGGTGCGTCTTTGCGAGACGGAAGGACGATAGAGGCCAAGAACGAGCTATCTATTACCTCAAAGAAAAGGTTGTTGAAGAAAGGAACACAATTACACTCTGATCAAAAAGACGTGTTGTGCTTTAGAATGGGCTTCCATGAGGTTACAGTATTGCCTCCATGGTCACACAACCCACCTCATATCCCGCGTGGATCCTCTCAAGTACGTGTTCAACAAACCTATATTAAATTGCCGACTATCCAGATAGCAGTTGATCCTACAACAATTTGACATCGTATATGTGACTTAAAAGTCCATTAAAGGTCAAGGAATCGCGGATCAACTGGCCGCCGCACCTTCAGGGGATTTCAAACCCTTGGAAACATATTTCCCTGATGAAGGAGTAATGACAGTATAGCAACACCATTAGTACGATACGCTCCAATCATGGAAGATGTATTTTGATGGAGCTGTTAATATGGAAGGTTCTCAAATTTGGAGCAGTTCTAGTGTGCAATGCACGGGGAGCGAGATCTCGTTGCCGTCAAGTTCCAGTTTGGCATCACCAATAATACGACTGAGTATGAAGGCTGTCTCATGGGGCTAAAACTTTCCCGTTCAATGGGCATCAGACGATTAATTATCCTTGGAGATTCAGAGCTGGTAATCAGACAATCCACCGAAATTTATCAAACCAAGGAACTACATTTGCTGCCTCACCATCGGCAGGTTTTGAAGATGGCTTTGGAGTTCAAAAAAATCTCCTTTCTACATGTTCTTCGTAATAAGAATGACTTTGCGGATGCATTAGCAACTTTGGCCTCCTTGATTCGCATATCAAATAAGGAACACTTGCCAAGCGTCACAATTTCCTTGCAAAAAGCCCCAGCCTATGGGAATTACGTTGGAGAAGTATCGGATGAGCAACTTCCCATCCAACCTCCTCGGTATCAGTATATCAAGGAATATCTACGAGATGGATCTACACCCGCTGAGGCGAGCCCGACTGAAAAAAGGCGGATCTATCGACTTGCTATGAAATTCTACCTGAGTGGAGATACGCTCTACAAAAGAGATGCAGGACTAGGTCTCCTCAGATGTTTAGAAAAAGATCAAGCCCAAAGGCTTATGGATGAAATCCATGGTGGAGTCTGTGGCCCCCCACATGAGTGGCCCCCTCCTTGTCAAGAAAGTCCTCAGGACGGGACATTATTGGCTATCTCTCAAAGCTGATTGCAATGACCACGTCAAGAGATGCTATCAGTGCTAGATTCATGGGAATGCTATACACGCCCCTCCACGGGAACTCCACAATATGAGTTCACCTTGGCCCTTCTCAACGTGGGGAATGGACGTGATTGGGCCCATTAAGCCTAAATCCAGTAATGGACACCGGTTTATCATCACCATGATCTACTACTTCACCGAGTGGGTAGAGGCAGCCTCCTTCCCCAGGGTTACTAAAGAAGTCATCATTGCTTTCATCAGAAATAATGTCGTTTGTCGATATGGACAACCAGAGGTGATTGTGTCAGACAATGTTAAGAACCTCAACAACAGAATGATGGAGGAATTATGCAGTAAATTCCACATCAAACATCTTAACTCTGTCATCTATCATTCAAAGATGAATGGATCTATTGAAGCGGCTAACAAAAACATCAAGAAGATTATGCAAAAGATGTCCGCCAACCACAAAGATTGGCCTAACCTATTACATCTGACTCTGTTAGCCTACAGAACCTCAATGCCTACTTCCAATGGGGCAACCCCCTATGCTTTAACCTATGGGATGGAAGCAGTGCTCCCCATAGAAGTTGAAATGGAATCCCTCAGAGTGTTGATAGACACTTAGCTGGATGAAGACCAATGGGTACAAGACAGGTATCTCCAATTGTCTCTAATAGACGAAAGGCAAACCGTGGCTATCTTCCATGGTCAGTTATATCAGCAAAGGATCGCCAGATCCTACAACAAAAAAGTCCGGTTACGGCAGTTTAAACAACATGACTTGGTTTTGAAGAAGATTCTTGACAACCAAGATTAGGCTAAAGGAAAATTCGCTCCTAACTGGGAAGGCCCGTTTATTGACAAGGAAGTATTGACAGGAGGCGCTCTCAGATTGCAAGAAATGGACGGCGATGAATTTCCACAACTCATCAACTCGAACGCCGTGAAACGGTACTATGTCTGAAGTAATTCGCAAACACCCTGGTGTCAGATCATCAAATCACCAGTCATTTTGGTTATTTAACCCTTTACCACAGACAACTTTTCCACACGTTGCCCTCAGGGAAATATAATTTTCAAAGCCAGCAGCCTGGCTTTCTCATTTGCGTTCCTACAACTTAGGTCATCCCACCGCGCATTGAACCTCTTGCGTTTGCAGTTTGGCTACCCATACTTGGGATCAAACTTCTCATACCTGCAGTTTATCCTCAACCTAGGATTAAACTTTCTCCTCCCCGCACTCTGACCTGTACATGGGATTACGCTTTTCTCGCCTTGAGGGGCGAACTACGTTGACCTAATCTCCTCTTCAATAGGAGTACGTAGGCAACCATTTCATATGGCCCGGTCGCAATAAAACAAAAAAAACAAAAACATTTCTACCATCTTCTCCTCACAAAAACAACAAAAAACATTCCTACACCATTTTCGCCATATCTGAGATTGAACCTCTTACACGAGTTGAACTCACGCAGACTGATCTCCTCTTCAATAGAGTGCGTGGCGACCATTCATGGTTGGTCTCACCCCTACCAAAACACAAACCATTGTCAATCGGCATGGGATCATCCTTCAATCCACTACATTTCATTCGACGGACTCAAAGGGATGGAATTACTTGAACTACTCCCAAATAGGAGATTCGGAGACCATCTAAGCTGTGGTCATACCTTGAAGAGCAACACCAATCCATAAGAGGTGGAATTAACTAGGCTTCTCCTAAATAGAAGTACTGGCGACCATCTGTGGTAAAACATCTGCTATCAGTAAACACTCTTCACCTATAAATGGGAAAAGACAAGAGAAATACTCACCAGCAGAAATGGGTAAAATCCTAGCCAAGCCTCGGTCAAACCCTGTGAGCGCATACGCATGCCCCGGAGGAAATAGGCAAAGGTGTAAGAGCCCCAATCATACTCTCCAATACGGTCCACATCACGTGTGGCGCTGATCAAAATGAAAGATACCGTAGAAGTGTTATCTGCTATGAAGCAGCCTCGAATGATCATCAGGAACAATCGCCGCAGAACGCGATCCCTGATTCTGACATCAACAGGCATGGGATCACTCAAAAGCCCACTCATAGCATCTACGCTCAAAGGACCTGAACGGACAGTCCTGCCTTTGAGCACACCCGCCGGAACCCCTAATAAGGATCTGATGGCAGTAGGGGTAATATTCGTCATGCAAGGCACTGGCTCCCCTCCAAACTCCATACCTGTGATAAATCGCCAATCCATAGGCGTCATCATCACCTCGCAATCCAGTAGATGGAGTGACTGAGTATGATGAAACCATCACTCAGACAATGCCCTGAAGTAACCCCAGGGACAACGACGGGGAAGGATGGAGAAAAATGTCCCAAATCCCCACTCATGTACTATCGCTCTATAGTCAGGATGAAGCGCCTGGTACATGGAGTGAATGCTGAACCAGTTCCCTCGAGGCTGTGTAAAACCAGGAACTTGCATAAAATGCAGATCAACATCAAAACCCTTTAATCCTCATCAATAGGAAAGAAGGAAGATCAAAGTCTAACGCCATACCTCGTTAGCATGCAAATACATCAATGGATGTCTGCTCAAATCACCCAGCAACTCTGGGTTTGCCACCTGAATACTAGGTAGCTCCCTACGAGGAACATGTGCAGCATGAGCGGGATCCTCAATCGGAATATCCGCCTCCTCGTCCTCAACGTCTGACACATCTACCCGGACAGGACAAATCATGGCCTCCACCAACCGACGAGGCTGTTTGACAGAACGGGGACGAGGCACTTCGGAAGCCCTCTGCCATATGCCAGAAGTGGTCCTGTGAGAACTGCTCGGCTGATCCAGATCCATCAAATATCTGGACAACAAGTCTCCAAATCACCTCAGAAAGGGTGTGGTATTTCCTTACCTGGAGCGTTATAGAATGCATTTATGTCTATATGCATGCATGCATTTACTTTAACATATAAATAGAGTTAAAATGCATGACTACCCAATGCCTACATTTGGAAAAATTTTGCCAGTCCCCTTTGAAAATAGGACTATCCACATGCTCACATGCATGTCTAGGTGGCCATTCAGTAGCACACCTGCCCCAAAGTCATAAACGTAATATTTGCATTAAAAATCAAAATCATCATGCATAAAGTCAACCTCAATACTAGGAGTACTTTTCCTTTCTACCTTTTGCTCATTGGACCTCAAATAGGACAAAAAATAGCAGAAAAAGGTGCCAATTTGACTGTCTTAAAAGTCAAATTTTTTCACATCATTATGTTCAGCATGGTTTAAAACTAATATTTACTATGTTGAATATTTTTTATCAAGTCATTTGTGCATACATAATCACTACTGTGTGTTTAGATGCATTTCATGTTATAACTTACAATCCAATGGATAAAAACTGGAAAAAATACATGCATATGTTACCAGGATAGTATAGAACACTTGTGCGGTGACAGAATTTATAGAAAATAGCCCAAACTCAGCAGATCTGAAAGAGGCCCACGGATTTTCCTTCACGCGACAAGTTAAAAGTGACTTATGAGACCAACCTGATGGAATTTATCATCCGCGATTGGCCGCAGGCCCACCTACGGCTGCAGCAGGTGCACCTACGGCACCCCTATATGGGTCCCACCCCTCTGGCTCGGTCAAGTTCGAGTTGCAAAGGAGTTCTTGCGGATTAGAAAAGTCAAATCAGAAATGAAAACGCCACGCGATTGAGCAAAACAGCATACAATCCTGGTCTTCTCAGACGAGACTTTGAATATGTACATCACTCATTGGTAGTCGCCTGGACACAAGGTATACCCTGCCGATGATCTCCGTTGTCACGAATCACATACGGCAATACCTTATAGAGGTCTGATGCCGCCAACTCCGGGTCGTTACCCTAAATGAATCCCCGGCGGGGGTTACAACGTGAATCCCCAGCGGGGGTTACAACGTGAGTCCCCGACGAGGGTTACAACATGAATCCCCGGCGGGGGTTATAACGTGAGTCCCCGGTGGGGGTTACAATGCATGCTCATCCGTTGACACACATATCAACGAAGGTCAAGCAGCCTTGACGTTATCTCAACTGATAGCGATTAAACCTATCAGAACTCTAGAGCTATTCGAGGATTTCATGCTCGATTACCCATATTCCCCCAGCGGATCCCCGGCGGGGGTCACAACGCAATGTTCTATTGATTCACGCATCAGCAAAGGTCAAGCAACCTTGACGATCTCCTCACAGAGTCTCAGCCGTTGATTCAAATGTCAGCGAAGGTCAAGCAGCCTTGACAGTATATCCCACAGGATATTTCAGCCGTTGATCCACATGTCGGTGAAGTACACGTCAACGAAGGTCAGGCATCCTCGACAAACATTTGGTTGTTGGCAAGAAATCAATGTAGAATCTTGACATGTCCTGGCGATACCAGCCAGGAAAGGTCAATGTTATCAAAGAGGATAGATGATGGAATATGTTATACACATCCTTAAATAGATCAAGCTTTATCCTTACAGATCTCTTACACATAAGAGGTACATCTTCTGGATCAAATCGTTATCAAAGACACAGGAATTTGGTGATAACTCCAACATCAACATCCTAACAGATTCAAATCACACATCAAATCCGGTCATCATTGCCATTCCCTAGTTGAAGCAACAGGGATCCACCAATCATCCCCAGCGTGTTGGGCTACAACCCCGTACATACGCATCATACATTTGCATCATGTTGCTATCCATAGTACCATGTTCGTCTTGTTGCGTTTTAAGTGTCTAGGATTCTTTATCCTACCCATGCATCGCCATGCATGAGTATGATAAAGAGGGGCATCTGTAGACACTCAAAATTTTCTATACTACTATCACTAACATTGCAGGAGGACAGATTCGTCTTTTAAGAGAGAACCCTGAAAGACAATCCAAATCCATACCGGATACTACCGAAAGTTCAACATCAACCCCGGATCACACTCCGGGAGTAACAATTCTAACCTCGGATGTAACCCCGAGGCATGCAGATCCAATACCGAAACACACACCGAAGAACACCGATTAATCTCGGAGATAACCCCGAGGTATCCAGTCTCAGTCCCAACTATGAGAATAGCCACCAACCTTGGTGATAACCCCAAGGAACGCAGTTTCGACGATAACCCCAGAAATGCTTATTTCAAATGCGACCAGCTTCAATCTCGGCGCTCACAACGAGATACATTGTACCAACCCAGCGATAACATCGGGAAGACAGGCACACCTCAAAGATGACAATAAGGACCTTCAACAATTGTAACAGTTCAATCTCAGCGAAGTCTGAGCAACGTCTGCTTTATCAGCCCAATCCGACGATAACACTGGTGAGGGGCAACATCATCATCTAGCCAACGTAATGCCACACCACATCATCTCAACATCTCCACGCAATGATGTCCCACAAGACTAACCAATCCCGAGTGACTATTGTGCGAGTAACGGCTGAAAGTTGAAGCTTGAAGACCGGAGGGCATCGTCCCATCTCCAATGACTTCGTACAAACTCTAATCCCATGCCATTGTACAACTCTCGACAACGGCGGTCCGAAATAGGTCCTGTATACCTCAAACGGATGCCCGAATTGCACTTTTAAAAGTTTGAGTGGACATTATAGTGCCTGAGTGCACGTACTTTGAGATGACCCGACCCAAAAAACCCGGACCCACCCGGGTTGTATTTGGTACACTTGCGGCTCAGCCGCAGGTACACCTGCAGCTAAATTGCTTATAAATAGAGGGCTTGGGCTGCCCATTTTGCAAGAGAAAAAGGCGACGAAGCCCTGCCCAATTTACTCTGCACTCACCCCATGCAGTGTACTTTCCCCTTTTAAACCCCTGTGAGCTCATATATAGCCCTTTTGTACCTACAAAAATAAGTGTTTACCCACTCTAAAGATATAGAAGTCTTCTTTGGCAGTCAGCTGTAAGCCTTCTCACGCACTTTAGAGTCTTTCTCTTCATCTCTGCACACACCCTTCTACACGTTGAGAGTCGTGTTGCTTGCTTTTTGCGGACTTGATCCGTGGTTTCATTCGGTCTATATATATATATATATATATATATATATATATATATATATATATATATTGACTAACATCATCGAAGTTATGCCTCGATTGAGCCTGAACTTGATCCAGAGCGTTTATTTGCTTTAATATATATATATACATTTATATATATATAAGCTGTGTGTCGAACTTTGGTCGATGAGCCTAGACTTGATGCAGTGCGTTTACTACTTTAATATATATATATATATATATATATATATATATATATATATATATTTATATATATTAAGCGTGTGTCGACTTTGTTCGATGAGCCTAGACTTGATGCAGTGCATTTACTACATTAATATATATATATATATATATATATATATTGTCCCACACAGAGTTTACTTCGTGGTGGTTGATCGCTTCTGACTTTCTTTATGTTTCGTCTGCACTGGAGTTTACTTCGTGGCGGTTGATCGCTTTATATGACTTTATTTACATTTTGTCCCGCCTGGAGTTTCCTTCGTGGCGGTTGACCGTATTTACATCTTTATTTATGTTTCGTCCCGCCTGGAGTTTCCTCTGTGGCGGTTGATAGCTTTTACAGCTTTATTTACATTTCTAATCCCCCGTGGAGGTGCTTCGTGGTTGGTGATCATGTCTATATATATATATTTATAGCTTTTATATATATACCTGATTACTGCTTTCATATAAATTGCAGTATTCTGTGGGCCTAGGAATCATGTGATCACAGATTCATCCCATTGAATCTAGATTTGGTTCCCGTGATGGACATTTTCAATTTATGGCGACTTGTAAATTATTTTGTGGTGTCTGAATTTCCTCAGATGGTTTCCATACCCACGAGGAAGTCGACATTATTTTGTACATTATTTTCGTACGGATGCCTCGCATCTGTCAAATAAAAATCAATCAAGCCGAACACTTAATAAAATGGGAGTGTAAAAGGTCTCAATTACTATTGAGCATCAGGGTTTGAAAAAACTTTTTTATAAAACATCATTGCTATATCTTGCTAAAAACTGAATTTTTACATAAATTCAAACCCTGTGTATATAGTTCGAACGAGGCCTCGTACTACTTTCAAATAACAACACATTGACCCACACACACACACATTTAGATAATAGTTTCTTGAAAAGAGGCGGTCACCATGGTAACACGGATGTCGGGGGGTGCCTAACACCTTCCCCCAGCATAACCATGTCCCCGGACCCTAATGAATCTCGGTTTCACCGACCCATTTAGCAGTGTCACATCACTGGGTCAATGTGCAAACCTTTTCTCGGTTGTGTTGGTACAACCATTTAAAAACCAATGGCGACTCTTAAGCAGGTCCATCGTCGACATTATACATGTCGGACCTTTTTCACTTATTTTTTCAAACAAATCTCACCTAAAATGAGAACACCAAAGAACAAGTAACGGAAAGGGACATCTAAAAAATCCCGACGTCGACAGGTCCCCATATATTCTGTGTATCTTTCCACGTACTCAAGATAGATTCGGCATACAACCTGCTCTTAGGACGGCCATGGATTCATATGGCAGGGGCAGTCCCCTCCACCCTTCATCAGCAATTGAAATACATTATCAACAATAGCCTAGTCACGGTCAACGCTGAACCAGAGTGTCCTCAACACGGGGACATGCCATTCATCAATGCCAATGCAGATGTTGAACCGGTCAGTTTTCATGCCTTGGAAGTAAGCAATACCCAATACCATGCTATTGGAATGCCATTTCCCGAACTCAAGATTTCTGCCGAGGTAATGTCGGCTACTCAAGAAATGATGTCATTGGGTCATAAGCCGGGACAAGGGCTGGGTAAAGATCATCAAGGTATCAAGTACCCAATTCAATTAACCAAGCAAACTGGAACAGCTGGACTATGCTATTCTGCCAATTCTAGTCATAGGAATCCTCATAAACATCAACAGATTCCTTCAACTTCAACCATGCGGAGTTTATCTTCGCCTGCAAACTCTGAGTCCGCACAACCTTCTGTGAAGGTGCCAACTAATGTAATGGCTATGTTATTTCTCAAGCCGGTACCGGTAAAGGAGAAAGAAGTCTTTGTTTCAAACCCCGCAGTGGAAGAGGACAAACAAAGAATTAAGCAAGACGTCATCCGAATGATGTCGGGCATACGCATAATCGTTCATGATGAACATACAAACAGATACACCCCAGACGATGATTGCTCGGACATAATGGCCATCATTCGGGATAGGGAGGATGATGGCAACACCTCCATCACTGCAATCCACCCGAACTTTGCCCTTGCCAATTGGAGCAGCACTCCTTGCATTGGTCGACAAAGGAAAAGCGGCGTAAACTCTTTTCGCCTGTAGATATTATAATCACTTACTTTTTTGTACAGTATTAGCAGTTTATTTTGCCAGTATATGCTAAAACTGTGTATGATCAAAATGCTTCATATATACTAAGTGAAAGCATATTTTGTTTCAGGACCCTAAATTTAGATGTGCATGTACTTGATCATACAGTGCCTCTTCTCCATAAGGATTGTACCTTTGATGTAGAGATGAATTCAGCCTTAATAGAAATACATGATGACATTGAGATGCCTCCAGAAATTCAAGAATGGGTCAAAGACAAACCCAAACCCAATCTTAACCAAACCATTTCTTTCAATCTCAGAACCTTAGAAAGCCCTAAGTTAATCCAGATTGGTTCAGACCTTACCCCAAACCAGCGGAATGACATGGTTACGCTACTAACCCAATTCCAGGATGTATTTGCATGGTCTCACGAAGACATGGTGGGTTTGTCCACTGACATTGTCCTTCATCGCCTTCCCATTAAAGAGGGATTTAAGCTAGTCAAACAAAAGCTCAGGCAATTGAAACCTCAATGGAGTTTGAAGGTAAAAGAAGAAATTGTGAAATAATTTCAAGCTGGCATCATCATGGTGTCCACATATCCTGAGTGGATATCCAACATTGTTCCTGTGCCTAAACCCGGAGGAAAGGTGCGAGTTTGCGTGGATTACCGGGACTTGAACAAAGCTTGCTTAAAAGATAGCTTTCCCGTGCCATTTATCCACATTCTTATTGACAATACTGCATGTATTCCTTTGCTGATTGCTTTGCGGGGTACCATCAGATCATGGTTGCTGAGGAAGATCATGAGAAAACTGCTTTCATCACGCCTTGGGAAACCTTTTGTTATAGACGGTTGTCATTCGGCCTCATCAATGCCGGAGCCACCTACCAGCGAGCTATGATGGCTCTCTTCCATGACTTAATGCACAAAGAGATCGAGATCTACGTGGATGACATCATTGTCAAATCTTGGAAGGAGGAAGACAACTTAGACCATCTCAGAAACTTGTTCAACAGGTTGCGTAAGTACAACTTGAAGTTGAATCCAGCCAAGTGCACCTTTGGAGTTAAATCAGGCAACTTGCTAGGATTTCTAGTCAGCCACAAAGGGATTGAGCTGGATCCTACCAAAATCCAGGCCATCAAAAAAATGCCCATTCCTCGGATGAGAGAAGGAAATCTGAGGATTTTTGGGAAGAATCAACTTCATTAGCGAGGTTTATCTCTCAACTCACAAAGAAGCGTGAGCCAATCTTCAAAGCTATTAAGGAAGAACTCCTCCATGAAATGGAATGATGAGTGCCAAAATGCCTTCCTTACAATTAAAGAGCAGTTAGTCAAAGCTCCTATTTTGGTACCACCCAGGGATGATGTTCCCCTGTTCATGTACCTGTCCATAAGTGACAATGCCATGGGAATTTGCATCTTTGAGACGGAAGGACGATAGAGGCCAAGAACGAGCTATCTATTACCTCAGCAAAAGATTTAGCAGCAGTGAACACAAGTACACTCTGATTGAGAAGACTTGTTGTGATTTAGCATGGGCGTCCATGAGGTTACAATATTACCTCCATGGTCACACAACCCATCTTATATCCCGCGTGGATCCTCTCAAGTACGTGTTCAATAAACCCATGTTAAATTGTCGGCAGTCCAGATGGCAGTTGATCCTACAACAATTTGACATCGTATATATGACTCAAAAGTCCATCAAAGGTCAAGGAATTGTGGATCAACTGGCCGCCGCACCTTCAGGGGATTTCAAACCCTTTGAAACGTACTTTCCCGATGAAGGAGTAATGACAGTTCAAAAATACCATAAGTACGATATGCGCCAATCATGGCAGATGTATTTTGATGGAGCTGTTAATATGGAAGGTTCTGGAGCTGGAGCAGTTCTAGTATTTGGTATGGGGGAGCAGTATCCCGTCGCCGTCAAATTGCAGTTTATCAGCACCAACAACACAGCTGAGTGTGAAGGCTGTCTCATGGGGCTAAAACTTGCCCGTTCAATGGGCATCAGGCGGTTAACTGTCTTTGGTGATTCAGAGTTGGTAATCAGAAAATCCACCGAAATCTATCAAACCAAGGAACTACATTTACTGCCCTACCATCGGCAAGTTTTACAGATGGTTTTGGAGTTCGAAGAAATCTCCTTTCTACACGTTCCTCATAATAGGAATGAATTTGCGGACGCGTTAGAAATGTTGGCCTCCTTGATTCGTATATCAAACAAGGAACACTTGCCAAGCGTCACAATTTCCCTGCACAAGGCCCCAACCTATGGGAACTACGTTGGAGAAGTATCGGATGAGCTACCTCCCATCCAGCATCCTTGGTATCAGCATATCAGGGAATATCTACGAGATGGATCTACACCCGCCGAGGCGAGCCCGACTGAGAAAAGGCGGATCCATCGAATTGCTATGAAATTCTACCTGAGTGGAGATGCGCTCTACAAAAGAGATGCAGGACTAGGTCTCCTCAGATGTTTAGACAAAGATCAAGTCCAAAGGCTTATGGATGAAATCCATGGTGGAGTCTGTGGCGCCCACATGAGTGGCCCCCTCCTTCTCAAGAAAGTCCTCATGACAGGACATTATTGGCTATCTCTCAAAGCTGATTGCAATGATCACGTCAGGAGATGGTATCAGTGCCAGATTCATGGGAATGCTATACACGCCCCTCCACGGGAACTCCACAATATGAGTTCACCTTGGCCCCTCTCAATGTGGGGAATGGACGTTATCGGGCCCATTGAGCCTAAAGCCAGTAATGGACATCGATTTATCTTCACCATGATCGACTACTTCACCAAGTGGGTAGAAGCAGCCTCCTTCCCCAGAGAAGTCATCATTGCTTTCATCAGAAATAATGTCATTTGTCGATATAGACAACCAGAGGTGATTGTATCAGACAATGCTAAGAACCTCAACAACAAAATGATGGAGGAATTATGCAGTAAATTCCACATTAAACAACTTAACTCTGTCATCTATCGTCCTGAGATGAATGGTGATGTTGAAGCGGATAACAAAAACATCAAGAAGATTATGCAAAAGATGTCCACCAATCACAAATATTGGCCTGATTTATTGCCTCTTACTCTGTTAGCCTATAGAACCTCAATGCGCACTTCCATTGGGGCAACCCCCTACGCATTAACCTATGGGATGGAAATAGTGCTCCCCATAGAAGTTGAAATGGAATCCCTCAGAGTGTTGATAGATGCTCAGCTGGATGAAGACCAATGGGTACAAGACAGGTATCACCAATTGTCTCTAATAGACGAAAGGCGAACCACAGCTATCTTCCATGGTCAGTTATATCAACAAAGGATTGTCAGATCCTACAACAAAAAAGTCCGGCTACGGCAGTTTAGCCAGCATGACTTGGTTTTGAAGAAGATCCTTAACAACCAAGATCAATCTAAGAAAAAATTCGCTCCTAACTGGGAAGGCCCATTTGTTGTCCAGGAAGTATTGACAGGAGGCGCTCTCAGATTGCAAGAAATGGACGGTGATGAATTTCCACAACTCATCAACTCGGACGTCGTAAAATGGTATTATGTCTGAAGTTGCCATCAAGCAAACTTCCTGGTGTTGGATCATCAGATCAACATTCATTCTGGTTCTTTAACCCTTTACCACATACAACTCTTCCACACTTTACCCCTCAGGGAAACATATTTGCAAGCCAGCATCCTGGATTCTCTGCGTTCCTACAACTTAGGTCATCCCACCACGGATTGAACCTCTCACGTTTGTAGTTTGGCTACCCATACATGGAATCAAACTTCTCATACATGCAGTTTATCCTCAACCTAGGATTAAACTTTCTCCTCCCCGCAATTTGACCTACACATGGGATCACGCTTTTCCACTCGCCCTGAGGGGCAAACTACGCCCACCTGATCTCCTCTTCAATAAGAGTACGTAGGCATCCATTTCATATGGCCCGGTCGCAATAAAACCAAAACAACAAAAACATTTCTACCCTCTTCTCCTCATAAAAACAAAAATAAATTCCTACACCATTTCTGCCACATACAGCGTTGAACCTCTTACACCAGGTTCGAACTACGCATACCTGTTCTTCTCTTCAATAGGAGCACGTAGGCAGCCATTTATGGTGCGGTCTCACCCCCTACCAAAACATAAAAACTTGTCAACTGGTAATGGGATCATCCTTCAATCCACTATATTTCATTCGGCCTCAGACCAAAGGGATGGAATTACCTGAACTCCTCCTAAATAAGAGATTCAGCGACCATCTAAGCTACGGTCATGCCTGAAAGAGAAACACCAATCCATAAGAGATGGAATTAACTAGGCTTCTCCTAAATAGAAGTACTGGCGACCATCTGTGGTGCGGTCAATCTCAGAGAGGAAAGCCAAACTCCTCTCCACATTTCCATGCAGAAACAAGTCCCAAGACACCAAAGATGGTAGGGATACAGACAGATCGATGATCCATTCTGAACTGTCCAGAGACAACTCAACGTCCATCCATCCAGGAGGAATTCAGAATACATCAAGATCACAAGCCGTGAAGCAGGAGGTAAAATATCAAGCTAGTAGCAAAGCATATCTAAAAGGGAAGTGATCAAAAATATATTTCCCAGTCATATATATAATGATGTTTTATATACACAATGTAAATTATACATGACAAAATGGCTAAGCTAGTCTGTGCAGGAAAATACAAGCCCATCTACAAGTCAGGGTATATGCGAGTTAACAAGCCCAACACAGCGTCCCTCTCAGAAGAAGGAGGCGAAGCTGTGGTCTCCTGTACAAGAATATCCACACGACCCAACAGATCTGCAGCCATCTGCATGGTGACCATATGCTCATCAATGTAAGCACTCATCTTTGCGATCATGCCAGTGGTAAGGGACCTCACTACAGTACTATCTGTAACGGCTACATCTCGGGCAGATATGGCACTATCCCGCTCAACTATAACTGCATCTCTAGCTGATCTGGCCCCATCCCGCTCAACAATAGCGACATCTCTGCGAGCTAATGCCTCGTCTCTCTCTAACAGAGCTGCGTCTCTCCATCAAGGGCAGTCAACATCAAGGATCGAGCTTGATCTCTCTCGAAGGTCATCAGATGAAGACTACGCTCAGAAATCTTTGTCTTTGAGTCTTTGACAACAAGATCTTGGTCTTGGCAAAATCTAGAAGAGATGCTGGCAATCCAGAACCTAACCCCTCCTCGATATGGGAATCGATGCCCTCCATAGGCTCTACATCATCTGACTCACTATCTGGTACTGTGGATACTACCGCAGCTGATAAAATCTCTATCTCCATCCATGCGGAATACTCTGTAGAACAACCTGGATGACTGACAGAAAAATCAGCTATCTCACTCTGATCCCAACAAGCATACACACGGGATCGGTCCTCTGCTGAAAGATAGCGAGAAGCTGAGCGCTGACCTATCGCCCCCTCGAAAGGATGAAAGTCCTAAAACTGGTCAAACTGCGACATCACGGCCAGCGGGTGATAAGTAGTCATACCCCTCAAACCAGCCAGAGGGAGATAATCCATGCCCGGAGCATGAGTAATAAAGCTTTGTGGTGAGCTGATCCCCGAGCACGGCAATATGACAAATGGATCTCTGATATCCGCCAAGAATATGGACCAAGACATAGCATCTGTACACTCTAATGGTTGGAAGGAGTACGACATGGATATATCACGGGTGAACCAGTACCCATGCCATCTAGGAGTGCTAATCGGTCTCAAATGTGACATAAACCACACATATAGCATGACCGAGCTGCCCGTGAACACTCATGTCGAATAAGTGCAGCAGTAGGTGGCTGACCGCAGGGTCTCTGCTATAATCATATGTATAATGGTACGACCCTCCCTGAAAGCTATTACTGCCATGATGACTCCAATGTCTATCTCATCCATGTATCGTGGCATATAGACATACGATAACACGCATAATAGCAGTACATCAATCCTGGCTAGACGCCAATGATCCTCCGGTGTGGTGAAATCCCCAGAATATCTTGTATAACTATCCTCAGAGCCAAATCTGTCAAACAGAAAATGCTGGGATATAACGTGGCTCGATGTAAGCCTTTCCTGCACTACTCTATGCCTCAATCCAGTGAGGGTCATGAACCGTTGACTCATGTCCCCCAAAGCCATATGCACCCAAGGTCTGTCCAGCGGTAACATCGTCAACCGTGTATACTCCTCCAGAGTAGGAGTCAACTCATGGGTCCCAAATCGGAAAACCTGCCTATCTGATACTCAATGCTCTAGCATGCCATCCACGAATCATGTGGGAACCTGAAACATAAACAGGGTCATAGTATGCTGCAAAAAATGATCTACGGTCACCCTGTCTGATGGTGACATGCTATCATACCACGATCGCATACCCGATGCCACCAATGATGGTGGGGTATGATCCATACGGCTAACTGTCGAAGAAGACATCTGTACGGATCATGTCATAAGACCATCCAGGGGTCAATGTTGAATATCTCTGGACATACATACATATGCATAACATGATGCATGCATTATAGATAATAGATGGTAATATGATACAGGGAATGAAAAAATGTGCATACATTCCTAAATATATCAACATCTAATACATCATCTATGTACAGCTACAAATACAGGGAAATTGGGCACAGACGCCCTACTACTAACAAAGGCCTATTAAAAGATATAGCGAGAATGGGGCACAGCCACCCAATAGCTAACAAAGGACTATCAAAAGATATAACAAGAATACACATCAGAAGAAGATAATGGTGTCAATATCTACATCATCAATCATGTCCACCTGATGTAACTCTTCCTGAGTCACTGGATCTCTATCAACAGGGATGTCAGGCCTATATAGAGGAGGATCTGCGCCGGCAAAATCGAATGGGTCATCTGAGGGGCCAACACCTGAGCTGGAAGGATCAAACAAATCTGCCTCTGCCGGATCTTTGCCCAAATGCCGGATAAAGAAATGTTCCTGGTCTAGTCGCCGGGTCAAACTGTCAACCTGTGTCACATGAGTCGGATCTCGGATAAAGGCTATCCAATACATCATCATCAAGGATCCTGGAACCATATCCCCCATGAACTGAGTTGCGTTGGACTGGGCTCCAATGGTACGAGGGAACTACCAACACTGGAACATCTTCTAAGTGCAAGGACCCTCTGATAATGTAAAGCTGTCAAACCCCAACAATGGGATATCAGTGACGAGTGACTGCGATACAGGCCAATGACGCCTGACAAGAGGCAAGATCGGCATACGAATCTCCCCAGTGGTGATCCTAATAGCACGCTCTCCCAAATAGAGCTCCCATCCTCCATCTGTAAAGAGAGGAACTCTCCGGGTGGAGATCACATACTCGACGCTAGTCGGGTACCCATCCTCAAATCCGATGGCCAAATGTTCCCCGGAATAAGGAATCCATGTAATGATATCAGCTGTCAATAACTCCAGGTGCATGCGGCAGTGAGTGAAATCCTCAGCTACAGGGACCTCCATCAAAATGGACTGATGCCATCATCGTCCTCGTAGATAGGTGTCTAAACCTAACACACTCACAGGACGCAAGCATGGGAGTCTCTCGTAAGCCCAAAACTGCCAACACAATGGCAAAACATCTACGGTCAATAAACACTCTTAACCTATAAATGGGAAATGACAAGAGAAATACTCACCAGCAAAAATGGGTAGAATCCTAGCCAAGCCTCAGTCAAACCCTGTGAGCGCATACGCATGCCCCGGAGGAAATAGGCAAAGGTGTAGGAACCCCAATCATACTCTCCAATACGGTCCACATGACGTGTGGCGCTGATCAAAGTGAACGACACTGTAGAAGAGTTATCTGCTATGAAGCAGCCTCTAATGATCAATAGGAATAATCGCCGAAGAATGCGATCCCTGATTCTGACATCATCAGGCATGGGCTCACTCAAAAGCCCGCTCACAGCATCTACGCTCAAAGGACCTGCACGGACAGTCCTGCCTTTGAGCGCCTCCGTTGGAACTCTTAACAAGGATCTAACGGCAGTAGGGGTAATATTCGCCACGCAAGGCACTTGCTCCCCTCCAAACTCCATACATGTAATAAATCGCCAATCCATCGGTGTCATCATAACTTCACAGTCCAGCAGATGGAGTGACTGAGTCTGATGAAACCATCACTCAGATAATGCCATGAGGTAACCCTATGGACAACGGCGGGGAAGGATGGAAAAGAATGCCCCGAATCCCTAATCATGCAATACCGCTCTGTAATCAGGATGAAGAGCCTGATACATGGAGTGTATACTGAACTAATTCCCTCGAGGCTGTGTGAAGCCGGGAACCTGCATGAAATGCAAATCAACATCAAAACCCTTTAATCCTCATCAATAGGAAAGAAGGAAGATCAAGATCTAACGTCATACCTCGTTAGCATGCAAGTACATCGAGGGGTGTTTGCTCAAGTCAACCAGAAGCTCTGGGTTTGCAACCTGAATATAAGGGAGCTCCCTACGGGGAACATGTACAGCAGGAGCAGGGTCCTCAATCGGAATATCCTCATCCTCGACCTCAATGTCTGGCACGTCAGCCCGGACTGGACGAATCACGGCCTCCACCAATCGACGAGGCTGTTTGACAAAATGGGGTCGAGGCACTTCAGAAGCCCTCCGCCGTATACCAGAAGTGGTCCTACGGGAACTACTCAGCTGATCCGGATCTATAATATCTGGACAACAAGTCTCCAAATCACCTCAGAAAGGGTGTGGTATTTCCTTACCTAGAGCTTTTTAAAATTCATTTTATGACTACATGCATGCATGCATTACTTTAACATACATCTACAGTAAAGTTAAAAATGTATGACTAATTAAATGCCTACATTTTGAAAATAGTTTGCCATAGTCCCCTTTGTAAATAGGACTATCCACATGCACATAGGCATGACTAGGTGGCCATTCAGTAGCACACTTGCCCCAAAGTCATATATATAATATATGCATTAAAAATCAAAATCATCAATACATAAGGTTAACCTTCATATCAGGAGTACTTTGCCTTTCTACCTTTTGCTCATTGAACCTCAAATAGGACAAAAATAGCAGAAAAAGGTGTCAATTTGACTGTCTCAAAAGTCAAAAATTTTCACATCATTATGTTTAGCATGGTTTAATACTAACATTTACTATGTTGAATATTTTTTATCAAGTCATTTGTGCATACATAATCACTGCTATGTGTTTAGATGCATTTCATGCGATAACTCATTTTCCAACGGATAAAAACTGGAAAAAAATACATGCATACGTTACCAGGATAGTGCAGAACACTTGTACGGTGACAGAATTTGCCGAAAAATAGCCCGAACTCAGCAGATCTGAAGGAGGCTCTCGGATTTTCCTTTGCGAGACAAGTTGAAAATGACTTGTGCGACCAACCTGCTGGATTATAACATCCACGGTTGGCCGCAGGTCCATCTGCGGCTGAAGTAGGTGTACCTACGACACCCTTATGTGGGCCCCACCCCTCCAGCTCGGTCTAGTTCGAGTTGCAAAGGAGTTCTTGTGGACTGAAAAAGTCAAATCGGGAATAAAAACGCTACGCGATTGAGCAAAACAGCCTACAATCCTGGTCTTCTCAGATGGAACTTTGAGTCTGTACATCACTCATTGGTAGTCACCCGAACACGAGGTATACCCTACCAATGATCTCATTTATTACAAATCACATCCGAAAATACCTTGTACAGGTCCAATGTCGCCAACTCCGGGTCATTACCCTAAAAGATCAACGTGATCCCCGACGGGGGTTACAACATGGATCCCCGACTGGGGTTACAACATGGATCCCCGATGGGGGTTACAACGTGAAGCCCTGGCAGGGGATTACAATGCACATTCAGCCGTTGACACACATATCAATGAAGGTCAAGCAGCCTTGACGTTATCTCAGCCGATGGCGATGAAACCTATCGAAGCTCGAGAGCTATTCAAGGATCTCATGCTCGATTAATCATATTCCCCAGCGGATCCCTGGCAGAGGCTACAGTGCATTCTGCCATTGATTCACACATCAACGAAGGTCAAGCAACCTTGACAAATTTTCCTCACATGGTTTTTTTCCACCCGTTGATTCACATGTCGGTGAAATACACGTCAACGAAGGTCAGGCATCCCTGACGGCATTTGCTGTTGGTAGGAAATCCAACAGAATCTTGACATGTTCTAGCGATACCAACCAGGAAAGGTCAACGTCATCAAGGAGGATCGATGATGGAATATGTTATACACATCCTCAAACAGACCAAACTTTATCCCCCACAGATCTCTTATACATAAGAGGTACATCTTCAGGATTAAGTTGTTATCAATGATCCAGGAATTTGGTGATAACCCCAACATCAACATCCTAACAGATTCGGATTAAACATCAAATCTGGTCATCATTTCCAATCACCAGTTGAAGCAACATGAAGCCAGCAATCATCCCCAGCATGTTGGGCAACAACCCCGTACACATGCATCATACATTTGCATCATGTTTTTACATGATATCATGTTTGTCTTATTGCATTTCAAGCGTCTAGGATTCTTTATCCCACCCATGCATTGCATTACATGAGTATGATAAAGAGGGGCATCTGTAGACACTCAAAATTTTATGCACACCTGTCACTAACATTGCAGGAGGACAGATTCGTCTTTCATGGGGGAACCCTGGAAGACAGTCCATATCCATTCTGGATACTACCGGAAGTTCAGCATCAACTCCAGAACACACACTTGGAGTAACAACTCCAACCTCGGAGATAACCCCGAGGCGTGCGGATATAATACCGGAACACACACCGGAGAAGAACGATTAATCTCGGAGATAACCCTGAGGTATCCAGTCTCAGTCCTAATCATGGAAATAGCTACCAACCTTGGTGATAACCCCAAGGAATGCAGTTTCGGTGATAACCCCGAAAATGCTTGTTTCAAATGCAACCAGCTTCAATCTCGGCGCTCATAACGAGACACACATTACCGACCCGGAGATAACACCGGGAGGAAAGGCACACCTCAGAGTTGACACTGAGGACTTTCAACACTTGCAGCAGTCCAATCTCAGCGAAGCCCTGAGCAACGTCTACTTTATTAGCCCAAACCGGCGATAACACCGGTGAGGGGAAACCTCGTCATCTTGCCAACACGATGCCACATCACGTCGTCTCAACATTTTATACACACATCTCTACACAACGATGTCTCACAAGAATCAAAGAAAAACAATCCCGAGTGACTATTGTCCGGGGTAACGGATAGAATTTGAAGCTTGAAGACCGGAGGGCATCGTCCCATCTTCAATGACTTCGTACAAACTCTAATCCCATGCCATTGTACAACTCTCGACAATGGCGGTCCGAAATAGGTCTTGTATACCTCAATCGGATGCCCGGATTGCAATTCTGAAAGTTCAAGCGGACATTACAGTGCCCGAGTGTACGTACTACGAGACGACCCAACCCGAGAAACCCGGGGGAACCTGGGCACCCCCTCTATAAATAGAGGGCTTGGGATGCCATTTTGAGAAGAGAAAGAGCGAGGAAGCCCTGTCAAATTTGCTCCGTACTTGCAATATACTGAGTGTTTTCCCATTTTAAACACTTGTGAGCTCACATATAGCTACATTTGTACCGGCGGGAGCCGAGTTTCATCCACTTTAAAGATATAGAAGTCTTTTTTGGCAGCCCACTGTAAGCCTTCTCACACACTTTAAAGCCTTTCTCTTCATCTCTGCACACACCCCTTCTTCACGTTGAGAGTCATGTTGCGTGTGTTTGCACGGACATCGGTCCGTGGTTGTATTTTCAGTTTGTATATATATATATATATATATATATATATATATATATATATATGAACTGTGTGTCAAACTTTGTTCGATGAGCCTAGACTTCGGTCTGGAGCGTTTACTACTTTAATATATATATATATAAGCGAATAAACGTTTACTACTTTATATCCGGTGCGTTTATTCGCTTATATATATATATATATATATATATACAAGGATTAAGAGCATTCCTCTTAAATAACATTCCTCCTTAAATTACACTCTTTTATTAAAACTACGTCGTTTTGGAGTGACTTAAAAGAGAGTGGTCCCACTTGTTTTCTTTTTATTTATAAAAATGCCACCCGCGGCCACTCCAAAACGACGTAGTTTTAATAAATGAGTACTATTTAAGGAATAATGTAATTTAAGAGGAATGCTCTTGATCCTTGCTCTATATATATGTGTGTATATATATATATATATATATATATATATATATATATATATATATATATATATTCGTCCCACCTGAAGTTCACTTTGTGGTGGTTGATCGCTTTTACAGCTTTCTTTACATTTTGTCCTGCCTGGAGTTTACTTCGTGGCAGTTGATCGCTTTTACAGCTTTATTTATATTTTGTCCCGCTTGTAGTTTCCTCTGTGGTGGTTGATAGCTTTACTGACTTTATTTATGTTTTGTCCCACAGAGTTTCCAAGTGGTGGTTGATAGCTTCTGACTTTATTTACATTTTCGATCCCCATGAAGGTGGTGATCATATATATATATATATATATATATATATATATATATATATATATATATATATATATATATATATCGGCTTTTATATATATACTTGCTTATCGCTTTCATACAAATTATGATTATCGTATGCTTTAGGAATCATGTGATCGCTGATTCAACCTATTGGATCTAGATTCGGTTTCGTGATGGACATTTCGGTATAAGCGACTTGTAAATTATTCTGCGGTGTCTGAATTTCCTCATATGGTTTTCATACCCACGACGAAATCGACATTATTTTTTTACATTATTTTCTTATAGATGCTTCGCATCTCGGAATAAAATCAATCAAGCCGAACACTTAATAAAAATGGAAGTGTACAAGGTCTCAATTACTATTGAGCATCAGGGTTTGAAAAACCTTTTTTATAAAACATCATTGCTATATCTTGCTAAAAACTGAATTTTACATAAATTAAAACCACATGTATATATAGGTGCTAACGAGGCCTCGCATTACTTCCAAACAACAAAGACATTGACCACACACACACACATTCAGATAATAGTTTCTTGAAAAGAGGCGGTCACCGTGGTAACACGGATGTCGGGGGGGGTGCCTAACACCTTCCCTCTGCATAATCAAGTCCCCAGACCCTAATGAATCTCAATTTCACAGACCCGTTTAGCAGTGTCACATCACTGGGTCAATGTGCAAACCTTTTCTCGGTTGTGTTGGTACAACCATTAAAAAAACAAACTGACAACTCTTAACAGTCCATCGTCGACATTATACATGTCGGACCTTTTTCACTTGTTTTTTAAAATAAATCTCACCTAAAATGAGAACACCAAAGAACAAGTAACGAAAAGGGACAATTAAAAATCCCGACGTCGACACTACATATCTAACTCATGCTTGAAATAACTATGGAGCATAAGTATTCAATTGAATGAATAAAATGGTTAACCTTTGCTTGAACAATAAAATAAGCTAAGGTTCTAGTCTTATAACATTAGAATGATATTTACGAGCGTACATTTAAGCGATAGCTTAAAGTCGAAACTAAAAACTTGCCCCAACAATGTATTAACTCATGCAAGGAATTAAAACAGTTCAATAATAGAGACGAGAGTTCAAAACTACGCTCATTATACAATAATAGAACGTAAGAAACTTGCTTAATTGTAAACAAGTTAGAATGAATCAATATAATAAATGAACTAGCTCAACGAAAGTGTAGAGTTAGAAAACTTGCCTTGAGCATAAGCTATAAAATTAAACTCACGATCACCTACACATAATTTTAGAACCACAACACCTATTAGATATGCTAACATACCATAACATGATCATTACCATTTACATTTCAGAAACTCTAAGTGTTTTACTTCGCAACACTTGTCTAACATTCATTATGTATACCAAATTATCAAATAACGCATTCTTGATTTACTAATCACTTTTAACATTTTGAATTCATAATCCACATAACATGACTCTATTTAACCTTGTTGTTACATGATTCTAACATTCCATAACCTTAAGCTAAGCTATAATGAACAACCAAAGTCTGCAGAATAGATAGACTTGATTAATCGAAAATGGCCACTTTCATGACTTCCATGAGTTTATATATGGGGATGGGGCGCGTGCCTTAGGTTTTGGTCAAGTGTTCGCTGACCTGCAGAACCCAGTTTTGCAGAACAGAGCCACGACACATTTTATTAAGCCAACTAACACGAATTTAACCCATCAAACAGTGATAATAACACGTAAAATAAATATACAACTATCATAAACATGATTGCTAACATATACAATCACTTCACACAATTTAACAACTACTAACACTATTTTAATTTCTCAATTTTCATGTTTTTCACATAAAACTCCAATTTTTTGACATTCATCCCAAAAATCATCACTGTGAATTCATTATTTGGCCAAATCACTCCATTCCAATTATGTTATGCTCGTATCTCATTGAACTAACATAAACAAACTTCAATTTACAATTTCACATACTAATTAGCCACTAGAATTGATATTTTTCATGAACATATGAAAATTCCATATACTGACAAATATTTTCTTCCTACTGTCAACGAATTTAGCATACAATTGTTGTTTAAACATAATCTCTAAGCATCAGTATACCTAATTATCATCAACAGATTACATAACCACAATTCACAGAAAACTAGAATTCACAGAGTTTGAAACTTTATGCCGTAAATTCATACATGTATATATAAAATACTAATATTATGAACATACCTTCAATTTGCTAATATAATCCTTGCTAATTGCTGGAAATTGCTTACGTTCTATCTCAAATTCTCTAAAGCTCCTTCTCAATTCTCTGTGTCAAGCTCTCTTCTCTTCTCTCTACTCAGTATATTGGCTAGACTAACTTAAGCGTAAACAATAAACTGATAAACCTTAATACTAATACTAATTAGGATATCAGGTATAACGTATAAGTTATAATTACATTATATTTATTATTCATTTATTTTGCTTATTTATTTTATTTAATTTAAATAAACTAGAAATCTCAAAAGCCATAAGGCTTGTTTGGCAAAACCCTTTAATATTAAAGAATTAATATATTAAACATTGTTTGTTAAAACTAAATTAATACTACTTTAATTTATTTTAATAACTCCTTATAATATAGTTATTTGTCACACTATATTTAATCAAGCTTTCATATTTATTTTAATTAATGCAAATCACAATTAATTAAATAAATCCTTTAATCACATAACACAATACAAATAATTAATAATTTAAATTGAAATATCAATATCATAATAATTTCCTTATTTCTTCAATTATTTATTTAATAAATAATTAACTAAACAAAATTAAATCAATTGAACAAATATTTATTCAACGATAATCACATCCATTAAATATTTATATAAATCAATAAATATTTAATATTACATTTAAAATTCTGGAATGTTACATTTTCTCCATCTATATCCACATAAAATGAATATTTTCCTTATCATATAAATCAATAATTCATTATTCACAAATAATATTACAGAAACACAATACTGACAACCAGACCGTTCCCAGGAAAGATGGGCCTTTCCAATAAGGATTTATCCTTACTGGCGCACAATTAGGTGACCAAACCTCTCCATAGACAGAACTTTCTAGATATTACCAATAATGCTATCTAATAATATTATTCAAATAATATGAATTATTGATCTGATAATAGAAAATAATGTGTAGTGACAATTATTGAAACAACAATAATATAAAATATCAACGTAGCAATTATTGAATCAATAAAATAAAATATTGAACAGTAATTACTGTAACAATTATTGAGTAGTCCCTTTTTACGTAAGAATCAATAATTAGTGCAATCTGGTACCACTCTTGTGCAACACCGCCAGACATCGTGCTTTAACCACCGGGTATTCCAACAGTGTTAACGATAACAACTACATCGTTATTTATAAAAACTCATACTTGTCATTTTCTTCATCCAATTGCTTTTTGTTATGGGGCCCACACAAGGCTACGTCGTCGTACGAATATTCTCCGACAGCAAGAATATTCCACGACCAAACGAATATTCCCCGATAATAATTTTATAACCACTTGCTTATTTACAAATATTTGCGCATTTTACCCATAACTAACCACATTAATCAAATCAACCCCTTACTATTTCAAAATAATAATTAGAGAAAATTAAATCTTTATTTATAAAAAGTTGGGGCCTTAATTACAACCTCCCCTCCTTATGAAGTTTCGTCCTTGAAATTGACATGCGTAGGACATGCTCCTTCCTATCCAAGATCTTGACTGGTACCTCCTCATACGTTAAATCTTCTGCTATGTCGTCTGGTTCTAACTCAATAATGTGTTTCGGGTCGTCCACATATTTACGTAACATCCATACGTGAAAAACATTATGAACACGCGTCATACTTGACGGTAAAATGTGTCTATAGGCCACAGTTCCTACTCGATCGAGAATCTCAAATGGACTAATAAATCGAAGGTTTGAGCTTTCCTCACATCGCCGATTCTCGTTTTTGGAATAACGACTTCTTGCATCTTCTTCTTCATATTCATCAACTCCAGGTCTGTAGCTTGAGCAACTTTAAATTTATCGATTAAAGTCGATTCTAATTGTATATTCGTTAACTTCACGTAGGTTCTTGGAATATTTAATTCTATCTCCATCTTCTGTAAGTCGTACGAAATGGGTCTTTGTGATAACAATATCGCACTCGTAAATGCATATGATCTTTTACTCAACGCGTCAGCTACCACATTCATTTTTTTTCCAGGATGGTATTGAATGGTATTGTCATAATCTTTCAACAGCTCGAGCCAACGTCGTTGCCGCATGTTGAGATCTTAGAAGCTCTTCTCACATTCCTCGCTCCATTCGAATTTTGTATCTTTTCGAGTCAGTTGAGTTAATAGAGTATCGATTCGAGAAAATCCTTCCACGAATCTCTGATAGTAACCAGCTAAGCCTAAAAAGCTACTTATTTCGATTACTAACTTAGGTTGCTCTCAACTGTGACTCATATCCCAATCTTGGATAGCACGTCACAATGGCACCTATCAGTTTACCACCGCACGAATATGACGTCCCCTACAGAGAGTCTAGTTTCAGTGCATTCGACAAAGGAAGTCACCAGATAGAGGCTAAGGTACCAACTCTTGTAGTTAGGTTTTTAACTCCTGAAGTTTAGTAGGAGTCATTCGATATGAGATTTTAGAAATGGGGTTTGTACCGGGTTCAAAGTCGATACAAAATTCAATATCACGTTCTGGGGTAGGCCAGAAAGTTCTTTAGGAAATACGTCAAGAAATTCACTAACAACAAAATATTATTCAAATATGACGTATTCAAGTCCATGACATGGGTAAGAAAGCTTGACATCCATTTTTCAATAAACGAATGACTTTATGGCTTGATATGACAGTGATTGACTTTAGTGGTTTAGTTGCTTGAACTCGCATAACAGGTTGGTTAGGAATATGAAAACTAATAACCTTACGAAAATAATCAATTTTAGCATGATGAGTGGTTAACCAATAAATCCCTAAGATCACATCAAATGCAAGAATTTTTTAAGATATAAGATCAACAGGTAGGGTGAGGGTACCAATGTGAATCAAGCAAAATTTATAAACAGTGGATGTAACGAAAGTTTCTCCTAACGGAGTTTCAACAAATAAGTCAAAGTCTAATTTCTCAGTAGTTAAGGTCAAACGTTGAGCACAAGTAGAAGAGATAAAAGAATGGGTATAACCGGTATCTAATAAGGTATAAACTTTGCAAGAATTTATGATTAACTAACTCGTGCTAACTTCGTTTGGGTTACTCGCTTTTTGAGAAGTCACAAAAAATGCTCTTCCAAGAACCGCTGACTTTGACTTGTCCGGGACAGCCTTTGGAGTCACCATCCCCGTTGGACTTGGTTTCGCTACAGGACAATCTCGAGCTATATGACCGTCTTTTCCATAACTAAAATATACCTTGGAAGGTTGTGAACAGTTTGGACTTATGTGTCCCACTTCTCCGCATCTGTAGCATCTAACTGGCGGTCTTTCTCCTCCCCTAGAATTCGTTGCTGGTGTTGGTGTCGACGTCTTCCCGTCATTGTTAACCTTCTTTTTTTGAAATTTCCACTTGACTCACCTTTCCTATTATCTTGGCCATGATTACCACCGAAGTGGTTACCATTTCTGGCATGATAATTTCCTCCACGATGGTTATCATTGTTCCGATGACCGTTGCCCCCGGTACGATTATCATCGAGTTGTTAGTCATTATTCTTCAGTTGAGCCAACTCATTATCGCACTCTAATAACTGAGCCCTATTCACAACATCTGAATATAAACAAAGTTTGTGAGAAATGAGGTATTGACGTATTTTTGGGTTTCAAACCTCGCAAAAACATTCACGTCATTCTCTCCTCATTATCAACCAAATGGGATGCAAATCGAGAAAACTCGGCAAACTTAGCTTCGTACTGCGACACGTTCATATTGTTTTGCTCCATCTTGATGAACTCTACCTCCGTCATGTGACGAATACTTTCGGGAAAGTACTTGTCGTTGAACAATAATCTGCATCTCCTCGCAACATGAAGGTGGCGAAAGGAACCTTTTGTTCCTCTGAGCATCCCAGGACATCAAATATCTTAGTGATCTACTTTATCCACGTCTCTGCCGTAAGTTGTTCTGGCTTTCCCAAAAATATCGGCGATCCTAACTCCTTGAACTGCTTAGCGGTGACCATCCGTGAGTTGCCAGTGTTTCCACCTGCATTTTGAACAATAGTCGCTCTCGTTTAGTTTTACATGAATTCTAGAAAGTTCCTAAACATACCATCGTTCGTCATTTAATCGGTGTTATTGTTTACAAGAGGTTTATTGCCTTCCTTATCCTGGGTATTGATCAGTGGTGACTCAACAGTCTCATGTGCTCAATTGCTTATCTCAACATTTTCAGATGCCATTTTACTGTCACAAAATAATGGTTAATTGACATGCCACATATTAACCCTATATTCTGACCGACCAATTAAATAACAAATAAGCTTAGGTAGGACACACCAGCGAAGGATTTACTCGTCTCTCCCCTCCTAGTTCTATTCCCCGATCTTCGCCAGAGACCATATCCCTAAGATTTGATACCAACTGTGACGCCCCCAAAATAGGTATACATCACCCATTCTGAGTCGTCAAATACATGGTACAGAAATAGCTACAACGTCATTAATACAATTGTCGTGCAAAATATGACAACACATAAACTGTGAGTTTAAATACAAATATTGTCTTCTAGACAATATCCACACTCAAATAAGTCCTCATTACAATTATTGATACACTATTTTACAAAATAGCGAGGACTACTAAAACAACTGTCTTGAACCATTACTTCACACCCCGACTAGTTCCCGCTATATTCTCGTCTCCTAAGAAGAAAAATGGAACAAAAAGGAAAACGGTGAGCTCAACTAGCCCAGTAAAGAATATTATGACTATGATAATGTACAACAAATTATCCTTAGTCTTCAACAGGGAAAAATCTGATAGAATACAATAGACAACAAGTTTTGAATCAACAACTGCAGCGGAAACAACAATTCATTAGAAGAGTTAAGTAGAAAATGAAATCTACTATCATCTATGAATTTAAAAGTCCATCATCGATATTTTATCCACATAACATCAATCAATATACATCTTGAATTAAATAGTCATCTTTGCACTACAGGCCAAAGATATTAATCAGTCGGTCATGTTCATCTCAACACCTATTCATCTTTGCACTACGGGCCAAAGATATTCATCATAAAATCATTCATCTTTGCACTACAGGCCAAAGATATTCAGTAATATTATCATTTAGGACTGAGGATGATGAAAAATATATTTTAAAGAAAATGAATCCAGTGAGACAAAAGAACAAATAGTAAGGATTCGTATTTTGGTTTATCCATGTTAAAAAATACTCCATAATAAACTATTGTGGAGCAGAATTCAAAAATAAAGATCAAAACATGGATAGAATCAAAGAGAGGAACCATAACAGACAATCTTGGACACAAAAGAAAATTTAATTTTTCTGTGAATAGTGTCGTATTCGTGAATAGTGTCGTATACGTGAATAGTAACTCCGACACTAAAAGATAGAAATTTCACAAGAAAAATCATTATGCTTCGTGAATAGTACTCGTGAATAGTAACTCATGAATAGTAACCCCGACATGGAAAGATAAGAATTTCACAAGAAAAATCTTACCAATATTCTGAAATAATGATGTTGAAAGAAATAATATCATTTATAAAAAAATAACATCCCTTACCTCAAAAAGACAGTACTTCTGACTAGAATACTGGTTATAGTGCCGAAGGAACTTGCACCGTATAGCAACACTCAAAGTATTTAAATACTCACAAAAATACGCTCGATAATATAGAGAGAGAAAACTTCAGTTTCTGGTGTGATTTTCAATTCTAACCTAAGCACCCTATTTATAGGAAAATGCTTAGAACACCAAAGCAAAAAATTTAATAAAATATTAATATATTATAAAAAATTTCACGCCCACCTCTTGACATCTGAAATTAGCATGTTTACAACACTTGTGGGGCCCACCAAAAAATTAAAAACGTTTTTCTTAAAAAAATAATTAAAACTTCAAAAATCAATTATTCTGGAACTTCAATAATTCATAATAAATAGCCCTTTTATCATAAAAATTTGACTCTTATGTCCTTCTATAGGAAATTCAATTCTCTATAATTTTGTAAGTTTATGTTTTTCCAAATTCCAAACAGAAATTGACCGAAATCCACATACGGACGATTTTACAGGCTATAATCAAATTTTAGTCAAAAATGGGGTCCATCAACACACAAAACATGTGTTAAAACATTTTTTTGTAACAAAAATACTCTTCTTCCTCATTTATTCATATATCACACATTCATTGTAAAATATCACCATTATTATATTATTATAATATAATAATATATTTAAATAAATTATTTTATCAGAAAAGATAAAATATCAATTTTCATAAATTGTCACATTAAAAAAAATTTCTCCATCTATATCCACATAAAATGAATATTTTCCTTATCATATAAATTAATAATTAATTATTCACAAATAATATTACAGAATCACAATACTAACAACCAGGCCGTTCTCAAGAAAGAGAGGGCTTTCAAATAAGGATTTCTCCTTACTGGCGCGCAATTAGGTGACCAAACCTCTCCTTAGATAGAATTTTCTAGACATTGCCAATAATGTTATCTAATAATATTATTCAAATAATATGAATTATTGATCGGATAATGAAAAATAATGTGTAGTGACAATTATTGAAACAACAATAATATAAAATATCAACGTAACAATTATTGAATCAATAAAATAAAATATTGAACAATAATTACTGTAACAATTATTGAGTAGTGCATTTTACGTAAGAATCAATAATCAGGTAATCTAGGTATCTTCTTGTAACATCACAGACATCATGTGCTTTAACCACGGGTATTCCAAATGTTGTTAATCTGTGAATAACTACGCCTGATTATTTATAAAAACTCATACTTGTCGTTTTCTTCATCCAATCGCTTTCCGTTATGGGGCCCACATAAGGCTGCGTCGTCGTATGAATATTCTTCGACAGCAAGAATATTCCACGACCAAACGAATATTCCCCGACAACAATTTTATAACCACTTGCTTATTTAAAAATATTTGCGCATTTTACCCATAACTAACTGCATTAATCAAATCAACCCTTTACTATTTCAAAATAATAATTAGAGAAAATTAAATCTTTATTTATAAAACGTTGTGGCCTTATAGTAAGACCCCAACTTTTATGAATAAAGATGAATTTTTCTCTAAATATTATTCTTGAATATTATGGTGTGGATTTGATATAATGTTATAGTTGTGGGTAATAGTTACAAATTTTACAAAGTAAGCAAGTTGTCATAAAATATTCGATTAGTCGGGGAATATTTGTTTTATCAATGAATATTAAATGCAGCGGCACAATTATTAGTGGATCAAGACAATGGAATTTATGTCGGAGTTAGAAAACGGCGTAAATATCTTTTATAAAAATAACGACAAAAGTTTTACCGTTAAATCGTGAAGTACCCTTTAATAAAAGTATGAAGAATATGCGTGGTTGCATAATAGCACACTCAGATTATCTAAAGATCTTTGATTATTGATGCTTACGTGAGAAGTCACTCAGTTTATTCAATAATTTCCACAGTAATTGTTGTACAGTTTCTTATATTCACTAGTACAAAGTACCTAATAGACAACACTTAAACCACAACATTTTTTTATAAAAACGTTGTGGTATTTTTTTCGACAACGTTTTTAAACAAAACGTTGTAGATATATATGCAAAAACGTTATCTATTTAAAAGGGTATTTTTTTTTATTTTAACTAGATAACATTTTTTTAAAAAAAAGTTATGTATGCAGAAAAACGCAAAGCAAAAAACAGCCCAAGTGAAAACTTAAAATTAAAACACGGACAAAAAAACGTGCTCAAGTAAATCAAGCCTAGGGTTTGTTTTTTCCTCTGTGTTTTAGAGAGAGTGAGTAAGAGTTAGGGAGAGTTCTAGAACGAGGGATTCCTACCGGACATGGTTTGAGTTCTAGAATGAGGGATTCCTTCTCTCGGGCCTTCAGAAAGAAGGGTACTATCCATCCCTTGACCTACCTGAGGACCTACCACATCGGTGATTATGTCGACATCAGGGTTAACGACGCCATCCATAAGGGTATTGACCCAATTTAGATTTATTATTATTACTAAGACATGTAAGGTTTCGATCAGAATTTTCATTTTGTTGTCGATTATCTTTGTACATGTAAATTTTTTTGTGATTATTTCTTTGCCGTAAATCTGGTATGTTGGTCTATATGTTCTGATATATAGTTTGTTTCCCGAGATCGGATTGGAGAAAAGGGTTATTTCTGAGTAGTGATACGAGTACAGAAAAAGGGTACGAAAAGTATTTACATAATGATATTTGAAGGTCCAAACAAGTTATCACACCTGGAGTAGTTGGTGAGCCCAAAATTAGCAATTTGGACAGATTCATGTTTAATTTGACACTATCCTGAAAACTTGTTGCTCTGTGGTCCATATTATCAGGGAATCCAATTTTCTTCATACTAGTTGTAAGGTAGGTTTGTCTAAATTTATCTCTAGTCTGGAAATCAGATGACTGTCTTTGTGGTTGCGATAATTTAATGTGAATAAGCAATTCACAGTGTTCAATGTAATGGGATGTATGGACTCGTAAATGATCAGGTAGTCGATAACAACAGAAGTCAACAAGGTAAATGTTGTTTGATCTAATTATATAAACCAGTAGTGTAATAAGGGCCATAATGGGACCACACATCATGTACACACAATTTTTGGGGTGAGGTTTCATACGACATACACATGATTTCCTCTCTTCTTATTTTATTTTGGAAGTTGTGGGTGTAGGGGAGGGTTATTCTGGTTGTTTTTGGAAGTTGTAGATGTGATTATTAGCCTCTTGAGCTTTGTTTATTTTTGGGTTTGCAGTGGAGTTATTTGGGGCTCTTAGAGGCCGACTATATAACAGCAACAAAAATTTGATCATGGCTACTTTGTCTACTATTAGTGGTATTGCATCTACAATGGGCTCACTGCACTTTAAATCATATTGTTGTGCAATGCTTGGGATTCAGTCTCAGAGAAACACAATTATCTGTGTCATTCAAAATATCAATAGGTTAGCTACTTAATATCATTAGTGAATCCTAAAAAATTGTTCTTGCTTTATAGAGCTATTTTGAGAAGGCATTTGAATTTTTCAAGAAAGCAGTAGATGAGGTACGTCTTTTTCTTAGTTATTTTTTAAATTTGTAATAAATTAACTCTTGTTTATCATTATGCGTTAGAGCCTAACTGAACTTTACGGTTTATACGTTACTCTTCTAGAGTCTAGGGAATGAGCTATATTTGAAGTCCTTGGAAGCCACTGCCAAGGTATTGTTGTCAGTCCTTTGGCCTATTCTATACTCATTTTTGTTATATTTGGTTTGTTCCCTATGGAAATTGGAGGTCCATCTAATTTGATGTTATGGAGTCTTGATGTGTTGGAATATGACTCCGGGGTTGGGTATACATAACCGAGATATAGTAGCTTTTTCATAACTTTTACACTCCAGGTAGAGCAAGGTTGGTGTGCAAGTAATTTTCAATCATGGAAAGGATGAAGGTTTTGCGGATAAGAGAGGGGGCTCGAAAAAGGGGATTATGAGTGCTGACTTTCCATATGGTTTGACTCACATTGGCTACTTCATATTGATTAAAATAGGTAGCAAATTTGAAATCATGTTGAGGTTAAATCCTTGAGTTTCACTAGCTTAGTTCAGGTTAAATGTTCTGGGTGATATTAGGTGGCCAAAGTTACCGCTGTCACTTGTTATTGATGTAATGAAAATCAATTCGAGGAACCAATTTGTGGAAATATTTTACTTGACAACTGAGAGGCAAAGCTATTAGCTTGTATGTCAGCTGAGAGGCAAAGCTAGATCATAATCTCTAATTAATTGGTGCACTCTTTATTATTCTTGAGAAATAGAAGCACTGGCATGGTGAGTATCCTGATAAACACCTATGGGTTTAAAATTCTGTAGAGAACTACTAATCTAATTTGAGCTATGGTTGCACCTCAAATCAGATGACTACACCTGATTGCCAATACATGCTCTTATAAATGTTGAGTAATTAAATAAAACATATGCGGCAGCTTGCTTCTTTACTGACAAGAACAAATAACCACAAGACACAGAGCCGTCCAACATCAGCTCCCAAATTACTGCTTTGTTTTACAAAACTGACCTGCTTTTTACGTGGTTAACATATGAGATGTGAAATATGTGTTAACATTTTACGTGTTAACATATATTTCACATCAGTATAGCAGTATAGCAGGTTAGGGATATGTGTTATATTTCATATTTCATGTACAACCAACATATATTTCACATCAGTACACCATCTTGCTCCTTAAATATGTGTTAACATTTTACGTGGTTAGGAATTATGTTAAAAGTCATTCATGTGATTGGTCAGTTATCTTGCCATACATCAGTATAGCAGGTCAGATTTGGTATCCTTGTGATTTGGTATCTTTGTTGAATACTAAATTTGTTGTTCTTTTATTTCAGTGGGATAAGGCATGTGGATTAACGTACACACAAGAACAAATTGACGAAGTACGGGATGAGTGGGCAATATACATGAGCAGCTATACGTAGAGCCTCGAGTTAACGGTGAATATGTTAGATGAATGTACGTATTTTGGGAGAACTAGGCTTTTTTGCACATGCTTAGGTAGTAGCTTAATTTTATGGATAGTATGGTTTATTTTGTGGATGCATGTAATCAAATTCACAATTCAATATAGTAGTAATTTATATTGAAAAGTGAATTTGAGATGCATATATGGATACATTTTTGTATATATTTTGTGGATGTAGTAATTTGAAACTGTAAACGAATGGTATTATTGGGATGTATTTTGAATGGTTGATACATTTTGGCTATATATCATGACATTAGCATATTAGAGGTGCATTGGTACTATAGGTGAACCACATCCCTTTTTTTTTATCTACAACATTTAAAAAACGTTGTCTGATAGACTAAACAACAACATTTTTGGTGAACCACATCCTTTTTTTTTCTTTTTTTAATCAACAACATTTAAAAAACGTTGTCTGATATACTAAACAACATTTTTATCCAAAAAAAATTGTGGAATCATACCTTCTACAACGTTTTTAAGCATCTGTTAATTTTTGGGAAACAAATCTACAACGTTTTTTTTCTTAAAAAACGTTGTGTAATGTGCTTAACTACAACGTTTTAAAAATGTTGTTTAAGGGTGTCAAATAGATGACACCTTTAACCACGACTATTTTCTGACTGAAACCACAACGTTTTTTTCACGTTGTCTATTTAATGTTTTGTAGTAGTGATTATTGATTCAATTATTGTCACAGTATCATCTGCATAATATTTTACATTATTAAATCAATAATTGATGCGACACAATTATTCATATTATTAGTTAGCATTACTGACAATGTCTAGAAAATACTCTTGAGGAAAGAGGTTTGGTCATCTAATTGCGCGCCAATAAGGATAAATCCTTATCGGAAAGCCCCTCTTTCCTAGGAATGATCTGGTTGTTGATATTGTGAGCTTATAATATTAATTATTATGTGGTGGATATTGGTTCAATTTTGATTTAAATGAAGGAATTTTTAGCATGAAATAATTGTTGAAAGTTTGGCATATTTTCTGTGGAATTATAATTATTTCTCCGATAAAATATTCATTCAAATATATTATTATAATTGTTTTAATAATAATATTATATATATATATATATATATATATATATATATATATATATATATATATATATATATACATGTGATAAAAAGTGACGAATATGTGTATTCTTTCTTGGTGGCTAGAAAAATGTCAACAAATGTGGTTTACCTAACTTTTGTGGGCCATCAAAGATGGAAAATAAGAATTTGGCAGGAAGAAATGATTTGTTAGGCCATTTGGTTGGTGAAAAATGTTGCCTGCAAGTTTGTTTAAAAGGGTGGCCCCCACCCATATTGAAATTAAGATGTTAGGCATTGAAAAGTTTGGCTGATAAAGAAAAGTTAGGCATGCAGTTAATTTTTCTCCTTCCGTATTGCACTATAAAAGGAGGGCAACCCTCCATCCTAAATCACACCAAAAATCTCAAACATTTTTACTATAGTATCGTGAGTATTTCTTTTGAGTATAAGAATACTTTGATCGTAGTTTTATGCAAGATTTTCTCATAATAATATCCGATATTTTAGTCAAATCCAGTTTCTACTGAGGTAATAGATATTATTTTATTTCAATACTCGTAAGAAATATTTTTTTCTTTCATACTCCATAGTATGGAAGGGATATTATTTCATTTCATATTCCTAAATTTAAACTTACTATGGTAAGTATTGCTTCTATAATTCCTGAAATTAGTAGAATATCCTTGATATTTGCGCTTCATCCAATATCTTTTCATGAAAATATTATTCTGAACATTCTTGATAGGTTTTAACCTTTTCATACCAGAGTACTATTCACGGGGTACTATTCTTGAAGTACTATTCATGGGGTACTATTCACCAAGGGTACTATTCATGATAAAAATTGAATTCTTTTCGGTCCAAATCATTTTTGATACAATATTATTCTTGAATTTTACTACACAAAGCAGTATCATGTTGACAATTTGGACATTATTGAATTCTGGATAAATTAAATTATACATCTTTAGAATTTATCATTTTCTTGCATTTAATTGAATTCATTTATCATTGTCATCATTCTCATGTTTATATTGTTATGAAAGTCATCTTTGGCCTGTAGTGCATAGATTGGCTATTAATTGGTATGATTATGACCAGGGATCATTCGGTATAATCATGACCCGTAATGTTACAAATGATGTGGTAAAAGTCCTCATTGGCCCGTAGTGCATTGATGGACAGTGGTTGACATGATCATGACCATTGGTGATAACCCGAATATCCTTGGCCCGTAGTGCATGGATAATTCAGTGATATAGACTATTTATTGAGCTGAGTCTCAATGATAAAATTGATGATAAACTTTTTAAATCATTGAAGATAATAGATATAATTCTCTACTTGACTCTTCTAATGGATTGCTTGTTCCGCTGCAGTTAAACTTATTGTCTATTATATTCTATCAGTTTAGTAATGTTGAAGGCTAACGATAATTTATTCTGCATTATCTTAGTCATAATATTCTTTACTAGGCTGGTTGAGCTCACCCTTTTCTTTCATTGTTCTCTTCAGGAAATGAGAATATAGTTGGGACTAGTCGGAGAACGGAGTGACGGTCCAGATGGTTGTTTTAGTAGTCCTCACTATTCTATGAAATAGTGTGATAATAATTGTATTAAGATTGAATTTGAGTTTGGATATTGTCTAGAAGACAATATTCGTGTTAAAACTCTCAGCATATATTTTGTCGTATTTACATGACAATTGTATTAATTAAGTTGTATTTGAATTTTGTATCATGTATTTGGCGACTCAAAATGTGTGATGTATATCTATTTTGGGGGCGTCACATAGTGATCACCAAATTCTGTGGGAATGAAGTACCCGGATTTGGGGGTTTCACAACTGCTGATTATCAAAGTGGCAGCTAATCCTTTAACAGTTTTACATCGTTTATGTGACCCAAAAAGCTATCAAATGTCAAGGAATCGTGGCTCAACCTGCAGGAGGTTTTTGAGCCTATGGAGACATACTCCCCTGATGATGTTGTGATGGTAATTTAGCTAGCCGGGTAGGAAAATAAGGGTCAATTTTGGAAATTATAGTTTGATGGTGCAACAAACGTTGAAGGCGCTAGGGAAACAGAATTCCTCGTATCTATCTCTAGGGAACAGTACCACATGGCTACCAAATTCTAACTAAATAACTCTAATAACACGATATAGTATGAAGAATGCCTTGTAGGGTTAAAATTGGCTCGGTCAATAGGGGTTAGATGGTTAGATGTTTTCAAAGATTCGGAGCTGGTCATCAAATAAATCATTGGCATATACAATACAAAAGAATTAAATCTATTGTTATATCATCGCCATGTTATCAAAACGGCGGGAGAGTTTGAAGACATTGCCTTCATGCATATTCCTCGAAACAGAAATGATTTTGCAAATGCATTGGCCATGTTAGCCTCTTTGGTCAACATATCTATAAAGAAAGGTATGCCTACTATCAAATTTCACATCGCAATGCACCATCTTACGAAAATAAAATTAGGAAAATATCCCACGAAATAGATCCTGTTTGACCACCATGGTACTAAGACATCAAAAACTATTTACTAGACGGATCCATCCCCAATGGAGTGAGCCAAATTGAAAAGAAGCGAATATAGAAGATAGCAATGAAATTATACTTAAGCAGGGATCTACAAAACAGACTGAAACATAGGGCTTATAAGGTGTCTAGATAACGATCAGGCCCAGAGACTTATAGTTAAAGTGCATGGCGGGGTGTGTGGGCACACATGAGTCGAACCCTGCTCTCTAAGAAGATATTGAGAATGGGACACTACTAACTCTCTCTCAAAGCTGATTGTGATGATCACGTTAAGTGCTGCTATCAATGCCAAATCCATGCCAATATTATTCATGTACCTCCTAACAAGCTACATTGCATGACCTCACCATAGTCGTTTTCCATATAGGGAATAGACGTGATTGGACCAGACAAATATAAAGCCAGTAATGGTTATAGATTCATATTTACTATGATTGATTACTTTACCAAATGGGTGGAAGTAGCCTCCTTTCCTTAGGTTTCAAAGGAGTTCATCGTCAACTTCATCATGAACAACATCATGTGTCGATATGGGCAACCCGAGGTTATCGTGTCAGACAACACCAAGAATCTAAATAACGAGATAATGAGGGAACTACGTAACAAGTTTAATATCAAGAACCTCAACTCGGTTATCTACCATCCAAAGATAAAATGCGTGGTGGAAGCCGCCAAGAAAAAACATCAAGAAGATAATGATGAAGATGTCAGCAAACCACTGGGGATAGCCTGATTTGTTGCCTTTAACCCTGCTTGCTTATCGATCATTGACTTGCACCTCGATCGAGGTAACACCTTATTCATTAGAATATGGCATGGAGGTCGTACTCCTCATAGAGGTTAAAACTAAGGTTATAATGGGCTCCCAGATAAAGGAGGGTCATTGGCTGTAAGATCGATATAATCAAGTATCCCTGATAGATGAGAAGAGGGTTATCGCTATCTTTTACGATCAATTATACCAGCAATGAATGTCCTGATATTACAACAAAATGGTACAACCCCAAGAGTTCAAGGAGCATAAATTGGTATTAAAGAAGATTATTCCGTGCCAGTATGCAACCAAAGGAAAATTTGGCCCGAACTTGGAAGGACGCTTTGTTTTCAAAATGACTTTTATCAGGCGGAGCCCTAATACTGGAAGAGATGGAAGGTGAAAAATTCCCAAAACTGATTAATTTTAATTTGGAAAAATAGTACTGTCTGAAAACCCCTTTTTTACAAGCATGAAACCTTATCTAATTTGTTTTTTAGTGGGGATAGCTTGATTTGTTGCCTTTAACCCTACTTGCTTACCGATCGTTGACTTGCACCTCAATCGAGGTAACACCTTATTCATTAGAATATGGCATGGAGGTCGTACTCCTCATAGAGGTTAAAGCTAAGGTTATAATGGGCTACCAGATAAAGGAGGGTCATTGGCTGTAAGATCGATATGTTCAAGTATCCCTGATAGATGAGAAGAGGGTTGTCGTTGTCTTTTATGGTCAATTATACCAGCAATGAATGTCCTGATATTACAACAAAATGGTATAACCACAAGAGTTCAAGGAGCATAATTTGGTATTAAAGAAGATTATTCCGTGCCAGAATGCAACCAAAGGAAAATTTGGCCCGAACTGGGAAGGACGCTTCATTTTCAAAATGACTTTATCAGACGGAGCCCTAATATTGGAAGAGATGGACGATGAAAAATTCCCAAAACTGATTAATTTTAATTTGGTGAAACGGTACTGTCTGAAAACCCCTTTTTTTTCAAGCATAAAACCTTATCTAATTTGTTTTTTTTTTAAATTCAATCAATCAGGTCCTTGTAGCCTGAATTACGAAAGACTTGATCTCCTCCCATCCACGGGAATACGTTGACAGCCATCTATGGTGCGGTCTAACCCTCGAAAAAGAAAAACCAAACACTCTTATCTCATATCCCTGATATTAACCCCAAAATTCTAACTTATCCAAAAAACAAAATATATCTAAAATACCTCCAAGTCAACGACCCACACTGAGAAGAATTGGCGACATATCAACCTCGCCTCATCAAATCTGGCTCAAGTTATGGATATGAAAAGGACAGTTTTATATCGAGATAATAAGTCATGAGGCTTAAAGGGAAATCCATATACAAGTTCAAGACATGCTCAAATAAGGGAAGTGAACTAAAAATGTTCCATTTTATATATACAACTGTTTAAATATACAAAAGTAATACTAAATGTATGTCAAAGGAGAATAAAATAGTCGATGTAGGAAAATAAAGCATGACTATAAATCTAAGGTGAGGCGGGATAACATCTCTAAGTATTCAGCCGTCTCGACAGTCGGAGGAGCGACCCTGAGCACATGCTCCAACATCTCAACACGTCTTAAGAGCTCTACTGTTGACCTAAAAATCCCCTCCTGACTCTGAATGACATCTCGAGTAGGATCAGTAAGCTTATTCGCAAAAGATCATACTGAATTTCTCTCGGCTACAACCTCATCTCTGATAGTGAGGGTCACATCCCTATCAGCATTGGCAACATCCCTACCTGCCAAGATAATCAACATCAAAGCCTGAGCCTAATCCCGCTCAAATGTTAGAAGATAAACTTGATGATCCAATACCTCCCCATATGTTGGAATAGAACTTGGAGCTGCACTAATCAATGCCACAGACAAACCATCAAACAGCTCATCCTCGATCAGAGATATAGGACCCTCAATTTGCTCCTCTTTATCAAAGACCAACCTTCAACCTCCGCCTAATAAACTACATCCAAGGTTAAGTCAGTCTCTAACTAGGCTGAATACTCTGTCGATCGGCCAAGATAACCTTCTCTAAAATATGTCATCTGCAGGTGAGACCAAAAACTGTAGACATGAGCCAAATCGTCCTCAATAGCCGAGCAAATGGGGAAACGATAATCCTCAATCCCCTTAAACAAATGGACCTCCTTGTGTTGATCTAACAGGCCCATCACCGCCAGAGGATGATAGGTAGCCAACCCCTAAAACCGGCTAAAGGGGTGAAGTCCAAATGAACCTCATCGATGGCAAAACTCAGGAAGGAACAATATCCAATGTACATGATACTCTCAAAAAGATCCTCCATACTATCAAAAAAAATCAGTCCAAGATGTGGCATCTATAAGCGAAGATGGGAAGAGAGAATTTGTCAATGTCATGCTGTGACCGAAGCAAAACCCGTGCCAACGGAGCTGACCAATCAGTGTCAGATGGGTCATAAACAAAAATAAAAGAGGACGGGGCTACCTTTGAACTTCTGATCCCTAACCGTCTGGCAGAAAGATGCTAATATCAATATCTCGGCCAATATAAGGGGAAGGAAAGTAAAGTCATCCCAGAGAGCCCTAACGACCATCAACATCCCAACGTCTAGGTGATCGACATAAAAGGGCATGTACAAATATGTCAAGACACACATAATCAGGGCATCTACCCATGTTGTCTACCACCTCTCCTTGGAAAGGGCAAAATCTCCCTGATGGATGACGAAGTTATCAGCGAAAACAAAACCGTCTATAAGAAAGTCCATCGAGATGATATAGCTACCACCCACCTCTGCCAAAACTACCGACCTCCTCAAACCGGTAGTGGTCATGAACTGGAGGCACATATGCCCCACCATTACCCTGGCATAAGGGTCGTCCATCGACAAACTTGAAATATGGCCATACTCCTCTAAAGTGGGGGTCAACTAATCAGATACAAATCTAAAAATATGGGACTCTGGATCCAATAAGTAAGCATCCCATCAACAAATCCATCCGACACCTGGAAGGATAAGAGATACATGGAGTGGCCCAACATCTGACCCACAGTAATATGATCAGAATCCGACAAGGTGTCATGCCAACCTCTCAAGTTGGTCTCTATCTGATTTAGCAGAAGATGCTCTAGACGATCAATCGATGAAGAACACATCTGTAAAAATAGTATCAAAGACTATACAGGGGTCAAATCTCTATCTAATCATTTACAAATATATAAAGCGTACAAATATATAAGCATGCATCATGATAAACGATATGTACAATATATACAATAAATAAATAAAAAGACATCACACACACACACATATGGAATAGATCAGGTTTTATATGTACATCAAGCATTCATCTTTATGATACATTAAAAATGAAAAATAAAAAAATACAAGATAATGGGGCACATACACCCAACAACTAGCAAAAGCTTATGAAATGAACTCTACGCTATCCATAAAGGTACTGGAGTCATTAAAATAGTAAAACAGAGCCAGATCTTCTGTAGTAGGCATATCATGCATATATGGGCGATAGAATATGGGATCTCCCACGTCAGCAAAGCCACTAGTGCCAGATGGACCAGCCTCAAACCCTGAGGGATCAAAAGTATCAGCCTTGAATGGATTCCTGCCCAAATGGCGAATGAAGAGGGACATTCGATCAACCCACTGTGTCAACTCTACTATTTGAGACAGATGAGTTGGCTCCTAGACACAAGCCATCCAGTCATTCATCATCACAGACCCTGGAACTATGTCCCCTAAAAGCTAGGTAGCACGGGTCTGAGCATCGATAGTACGGGCACCCACCAAAGGGAAAAAGCAGTTGAAGTGCTAGGGCCATCCGACAATAGGAACCCATCATGACCATCTAAAGGGATCTCTGAGAGGGGCTGAGCTAGAGGCCAAAATCGTTGAGCAGGAGGAAGAAAAGGAATGTGAATCTCCCCTAAAACACATTTGAAGGCACTGTCCCCAAGGTAGATGATGATTGGGTTTTATACCTATTATTTGAATACTTTTAAGCTTAATAATTTGTGAGAGTTTAAGTATGTTATGTTATTTGATATTATTTTTATTATTTTTATTTTATTTTGTATGAAAAAAGGAAATTCAATGGCAAAATCATAAATAATTTAAGTTAGAATGCAAGGAAGGAAATTAATGAGCCAATAAAAGTTTTGGAAAAGGAATGTTGTTATAGTAGTTTATTAAAATTAGGATATTATGTATGTCAATTTAATTAGGATTTTAATTCTATTAGGGTTAGGAAAATTAAACTCCTACAAATAGTCTTATTTTTGGATTGTAGAAGGTATTGGGAAAAAGCCAATGAACACCATGTACGGCTAATTTTCTTCCAAGTTCAAGGGCAAACAAGATATCATCAAAGATGGAGGCTATGGATTAATGAATCTTGGAGATAGAAGACTTGTGGGAGACTGTTTTTCTTCCCTAAACCTTTATTTTTTTATCTTTCATTGATGTGGAATATTTTGTGAATTATAATTTTATCTACTATGAACATGTTTTTAATGGAATCCCATGTATAATTTAATTGATTATCTTTCTATTTGATTGACACCATATAGATTGACTTATATAATTAAGTAGCTAGTAATTAATGGGATAATCTATATGAATTCAAAAGATGAAGTATTAATTTAGATCTGGATATGATAACATATGTTGGTGTTTTCTGCATGAGATGGAATTAATAATTCGTGTATAGGATATGGATAAACTTATATGCCGTGTGCAACAAATTAGAGAATCCATGCTTAAATTTCTTGTTAATTTAATTCACATAGGAATATAATGAGTTATTTAGCTAGGATATTCCTTTCCGATTCTATGCCCATTGTGGTGGATTTAGAAAGGATATGTTTATATGACCATCGAAAGAGGCATATAAATACTAACGAATTCTTGGTTAACAATTCATTGTGACCGTATAATTAAATGGATAGTTATGATATTTGAATGAAGCATGGGATGCAATTGAACTCTTAGGTTAACTTAATTATATTTAGTTAGTTACTTTTAGTATTTAGCTTTATTATTCATTTTAATTCATTCATTCATTTAAATAAGATTGACTTGATATAAAATTGGTACTTGGAAAAATGTTAGAATTAATTCATCGTGGGAACGATACTCTTCTTATAACTTTATTACTTGTTGACCGTGTATACTTGCACGCATTTATTAATTGATAAATCGACCAACAAGTTTTTGGCACCTTTGCGGGGGAATTATTTTTCTAATATTCTTCCAATATTGATTTCAATCAAGTTAGTCTTAATTTAAACTTGTATTTTTGTTGTACTTAATTTGTTTTTTGTTTTTTTCAAATCATCCATCTCAATAGATAATAGGAGACGGTTTGCAGAGAGCGACAACTGACCTCTTTTCCGGGAAGTTCTTGCAGTAATTTCTTTTAATGCATAATTTAAGGATAATGTCAGTTTCAAGTTTGGGGGACTTTCTATAATTTTTTTGATGCGTAGATCCTTGTTGTAATTTTTTTTTGAATTTTGAATTTTGTGGGTATATTCACTTTAAACCCTCACGACACACAACACGTCCACTTGGGGTAACCTTAAGGCTTAAAGGCTTGTTGCACATGCTAAGTGAAAATCGTGTTTCCTATGAAAATGGGGTAGAACTGTTTATAGGTAGTGTTTTTTGGGCAATGAAATAATTGAATTTAATGTTTTTGTTCAACAATTTTTTTTTACTAATTCTTGGAAATAGATAAATATTACTTAGTTTGAATTTTGGCTTTTAGTTAGTTTTACTTTTATTTGAGACCCCTTTAATTCTTTTATTCACATATCCAATTGGTTGAGCTAGTTTTAACTTTAAGGAAGTTTATCTGTTAAATGATTATGGAAGATATGTTTTATCTTTATATCTTGTTTGATCATAACTTAAAAGTACATTATGAGGTAAAATATAATTTAAGGGAAATCATGGTTAATTTTTAAAAAAATTGGAAATTTTGAACCTTCCCAAGTTTAAAGAATGGATCATGTGGTGGGTTGAGATAAAGTGTAAAACACACTCACCCATAAACACATGCGACGAGATAAAGCATAAAACGCACTCGTTTATACGAAGGAGCGTAAAACGCACTCATTTAAAAGTAAAAAGAAAATTAATAATAATTAAAAAAATTGTTTTTGAATTCATGGTGAAATGTTTAAAAAGGGGCTTAAATATATTAAAACTTTTTGATCCTCTAGTTATATTTTTTTGTATTCACTTTGAGGTGTGAAAGATAAGCGTATAGAGTTCTTGTTGTAATACTAACCCTTTTTGATATCTTTTATGATACATTTGATTATATGAGCTTTGTTGAGTTTTTTTACTAGCTTGATACATTTGGATTCACACACACAGAGGGTCTTGAATAAAGTATGACTAATAGGATGTTGAAATTTTTGGCTTTGCATATTTTTGAAAATTTCTAAGAATTATCATTAAAAATAAAATATCTTTGCGACCAAGTTTACTTTCAAATTAATTTAATTGTTGTGTAGTTGGTTATTAGTTTTGTTTTATTGTTTTTGTTTGTGTTTTGCTTGAGGACAAACAAATATTTAGGTTTATGGTATTTGATGAGTGAGTTTTATACATATTATTTGGTTACTTTTAAATTTAATAATTATTTTATTTTATTTTGTAGGAAAAAGAAATTCAATGGCAAAATCGTTAATATTTGAAGTTAGAATGGAAGGAAAGAAATTAATTAGCCAATAACAGTTTTGGAAAATGAATGTTGTTATAGTAGTTTATTCAAATTAGGATATTATGTATGTAAATTTAATTAGGATTGTAATTTTATTAGGGTTAGGAAAATTAAACTCCTATAAATAGTCTTATTTTGGGATTGTAAAAGGTGTTGGGAAAAAGCTAATGAGCACCATATGAGGCTAATTCTCTTCCAAGTACAAGGGCAAGCAAGATATCATCAAAGATGGAGGCTATTGATTGATGAAGCTTGGAGATAGAAGACTTGCGGGAGACCGTTTTTCTTCTCTAAATCTTTAATTATTTTTGTCTTTCATTGATATGGAATTTTTTGTGGATTATACTTTTATCTACTATGAACATATTTTTTATTTAAGTTTTTAATGGAATCTCATATGTAGTTTAAATTGAGTTTCTTTCTATTTCATTAGCACCATATGAATTTGTTTATCATATTTTGTGCGTTCATGTTTTAATTAACTAACTAGTAATTAATGGGATAATGTATAAGAATTCGGGAGATGAAGTATATGTTTAGATATGAATATGATAACATATGTTTGCGTTTTCTGCATGGGATGGAATTCATGATTCTTGTATAGGATAGGGATATACCTATTTCCCATGTGCAACCAATTGGAGAATCTATGCTTAAAACTCTTGTTAATTTAATTCACATATGAATATAGTGAGTTATTTAGCTAGGATGTTCCTTTATGATTCTATTCCCATTGTGGTGGATTTAGAAAGGATATGTTTATATGACCATCAGAAGAGGCATATAAATATTAATGAATTCTTGGTTAACAATTCATCGTGGCCATAAAATTATATGGATAATTATGATATTTGAATGAAGCATGTGATGAAATTGAACTCTAAGGTTTTTTTTATTTATTTATATTTAGTTGGTTACTCTTAGTATTTAGTTTAATTATTCATTTTAATTAATTCATCCTTTTAAATAAGATTGACTTGATATAAAATTAGTACTTGGGAAAACGTTAGAATTAATTCCTCATGGGAACGATACACTTCTTATCACTTTATTACTTTTTGACCGTGTTTACTTGATCATATTTATTGATTGCTAAATTGACCAACACTAGAGCTCCCAGCCTCCATCAAACAGCAGAGGAACCCAATGTGTAGATAAATCATATTCGGCCCCTGTCGAGAAACCTCCCTCAAATCCCTCTGCCAGATGCTCCGTAGTGTAAGGGACCAACATCACATCTACAGCTGATAACAACTCCAACTGAAGACGACAGTGTGCGAAACTCTCTAAAATTGAGACCTCTTCCAGAGTGGAATGATGCCACCGGCGACCCCGAGGATAAGTGTCCTAACCCAAAGTGGTGACATGACGAAGGCAGGGAATCGTCTCGTAAGCCAAAAAAGGTCAATCCAAAGAACACAACATAAGTCAGAGAAAAGATAAACTAAAATTCAAAGAATCAAAATCAGTTAAGAGACTCGCCAGCAGGAATGGGTAGATGTCGAGCCAAGCATCAGTCACTCCCTTTGAGCACAAAAGCATCCCATGAAAGAAGTATGCAAATGTGAAAGATCCCCAGTTATAATCTTCGATGCGATCTACATCACGTAGATTCCCTACTAAGCTGAAAGGGACGGTAGAGGGGTTATTCGCAAGGAAACAACCCCTTATAATGGTCAAGAATAGGCACCTCAAAATGCGGTCCCGTATTGCCACATCCTCCGATAATGGCTCTATGACGCCCCCAAATCCGAGTACTTAAAACCCGTACTTGGTGCTACACGATACCATTTATTTAAATTGCTTAATATATTATAAACTTTAAAAATTATATCAAAGTTGTGTAATTCTCAGGTACGATGACCTTTAAGTACATTATTACATGATAGATAACATATTATCATAATACATAACTTCAGTTATTACAAATAACACTTTATAACTATTTCTTCAGCTTCCCCTGTCCCTTGTCCTTGCTAGAACCTTTTGATCGATTATGCTTAACTAAAAATATTTAATTGTAAAGCAAGAATGAGCATTTAATTGCTCAACAAGCAATAGCAGATAATAAACATTATCTAAAAAAAATGTTTTCTTTGAGGTATACTTCTACAACGAATCAATAGTTGTGAAGTAACCTGAAACAATTCTGAATAACATATTAAACCGTTTACATTTTTGAAACTACATACTGACCATAGATGCTGAGTAGTCACTAGACCATGAACTTTTATTTTCAAGTTTAAAAAGGTTTGTACAAAAATTCATCTGTAAACCGGTTGACTTACAGGCACTTTGGGTGAGCAACCCGTTATGCCCTATATTGATCAACAATACATACTGGAACGACATTTACGTTAACCATAACCACCTTTAGCGCATAAAAATTTCCCAATTTCGGGATGTTCATACTCAATCTGGAGTCCGAACGAAAGAAATTTAGCTGGACAACTCTATCATAACCAATAAGGTTCAATAATATATTTACAACTATATCTAGCCATGTCAAATAGCTTAGATAACTTTTAAACCATGTATACATATTGAAATTCAATATTATGTATCAAAACTTGTTCAAATATAACAATTTATGCAAGTGAGGACACTTGCAAAACCAAATTTAGCTTACACAGAATAGAACAATTTTGATTATATATGAATCATATGAAGATAATAATAAGATACTTGTAAATAATGAACGAATAAAATTAAATCCGATAAAGTAAAGATTCTTTCATAAACTAATAACAAAGATCATTATGGATGTGAATAATTAACAATAATGATTCATGAATATGCTTTGAAATTAATAACTCATGTTGAGTTATGAACTACCATAACATATACCTATTTGCAAAAAATAAAAGTAGTGTGTAAGGTTTAGATACTTGCACGATAAAACAGTATAGAAACTTGCTTACAACATCCATTGCATAAAGTAAATGCAAGGGTTATGGTACTTGCCTTGATCGCTGCTAACTGCTACACAATTTAGTTTTAGCTTTTATACAAAGACCTATCATGAATAAAATTATTCTTTCAATTAGAATTATACATCAAAACATATAATACTGCTATTTACAGTCATCATACAACTTAAACACATTATCACATATTCACAACCATCGTTAGAACATATAAGAACATGTATCAAGTCAAACTATTTCAATATGTTTGATTTTGGTATTAATTCGTCGCCACGATTACGTTATCGGATAATTATCGAGTTTACTTTCAATAAAACTTTATTTAAAAGCTTCAATGTTATTTTAGAAAATTTAATTATCATTTATAATACTATCTAGAAGCTCATAATAATTTCAAATAATTATTATCATTTATTATGATTTTTCAAACATTAATATCATTTATAATGATTTAGTTATTAAATAATTTCATTATCATTACTATTTAAATAATTTAAAATATTAATGAAATCCATGTCAAAATATTAAAACTTATTTTTATAACTTCAAATAATTTTAAAACTTAATTATGAATTATTAATAATTATTTTATATTTATTTCTAATTATTTAAATTACTTAAATTATTTTAGTGACAGAAACTGTTGCTAAAGGTGTTCTTCATCAATGAAGAACAACTTGGTCAAAGCCTTGAAGCCTACTTTGACCATCAATGATTTCCAGCTGGTTATGTTTTTGGGCATGAGAGTGTATCAATGGTGTAGTACTATAAGTATATAACAATTTCAGGGTCTAACTACATCATACAAGGAAGTTATTAGTGGTCAATCTACCCTATCTACGATGTTCTTCATTTCTGGAATTTCCAAAAATGAAGTCAATGTTGAGAAACCTACTTTAGGCTTTAATAACTTTGATCATGTGTATTGTTCAAGTGTTATAATGTCACAAACATGTAGTATATGTGTCAAGGTTTAAAAGTGGTACACTGATTAGGCTTAACAACATCAAACATGCAAGATCTAGCATGGTCAAACAGACTGTCAGAAGCTATTCTTGAGTTTTCTGGAATTTCCAAAAAACCGTGCTTGGTCAACCACTTTTGACCATGAATAAATTTCATCCTGGTTGTTTACTATGTGATCTATTATCAGGGTTTTGTAGTACATATGTCAGGGTATAAAATTAATACACTTACATGAGCTAACAACATCACATATGCAAGATCATAGCTTTACAAAAGCTTGTCAGACCTTTCTAGGCAAATCAAGATTTTCTAGAAATGGTTTTCTAAGACTGGTCAACCAGGTTTGACCATGAATAACTTGAAATTTGGACATGCTATTGTCATGATTCTACTTCTAGTTTGTTAACCTTATATCATACTACAACAAGGATACATTTAACATATCTAAACATTAACAGATCAAGATCTACAGGCCTTGACATTCGACTGCCAGACCACACTTTTAATGTTCATACAGTTTGCTTAAATCCTAATGTTCATGCATTTAAATGTTATGGATCCATGTTCTAACAACCCAGATTACTAAATAACACAACATACAACATATTTAAACACAAAAAAGAAAATGTTCCTAAGCATGAAAGATCTAGCTTAAGGTTTATACCTTTTTGAACCAACTTTTGATTTCCCATTTTTGAATCTGATCTTGGATGGTTATGGGGTATTCTTGGCTTTTCTTTGGACTGAGTTTCTTTCTAAATTTTGTGGCTTAGGAGAGAGAGAGAGAGAGAGTCTTGGCTATGGAAAAAATTAAAGTAAGGGGTTTTCTTATCTTTTTCTCGTTCTTTAAAATCTAATAATTGATTCATTGCACATGGTTGATGCTAGGTGTCCATATTTGACTGATTTAGAGAGATTTTTAGCACATGTGAGATCTTAGCTTGATGACTCACAAGATTTGGAAAGATTTACATTCCACTTTTATTAAATAAAGAAAAAAAATGGCATTTTTGTCATTTAGCACAAAATTTTAAAGGCATTCTTGTCATTCGGCCTCTCTTTTAGGTTTTAACCCTTAGGTTTTTGCCAATTAGATTTAGGGTTTTTTAATTAGGGTGTAGATTTAAAAATTAGGACTTCCTAATTACATTTCATTTAATCAATCACTTAATATTAGTCACATAAATAGAAATACATATCATTTTTAAATACAATGTAAATGTATTAATATTCAAATCCCTATTAATGTCTATTCTTAGATTTTTAATTTTTTTAATTGAATTACTACATTCTCCCCTCCTTATAAGATTATGTATTGTTGGTCGTTTTACCGATCAATATATGCGTGCAAGTATACACGGTCAACAAGTAATAAAGATTAAGTAAAGTATTGTTCCCATGGAGAATTAACTAATAAAGTTTACCAAGCATTAACCCATAACCATTTCAATCTTATTTAAAAGAATGATAATATATTTTATATTTAAACTATGAAATTAAATAAACCTAACTACCCCTAAAATAAGACTAGATAATGAAGGCTTGAGATTATAAATTCATCTATTGAATAATTTAAATCAACGCACTCCCTGTTAAGCCAACATACTTGCACTGGATTGCTAGTCGAGAACACGAAAGTAAAGTATAACCATATCTCAATGTACCATACTCATATTAAATATAATCCCCAGTTGAAAGATTACACATGAACACCCAAATTACCTAAACCACTATATGTCTATGTGATTTACAAATAATTAGGGTTTAAGCCCAAGTTCTCAATTAACTAAGAGTGATGCTTCGCTATATGTCTATCCTAAGCACAAATCATACATCCCATCACAATGTAGAACATACAATCACAAGCTATCAAGATCAAATCTAAACCCATACTTCATCTTTCAAGTTCATATGGGTTATTACAGTAATTGATGACCAATCAACTAAACAAATAAACATGAATCTTAATAGACAATCCCATGGCAATCAATAAGACTAACAATGAAGTATGTCAAAATAAACTAAGCAATAGATTCCATTGTAATCTCAAAATAGAGTTTAGCTCATCATAGAATCAAAATCCATCATCTACAATAGATTACACATTGAGAAATAAAGATAGAAGTAAAGAGAAGTTAGGGAATTAGGAATGCAAATCTGATCTCTCTTGCTCTAATTCTGAATTTCCTATGCTCTCCAATTGCTTCAATCTTCAACTCTAATCTAATCTAAAAAGAAAGAGAAGAATAGAGCATATGTAATCTAGATTAATCCCCACAAGGGTGGAATATGTTTACATTATGAAAATATGTCTAATATATAAGCCCTAATTGAACTCCCCTCTCAATTACGCTTCAATTACACTGTTTAATGAAAAGTCAACTTTGGTCAACATCAGATGTCGCGCGGCCGCGCAGGAATTGGCCTGAAGTTGGGCGTGGCCACGCTCAAGCAAAAAATCAGGTTTTTTTGGCTCCAGAGTCGCGCGCGGGCGCGCGGGAAATGCACTACAAATTCACGCGCCCGCGCGGTCCATTTTTTGCTGCAGTGTCCTCTGGTAAAATGGCCATAACGTTTGATCCGGGTACAGTTATGGGGCCTTCCACCTATCAAATCGAAGATATCGACGAGTTATACAACTTTCATTCTTTGATAATTGAGAATTTCCGGCCGGATGAAGGTTGAAATTTGGCTGGAAGGTACTGCAATGAAAATGGCTAACCAAAACAGCGAAGTTTGACGTCTGTTGGTACAAAGATCATAACTCTTGCATCCGAACTCCGATTAGAACGATTCAAGATGTTCCGAAAAGCTACAAAGACTCTCTACAATGTAAGCTATGTTCCAAACCAAGAACACGAAGTAAACATAAAAGCCCAAATGATGTCTAGAATTGCTTTTCTTTGCATTTTCCTTGCTTTTCCTTACCAATAGTCGCTCACACCGCTCCCAAACATAAGATCTACAAAATAAACACAAAATGCATGAAAAATAACTAAGAAACATGAATATAAGCAAATAATTCAAGTAAAAGATACTGGATAAGTATGTATAAAACCAACTTATCAAATACCCCCAAACATAAATCGTTGCTTGTCCCCAAGCAACACAATATAATGCAATCTACATGCTATGCAAGCTACGCTACTATGATAATGATTCCCCATATTTCCCGCCATGTTAAGAATTCCAATAAGATATGCCTCAGAGAAACATCAAGATCCAAGAACAAAGCATCAAACTAAGCTAAAGGCATAATGACATAAAATCAGATAATCCTATCCTGCTATAAAGATGCTGTGTGTGTGTGATGTGTTCACAGATAAGCTTGATAAAGGTGAAGATACCACATGCTTTATTGCTTAAGGCAAAAAATTGAAGTTTAAATCAAGAACTGCATATACTAATGAGACATCAACTATTTCAACACATCAATACAAACTAAGGTTCAACAATGGGTTTATTCTGCTTTATTTTTACTCACGAGGGCGATTTTCGCACTTTCCTGCGGTGTTTATTGATTTTTATTTTTTTTATATATACAGCGAGTGCATTTTACGCTCCATCTCACTTTCCATTTAAACGAGTGCGTTTTACGCTCCATCTCGTCCCAATAGCAAACATACCCATGTGTTCTCAAAGTTTGAGTATCTATGTTTTCATAGTCTATGTCTACTTTATACACAATTCCATCTTTAAAAACAACATTTTCTACTCAGCAAACAAACAAGTTATTCTTAAACCAACAAGCAGATATGAACACCTATGTGCTAACTGATAGCATCTAAACAACAAGCATGAATTAAATCATGTATAACATTATAACTAAGCTCATGTTATCCACTAAATTCAAAAATTTATCAAATTTCTATATCATCATTGGCCAATTTAGAATTCAACCGACCAAACACATGGGAATATACTATGTAATGCAACTAAACAGATATTAATCAAACAAAAAGAAAAAATTTACTTCAAAATTAAACTAATAACCACTAACACGCAATTAACTATATGTAACATGAAATTACTATATATGATGCAATTACACTACATGCTCTAAACTACTGATTAAACCCAATACCCCCAAACTTAAAACGAACAATGCCCTCATTGTAATTAAGAGTGAAAGAATACTCCCCTAAGTGGAAATGTCATCTCCGTTCGCCTCCTCATGATCCGATTGTATATCAGTCGATGGCTAAGTTTGAGATATTCTATAATTGGAAACTGAGTGTGGGCTTCTAACTGTCCGAACTAAACTCCATTATGGGATTCTAACGGATTTTAATATGTTGTTTGATTGCATGCTTAAATGCTAGATTGTTATACATATCATATGGGATGTCTATCATGATTGTTTTGCATGTATGAATGCTTGATCACAATTCGTTTCAGTATTTGTATGGAATTGACAATGAACATGCAAATATGGATTGTAATCATGATAGCATACATATATATGGCTGTGATATATGGCTTATGTATTTCGTGAACCAGATAGACATATACTGTTTCACCGTATAAGTTAGAATAAGGGCTTGAACTTAAAATCAATATAGTTACAATTTCACATAGACATATAGTGATTTTGGTTATATTGATGATTACATAGAGTCTATCATCTGTGGATACTGTGTAAGTAGGTCTTAGTGCATTGAAAAATGGCTAATACTCTTTTAGTGCTCTTGGCTACTTTCCTGTGATATGTGAACAAGTCATGCATGATAGTGACGATTGAATAAAGTATTAAATGAAGTTAGGATCCCATTATTTCTAGATTTGATTTATTCTGTTTATTATTATTTTAGTTGCTATTTGCAATTCGAGAACAAACCAATCTTAGTCGTTAGTTTGAGCATATAAATATAGTGAATTAATTAATGCATAGTGATTTGAATTAAACAACTTTCTCTGTGGGATCGATACTTTACTTGCTCTGTATAGCTTGTTGACGCATGTATGCTTGCATGAGTTAGAGTTCTTTTATTAAGACTAAAAAAGAGGCAACAAGTTTTTGGCGCCATTGCCAGGGAAAGGCATTTAATTTAGTATTACTATTATTAGTTTTCAGCTATATTGTATGACTTAGACAATTCTAGTCTTAACTCATTTCAGTTTTTGTTTTTGTTTCAAGAACATGGATAAATTTTTATGCGCACGCGGTCAACCAACCCCGATTTAACACCTGTTAAGGATAACATAAACGGGAGAGGTTGGAAAGCGGGTGTTCGTAGAAATTTACAATACAGATTGGAAAATCTGACGAGATAACATGGCGGTAGAGGTACAAGGAGAAGAGCAACGATAGGAGCATAGGGCCCTGAAAGAATATTTCATGCCTAATATTAATGGACTACAGTTCAGCATCGTCAGACCAGCGATCGCAGCCAATACATTCGAGATAAAAACTGGCACTATTCAAATAGTGTAGAATACAGTTCAGTTTGGGGGTGCTGCAACAGATGATCCGAATGAACACATGTTAAGTTTTATCGAAATTTGTGATACATTCAGATACAACGGTGTGACGGAAGATGATATTAGACTAAGGTTGTTTCCATTCTCATTGAGGGATAAAGTGAAAAATTGGCTTCATTCTTTGCCAGCAGGATCTATAACTAAATGGGAGGACTTAGCACAAAAGTTCTTAGCTAAGTTCTTCCCAATGGCTAAGACTGCAAAGATGAGGATAGCTATCTCTCAGTTTGAGCAACATCAGGGCGAGTCCTTATATGAAGAATGGGAGAGATACAAAGAAATGCTGAGGAAGTGTCCACATCACGGTATGCCATATTGGATGGTGATCAAGACGTTTTATAATGGATTGGGATGGCAGTCGAGACCGATTATAGATGGAGCTGCAGGAGGGGCATTATGGCCAAAGAACTATGAAGAAGCCTATAACCTGATCGAGACAATGGAATCCAACGATTTCCAGAATCCTACATCTCGGATGCCACAACCCAAAGTTGCAGGTGTGTTGGAGGTTGATCTTTATTACTCGATTAATAAAGACAGATGCCATCCATGGAAAAGAAGATAGATACTTTGGCAGAAGGAAAAGTAAAGACGGTTGCCTTCGTATGTGAGATTTGTTCGGGGTCACACTCGACGGATCAAATGTGCTATCAGCTTAGAATCAGTGCAGTATGTGAGCAACTACAGAAAAGACCAAGGTTAATTTCAGAACACATACCACCCAACAACCGAAATCGTCCAAACTTTATTTGGTCGACTAATCAAGGGAATCAGCAGAATCAGTTTCAACCGAATAATCATTTTCAGTCACAACCAGCGCATCCGCAGTTTAATCCTAGACCACCCTTTCTGCCAGGATTTTCTTAACAACAACAGCAACATCACACTTCAGCTGTACCTCAGCAAGAAAAGAAATCAGAAGTGGAGGAGATGATGATGAAATACATGGCAAACACCGAAGTTATGATCAAGAGCCAAGCAGTGGCTATAAAGAATCTGGAAACTCAAATGGGGCAGATGGCGAACATGCTTACTAACAGGCCCCAGGGTTCATTGCCAAGTAATATAGAGACAAATCCAAGAAGAGACGGGAAGGAACAGTGTCAAGAGATCACATTGAGATCTGGGAAAGATTTGTCGCATCTCAGCAAGTCGCGCGCCCGTATAAGATTACCAATGAGGAGAGGATGTGTGGCCATGAATGAATGAGATCGATTACTTTCGAGAAGAAAATCTGGAAAAGCACGAGGTTCGGTGAGAAGAAGATTTGAGAAATCAGGTTCAGAGGAGAAGCTTAAGCATCCATTACCACCAATTCACATTTAAGTTCATATCATAACGATTAAATAAAAAGGGAAGATAAGCATTCAAACAAATTCTTGGAGGTATTCAAAAAGCTGCAGATCAATATACCGTTCGCCGAGGCATTGGAACAAATGCCCAGCAACGCCAAGTTTATGAAGGGTATACTGTCAAGGAAGAGCAGACTAGATGGGTTTGAAATGGTAGCCTTGATAGAAGAATGCAGTGTAGTGCTTCAGCAGAAACTACCTCCAAAGATGAAGGATCCGGGCAGCTTCACAATTCCATGCATAATTAGAAAGATGAACTTCAGTAAGTGTTTATGTGATCTTGGGGCAAGCATAAATTTGATGCCCTTGTCAGTGTTTAACCAGTTGGGATTGCCAAATCCAAAGCCAACAAACATTTGTTTACAGCTAGCTGATAGATCTATCACGTATCCACGAGGAATTGTTGAAGATGTATTAGTGAAGGTAGAAAGATTTATTTTTCTAGCTGATTTCATCATATTGGATTACGAGGAAGACAAAAATATACCAATCATATTGGGAAGACCATTCTTAGCCACAGGAAAGACTCTGATAGATGTGCAGAAGGGGGAACTCACTATGCGCATTCATCATTAAGAGGTCACCTTTAATGTCTTCAAAGCTATGAAGTTTCCAGCAGATGAAGAGGAATGTTTCTTTGTTGATTTGGTGGATCAGGTCGTAAATGATGAAGTACAAAGTCGAGTGGATGACAAACCTTTGAGGAGTGTAATTGCTGAAAATTCAGATTTGGAGGACGAGGAACTTGACGAACTTGTGCAATATCTTGATACCACTCCACAAGTCAGGAAATTCAAAATACCTGTTGAGCCGTTGACAAAAGTAGGAGAAACCTCTGTAAAATTAAAGTCATCTCTTGAGACACCTCCAAAACTTGAATTAAAACCACTTCCAGAACATCTCAGGTACACATTTTTAAATAAAGATTCGAAGCTACCTGTGATTATTTCTTCTGCATTAACATCCTTTCAGGAAGAAAAAGCTGCTCTGAGTGCTTCAAGAGTTCAAATCAATGATCATTTGGACCATAGCGGATATCAAAGGGATCAACCCTTCATTTTGTATGCATAAAATCCTGATGGAAGATGAAAGTAAACCATCGGTTGAGCAACAAAGGAGACTTAATCCGATAATGAAAGAAGTGGTTAAGAAAGAGGTGCTAAAATGGTTGGATGCGGGTATAATCTATCCAATCTCAGATAGCTCATGGGTGAGCCCAGTGCAGTGTGTACCGAAAAAGGGTGGCATGATAGTAGTGACTAATGAGAATAATGAGTTGATTCTAACACAAACAGTGACAGGGTGGAGAGTATGCATGGACTACTGCAGGCTCAATAAATCTACAAGGAAAGATCATTTTCCACTCCCATTCATTGATCAGATGTTGGACAGATTAGCAGGTCATGAGTACTATTGCATACTGGACGGATATTCGGGCTATAATCAAATAATGATAGCTCCAGAAGACCGGGAAAAGACAACTTTCACACGCCCATACGACACATTTGCCTTCAGAAGGATGTCTTTTGGGTTGTGCAACGCTTCAGCCACTTTTCAGAGATGCATGATGGCTATATTTTCAGATATGGTAGAGCAGAATGTGGAAGTATTTATGGATGACTTCTCAGTTTTCGGGGACTCGTTTGATCTATGCCTCAAGAATTTGGTGATGGTTTTGAAGCGATGTGTTAAAACAAATCTAGTACTAAACTGGGAAAAATGCCATTTTATGGTACAAGAAGGAATCTGTGACGCTCCCAAAATTAGGTATACGTCACCCATCTTGGGTCGCCACTTACATGGTACATAAATTCAAATACAACTTAATAATACAACTATCGTGTACAATACGACAAAACATAAACTTTGAGTTTAAATATAAATATTGTCTACTAGAGATTATACAAACTCAAAAGGAGTCCTTATTACAATTATTATTACACTATTTCACAGAATAGTAAGGACTACTAATGCTATCATCTGGTCCGTCACTCCGTTTCCAGACTAGTCCCTGCTACGTTCTCATTTCAAGAAGAACAATAAAAGTAAAAGGTGAGCTCAACTAGCCCAAAGGGAAATATTATGACTAAGATAATGCGAGAATATATTAGCGTTAGCCTTCATGATGTTAAACCGATACAATATAACAACCATCATGTTTAAGCTGCATGTGGAACAAGCAATCCATTAAAAGAGTCAAGTAGAGAATAAAATCTACTATCTTTTATGATTTAAAAGGTTTTTCATCACTTTTATCATTTGAGACTCATTAAATAAATAATCCACATCATCGAATCACCCCTGACTACTCTGCCGAGGATATTCTTTAGTATCACGACCACAATTATCCATGCACTACAGGCCAAGAATATTTGTGTATTCAATAATGGTCATGATCATGCCAACAATTGTCCATCAATGCACTACGGGCCAATGAGGACTTTTTCCACATCATTTGTAACATTACGGTCATGATTACACCGAATAATCCCTGGTCATAATCCCAAGTCCATCTATACACTATAGGCCACAGATGACTTTCAACAAAATATAAACATGAGGATGATGACAATGATATAAGAATTCAATAAAACAAGTTCAAGAATTATTTTATCCAGGAACTAATAACGTCCAAATTGTCAACATGATACTGCTTTGTAAAGTAAATTTCAAGAATGCTCAGAAGAATATTTTCATGAAAAGATACTGGATGAAGCGCAAATATTAAGGATATTCCACTAATTTCATGAAGTATAGAAGTCAAAACTTTAGCCAACTGAGTATAATAAGGAATGGAATAACAAAAGAAATCACCAAGCATGCGATAGACCGCATAGGCAGGTTATTCCAACAGAATAATAAATAACGGAATCAGGTCCGGCCAGAAAACGCATGCGATGAGGATATTCAACGAGAATAATAAAGGCGGAATTAGGTAAAGTAGAACGCATGCACAGGATATTCCAACAAAATAATAAAGGCGGAATCAGTTCTACAGAACGCATGCGACGAGATATTCCAACAGAATAATAAAGATGGAACCAGGTCCGGCGTAGAACGCACAGACAGGATGTTCCAATAGAATGATAAAGAATGGAACACCAGAAGAATTTCACCAAGTATAGGGTAGCCCGCGTATATAAGTTATTCCAACAGAATAATAAGAATGGAATAACAGAAGTTCTCTTCATATATAAGAAAGAAATAATACTCCCTACCTTTAGAAAAACTGGATACTGGAATAGTGAGGTAGCAGACTTCTCTTCTTCTTTCTATAATTTCTCTCTATAATAATCGCTCTAAAGCTTTTGTGAATTGGTGAGAAATGAAGGAAGAATGAGCTTCTATTTATAGAAAAATATAGTTTCGATAATAGCACGTTTTGGGGCTCAAAAAATGTCAGTACAATACCTCCAACTTTTCCTTTATTTTTAATTTAGTTATGGAATTATTATCAATCTTGCACCAACTCCCCTAATAGTAAATAATGTGAATCAATAGTTCAATCATGTGAATCAATAGTATAATCATGTGAAAAATACGAATTACAGTATAGTACCTCCATCTATACCTCCATTTTTAACTTAGTCATGCAAGTATTATCAATCTTTCACCAACTCCCCTAATAGTAAATAATGTGATTCAATAGTACACATATGTGAACAAATAGTTATATAAGCATGTGAATTAGTAGCAATTAATTGCTCATTTATCTGATAAATTACCCGATTTATCGATATAACCCCTAGACATCAATTATCATCGGAATAAATGTCGATTTTCACTAACACAAACAATTCCAACATAATGAAACTATTTTTTATCAAAAATATAAATTTTGAAATTTCGAAGTTTGACTTTTCCCAAAAAAGTCAACCGTTGACTTTTTGACCAAATAGTGAATCCCAGAAAATTTTGTGTTTATAGACTATTTTTCTAATTTCGTTTTAGGACTCAAATATCACTTAGCGTCTCCAAATTCAACTCAGAACAACATTCATCATTAATATTATAACTCACAATATTTATCAACCAGTCGTTCCGAGAAAGAGGGGCTTTCAATAAGGATTTCTCTCCTATTGGGCCTTGCAATTAGGTGACCAAACCTCTCCTTGACTGAACTTCTAGACATTGTAAATATTGCAGTTTATAATATGAATAACTTTGTCATCTTAAGTATTAATTTAATAAAAAAACATTTTATGCAGATGATACTGACCATAATTGAATCCATAATATGATAGATATATGATGCAAAGAATTATCAGTAGCAATAATTGAGTATAAGCGAGTGACTTCTCACGTAAGCATCAATAATTAATACTGGTAGTGCTACTATGCAACCACAGCAGTATTCTTTGTACTTTTAACACCAGGTGTTTCAACAGTTAACGGTAAAACTTCCGTCGTTATTTTCATAAAGTATTTTTGTCGTTTTCTCAATCCGACAATAATTCCGTTGTGGGGATCCACTAATGATTGTGCCATTGTATGAATATTCCTTGTTAAAATGAATATTCCCTTACCAATTGAATATTATATAACAACTTGCGTACTTTGAAAAATTTGTAAATATTACCCACAACTATAACATTATATCAAATCCACACCATAATATTCAAAAATATATTTTGAGAAAATTTAATCTTTATTCAAAAAGTTGGGGTCTTACAAAATCATACTCGGACACAAAGTATCGAAGAAGGGACTCGAGGTAGACAGGGCAAAGTTGGAAACTATAGAGAAATTGCCACCACCTACTTCAGTAAAAGGTGTTCGCGACTTTTACGGGACACGCGAGTTTCTACCGCAGATTTATCAAAGACTTCTCCAAAATAACTAAACCACTATGCAGTTTATTGGAGAAGGATGCACATTTTAACTTTGATGAGGCTTGCGTGTCGGCATTTGAGCACCTGAAAGGGAAATAAACATCAACACCAATTATTACTGCACCAGATTGGGAATTGCCATTTGAGCTAATGTGTGATGCCAGTGATTACGCCGTAGGGGCTGCTTTAGGGAAGAGGAAAGAGAAGATGTTTCATGTTATTTATTATGCCAGCAAGACCCTTACAGACGCACAGTTGAATTACACCACCACGGAGAAAGAGTTATTGGCAGTGGTGTACGCCTTTGATAAATTTCGAGCATATTTGATCGGCACAAAGGTGATAGTATATACGGATCACGCCGCAATTCGACATTTAGTGGTGAAGAAGGATGCAAAGCCTCAGTTGATCAGATGGATTTTATTTAGCAGGAATTGATTTGGAAATCAAGGACAGGAAAGGCACTGAAAACCAAGTGGCGGACCACTTATCTCGACTTGAGAATCCGGAAAGGGAGACATATGACAAGGTTTTAATCAATGAATCCTTTCCAGATGAACAGTTGTTTGTGTTGAAAGGGGAAGTGCCATGGTTTACAGACTATGCAAACTATTTGGTAAGTAAGATGCTACCTTCTAATTTGGTGGGCTATCAAAAGAAGAAATTTCTGCATGATGTTAAATGGTATATATGGGATGAGCCTTATTTGTTTAAACAGTGTTCTGATCAAGTTATACGAAGGTGTATTCCATATAGGGAGACCGAGGGGATTCTGCAGGATTGTCACTCTACTGTGTATGGCGGTCACTATGGTGGTGAAAGAACACCGGCTAGGATATTACAAGCAGGATTCTACTGGCCGAAAATTTTCAAAGATGCATACAACTTTGTCCAGCGGTGTGATAGATGTCAGCGAGTGGGGAACATCTCTAAAAGGAATGAAACGCCATTAAATACAATCTTGGAAGTAGAAATTTTTGATGTATGGGGAATTGATTTCATGGGGCCTTTCGTTTCTTCCTGCGGAAATCTCTACATTCTTCTCGCTGTAGATTATGTCTCGAAATGGGTAGAAGTGGCAGCTCTTCCGACAAATGATGCCAAGGTTGTCCTCAGATTTTTACATAGAAGTATCTTCACGAGGTTTGGGACTCCAAGGGCTATCATCGATGTGAAAGGCGATCACTTTTACAAGCAGTAGTTCTGACTTTGTTGGCTAAATATGGGGTGAATCATCGCATTGCTACATCATATCACCCACAAATGAATGGCCAAGCTGAAGTGTCAAATCGAGAAGTCAAGAGAATCTTGGAGAAAGTTATGAATCCCACAAGGAAGGACTGGTCATTGAAGTTAGATGATGCAGTATGGGCTTATAGGACAGCGTATAAAACACCGTTAGGTATGTCACCTTTTCAGCTCGTATATGGCAAAGCCTGCCACCTACCCATGGAGCTAGAGCATAAAGCATATTGGGCAATTCGAAAGCTAAATTTTGATTTGACAGATGTGGGGGAGAAACGCCTATACCAACTCAATGAGTTGGATGAATTCAGACTACAGGCATACGAGAATTGGAAGCTTTATAAGGAAAAAGTGAAGCAATGGCATGACCGAAAAATCATTGAGAGAGCATTCGAACCAGGACAAAGGGTTTTACTTTATAACTCCAGACTTAAACTCTTTCCTGGGAAGCTGAAATCAAGGTGGTCAGGACCATTCACAGTGAAAACTGTTTTTCCGCAGGGTGCAATCAAAATATTTGATACGTTGCCAAACAAGCCTTTTAAGGTTAATGGACATCGTTTAAAACATTACTTTGGTGGTGAGGTAGACAGACAGACAGTCGCCTCAATTCTTTCTTCAACATGAGCATCAGAGACAGTCAAGCTAATTGACTATAATTTAGCGTTGGATGGGAGGCAACCCATTATTTTTCTTCTCTAAAATCTCTCTTTCACTCTTTGTTTATTTCATTAAGTTATTTCGTTAACTCAATTTCAACCTATGTTAACACATTCACATAATAGCTGATAGTAAAGGGTAGTGTGTAGACGCATTGTATAAAATGAGGATATACAATACACATTCATGTTTATTTAGTAAACCATGTTTTGATAAGGTCTATTAATGAATTGAAGGTGTATTGGAGAGCACACATTTCTATCTTGCAGAATCTATAAATAAATATAGCAGTGAAGAAAGCAGGATCGCATGCAGCGCGACGATGAACACAACACACGCATCGCAGACCCGCCAAGACGCGCATGTACGCTCAGACAATAAAGCCACCGCACTTGCGCCGCGCCTAAAAACTATTGTAAGACCTCGTGGCCGCGCGCTATCGCAGACGTGGAAATATTTTTAATGTACAAAATCCAAGTTGTGGTCTGATTGGGTCTCTCCTTTAATATAACAGAAACGTATTATTCTGTTCTCCTATATTCATAAGGCTAATCAACTCTCATCTAAGTTCATACCCACACATCGCTTTCCTGGCACAAATCTAGGGTTCTACTTGGGTTGTGTCGCAGTAAGTTTGGGGGAACGATCATCAATAAATCCTCTGCATTCTCTCGTTGCCCCCCACATAGGCCCAAAAAGATCACGTGCACTCTCACTCTCTTCTTCATCAGAATCTTCCTCCGATCACCACGAAGAGGATGTCTTGGACGAGAGTAAATTTATCAGTTTGGAAGCCCAGCAAGACTATTATTGGAGTGTGGCCAAATATTTTGTGAAGGAATGGGGACTTCTACCTGCGAAGAAGGATGACCAACTATGGTATATGATACGCGAACGAGATTGGGTTGGCTTAACTGCATCTCTTATGCCTATCCCCATGGGGATTGTTAGAGAATTTTATGCGAATGCTGAGGAGATGATAACAAGAGGCATAATTATAGTTCGAGAAGAGTAGGTGAATTTTTGACCTTCCACGATCAGAGAAGTATTCAACATCTATGATGCACCACCTACTGGGTCTGACAATTGGTTAGAAGGTGACTATTTAGAAACGGATCTCGCAGTTGTGATTACAGATTTGTGTATTCTGGGCACCAAATGGAAGTATAAGACAGGAAAAACTGAACCAAAATCGTTTCCATCGTTAGCTTTGAATCGATATGCCCAGGCCAGGAACCTATTTATTTGTGCCAAGCTAGTTCCGTCAGCTCATTACAATGCAATAACCACTGAGCGTGCGATTATTTTGTGGGGAATCATCAAAGGCAAGTACATTGATGTCGACCATTTAATCTATAGAAACATGCTGAGTTATATGCGTGGGAATAGAAATGGGACTATTCCGCATGCATCGGTGGTAGCCATGCTCTGTAACCAACAAGGAGTCCAATGGCATAATTAGCAACTACAGTACCCAAATCATGCAATCACTCATGCGACTATTGCAAATTTCAAGGAGTGGACATGGGGTGTACGACACCCACGTGGATTGGGATTCATCCTTCAGCCCACTTTTCCAGAGCCATCACAGTAACCAACACAGACAGACGAGGCCGGCCCATCCACGCACGCACGTGCCACCCATGGCGATCACCAGCTCCGAAGGTTGGAGTGCAAAGTCGATGCCATGTACGATAATTTGGGCACTTTTGCGAGGGGACTCACAAGGGCCTTGGCCGAAGCTTTTGCACAACAAGGAATAACACTCGAATGGCCTCAGTTAGGAACCGCAGCACCATATCCACCACAAGATTCACCACCCGAGGAGGGTGGCACCACCAATACTTAGGGAAGTTTTTCGTACCCTTTACCTTCATTCAATGAGACATTGAATATTTTAAGTTTGGGGGTATTGGGGAGTAGTGTAGTGCATGTAGTATAGCATGTTTAGCATAATTTTTTTTTTTAGTGTCAGCATGATTAGTTAATTTGTTTTTAGTTCTTGCTTGTTAGTTTAAATTGTTGCATCATACAGTTTATTTTTGCATATATATTTGCACGTTCATGTTGAGGTTGCATTTTCTCACAGTTCTTGCCATATAGAAATTTTTGTCTAGCCAATGATGATAGTGAATTTTGTTAAATGATTTTTGAGTATTTTGGATAATTTGAGCTGAGATATAATGTTTGACATAATGAAATTTATAATGTTGTTTAAATGCTTTCGGTTTGCACAAATGTGTTCACAATCGCTTGTAGGTATAAGAAGCATGTGTTGCAATGCTCGATAGAAAAATGTAGTTATAAAAAGGGAAATATGTGAAAAGTGAGCATAGACTGTATAAAACATTGATTTTTAAACTTGGGGAAAACATGGGTATCTGTGTATAAAAAAAAGAAAAAAAAGAAAAATGGCAATTACGTGGCTAGTCTTATTTCGGGGCCCTGGCTACTTGAGTAAGTACGCCCGAGGGGATTGTCTCTACACCTAGCGCCCTAAGGTCTTTCATGGTCTGGGAGTCGTTGGTTGAAAGCTCGCTAAGGGGTAGCAGTGTGCCTAATGGAGTAAGACATTGCACAGTCTTGTGAAAAAGATAAGAAAAAGAAAAGAAAAATAGCAATAAACATCGCGGGGAAGTGCAAAAGTCGCCCTCGTGAGTAGAAATAAAGTAGTTAAGCCCAGTGTTGAACCTTAGTTTATTTTAAGATGTTGGAATAGTCTTGGTTGCATATATATACATAATTCTTGATTTAAGCTGCAAATTTCTATTTTGAGCAATATAGCATGAGTATTCTGTGCCTAAATCAAGTTTTGGCGAACACAACACACACACAACATCTCTATAGCATTTTTGAATATTTGAGTGTATGACATTATGCCTGTAGTTTGATTTGAATTTGTATTCTTGAATCTAGAAAAAAAAAATTGCTGAGGCAAATTGGACAGAATTTCTATGATAGTTGGGACAATGTGAAAATTAGTTGCATCACAATGTAGTTGCATAATAATATAGTTGCATTTTCATTGTTTATTAGTGTGCATTGCTTGAGGGCAAGCAACGGTTCAAGTTTGGGGGTATTTGATAAGTAGGTTTTACACCTACTTATGGAGTACCAATTCATGCGAACTGTGCCCATCTCAAGTACATTTTAATAGCTTTTAGCTGCATTTCATGTTAATTTGCATTTCACATACTTAAAACTCCTTTTGGTGAATAAGTGCAGGAATCAGCCTATTTTGGTGGTGTTATAGGGCACGAGGCTAATGGAAGCCTGAGACGAGGCAAAAGATAGGATGTGCATGGCTAGGATTGAGCGGAGCATGGATAAACATAGGACATTTCAGTAGCGGCAGCAACATTGCAGGACCAAGCTCGGGGAGCGGGATCAAGACAAGAAGGCGCAAGCTGCACGCTACCACGCGTCAAAGAGAGCTTGAAGACGCGTGCCCGCGCAAGTACCCAGTCAGAGCAGGGAACCTACTGCAAGTTACACTACCATGAGAGCATGACAAGCCCTGGGGGGCCAAGGTCATCATGAGCCCAGTGAACATCGGGACTTATTGCAAGAGTCGCGCATGTGCGACTAATAGGTTGGAGGGCGGCGGCGCGTGCGAGGAGGCCTCAAGTCATCTTGACTTGTTTTATTTTATTTCCTATTTTTAAGGGTTGTAATTGATTTAAAACGATTTCTGACGGGTGTCAGGGGTATCACTTGACAATTATTCAACTTTAGTCATATTCTTTACATCGTAATTAGGGTTTACTCTCTGGGAGAGATTCCAACGTAGAAGGAGGCCAAAACTCTACTTTTCTACTCCTTTTTGGGATTTTCTACCAGAGTGGATTATTATTATTATTTTGCTGGAATCTTATGAGGATTTGAATATTGATCTATATTCAGCAATTGGGTTTGATTGTTTCTACCTTTCATCTTTCAATTGTTTGTTTATTAATCATGTTTAGATTTGATCCCATAATGGCTTTTGGTTCAGTCATGAACTAAACTCCATTTTGGGATTCTATGAGATTGAATATGTAGTTTGATTGCATGCTTAAATCTTTGGATTGTTTTATATATCATATGGGATGTCTATCATGATTGTTTTGCATGTATGAATGCTTGATCACCATTCGTTTCAGTATTTGTATGGAATTGACAATGAACATGCCAATATGGAGTATACGTATATAGGGCTGTGTTATATGGCTTATGTATTTCGTGAACTAGATAGACATATATTGTTTCACCGTATAAGTTAGAATAAGTGCTTGAACTTAAAATCAATATAGTTGCAATTTCACATAGACATATAGTGATTTTGGTTATATTGATGATTACATAGAGTCTATCATCTGTGGATGTTGTGTAAGTAGGTCTTAGTGCATTGAAAAATGGTAATACTCTTTTAGTGCTCTTGGCTACTTTCCTGTGATATGTGAACATGCATGATAGTGGAGATTGAATGAAGTTAGGATCCCATTATTTCCAGATTTGATTTATTCCGTTTATTATTATTTTAGTTGTTATTTGCAATTCGAGAACAAACCAATCTTAGTCATTAGTTTGAGCATATAAATATAGTGAATTAATTAATGCATAGTGATTTGAATTAAAAAACTTTCTCTGTGGGATCGATACTTTACTTGCTCTGTATTGCTTGTTGGACGCATGTATGCTTGAATGATTCTGACTCTTTTGTTAAGACTAAAAAGAGACAACAGGTAGCATGCTTGCAGAATTGGCTGAAGTTTAGGCGCGCGACCGCTCAAGAAAAAAATCACGTTTTTTGGCTCCATGGTCGCGTCTTGGCCATGTGAAAATGCACTACAAATTCATTGCCATGGCGCCCACCATTTTTCTTCTTGCGGTGTCCTCTGGTAAAATGGTCATAACATTTGATCCGAGAAGGGTTACGGGGCCTATGACCTATCAAATCGAAGATATCGACGAGATCTACAACTTTAATTCTTTGATGATTGAGAAATTCAGGCCGGATGAAGGCTGAAATATGGCTGAAAGGGACTGCTATAAAAATGGCTAACCAAAACAGCAAAGTTTGACGTCCGTTGGTACAAAGATCATAACTCTTGCATCTGAACTCCGATTAGAACGATTGAAGATATTCCAGAAAGCTACGAAGACACTCTACAATGTAAGCAATGTTCCAAACCAAGAACATGAAGTAAACATTAAAGCCCAAATGATGTCTGGAATTGCTTTTCTTTGCATTTTCCTTGCTTTTCCCTACCAATAGTCGCTCACACCGCTCCCAAACATAAGATCTACAAAATAAATATAAAATGCATGAAAAGTAACTAAGAAACATGAATATAAACAACTAATTCAAGTAAAAGATACCGAATAAATAGGTATAAAACCAACTTATCATGAATTACGAGTCTGGAACGGCTGCGCGTCTTGATCCATTACTTGCAGTCTACTTGCAACAATTATGTTAAATCCCAACGAAACTCAAATTCCTCCTTTAAAATCCTTTTATTAACGAGTTATTATTATAATCTATGTCTTTTCCTGAAATTTTCTTCCGTATGTCTATATTCAAGGGTCCCTAAAGTTTATAAAGGTAAACGTACTTATCCTAACAAATTCACTGTAAGGAAAATAGGTTAAATCTGAATCAAGTATATATATTGATATAATTGCTCGAAATCATACCTGGAACTCCATCTCCGAATGCTAATGAATCTTGAACTGTCATATTGAAGATCCTTGCGGTTGGTTTATTTAGTGGAGTTGGACCAGCTATCGCGAGTCTTCCGCCTCTATTCCCTACATTAGCATTTACCCCATCGACTCTCCTTTTCGTACAATCCCTTGCCATATGATTCGTTGATCCACAAATGAAACACCCACTATTCTTCCTTGGATTGGGGCAGTTAGAAGAGATGTGTCACTCATGCCCGCATTTAAAACACACAAATTTTCCTTTCAGACACTCACCCAAATGAGTTTTCCCATAATTACCACACCGCTCAACCTGCTTCTTTATAGCTCCATGCCTATTATTAGTATTTCCAGAATTGTTCCACTTCCATTGCTTCCCTCAACCCTGACAATTCCCTCAATTTTAACCTTATTCTTCTTTTGCTTATTTTGAGTTTCATGGCCTCACTTCCTCCTATGGCTATAATAGCCTTTTCCAATAATGATCCAAAAAAATCAATCTGCAACACCGCAACCTTATTGTAGAGCCAGGGTTTTAGGCCCTGCTCAAACCTTCTTGCCTTCCTTGCTTATGTATCCACTTGGTGTGGAACGAACCTAGCTAACTCACTAAACTTAGCAACGTATTCCAAAACTGACATATTCACACGCTTCAATTCTAAAAACCTAAACTCCATCCTGGCCTGCATACTGGACGAGAAAGAATTCTCGAAGAAATGTTTCTTGAACCTGGACCATGCCACTTCTCCTTCTCCAGCCCTAGTTTGATTTACCTCCCACCAGAAATTCGCATCCCCATTCATAATATAGGTAGCAAAAGTTATCTTTTGTTCATCCGCTACCCTAGCAATAATGAATGATTTCTCCATCTCCTTTACCCAGATTTGGCTTCTATAGGGTCAGTTTTTCCTCTAAATTATGGCGGTCCTACTGCCTTAAAGTCTTTAAAGTTTGCCAATCGATTATTTATCCGATTTCTTACTACTGGTGCTCCATTCAGTATAGCTTGTGCTAACATATCAGCAAGATTCTGCATTGGGTCAACATTACCTCCTTCAACATTAACATGTTCTTCTACTCTTTGGTTTCAGTTTCGTCTTCTTGGCGGCATTATCTGGTTAAACAAAACCATAAATTATTTTTTATTATTTTACATTTTATACCTCATTTAAGTGTTAAAATTGTAATGCGTATGGGGATGGTCTAAAGGGTTCATAATTACTACTCTTACTACATGACGATTACCTAGCCAACGCTTAGATCCGACTCTACCCAAACTTTTCTGGTTCACCCCAACATTCCCCACTTGTTCGACCGTTGCTGAGAAGTTTTTGGATATCAAATGGACCTCCCTAGAAGGTAATTTTAATGTGGCTGATTTCCCCTATTTTGCAATTAGTTTCGTTATAGCACCCACTGCTCTAACTAATTGTCCACCCATTCCACGTGTGATTTCTATGTTATGTATGGTCGTGCCTAAGGGCATATCTGTTGAAGTAGATTCTACTTCTTGATCAATCAAAACCCCTTCCCAAACTGTACAAGCTTTTTCCAAAGCATACAGCTTTATGGATTTAGATGATATCTATACAGATGGATCTTATATAACCTACAATGAAGTACCACTAACCTCCCAAAAAGTAAGGAATCCAAACGAGGAGATCACGGGTAAGCTAATCGTAAACTCTAGCGAAGTCTATACCTTATTTGATACAGGTTCTACCCATTCTTTTATTACTCCTACTTCCGCTCAACGTTTAAATTTAACTCATGAGAAATTAGACTTTTATTTATCTATTGAAACTTCGTTGGGAGAAACCTTCATTACATCCACTGTTTATAAGTCTTGTTTGATTAAAATCGGTAACCGCACGTTACGTGTCGATCTTATATCTTTGAAAATACTTACATTTGATGTGATTTTTTAGGGATTGATTGGTTAACTACTCATCATGCTAAAATTGATTGTTTTCGTAAGGTTGTTAGCTTTCATATTCCTAACCAACCAATTATGTGAATTCAAGTAACCAAACCACTAAAGTCAATCACTGTCATATCAAGCCATAAAGCTATTCGTTTATTGAAAAATGGATGTCAAGCTTTCTTAGCACATGTCACAGATTTAAACAAAAATACGTCAGATTTGAATGATATTTCTATTGTTAATAAATTTCCTGACGTATTCCCTGAAAAACTTCCTGGCCTACCCCCAGAGCGTGAAATTGAATTTTGTATCGACCTTAAATCTGGTACAAAACCAATTTCCAAATCCCCATATCGAATGGCTCCTATTGAACTCTAGGAGTTAAAAACCCAACTACAGGAATTGTTAGATATTGATTTCATTCGTCCTAGTACATCTCCTTGGGGTGCTCCTGTTCTATTCGTGAAGAAGAAAGATGGAAGTATGTGACTTTGTATTAATTATCGGGAGTTGATTCATGTCACCATCAAAAATAGGTACCCGTTACCTCGTATTAATGATATGTTTGACCAGTTGCAAGGCGCCAAATTATTTTCAAAGATTGATCTTCGTTTTGGATATCATCAGTTGAAGATTAAAACTAATGACATTCCAAAGACTGCTTTCAGAACTCGGTACGGGCATTAAAAATTCCTAGTCATGTCTTTTGGATTGACTAATGCTCCTACTGCCTTCATGGATATGATGAACCGAGTATTCAAGGAATATTTGGATCACTTTGTGGTCGTCTTTATTGATGACATCCTCATTTACTCCAAAAGCCGTGAAGATTATGAGCAACACTTGAGGTTGATACTCCAAAAGTTTCGTGAAAACAAGTTATATGCCAAGTTGAAGAAATACGAGTTTTGGCTTGACGACGTAGCATTCCTTGGGCACGTTATTTTAAATCATGGAATATCGGTTGACCCGGCAAAGATTGAAGCAATTCAAAGCTGGGAGCAACCTAAGTCAGTGACCGAAGTACGTAGCTTTCTCGGCTTAGCTGGTTATTACCGGAGATTCGTAGAAGGGTTTTCTCGAATCGCTACTCTATTAACTCAGTTGGCTCGAAAAGATACAAAATTCGGTTGGAGCGAGGAATGTGAGAAGAGTTTTCAAGAACTCAAGAGGAGACTCATTTCAAAGACTTGTTCGACAATACCTTACGGCTCAAGGATTCGCCATCTCTGATGATGCTTTAGGCAAAGGGTTAGGATGTGTTCTTATGCAACATGGGAAAGTCATAGCCTATGCCTCACGATAACTCAAAGAATATTAGAGGAATTATCCTACTCGTGATCTAGAGTTGGCAACTGTCGTTTTTACACTTAAGATTTGGAGGCATTACCTGTATGGAGAGAAGGTGGAGATCTATACTGATCATAAAAGCCTCAACTATTTCTTCACTCAAAAGGAACTCAACATGCGACAACGACGATGACTTGGGCTATTAAAAGATTATGATCATACCATTCAATACCATCCTGGAAAAGCGAACGTCGTAGCTGACGCAGTGAGTAGAAGATCATATGCGGGTACGCATGCGATATTGTCAACATAAAGGCCCATTTTTTATGACTTACAAAGGATGAAGATAGAGTTAAAGACTCCAGGGATCCACGTGATGATGGCATATATACGAGTAGAACCGACTTTAATCGATAAAGTTAAAGATGCTCAAGCTATAGACATGGAGCTGATGCGTATAAGGAAGAAAGTGCAAGAAGGTGTTATTCCGGGAGAAAGAATCGATGAAGAAGGAATACTTCGAGTCAACTCCAGAATTTGTGTTCTAATGATTCTAACTTGAAGTATAAAATCATGATGGAGGCGCACAACACACCGTTTGAAATCCATCTTAGGAGTACCAAAATTTATCGTGATCTTCGACATACATTTTGGTGGGGCAATATGAAGAGAGAGATAACGGGGTTTATCTCAAGGTGTCTAACTTGTCAATGAGTCAAGGCGAAGCATCAAGTGCCAAAAGGTCCATTACAACCACTTGAAATTCCAGAATAGAAGTGGGAGCACATTACCATGGATTTCGTTACTGGTCTTCCCAAGGTTTCTCAAGGCATAGATGCGATTTGGGTCATTGTTAATAGATTAACCAAGTCTGCTCATTTCTTACCGATACGAGAAACTTATACACTTGAATGTCTTGCTCATATGTACATAAACAAGATTGTAAGATTGCATGGTATGCCAGTATCCATAGTTTTTGATCGAGATCCAAGATTCACTTCACGATTTTGGGTTAGTTTGCAAAAAGCTATGTGCACGGATTTACGATTTAGTTCGGCATATCATCCTCAAAGCGGATGGCGATCGGAGAGGACTATTCAAACTCTTGAAGATTTATTAAGACACTGTGTCCTTGACTTCAAAGGAAGTTGGGACAAGTTCTTACCATTGGTGGAGTTTTCTTACAACAACAGTTATCAAGCAAGTATCGTCATGACTCCATTTGAGGCGTTGTACGGAAGAAAGTGTCGTTCTCCAGTATGCTGGGATGAGGTGGGTGAAGCAACGTTGTTGGGACCAGAGTTGGTAAGTATGACTAAGGAAAAGATTCAAACGATCTGAAAACGTATAAAAACCTCACAAGATCGACAAAAGAGTTATGCTGATCTTCATCGAAAGGATGTGGAATTCAATATTGGAGATCATGTGTTGTTATGTGTTGCTCCATGGAAAGAAGTTACGAGAATTGGAAAGAGATAAAAGCTCAATCCTTGATTCATTGGCCCATTGTTAATCCTCGATCGAGTAGGAATTGTGGCCTATAGACTCGCCTTACCGCCAAATATGTCTTGTGTTCATAACGTTTTTCACATATCTATGTTACGTAAATATGTGAAAGACCCGAACCGCATTATTAAATTAGAACCGGACGAGATAATGGAAGATTTAACGTATGAAGAGGTACCTGTTAAAATCTTGGATAAGAAGGATCATATTCTACGCTCCAAGGTTATACCTCAAGTCAAAGTTTTGTGGAGAAACCACGATGTTGAGGAAATGAATTGGGAGTTAGAATCTGAAATGAAGTCAAGGTATCCTCACCTCTTCGACATACTAGGTACGCACCCTAATTTCGAGGACGAAATTTCATAAGAAGGGGAGGTTGCAAGACCCCAACTTTTATGAATAAAGATTAATTTTTCTCGAAATATATTTTTGAATATTATGGTGTGAATTTGATATAATGTTATAGTTGTGGGTATTATTTACAAATTTTACAAAGTAAGCAAGTGGTTATATAATATTCGATTGGTCGGGTAATATTCATTTTAACAAGGAATATTCGTATGATGGCACAATCATTGGTGGACCCCACAACGGAAGTATTGTCGTAGTTAGAAAACGAGAGAATTATCTATTTATAAAAATAACGGTGAAAGTTTTACCGTTAAACTGTTGAACTACCCGAATTGGTAAAAAATGCGATGAATACGCGTGGTTGCATAGTAGCACACGGTATTGATTATTGATGTTTACGTGAGAAGTCACTTAGTTATACTCAATTATTGCTACAGTAATTGCTGCATAATATCTCTCATATTATTGATTCAATTACTTTCACAGTATCATCTGCATAATATTTATTATTAAATCAATAATTGAGATGACAAAGTTATTCATATTATTATTTGCAATATTGACAATGTCTAGAAAGTTCTGTCGAGGAGAGGTTTTGTCACCTAATTGCGCGCCAATAGGGAGAAATCATTATCGGAAAGCCCCCACTTTCCTGGGAATGATCTGGTTGTTAAATATTGTGAGTTATAATATTAATGATTAACAAGTTCGTAATGATTAAAGATGAAATTGATATTTTCATTGTGTTGGGATTATTAGTGTTAATGGAAATGGACATCTATTTCGATAATAATTGATGCCTGGAGGTTATATTGACCAATCGGGTAATTAATCGGATAAATGAGCAATTAATTGCTATTAATTCACATGCTTATAACTATTTGTTCACATATATGTACTATTGATTCACACGCATGTACTATTAGGGGAGGTGGTGCAAGATTGATAATACTTGCATGACTAAATTAAAAATAGAGGTATAGATGAAGGTACTATACCGTAAATATTTTTTTCACATGTGTGTACTATTGATTTACATGAATGTACTATTGATTCACATGATGTACTATTAGGGGAGGTGGTGCAAGTTTGATAATACTTGCAGGACTAAATTAAAATTGAAGGAAAAGATGAAGGTATTATACTGTAATATTTTGAGCCCCAAAATGTGCAATTATCGAAATTATATTTTTCTATAAATAAAAGCTCATTCTTCTTTCATTCTCACCAATTCACTAAGACTCACACGAGCAATTATAGAGAGAGAAGCTATAGAGAGAAAGAAGAAGAGAAGTCTGCTACCTCACTATTCCAGTATCCATTCTTCTTCAGATGTAAGGGATATTATTTTTTTCAGTATTCATAGGAATAATTTTGTCTTCCATACTCTGTAATATGTGAGTAATATTATTTCATCTCGTATTCCTGATTATACCCTCATTTTTGTTAAAGTATTGCTTCTATACTTCGTGAAATTAGTAGAATATCCTTGAAATTTGCGCTTCATCTAGTATCGTTTTACAAGGATATTTTCTGCACATTCTTGTTAAATTTTAAGCTTTTTATGCCGGAGTATTGTCCATGAGTAGTATTCATTTTTACGGTACTATTCACAAAGTACTATTCACGGGGTACTATTCTCGAAGTACTATTCACGGGGTACTATTCACTCGGGTACTATTCACCCGAGCAATTATTCATGACAAAATTTGATTTCTTTGCTGTCCAAATCATTTTTGATACAATATTATTCTTGAATTTTACTCCACAAAGTAGTATAATGTTGACAATTTGGACATTATTAAATTCTGGATAAATTAAATTATAAATCTTTAAAAAATTATCCTTTGCTTTCTTTTAATTGAATTCTTATATCATTGTCATCATCCTCATGCTTATATTGTGATAAAAGTCATATGTGGCTTACGTGCATAGATGTACTATTGATTGGTATGATTATGACCAGGGATTATTCGGTATAATCATGGCCGTAATGTTACAAATGATGTGGTAAAAATCCTCATTGGCCTGTAGTGCATTGATGGACAGTTGTTGGTATGATTATGACTAGAGATTATTCGGTATAATCATGACCATTGATGATTACATGAATATCATTGGCCCATAGTGTAGGGATGATTCGAGGATGTGGTTTATTTATTAAGTTGAGTCTCAGCGCTAAAATGGATGATAAACTTTTTAAATCATAGAAGATAGTAGATAGCATGCTCTACTTGACTCTTCTAATGGATTGCTTGTTCCGCTGTAGTTAAACTTGATGTTTATTATATTTTAATAGTTTAATACTGTTGAAGGCTAACGATAATTTATTCTGCATTATCTTAGTCATAATATTTCTTACTGGGCTAGTTGAGCTCACCCTTTGTTTTCATTGTCCTTTTCAGGAAATGAGAATATATCTGAGACTAGTCGGAGATCGGAGTGACGATCCAGATGTTTACATTAGTAGTCCTCACTATTCAGTGAAATAGTGTGATAATAATTGTAATGAGGACTTTATTTGAGTTTGGATACTCTCTACGAGACATTATCCATGTTGAAACTCTCAGCTACGTTTTGTCGTACTGTATAAAAGAAGTTTGTATTTAAATTATGTACCATGTATTTGGCGACTCAAGATGGGTGATGTATACCTATTTTGGGGGCGTCACATTGGGCGCTATAACCATTCAGCAATGGATGCTTAGCGGGGATCCTCGTACATGGTGAATAACAAAATTGCAATTGAAACAAAATCTTTAGAATAAATCAATGCAATTTATAAGGAATTAATGAAAGGACATCAATTAAAATCCTGAATTTTCGAATTGAGAGAGATCAAGAATTCTCACTATTTCTTAGATTTATGGACCCAATTCAATTCAGTGGGATCTTTTAGTCACCTTGTTTTCCACCAATAAAGTTTTTATAAAACTTTTTGACCCTCGAATTTGGAGTATCCTACTTTCACGTAATTCACAGCGTTCAACAAGCAATCGATATTTCACGATCAAGGGTGTATTACTCTTTGTAGTAGAGGTGTTTATATATCGTATTAATAGTTGAAATATGGCCGAGAGAAAAAATATCTATTTGATAGGGCTTCTTCCTATACCTATGAATTCCATTGGACCCAGAAATGTTACATTGGAAGAATCCGTTGGGTCTTCCAATATAAATAGGTTGATTGTTTCGCTCCTGTATCTTCCAAAAGGAAAAAAGATTTCTGAGAGTTGTTTCTTGAATCCGAAAGAGAGTACTTGGGTTCTCCCAAAAGCTAAAAAGTGTAGCATGCCTGAATCTAACTTGGGTTCGCGGTGGTGGAGGAACTGGATCGGGAAAAAGTGGGATTCTAGCCAGTTGAAAGGATCTTCTGATCAATCCAGAGATCCTTTAGATTCCATTAGCAATGAGGATTTGGAATATTATACATTGATCAATCAAAGAGAGATTCAACAACTAAAAGAAAGATAGATTATTTGGGATCCTTCCTTTCTTCAAACGGAACAAATAGAGATAGAATCAGATCGATTCCCGAAATGCCTTTCTGTATATTCCTCAATGTCTCCGCTATTCACGGAACGTGAGAAGAAGATGATTAATCATTTACTTCCGAAAGAAATTAAAGAATTTCTTGGGAATCCAACAAGATTCGTTTGTTATTTTTACAGATGTGTCGACGTCGGGATTTTTATTTGTCCCTTTATGTTCTAGTCTTTTGGTGTTCTCATTTTAGGTGAGATTTGTTTGAAAAAACACGTTTGAAAAGGTCCGACATGTATATGTCGATGCTTTGATTGTAAGAGTTGCCAGTTGGTTATTTTTAAATGGTTGCACCAACTCAACCGAGAAAAGGTTTGCACAAAGACCTAGTGCTGTGACACTTTTTAACTAGTCTACAAAACCAAAATTCGTTAGGGTCTGGGGGCTTGATTAAGTAGAGGGAAGGTGTTAGGTACCCCCCGACTTCCGTGACAACTCACATTTCTTTAACTTGGCATAAAGCTTATATTCACGAAGCTTTTGGATTATTAGCCTCAAGTGTTGCTCATGATCTTCACGGCTTTTGGAATAAATAAGGATGTCATCAATAAAGACGACTAAAGTGATCCAAATATTCCTTGAATACTCAGTTCATCATATCCATGAAGGCAGTAGGAGCATTAGTCAATCCAAAAGACATGACTAAGAATTCATAATGCCCATACCGAGTTCTGAAGGCAGTCTTTGGAATATCCTCAGTTTTAACCTTTGGTGATGATATCCGTAAGCTAAGATCGATCTTTGAAAAAATTGTGCTCCTTATGGCGATCAAACAAGTCATCAATACGTGGCAATGGGTACCTATTTTTGATGGTGACATGATTCAACTCCCGAGAATCAATACAAAGTCGCATACTCCCATCTTTCTTCTTCACGAATAGAACAGGAGCACCCCAAGGAGGCGACTTAGGACGAATGAAACCAATGTCTAACAATTCTGCGCAATTGGGTCTTTAACTCCTGAAGTTCAATAGGAGCCATTCGATATGGGGCTTTGGAAATGGGTTTTGTACCGGGTTCAAGGTCGATACAAAATTTAACTTCACGCTCTGGAGGTAGGCCAGGAATTTCTTCAGGGAATACGTCAGGAAATTTATTAACAATAGACATATCCTTCAAATCGGCGTATTTTTGTTTAAATCTGTGACATGAGCTAAGAAAGCTTGACATCCGCAGTTTTTAATAAGCGAATAGCTTTATGGCTTGAGATGACCGTGATTGATTTTAATGGTTTGGTTGCTTGAATTCGCATAATAGGTTTATTAGGAATATGAAAGCTAACAACCTTATGAAGATAATCAATTTTAGCATGATGAGTAGTTAACCAATCAATCCCTAGAATCACGTCAAATGCAAGTATTTTTAAGGAGATAAGATCGACAGGTAATGTGCGGTTACTGATTTGAATCAAACAAGACTTATAAACAGTTGATGTAATGAAGGTTTCTCCTAATGGAGTTTAAACAGATAAGTCAAAGTCTAATTTCTCCGGAGTCAAATTTAAACGTTGAGCGCAAGTAGGAGAAATAAAAGAATGGGTAGAATCAGTATCAAATAAAGTATAGACTTCACTAGAGTTTATGATAAGCTTACCCGTGATAACCTCGTTCGGGTTCCTTTCTTTCTGGGAGGTCACAACAAACGCTCTCCCTTGCACTACCGGCTTTGACTTTTCTGGGACGACCTTTGGTGCCTCCATCCTAGCTGAATTTGTCTTCGGTGAACAATAAAATCGAGCTAAGTGACCTTCTCTTCCATAATTATAACATGTTTTGGACGGCATCGCGCAGTTTGGACTGATGTGTCCCTCCCCTACGCATTTGAAGCATATGATAGGTGGTCGTTCTCCTTCCTTAACAACGGGTGCTGGTGCTGACGTCTTTCCATCATTGTTGAATCTCCTTTTCTTGAAATGTCCATTTTTATTATCTTGGCTATGATTACCACCGAAGTGGTTATCATTTCTGGCATGTTGATTCCCTCCACGTTTGTTGTCACCGCTTCGATGACTGTTACCACTGGTATTTTCATTCTGCCGGTTGTTTTCTCTTGGTTGCGTTGACTCGTTATCGCGCTCCAACAACTGAGCCCTATTTATAATATCTAAATACAAACACAGTTTATGAGAAATAAGATATTGTCGTATCTCCGGTTTTAAATCACTTAAAAACATTCGGGTCATTCACTCCTCATTATCAACCAAATTGGATGCAAACTGGGATAACTCCGCAAATTTAGCCTCGTATTGCGACACAGTCATATTGTTTTGTTCCAACTTGATAAACTCCACCTCCTTCATGTGACGAATACTTTCGGGAAAGTACTTATCATTGAACAGCTCTTGGAACTTCTCCCAAGACATCTTGAGTGCGTTAAAGTGGAGTACGTTTTATAGATTTCCACCGAGAATCGCCTCTTCACATAATATAAAGGTGGCGAAGGAACCTTTTGTTTCTCGGAGCATCCCAAGACATCAAATATCTTGGTTATCTGCTTTATCCATGCTTGACCTTAAGTGGTTTTGGCTCTCCAATAAACTCGGTGGTCCCAACTCGTTGAAGCTGTTTGGCGGTGACCGTCGAGAGTTGCCGGTGTTTCCACGTATTTTGGATGAGGAGCCGCTCTCTTTGATGTTGCATGAATTGCATGAAGCCTCGGAACATTCCATCGTTCATCATTTGGTCGGTGTTGTTGTTTGCATGAGGATTGTCGCCTTCACGATGCATATTGTCACTGGTTATTGATCTGTGGAGACTCAGCGGTATCACATGCTCCATTGATCTTCTCAACATTCTCGGATGCCATTTTCAAAATCGCCACAAAACAAGGGTTAATTGACATGAAACATATTATCCCTACACTGATCGACCAATTAAATACCAAATAAACTTAGGTAAGTCATAGTAGCGAAGGAATTCCCCGTCTCTCCCTCCTAGTTCTAGTCTCACATCTTAGCCAGGATCATATCCCTAAGCTTTGATACCAAGTTGTGGCGCCCCAAAATAGGTATACATCACCTATTAC